>JARQOC010000006.1:18090043-18690043 GCA_033576535.1 Allobates femoralis
GCACTTCCTTAAGCTCTTCAGCCCAGGTGCAAATCTATATAGCTGAATTAGATGTGTACCAAATTAATAGCAGCACACTGGTTAAGCCAATACATGCTATTTGTAGGTGTTACTAGATATTTTTTGAGAAAAAATAAAAACTATAAAGTTTTTTCAAAAAAACTCAGATAGAAATATTTTTTGTTTTTTATGCATCGGCCAATATATACCAGCCCTTCAACCACTTCTCGGTGACCATAATTCTGAAGGGTCCCTGTCTACACCATAAGTCTCTCTTGTATGATTTTCTCAAAAAATATCTAGTAACACCTACAAATGGCATGTATTGGCTTAACCAGTGTGCTGCTATTACTTTGGTATATATATATATATATATATATATATATATATATATATACTAGATGGCAGCCCGATTCTAAAGAATCGGGTAGTCTAGAATCCATATATAGTTTATTTAGTAATAGTTAGGGGAGTGCGGTGAAATTAATTGTGTGTATAGAGGTGGCTCAGTGGTTAGCACTGCGCGGTGGCTCAGTGGGTAGCACTGCGCGGTGGCTCAGTGGTTAGCACTGCGCGGTGGCTCAGTGGTTAGTGCTGCGTGCGGTGGCTCAGTGGTTAGCAGTGAGTGCGCTGGCTCAGTGGTTAGAAGTGAGTGCGCTGGCTCAGTGGTTAGTAGTGAGTGCGCTGGCTCAGTGGTTAGCAGTGAGTGCGGTGGCTCAGTGGTTAGCAGTGAGTGCGGTGGCTCAGTGGTTAGCAGTGAGTGCAGTGGCTCAGTGGTTAGCAGTGAGTGCGGTGGCTCAGTGGTTAGCAGTGAGTGCGGTGGCTCAGTGGTTAGCAGTGAGTGCGGTGAGATTGGTCAGCGCAGCGGTGTGGGCAGAGTGGTCAGTGCAGCGCCATGGGCAGAGTGGTCAGTGCAGCGCCGTGGGCAGAGTGGTCAGTGCAGCGCCGTGGGCAGAGTGGTCAGTGCAGCGCCGTGGGCAGAGTGGTCAGTGCAGCGCCGTGGGCAGAGTGGTCAGTGCAGCGCCGTGGGCAGAGTGGTCAGCGCAGCGCCGTGGGCAGAGTGGTCAGCGCAGCGCCGTGGGCAGAGTGGTCAGCGCAGCGCCGTGGGCAGAGTGGTCAGCGCAGCGCCGTGGGCAGAGTGGTAAGCACACACATACACTCGGCTATACTCACCACCGACCCTGCGTCTTCCCCGCCGCCTGGATCCTGAGTCGACATGTCGCCGCCCCCGAACGACTGGATCCAATATGTTGTCCGGGTAGTTTTTCAAGACATCTTGGACGCTATATTGGATCCAGTAGTTTGGGGGCAGCGACATGTCGACTGAGGATCCAGGCAGCGGACGCAGGGCCGGTGGTAAGTATAGCGGAGTGTGTGTGTATGTGTGTGTGTGTACAAAGTTGAGGGAAGTGTGGACAAAGTGACGGAAGTGCGTACATACACACATATACACACATAGTGTACATTGCATATGGAGGGGTGAGGAGAGCGGAGGCTGGAGGGCAGAGGACAGGGAGAGGAGAGCGGAGGCTGGAGGGCAGAGGAGGGCGGAGGCTGGAGGGCAGAGGACAGGGAGAGTAGAGCGGAGGCTGGAGGGCAGAGGACAGGGAGAAGCGAGTGGAGGCTGGAGGGCGGAGGAGAGGGAGAGGAGAGCGGAAGGTGGAGGGTAGAGGAGAGGGAGAGGAGAGCGGAAGGTGGAGAGTAGAGGAGAGGGAGAGGAGAGCGGAAGCTGGAGGGCAGAGGACAGGGAGAGGAGAGCGGAAGCTGGAGGGCAGAGGACAGGGAGAGGAGAGCGGAGGCTGGAGGGCAGAGAAGAGCGGAGGCTGGAGGGTGGAGGCTAGAGGGCAGATGACAGGGAGAGGAGAGTGGAGGCTGGAGGGCAGAGGAGAGCAGAGGCTGGAGGGCAGAGGACAGGGAGAGGAGAGCGGAGGCTGGAGGGCAGAGGAGGGCGGATGCTGGAGGGCAGAGGACAGGAAGAGGAGAGCAGAGGCTGGAGGGCAGAGGACAGGGAGAGGAGAGAGCAAGGCTGGAGGGCAGAGGACAGGGAGAGGAGAGCGGAGGCTGGAGGGCAGAGGACAGGGAGAGGAGAGCGAAGGCTGGAAGGCAGAGGACAGGGAGAGGGAGCGGAGGCTGGAGGGCAGAGGACAGGGAGAGGAGAGCGGAGGCTGGAGGGCAGAGGACAGGGAGAGGAGGGCGAAGGCTGGAAGGCAGAGGACAGGGAGAGGGAGCGGAGGCTGGAGGGCAGAGGACAGGGAGAGCAGAGCGGAGGCTGGAGGGCAGAGGACAGGCAGAGGAGAGTGGAGGCTGGAGGGCAGAGGAGAGCGGAGGCTGGAGGGCAGAGGACAGGGAGAGGAGAGCAGAGGCTGGAGGGCAGAGGAGGGGCGGAGGCTGGAGGGCAGAGGACAGGGAGAGGAGAGCGGAGGCTGGAGGGCAGAGGACAGGGAGAGGAGAGCGGAGGCTGGAGGGCAGAGGACAGGGAGAGGAGAGCGGAGGGTGGAGGGCAGAGGACAGGGAGAGGAGAGCGGAGGCTGGAGGTCAGAGGAGAGCGGAGGCTGGAGGGCAGAGGACTGGGAGAGCAGAGCGGAGGCTGGAGGGCAGAGGAGGGCGGAGGCTGGAGGGTAGAGGACAGGGAGAGGAGAGCGGAGGGTGGAGGGCAGAGGACAGGGAGAGGAGAGCGGAGGCTGGAGGTCAGAGGAGAGCGGAGGCTTGAGGGCAGAGTACAGGGAGAGGAGAGTGGAGGTCGGAGGCAGCAGGGCGGAGGCTGGAGGGCAAAGGACAGGGAGAGAGGAGAGCGGAGGCTGGAGGCAGAGGCAGGGCAGAGGGGAGGCGAGGGAGGCGGAGGCAGAGGCAGGGCAGAGGAGGCTGGAGGGCAGAGGCCTGGGCAGAGGAGGCTGGAGGGCAGAGGCCAGGGCAGAGGAGGCTGGAGGGCAGAGGCAGGGCAGAGGAGGCTGGAGGCAGAGGCCAGGGCAGAGGAGGCAGAAGGGCAGAGGAGGCAGAAGGCAGAGGAGGCTGGAGGGCAGAGGCCAGGGCAGAGGCCAGGGCAGAGGAGGCTGGAGGGCAGAGGCCAGGGCAGAGGAGGCTGGAGGGCAGAGGCCAGGGCAGAGGAGGCTGGAGGGCAGAGGCCAGGGCAGAGGAGGCTGGAGGGCAGAGGCCAGAGCAGAGGAGGCTGGAGGGCAGAGGCCAGGGCAGAGGAGGCTGGAGGGCAGAGGCCAGGGCAGAGGAGGCTGGAGGGCAGAGGCCAGGGCAGAGGAGGCTGGAGGGCAGAGGCCAGGGCAGAGGAGGCTGGAGGGCAGAGGCCAGGGCAGAGGAGGCTGGAGGGCAGAGGCCAGGGCAGAGGAGGCTGGAGGGCAGAGGCCAGGGCAGAGGAGGCTGGAGGGCAGAGGAGGCTGGAGGGCAGAGGCCAGGGCAGAGGAGGCTGGAGGGCAGAGGAGGCTGGAGGGCAGAGGCCAGGGCAGAGGAGGCTGGAGGGCAGAGGCCAGGGCAGAGGAGGCTGGAGGGCAGAGGCCAGGGCAGAGGAGGCTGGAGGGCAGAGGCCAGGGCAGAGGAGGCTGGAGGGCAGAGGCCAGGGCAGAGGAGGCTGGAGGGCAGAGGCCAGGGCAGAGGAGGCTGGAGGGCAGAGGCCAGGGCAGAGGAGGCTGGAGGGCAGAGGAGGCTGGAGGGCAGAGGAGGCTGGAGGGCAGAGGCCAGGGCAGAGGAGGCTGGAGGGCAGAGGCCAGGGCAGAGGAGGCTGGAGGGCAGAGGCTGCAGGGCAGAGGAGGCAGAAGGGCAGAGGAGGCTGGAGGGCAGAGGCCAGGGCAGAGGAGGCTGGAGGGCAGAGGAGGCTGGAGGGCAGAGGCCAGGGCAGAGGAGGCTGGAGGGCAGAGGCCAGGGCAGAGGAGGCTGGAGGGCAGAGGCCAGGGCAGAGGAGGCTGGAGGGCAGAGGAGGCTGGAGGGCAGAGGCCAGGGCAGAGGAGGCTGGAGGGCAGAGGCCAGGGCAGAGGAGGCTGGAGGGCAGAGGCAGCTGGAGCCGGTAGGGCAGAGGCTGCTGGAGCCGGCAGGGCAGACTCACCGCGGGCCGGCCATCAGGTGTACTGTAGCAGGAGAGGAGGGGCGGGCAGAGCTGCAGGAGAGGAAGTCCCGCCCTCCCTCCTCTGTAGGCAGACAGCAGGGAGCACGGGTATCCCCAGGGTGTGTGTGGGCCCCCGAGGTGGCGGGCAATGGGCCCCCCCTGCCCCCCGGTATGTAGCTACTGGCTGGAGGGCAGAGGGTGGAGGGGAGTGGCAGGAGTGCACACGGAACTTCCGAGATCGGAACGTTCCGTGTGCCGGTGCCTGTAGCCGGGGGGCAGCCCGGCTACAGTGCACTGGATGAGCCTGGGCGAAGACCATCACGGAAGTGGGCGTGGCCTTTTCCGGAAGTGGCCTTCGGGTTTTATATATAAGATATATATATACCGTATATACTCGCGTATAAGCCGAGTTTTTCAGCCCAAAAATTGGGCTGAAAAGTCCCCCCTCGGCTTATACGCGAGTCACTCGGTATATACCGTGGGGGGGGCGGGCTGTGACCGGGGGCTGGAGGAGGCAGGAGGGGGCCGCGGTGACCGCAGGCGGTCACGTGGGGCCGCCTCATTAATGCAATGAATATGCACGGCATCCCCCTGTCCATCAACGGCGGGGGGATGCCGTGCAATTGCACTACACAGCCCCCCCCCTCCTTAGTATGTCCCCCCCTCCTTAGTATGTCCCCCCCCCAGGCTGCGGCACCTGTTAAAATAACAAACTTTCATACATCACCTTTCCGGCGCAGCTCCTCCGCTCCTCCGCTCGCAGGCTTCTTCTTCTTGCTTCCGGTGTCATGTGACCAGGAGCAGGAGATGACCTCATCTCCTGCGCCGGTCACATGACACCGGAAGAAAGAAGAAGCTGGGACCGGAGGAGCAGAGGAGCTGCGCCGGAAAGGTGATGTATGAAAGTTTATTTTAACAGGTGCCGCAGCCTGGGGGGGGGGACATACTAAGGAGGGGGGGACATACTAAGGAGGGGAGGGCTGTGTGTTACTGGTGGGGGCCAGTATACCACCACTGGGGGGCCTGTATACTACTATTGGGGCTGTATATACCTCCTCTGGGGCTGCTGTATACTACCTCTGGGGCTGCTGTATACTACCTCTGGGTCTGCTTTATACTACCACTGGGCTGCTGTATACTACCACTGGGGCTGTATATACCTCTGGGGCTGCTGTATACTACCACTGGGTCTGTATATACCTCTGGGGCTGCTGTATACTACCACTGGGTCTGTATATACCTCTGGGGCTGCTGTATACTACCACTGGGGCTGTATATACCTCTGGGGCTGCTGTATACTACCACTGGGGCTGTATATAACTCTGGGGCTGCTGTATACTACCACTGGGGCTGTATATAACTCTGGGGCTGCTGTATACTACCACTGGGGCTGTATATACCTCTGGGGCTGCTGTATACTACCACTGGGGCTGTATATACCTCTGGGGCTGCTGTATACTACCTCTGGGGCTGCTGTATACTACCACTGGGGCTGCTGTATATACCTTTGGGGCTGCTGTATACTACCTCTGGGGCTGCTGTATACTACCTCTGGGGATGCTGTATACTACCACTGGGGCTGCTGTATATACCTCTGGGGCTGCTGTATACTAACTACTGGGGCTGCTGCTGTATATACCACTGGGGCTGCTGCTGTATACTACCACTGGGGCTGCTGTATATACCTCTGGGGCTGCTGTATACCCCACTGCTGGGGCCTGCTGTTTACCCCACTGCTGGGGCCTGCTGTATACCCCACTGCTGGGGCCTGCTGTATACCCCACTGCTGGGCCTGCTGTATACCCCACTGCTGGGGCCTGCTGTATACCATACTGCTGGGGCCTGCTGTATACCATACTGCTGAGGCCTGCTGTATACCATACTGCTGGGGCCTGCTGTATACCATACTGCTGGGGCCTGCTGTATACCACTGGGGGGGCCTGTATACCTTACTGCTGGGGGTTGTATACCTGTGCTGGAGTCCACCCTCGGCTTATACGCGAGTCAATATGTTTTCCCAGTTTTTGGGGGCAAAAGTAGGGGGGTCGGCTTATACACGGGTCGGCTTATACACGAGTATATACCGTATATATATAAATAATGAAAAAAGGGTTATTGAGCAGCGGTTCTTTTTTAGCAAAATGCTAGGTGCTTGTCAGTCCTTAGGATGGGAATCAACCACCCACTTCAAACAATATAATTGAAAAATAAAGGCTGCAGCACTCAGGATTAAGGATGTTTCTTGCCTATAATGGCTTGCAGGCATAGTGTAGCGACGTTTCGGTCAGTTTATCACCTTCTTCCAGAAAAAGGCTGAAAGAAGGTCATAAACTCCTATGCCTGCAAGCCATTAAAGGCAAGAAGCATCCTTAATCCTGAGTGCTGCAGCCTTTATTTTTCAATTATATATATATATATATATATATATATATATATATATATATATATATATACACTGGATGGTGGCCCGATTCTAACGCATCGGGTAGTCTAGAATATGTATGTAGTTTATTTATGAAGATTTAACAATAATGCAAGGAATACACGATATCTATCACCTAGCATTCAAACCGCGCGCCACTCCTCTGATTGGCTGCCGCCTTCAGCAGCAACCGTGGCGACTAGGGATGGGCGAATCTACTCGCTAGGACTCGTTACTCGGCGAGTAGTAAGGGACTCGCAGGACTCGGTACTCTGCGAGTTTCCCAGTGATTACTCGCGAGTCTAATGCAAATCAATATCAATCCTAGTTTTGTCAGAAACGCTGACAAAACTAAGATTGCCATTGTTTGCATTAGACTCCTGAGTAATCACTGGCTACTGTGCCAGTGATAGCAGGGAAACTCGCAGATAACTGCTGTTTCTTTGCGAGCCGAGTCCAGCTGTCTTCTCTGTGCAGCTCCAGGGTCCTAGAGCCCGCCTGCTCACAGACATGATGTAGCAGTGCTGAGATTGTTCTCAGTCTGCTCATTCCCTGTGTACAGACATGAATGTCTGTACACAGAGATGATGTAGCAGAGCTGAGATTGTTCTCAGTCTGCTCATTCCCTGTGTACAGACATGAATGTCTGTGCACAGAGATGATGTAGCAGTGCTGAGATTGTTCTCAGTCTGCTCATTCCCTGTGTACAGACATGAATGTCCGTGCACAGAGATGATGTAGCAGAGCTGAGATTGTTCTCAGTCTGCTCATTCCCTGTGTACAGACATGAATGTCCGTGCACAGAGATGATGTAGCAGAGCTGAGATTGTTCTCAGTCTGCTCATTCCCTGTGTACAGACATGAATGTCTGTGCACAGAGATGATGTAGCAGAGCTGAGATTGTTCTCAGTCTGCTTATTCCCTGTGCATAGACATCTATATTTATGCACAGGGGATGTAGCAGAGAGGACATCGCGTTTTGGACTGCGTCGGACGGAAGAGGATTTTTTTAATTAAAGATGGAGTCCCTAATGGCTTTTTTTTTTATTTCTAATAAAAAATTTTCCTTGTGTTGTGTTTTTTTTAAAACAATTTAATAGAAATTCATGGCGGTCATGTCTAATATTGGCGTGACCGCCATAAATTTCGGGCTTAGGGCCAGCTGATAATACAAAGCTGGCCCTAACCTCTTTATTACCCAGCGTGCCACCGCTACCAGGGCCGCTGGAAGAGCGGGGTTCAGCGCCAGAGGATGGCGCTTCAATGAACGCGCCATCTTCTGGGGCGGCTGCGGGCTGCAATTTGCAGCGGGGGGTGCCCAGAAAGCTTGGGCATCCCTGCGCTGCGGATTCCAGCCCCCAGCTGCTTAGCTGTACCTGGCTAGGCATAGAAATTGCACGGAGCCCCACGCATTTTTTTTTAATTATTTCATGAAATTCTGAGATTCTGACTCTGAGACTCTGACTCTGAGACTCTGACTCTGAAATTCATGAAATAATAAAAAAAAAATGCGTGGGGCTCCGCGCAATTTCTATGTCTAGCCAGGTACAGCTAAGCAGCTGGGGACTGGAATCCGCAGCGCAGGGATGCCCAAGCTTTCTGGGCACCCCCCGCTGCAAATTGCAGCCCGCAGCCGCCCCAGAAGATGGCGCGTTCATTGAAGCGCCATCCTCTGGCGCTGAACCCCGCTCTTCCAGCGGCCCTGGTAGCGGTGGCACGCTGGGTAATAAAGAGGTTAGGGCCAGCTTTGTATTATCAGCTGGCCCTAAGCCCGAAATTTATGGCGGTCACGCCAATATTAGACATGACCGCCATGAATTTCTATTAAATTGTTTTAAAAAAAACACAACACAAGGAAAATTTTTATTAGAAATAAAAAAAAAAAGCCATTAGGGACTCCATCTTTAATTAAAAAAATCCTCTTCCGTCCGACGCAGTCCAAAACGCGATGTCCTCTCTGCTACATCCCCTGTGCATAAATATAGATGTCTATGCACAGGGAATAAGCAGACTGAGAACAATCTCAGCTCTGCTACATCATCTCTGTGCACAGACATTCATGTCTGTACACAGGGAATGAGCAGACTGAGAACAATCTCAGCTCTGCTACATCAGGCAGCAGGCAGGCTCTAGGACCCTGGAGCTGGGGCAGCCAGAACACAGAGAAGACAGGATCTTATCTGTGCGAGTCAGCGATTACTTACAAAGTAAACTAGCAATGCAAATAAATGACACAACTCGGATTGCTTCAGGCTGAAGCTTCCGAGACACATCTGCGATTTGTAAATCTCACACTACTCGCTATTACTCGCTTCCCCATTCATTAACATTGGACTCGCTAGACTCGCAACGAGTAGCGAGTCCTGGGCTCGGACTCGCTAGAGTCAAGCGATTCCGAGTAATTTAGGATTCGCCCATCACTAGTGGCGACCAATCAGACAGGTACCGCAGCTTGGCGCGCGGTTTGAACGCCGCACGGAAAACTACCGCTGCAAGCAGCCAGGAGATGACCGGCTAACGCCGGTCATCTCCCGGCTAGCTCCCCGCGGTCCTCTGTGAGGCAGGTGGCCGCGGCTGAGCTCCTGCTACACAGAGGTCAGCGGGTCGCCAGCCACGAGATGACAGGCTGATGTCGATCATCTCCCGGCTGGCTCGTGCGCTGTGGCCGCCATCGGGAGATCCCACTGATCTCCCGACGATGGCTGCGGCCGGACGCGTGTATCCCGGCGACAGCGGCACCAATGCGCCATTGTCGCCGGGTTTCAGCTCAGCGCGAATTTTGAATGCGCACGGCTGTTTTGCATACTCCTCGCTCATTGCTGACCGCCCCTGGTGCTGCCGTGCGATTTCGGCGTCAGACAGACACAATTAGGAGATTATATAGTAGATATATATATATATATATATATATCTCCCCCAGTGGACCGATATATGCCTGCCCCCTCCTCCTTTATATGCAGTATCACTCCACCAGGGTATTATTATTATTTATTTATTTATAGAGCACCATTGATTCCATGGTGCTGTACATGAGAAGAGGATACATACTAACAAGTTAAAAATACAATGAACAAACTAACAGTGACAGACCGATACAGAGGGCAGAGAGGACCCTGCCCTTGCGGGCGTACATTCTACAGGACAATGGGGAGGGATACAGTAGGACGGGTCTTCTCTGGTGGCGGTGGTGCGCCGTGTCCAGTGGTGGTGAGGTGGCACTGTGGTCATTACAGGCTGTAGGCTGTTTTGAAGAGATGGGTTTTCAGGTTCCAAGTGTGGGGGACAGTCGGACGTTTTGGGGTGCAGAATTCCAGAGGATGGGGGATGCTCGAGCGAAGTCTTGCAGGCAGTAAAATGAGGAACGTGCAACAGGGCAGTATTTGGAGTTCCTGCTGCCCTAGCCACTGTCAGCGGTCGACCCCCCCTTCCCCCCGCTGTGCTCCCCCGTCGCTGCCCCGTCCCCATGTCGGGCCCTCTGCCTCGTCGCAGACAATCCCCCACCCGTCTCGGCCATCCCCATAACTTTCATGTAGCTTCTCCCCCCACATTCCTTGCAGCACATATAAAAGGTTTGTAGGTTTGTCCAGCCACACTAGGAAGACATGCTGATAGGATGTTTACATTGTGAGCCCCAATGGGGACAGTGTTGATGATATATGTATAGTGCTGTGGAGTTCATAGTGTAATATAAATGCAAAAAATATTATTCTTAATATTATGTCACAATACCAGGATCTGAGGATCTTCTATATTGAGGTCAGGGGCTCTCTGACGCCGTGTTGCTGCCTGTCTCGCTGTCGTCCTCTTTTGACACTACAGTACGTTGGACAAGAGAGCATTAACTGGTTAATAACAAGAAGTATGGCGTGTACTAACTGAGCCATAAACCCCCCCCATACCATGTCCAGCAGACATTGCAGGATTACTATATGGATTTTATTATTAAGTATGGACACACTGACGTGAAACTCGGACGAGTGCAATGTGTGATTTCATCGCATTGCAGTCGGACCAATGTTATTCAATGTATGAGAGCAGATTGTCTGAGAGCACATTGGCGAGTGTCGGACGCTTTTTTCTCATACAGATTCTGAATGAGAAAAAAAGTTGCAACATGCTGCGACAGTATGAGATTCACGTGGAAGACTGACCAATGCAAGTCTATGGGTACGACAAAATCACGGACCGCACATGGACCATCCTAGAAGCATCCGTTTTTTTCACTGATACATTCTCATTCTGTAGCCGAGAACACTGTAAAATGCTCCTGTAAATGATTATACAGCAAATATCTGCTGAGAAAAACAACGGATGTGACACGGACAGCACACAGATGTGATCTGAGAAAAATGTCGGACACTCGCATAGCACTTGCATGCCAACCAGAGCAAAAAACGGATTACTGCACCCAATTTGTTATATATTTTATGAGTCGGCCCATTTTTTACCGACTCTAACTCCGACTCCACCAAAATGGGCTCAGACTCCGCAGCCCATGCTGCAGCTTTATGGGCTGCCCCTCCCCCATTTTGCATGCTACAGCAGGTCTGTGTAAGCCGCTCTCATCCCCACCCCCATATGCAATGCTTCAAGTGCCCAAGGGTAAATACAGCCCTGTCCTCTACCCATAATACAGGGGGATACCTGATGGTGGTGACCTCCAGCAGAGTATATCGCCCTGGAAGTCAGAAACTTTGCACCGCAGAGTCCTATCTTGAATAGAGCAGACGTGCACAGGACTAGATCTGTCCCACAGACCACAAATGGAGCAAGGTGGAGCATGTGCACCTCCTCACCATTCATGAGGGTTTGTGAAGCTCAGTCCCCAAGCTCCAGAGTCCCATTCTCAGGATGACAAAACCACAGTTCGGTACACACGCGCTCCGCTCCGGACACCTCGTACACACTTGGCTCTGCTCCGTACACCTCGTACACACTCGGCTCCGCTCCGTACACCTCGTACACACTCGGCTCCGCTCCGGACACCTCGTACACATGCAGCTCCACTCCGGACACCTCGTACACACTCGGCTCCACTCCGTACACACTCGGCTCCACTCCGTACACCTCGTACACACTCGGCTCCGCCCTGTACACCTCGTACACACGTGGCTCCGCTGCGTACATCTTGTACACACACAGCTCCGCTCCGTACACCTCGTACACACTCGGCTCCACTCCGTACACCTCGTACACACTCGGCTCCGCTCCGTACACCTCGTACACACTCGGCTCCACTCAGCACACCTCGCACACACACGGCTCCGCCCTGTACACCTCGTACACACGCGGCTCTGCTCCGTACACCTCGTACACATGCAGCTCCACTCCGGACACCTCGTACACACTCGGCTCCGCTCCATACACCTCATACACACTCGGCTCCACTCCGTACACCTCGTACACACTCGGCTCCTCTCCGTACACCTCGTACACACGCGGCTCTGCTCTGTACACCTCGTACACACTCGGCTCCGCTGCGTACATCTCGTACACACACAGCTCCGCTCCGTACACACTCGGCTCTGCTCCGTACACCTCGTACACACACGGCTCCGCCCTGTACACCTCGTACACACTCGGCTCCGCTCCGTACACCTCGTACACACGCGGCTCTGCTCCATACACGATTAGCTCAGCTCTGTACACCTCGTACACACGCGTCTCCGCTCTGTACACCTCGTACACACTCGGCTCCGCTCCGTACACCTCGTACACACTCGGCTCTGCTCCGTACACCTCGAACACACTCGGCTCCGCTCCGTACACCTCGTACACACTCGGCTCTGCTCCGTACACCTCGAACACACTCGGCTCTGCTCCGTGCACCTTGTGCAACCTCGCTCTGCTCCGTACACCTCGTACACACTCGGCTCCACACCGTACACCTCGTACACACGCGGCTCTGCTCCGTACACCTCGTACACACTCGGCTCCACTCAGCACACCTCGTACACACTCGGCTCCGCTCTGTACACCTCGTACACACTCGGCTGCACTCCGTACACCTCGTACACACTCGGCTCCGCTCCGTACACCTCGCACACACTCGGCTCCACTCAGCACACCTCGCACACACAGGCTCCGCCCTGTACACCTCGTACACACGCGGCTCTGCTCCGTACACCTCGTACACATGCAGCTCCACTCCGGACACCTCGTACACACTCGGCTCCGCTCCATACACCTCATACACACTCGGCTCCACTCCGTACACCTCGTACACACTCGGCTCCTCTCCGTACACCTCGTACACACGCGGCTCTGCTCTGTACACCTCGTACACACTCGGCTCCGCTGCGTACATCTCGTACACACACAGCTCCGCTCCGTACACACTCGGCTCTGCTCCGTACACCTCGTACACACACGGCTCCGCCCTGTACACCTCGTACACACTCGGCTCCGCTCCGTACACACTCGTACACACGCGGCTCTGCTCCATACACGATTAGCTCAGCTCTGTACACCTCGTACACACGCGTCTCCGCTCTGTACACCTCGTACACACTCGGCTCCGCTCCGTACACCTCGTACACACTCGGCTCTGCTCCGTACACCTCGAACACACTCGGCTCCGCTCCGTACACCTCGTACACACCTCGGCTCTGCTCCGTACACCTCGAACACACTCGGCTCTGCTCCGTGCACCTTGTGCAACCTCGCTCTGCTCCGTACACCTCGTACACACTCGGCTCCACACCGTACACCTCGTACACACGCGGCTCTGCTCCGTACACCTCGTACACACTCGGCTCCACTCAGCACACCTCGTACACACTCGGCTCCGCTCTGTACACCTCGTACACACTCGGCTGCACTCCGTACACCTCGTACACACTCGGCTCCGCTCCGTACACCTCGACACACTCGGCTCCACTCAGCACACCTCGCACACACACGGCTCCGCCCTGTACACCTCGTACACACGCGGCTCTGCTCCGTACACCTCGTACACATGCAGCTCCACTCCGGACACCTCGTACACACTCGGCTCCGCTCCATACACCTCATACACACTCGGCTCCACTCCGTACACCTCGTACACACTCGGCTCCTCTCCGTACACCTCGTACACACGCGGCTCTGCTCTGTACACCTCGTACACACTCGGCTCCGCTGCGTACATCTCGTACACACACAGCTCCGCTCCGTACACACTCGGCTCTGCTCCGTACACCTCGCACACACACGGCTCCGCCCTGTACACCTCGTACACATTCGGCTCCGCTCCGTACACCTCGTACACACGCGGCTCTGCTCCATACACGATTAGCTCAGCTCTGTACACCTCGTTCACACGCGTCTCCGCTCTGTACACCTCGTACACACTCGGCTCCGCTCCGTACACCTCATACACACTCGGCTCTGCTCCGTACACCTCGAACACACTCGGCTCCGCTCCGTACACCTCGTACACACTCGGCTCTGCTCCGTACACCTCGAACACACTCGGCTCTGCTCCGTGCACCTTGTGCAACCTCGCTCTGCTCCGTACACCTCGTGCAACCTCGCTCTGCTCCGTACACCTCGTACACACTCAGCTCCGCTCCGTACACCTCGTACACACTCAGCTCCGCTCCGTACACCTCGTAGACACTCGGTTCTGCTCCGTACACCTCGTACACACTCGGCTCCGCTCCGTACACCTCGTACACACTCGGCTCCGCTCCGTACACCTCGTACACACTCGGCTCCGCTCCGTACACCTCATACACACTCGGCTCCGCTCCGTACACCTCGTACACACTCGGCTCCGCTCCGTACACCTCGTACACACTCGGCTCTTCTCCGTACACCCCATACACACAGCTCCGCTCCGTACACCTCGTACACACTCGGCTCCGCTCCGTACACCTCGTACACACTCGGCTCTGCTCCGTACACCTTGTACACACTCGGCTCTGCTCTGTACACCTCGTACACACTCGGCTCCGCTCCGTACACCTCGTACACACTCTGCTCCGCTCCGTACACCTCGTACACACACGGCTCCGCTCTGTACACCTCGTACACACTCGGCTCCGCTCTGTACACCTCGTACACACTCGGCTCCGCTCCGCTCCGTACACCTTGTACACACTCGGCTCTGCTCCGTACACCTCGTACACACTCGGCTCTGCTCCGTACACCTTGTACACACTCGGCTCTGCTCTGTACACCTCGTACACACTCGGCTCTGCTCCGTGCACCTCGTACACACTCGGCTCTGCTCCGTGCACCTCGTGCAACCTCGCTCTGCTCTGTACACCTCGCACACACTCGGCTCCGCTCCGTACACCTCGTACACACTCGGCTCTGCTCCGTACACCTCGTACACACTCGGCTCTGCTCTGTACACCTCGTACACACTCGGCCCTGCTCCGTACACCTCGTACACACTCGGCTCTGCTCCGTACACCTCGCACACACTCGGCTCCGCTCCGTACACCTCGCACACACTCGGCTCCGCTCTTTACACCTCGTACACACTCGGCTCTGCTCCGTACACCTCGTACACATTCGGCTCCGCTCCATACACCTCATACACACTCGGCTCTGCTCCATATGCCTCGTACACACTCGGCTCTGCTCCGTACACCTCGTACACACGCGGTTCCGCTCCGTACACCTCATACACTCTTTCGGCTCCGCTCCGTACACCTCGTACACACACGGCTAAGCTCCGTACACCTCATACACACACCGCTCAACTCCATACACCTTATACACTCTTGCCTCTGCTACATCCACACTGTAAATCCCTCCTGACCCCACACACAAACTTTACCTCATCCAGGACCATGACAAGCAGCACAGCAGAGCCCTGCTTACGGCGAGGAGCTGATCATGTGACCCCTGACTCCTCCCCTGCATGTGACATCATCACAGGTCCTATAAGCACAGAGCAGTGTGCGGCTCTGTCTCTGTCCGATAACCCCTCTCGTGCCAAACACTTAACCCTTCTTCTGCCTCTTATCCCCACACTATGTAACCCACTATGTGTCAGCCGTGTCCTCAGCAGACAGCCCCCTGCAGACTTGAGCCCGCATACATAGTACAGTACACGATGGCAGTGAGTGATATGAATGAGCCGCCGCCCCCTCTCACCTGAGTGCTCTGCAGACAGCTACACAGATCACATCACTGATCCCCGCACTAGTCCACCACCATCATGAGTCCTCCATCATATACAGGCATAACCGCTGACTGCTGCCGGCGATGTTCTACCCGGGCCTCCTCCTCTTCCAGTCCTCACGCCTCCTTGTCCCTTCAGCGGCCTGTGAAGGGGGCGCCCACCGGATCCGAGATGCAGCAGCAGGCTTAGGTGGGTGGGTGGGAGGGCAGGCAGGCCGATGACTCAGTTGGGGGCGGAGCGCACCAACCCGACCCGACACCACACAATAAAACACAAAAGAAGCACGCTCAGGCGCCCCCCCCCCCCCCCCGCATGCCGGTGCCCTAGGCACATGCCCTCAAGTGCCTAAGGGCAAATACGGCCCTGGATGTGGAAAGTTCCGAAAAACTCCAGATTTATCTTATCTTGGCCAGATTGAGTTATTGAGGGTCATGATCAAAACATGTTTACATGTTTTTAGAGAGAAACAACTCCTATAAGCCTTGACCGACATCATCTTATAGTTCTTGTGAGACTTTAAAATGGAGCATCAGTACATTGAAATAATCAACAATTGTCCAGTTCATTATGTCAGATCATTTCTCTGACAGAGGCAAAGTGCTAAAAATCTGGGGTCTTTTTATAACTTTTCGTCCACATCTTGGGTCGGTAGCCCTAAGGTCTCTCTGGTGAGTGCTGCAGCGTGTGTGTTTTCGGCCTTGGACCAGTAAGATATCATGTACTGGGACTTATCTAAAGGGTTGAGAAGGCGCAAATAGGGTCTTCCCTGAGGAAGGAGCTCGGTACGTGGCTCCAAAACGCGTCGAAAAATAAATCTATATCACCAGCACCCAGACGTTCAGTGTCGTTGGTGTATCTATATCTTCCTTGCAGCAGCGCGGACATAAAGGTACTTCGTCCGAAAACCTTGTGATGTACTGGGACTTGGACATTCAAGCAAACTACCACTGCTCTAGCAACCCCAGCTTTGTGTTTTCCAGGTGGGCAAGGGGGTTATTTTCAGTCCACACTTGGACATTCAACCCCAACAGATATTCAGTAAACCTTTCAGTCATGGTCCATACCAAAGTTAACAGCTCTAACTTGAACGAACTATAGTAGTTGAGGCACATTTCTCCAAATCCTGCAGGAACCGACTGGCATATACGATCAGCCATTCACATCCTTCCTGAACCTGAGCCAGCACAGCTCTCAGCTCATAGAGGCTCCTGTCTGAGTACAAAATGAAAGGCTGCATGAAGTTCGCAAAGGCCAATATAGAGACGCAAGTCAGTGCCAGTCTCAGGGAACGGACTGCTTCCTTTTGACAGGGAACCCACTGCAGGGGGCAATGTTTGGCCTCCCTCCCCACACACACACACACCACACTTCTCAGCAGTTCATTCAGGGGTGCCTCAATCTTCACGAAGTCCTTGATGTACCTTTGGTAGTAACCGGATAGCCCCAGGAAGGTCCTAGGCTCTCTCAGAGTTATGGGGATTGGCCACTTCCAGACGGCGCCCACCTTTTCTGGTGTCAGGTACTAGATATTCCTTGGCAACATATGACATTTCTGGTATGTCACGTTAGTTCCAATGCCCAACTTAACCAATTAAAGGGAACCTGTCACCCCAAATCACCTTTCTAACCTATTAATATCTGTCCCTGCAGCTTTACAATACATTCTAACACATCCCTGTCTCACCTTTTTTACTAATCTACGAGTAAAATAATGTAGTTAACAAACTTACAAAATTCCTGTCACAGGGGAGTTCCTCCAAGCGATTTTGACCGGTAGGCGGGTCCCCTGTGCCGTGCTACCCCTGCTTTGCTGCTCTAATACGCCCTAATGGGCATCATTATACAATGCAAAGCTTGGGCACGATTTCAATATTGCGCCCACAAATTCACCGCTGAGACGCAGTCATGTGATGCTGGGATCGCCGCGTCACTTCCGGCTGCACACAGGCAGACTTCAGCATGCAATCTGCGCATGCACGAAGTCTGCCTGTGAGAGACCTGTGACCGGAAGTGACGTAATCCCGGCATCACATGACCGCGTCGCAGCGGAGACGTTGCGGAGACGATATTGAAATCGTGCCCGAGCTCTGCATTGTATAATGACGCCCATTAGGGCGTATTAGAGCGGCGAGGCAGGGGTAACGCGGCACAGGGTACCCGCCTACCGGTCAAAATCGCTTGGAGGAACGCCCCTGTGACAGGAATTTCGTAAGTTTGCTAACTACATTATTGTACTCGTAGATTAGTAAAAAAAGGTGAGACAGGGATGTGTTAGAATGTATTGTAAGGCTGCAGAGACAGGTAATAATAGGTTAGAAAGGTGGTTTGGGGTGACAGGTTCCTTTTAAGATGTTCTTCAAAGGTGGAGGAGAAAATGATGATATATCAGGGTTGACTTGATGTTCAGGTCATTAAAGCATGGTGCAAAACCAGAAGGCCCTAGTAAAAAACTAGTACAAAAATTCACATTTGACAATGCAGCAGAGGTCATAGTTCCTTGGGAACCAAGCAGGAGAGACTGGGAGTCATACACCAGGTCCAACAGAGGCAGGGGAACACTATCAAAGGTCTGGTACAGTTTTATTAGACCCTCCCGCTGCCCAGGCTTTGAGGCACAGGGTAGTCTGACAAGGAGGTGAAAGTCTTGGAAGATGGTGAAGTTATGCCAAAGATAACCACATTGTTCAAACATTAACTATAATCAAAGTAACAGGAGAAGCATCATAATAACATATAAATACATCTGGCCAAAGTCAGAGAAAAGATGTGTAAAGATTCCATATAAAATACAAATTCTATATTAGAATAAATAATAGACGGCACAAACAAAGACAAACCCAGAAAAGCAGGCGCCCTCCAACCCAAAGGAGAAGGGAGAGCCCCCCTTAAACCCTATGCAGTCAAGTAAAAATTATTTCTGATGGTATAAGGACTTCACTACACCATATATAGACTCAGAATAGATAATGGTTATATACCTCAAAAAAGCCACACAGTAATGGCCCCGGGGAATAAGCTAGCTAATGATCCGTGAAGAAAAACAATCATGCACCTAATACACGGGAAGCTAATAAGCCGTGGACACAAAACCTGCTATGCTGCAATATGTGCATAACTAATACTGGCCTATGGTGGTTTATAGCAAGGGTCCCCAACCACCAGGCCGCGGACTGGGATCGGGCCGTGGGGGTATCTGTGCCGGGCTGCGGCGCCACAGAGCACTACACAGTGTGCTCTGTGGCAGCTCGGAACGGTGGGTGCTGCTGCTGCCCACCTGCAGCATTACAGCGCCTCTGCTCTATTCCTCAGCTGTGGGCGTAGAAGTACCAGTGAAGCAGTCGGCCAATCACGGCGCAGCATCCGGGCCCTGATTAGCTAGTGGTTGCTGTGCTGTGATTGGCCCGGCTGCTTCGCTCGTACATCTATGCCCACAGATGAGGAAGAGAGCAGAGGCGACGCAATGTTGCATGTGGGGGGCGGACCGGTGAGCAGTGTGTGAGTGTAAGTGTGTGTGTATTGCATGGAGATGATGATGGGGGGCACAGTATTGGGGCTGCATGGAGATAGTGGGGGCTGCAAGTGGAGGAGGACGGTGGAGGCTACAAGAGGAGGATGGTGGAGGCTGCAAGAGGAGGAGGACGGTGGAGGCTGCAAGAGGAGGAGGATGGTGGAGGCTGCAAGAGGAGGAGGATGGTGGAGGCCTGCAAGAGGAGGAGGATGGTGGAGGCTGCAAGAGGAGGAGGATGGTGGAGGCTGCAAGAGGAGGAGGATGGTGGGGGCTGCAAGAGGAGGAGGATGGTGGAGGCTGCAAGAGAGGAGGATGGTGGAGGCTGCAAGAGGAGGAGAATGGTGGAGGCTGCAAGAGGAGGACAGTGGAGGCTGCAAGAGGAGGATGATGGTGGAGGCTGCAAGAGGAGGAGGACGGTGGAGGCTGCAAGAGGAGGAGGACAGTGTAGGCTGCAAGAGGAGGAAGATGGTAGAGGCTGCAAGAGGAGGAGGACGGTGGGGGTTGCAAGGACGGTGGGCGCTGCAAGAGGAGGAGGACGGTGGGGCTGCAAGAGGAAGAGGACAATGAAGGCTGCAAGAGAAGGAGGACGATGGGGGCTGCAAGAGGAGGACGATGGGGGCTGCAAGAGGAGGATGGTGGGGGCTGCAAGGGGATTATGATGGGGATATGGTATTGGGGGCTGAGAGGGGATAATGTGGATATTGTGCTCTGCAAGGGGATGATGGGGGTTGCAAAGGGATGATGGGGATACCATATTGGGGGCTGCAAGGGGTTGGAAAAAAAGAGAATTTTGTTTACGTACCGTAAATTCTTTTTTCTTTAATCATCAATGGGAGACCCACACAATGGGGTTTAGGGCACTGCCCTCCGGAGGTCACACTAGGTACTACAAGTTTGTAGACACCGCCTCCTCCGCTTATAAACCCCTACCGCAGGGAACATCCTCAGTTTGGTCTACAAGCTGCGAGGAGGAAATAAACCACACCCGAAACATCGGGAAGAATGCCGTGCACAAACGGTTCAACAACCCGGCAAACACTGTCTCAACAGAGAACAGAGCAAATGCAAAACATGCAAAGGAACAACTGGGTGGGTGCTGGGTCTCCCATTGATGATTAAAGAAAAAAGAATTTACGGTACGTAAACAAAATTCTCTTTTTTCTGGTCATCATAATGGGAGACCCAGACAATGGGGATGTCCTAAAGCAATACCCCAGGGCGGGAAGAGTTCCTCAACAAGACGGATAACACATGGTTCCCTTTTAAAGGTGGGCAACCGCCGCCTGGAGAACCCGCCTGCCCAAACTTGCATCCGCAGAGGCATGGGCATGCACCATATAGTGCTTAGAGAAAGTGTGCAGGCTGGACCAAGTGGCCGCCTGACACACCTGTAGAGCAGACGCTCTATGTCGCAAAGCCCAGGAGGCACCTACGGCTCTGGTAGAGTGAGCCTTCAATCCCACCGGGATAGGCAAACCAGAAGTCCGGTAAGCCTCCTGGATGGAAGCCTTAATCCATCTGGCCAATGTCGATTTCGACGCCGCGGACCCCTTACAGCGACCTGTCGTAAGAACAAATAAGGAATCCGAACTCCTAAAGGAGGCGGTCCTAGACACATAAATGCGTATAGCTCTCACGAGATCCAGAGTATGGAGGTCGCGTTCAACCTGATGAACGGGAGCGGGGCAAAATGATGGGAGAACAATCTCCTGGTTCAGGTGGAAAGTTGAAACCACCTTCGGCAAGAATTCTGGCCGTGGACGCAACAGCACCTTGTCTTGGTGAACCACCAGAAAGGGTGACTTGCACGATAGTGCAGCCAATTCTGAGACCCTCCTCAGAGACGTAATCGCCACCAGAAAAGCCACTTTCTGAGACAGACGTGATAGAGAAACATCTCTCAGCGGCTCAAACGGCGGTTTCTGTAAAGCCGCCAGAACCATATTAAGGTCCCAAGGGTCCAGAGGTCTCTTGTAGGGCGGAACCATCCGCGACACCCCCTGCAGAAATTGACGGACCTTCGGGAGGAGCGCCAATCGCCTGTCAAACAGCACAGAAAGTGCTGATACTTGACCTTTCAAAGAGCCAAGGGATAATCCCAACTCCAAACCCGACTGTAAGAAAGCCAACAATGTCGGGATGGACAAGGGCCACGGAGACCGTCCACTAGAGGCACACCAGGTAAAAAAGATTTTCCACATCCTGTGGTATATCTTCCTGGATACGGGCTTCCTAGCCCGATTCATAGTGGCCACCACTGTAGGGGAGAAACCCCTGGATGTCAGCAGCCAGGCCTCAAGAGCCATGCAGTCAATCTGAGGGCCCTGGAATTGAGGTGGAAGAATGGGCCTTGCGCGAGTAAATCTGCGCGTTCTGGAAGAGCCCACCTGAGTCCGCCTGACATCTGCCACAGGTCCGGGTACCAGGACCTCCTGGGCCAATCTGGAGCCACTAGAATGGCTACCCTGCACTCCGACCTGATCTTCCACAGCACCCTGGGAATCAGAGCCAGAGGAGGGAACACATACGGTAGATGGAATCTGGACCAAGTCAAGATCAGAACGTCCGCTCCCAGAGACTGGGGATCCCATGACCTCGCCATGTATTGCGGCACCTGATGATTCAGCCGTGAGGCCATCAGATCCACGTCCGGCGTGCCCCATCTGCCGCAGACTTCTCTGAAGACATCCGGATGAAGAGACCACTCTCCGGCGTCCATCCCCTGCCGGCTCAGATAGTCGGCCTCCCAGTTTTCGACCCCTGGGATGTGAACTGCGGAGATCAGGCAGTTGTTGTTCTCCGCCCAGGATAGGATGCGGTGAACTTCGGCCAGAGCCTCTGCGCTCCTGGTTCCTCCTTGATGATTTATATAAGCGACGGCCGTCGCATTGTCGGACTGAACCCGAATGGGTTGTCCTGAGAGGAATCTCTGAAACGCCAGGAGTGCCAGATAGACCGCCTTGATCTCCAGCACGTTGATCTGCAACGCCGACTCCGACTGAGTCCTGAGGCCTTGGGCCCTGTGGTGTAAGAACACCGCCCCCCAGCCCTTCAGACTGGCGTCGGTGGTCACCACTAACCATGACGGTTTGATGAAGGACCGGCCCCGAGACAAGTGATGTGGCTGTAGCCACCACTGCAGGGAATCTCTGGTCGGTTGGGAAAGGGTCACCAGCCGATTCAGGGAAATCGTCCTTTTGTCCCACCTGCGGAGAATCTCCAGCTGGAGAGGACGGAGGCGAAATTGTGCGAAAGGCACCGCCTCGATTGCCGCCACCATGCGCCCCACCAGCTTCATCAACACCCGTAGGGATGATTGTGGTGACAGGAGGACTGCTTGCACTCCTGATTGGATCGCCATCTGTTTGACTCGTGGCAGAGACACCAGGGCTGAGGCTGTGTTGAAGTCCATGCCCAAATATGTCAGTGACTGGGTCGGAACTAGTGTTGACTTCTGAATGTTGAGGAGCCAACCGAACTGTTCCAGAGACCGCATGGTCACATCCAGGCTCACTTGACAAAGGTGTTCCGATGGCGCCCTGACCAGCAGGTCGTCTAAATAGGGAATGACGGCATGTCCCTGCCCGTGCAGGAGAGCCATCATGGAGGCCATCACTTTTGTGAACACCCTCGGTGCCGAGGCCAACCCGAACGGCAGCGCCACAAATTGGAAGTGTTCTTCCCCCACTGCGAATCTCAACCAGCGCTGATGAGCCGGTGCAATGGGCACGTGAAGGTAAGCGTCTCGTATATCTATGGACGCTAGGAAGTCCCCCTGTGACACAGCTGCGATCACGGAGCGCAGTGATTCCATACGAAACTTCCGAACCAACACGTGATGGTTGAACAACTTCAGGTCCAGAACCGGGCGGAAGGATCCGTCCTTCTTCGGGACGATAAAGAGGTTGGAGTAAAAACCCCTGAACCTCTCCCCGGAAGGCACCGGGACCACCACTCCGTCTCTGCGGAGTCCCTCCAACACCAAATAAAAAGCCTGAGCCTTTTCTGGGGAGGGGACCGACCGATGGAATCTGGATATCGGTTTTGACGTCAGCTCTATCCTGTAACCTCGCGAGACCACGTCTCGAACCCACTGATCTTGAACGTGAAGTAGCCACTTGTCCTGAAAACGAGACAAGCGGCCCCCCACCTGTGGGGAGGCAGGAAGAGAGAGCGAGTCATGTAGAGGCGGGTTTGGGGTGGCAGCTGCTGCCCCCGCCGGCTTCTTTGGACGACTCTTAGAGCGCCACTGAGAAGCGGGCTTGCCCCCTCGGTCCGTGCGAGCGGACGGTGCTGATGACTGTGAGCTGGACCGAAAGGACCACTGTTTTGGGTTCCTTTTAACGGTATACCGTGGCTTAGGTTTATTCTGCGGTATCTTAGACTCAGCAGAATCCTTAATCAGCTTGTCCAGCTCTGTGCCAAATAGCCTGTCACCAGAAAACGGAAGATTCTGCAGAATCTTCTTAGATGTGGCATCTGAGTCCCAAAGACGCAGCCACAACAACCTGCGGATCGCTATAGCATTGGCCGAAGCCACAGCTGAGCGAGTGGCAGTTTCCAGAGTCGCCGTTCTGGCGTAGTCCGCATAGGCCCTCGCCCTCTCGGTAAGTGCCAGGACCTCTGGACTGGACCTTGCCAGGTCAGTGATACCGTCCAAGCAGGTAGTGATCGCTTGTAAGGTCCAGACCGTGGCAAAAGTAGGGGCAAATGACGACCCCACAGCCTCATAGGAAGACTTGGCGAGCTGCTCGACCTGTCTATCAGTAGCATCCTTCAGTGAGGAGCTATCAGAGGCAGAGAAAAGGGAGCGTGCAGCAATCCTGGTCATGGAAGCATCCACCTTCGGGGACTGCGACCACTCCTGAAGCACCTCCTGGGGAAAGGGGAAGCGATTGTCCTTGGGTTTGCGGACATAACGCCGCCCAGGATGTAACCTGGGGGCTCTAACCACCCTTCCAAAATTAGTATGGTCCATAAAGGAGCCACTTGGTCTAGCCTCCGGCCGCAGCCATTGATAGACCTCCTTCGGGTGCACCGTCACCTCCTCAGGGGGTGTCACGGGACGTAAGGTCTCGTTGATAGAGGACACCAGATCCTCCACCCCGTCTGGAGGTTCAGACACAGACACAGACCCGAAAGTTGAACCCCCATCATCCTCCTCACCATCAGAGGAACGCTCCTCCTCAGAGAGAGCCTGGAGCTCGGGTGACTCCTCACGACGAGCCCGCTTAAGAGGTCTCACAGCAGAAGAGGGAGACACCCGGGGGTAACTGGACGGAGTAGCTGGGCTATCCAGCCTCCTATTAAGTGCCTCCAGGGATTGCGACATGGAGGACAGCTGGGACAACAAAGATTCATTGATCTTATTCTGAGTCTCCCAGGGCCCTGGGATCACCCGAACCTCAGGGTACAGCACCGGAGCTGCCGACTCAGCAGAGCCAGTCCGGGCTTCTGGGCGTCCGCAGTTATTGCAGGACCCCTCCACCAGTGTACCATTGCATGTAGCACAGGTAATGGTGGCATCCGCCGCCTTAGCAGCATGCTTCCTAACTGAGGACATAGTCACAGTAGGGGATGTATAAGCCAAGTCGTACAGACAAACAAACCGGGAGTCCCGGTGGCTTACCGACCGCTGTAAAGCGGTGGGAGGAAGCGGTGTGTGTGTGTGACCTCCGCGAGTTCCGGTTTCCCTCTGAAAGTGCAGACACGTGCTGCCGAAGATCCCAGCCGGGAAGTGAGGGAGAAGATGGCCGCCGCCAGTAAAGTTGTGGGCGGCGCCGAGAACACGCGGGAAGCACACACACACGCCCCCCGGTGACGTCACCGCAAGGGCTGCCTCTCCTCCTCCAGGCAGCCTCTGTAATGGAGGTGCTGGAGCCCGCAGCGCGGGAAACAGTGTAAAACACAGTACACACACACAGACTGCAATTACATCCTAAGATCAGCAGTCTACGGCCTCAGCCCCTGTGACACACAGGGCGGTCAGCCAGGGTGACCCCAGCACAGGGTACACCTCCAGATCCGCGGACCCGAGGGTAACGCGCGGTCTGAGTGTCAGGACACATAAAGTGTCAGACACTACCCCCAGGCACACAGGAGACACAGAGTGCCTCAGTGCCGGTCCGGTCTGTAAGCACCATTTAGGGAGGCCTCGGACGGGGGTTCAGCCCAGTCCGGAGTGTAAGCACCATTTAGGGAGGCCTCGGACTGGGCTGGCTCCAGTCCGGTCTGTAAGCACCATTTAGGGAGGCCTCGGACGGAGCGGAGCTGTGCAAGGCTCCCATCTCCCACTCTCCAGAGCCCCCCAGAGAGGGATGGAAAGGAGCGCGACAGCGTACCGGGAGAACACCAAGTGTCCAGGCTCTAGGCCCTCCGGTACCTCCACCTGCGTGTGCCACAAGGGTGAGCGGGGAGGCTGTCGCAGGTCCCGACCAGGACCATATTACCTTGTCTTCAGACGCCATCACGTAAGTAGTGAGAATGCAGTGAAGTGCAAGCAAAGCGTGATCCTCCGAGCACACTAAGTTTAAAACTGAGGATGTTCCCTGCGGTAGGGGTTTATAAGCGGAGGAGGCGGTGTCTACAAACTTGTAGTACCTAGTGTGACCTCCGGAGGGCAGTGCCCTAAACCCCATTGTCTGGGTCTCCCATTATGATGACCAGAAAATAAGATATTCCCTAAAAATAGAACATAACGCATCTTTCGGGGAAATAGGTTACTAAACGCCAATCCTTCTCCATAGCCCGCCCCATGTGACCAAAGCCCCGCCCCTATGCCACCTTCCCACCCCCCCACTAGGCCTTGGAAAAATAAGTCATGTATGAAGCCGGTCCCCGATGCAAAAATGGTTGGGGACCACTGGTTTATAGTACCCAGTTTATTGGTCCCAATAAAGCTTATAAGGGATTAAATATGTTAACCAGCATCAGAGTAAGGCTCCATTCACACTGTGCGTTTTTGCTCATCAGTTTTTGTAGCCAAAACCAAGAGTGGAAGAATCAGAGGCATAGTATAATAGAAACACGTCACCACTTCTGTATTTATCACCAACTCCTGGTTTTGGCTACAAAAACTGATGAGAAAAAAACAGACCAAAAACGCACAGTGTGAATGTACAGTAAGTAGTTAGAGTAGAGAATCAATGTAAAAAATCCAATACTCTAAGCAGAAAATCAAATTAAAAGTACAATACAGTAATTAAGGCAAAAATAAAGGTGACCCTGCTGAAAAGAGTTTACAATCTGCAACGGGATTGGGGTTACACAAGGTACAGGGGCCTAGTACAGTGATGGTCCAAGTATCTTGAGGAAGAGGGGGATAGAAACAAAGTTACATATATGATCACCAGACATCTGTGTAGCACTTTTGGGTTTGGTGGAGTTTGAAGAAGAGATTATGTCCAGAGAGATGGTACTGTATATAGCCCATTCACTAAGGACTTCTATTAGGGAGCATGAGAGGCTGCCTTAAAAAGATGTTTTTATAGAGTGTCTAAAGCTATGCAAGTTATGTAGTCCTGATTTCTTGGGGTAGAGCATTCCAGAGAATTGGCGCAGCTCGGGAGAAGTCTTGGAGCCAGGAGTGGGAGGATCGGATTAGTGCAGATGCTAGTCAAAGGTCATTTGTAGAGGTGTAGGGATGTGATGCACTGAGTGTTCTCCAATATGGGAGAATTTTTCAAAATTAATGACAATAAGTCCACTTCTGATGAAGTATTGTGGATAGCCCACAAGGCTTTCATGAGAATTAAAATGGCATCTATTGAAAAAAAGAGGAGGAAAGGGGAGGTCTTGGACCTCACAACCAAACTCAATAATTTGGAGCTGGTCAACAAAAAGCACCCACAAATCCAACTATCTGCCTCAGTTACGAAACTTAGAGATAACTTTAGGTCTTTATTCCTAATGCACTATGAGAAGGAAATCTAGGAAATCTAACAAGACAAAGCTATCACTGATCTCAGGGAGACCAGTCCAAGAAAACACTGCGGGCAGATAGGCTGGAAATTACTTGGGGTATCTTTCAAATAAATTGTGACCTAACATTTTTTTTCGAAATTGATCGCGTCATGGCTAAAGAGAATTCTTACGGTCTTGATATCTCCGGATAAGGTCGGGTTTGTTCCCGGAAGGTAAGCAAAGGACGGCACGAGAAGAGCTATAAATCTATTGGAGTTAATAGAAAATAGCGGGATCCCTGTCGTGCTCTTGTCTCTTGATGCTGAATGAGGATATATGGGGCAGGTACTGGAGAAATTTGGCTTTGCAGGGGACATTAAGAGCAATTTTGTGATTATACTCCAACCCTAATGCCACGGTGAATGTCTCAGGCATGTACTTGGACCCTTTTCCAATTGCGAATGGTACCCATTAGGGTTGCCCGTTGTCACCCATTATTTTTGCCCTTAGAAGAAGCTCTTAAACTCAATCAGGGATTAAAGGGATTAAAGTTGGACATCAGGGTCATGTAATAGGGCTTTATGCAGATGATGTGATCATTTTCTTGCACTGATATTGAGTCTTCCTTATCAGCGGCCCTGAATACGCTATCTGAATTCTCGCTGATCTCATACTGCAAGTTGACCACCGAAAAAAAAAAAAGAAATCCATAGCTTTCCCAGTCAATGTCTCGGTTGAGGACAGGTCTGCCTTGATTAATAAATTCCCATTTATTTGGAAAACATTTCATTTCACTTAATTTGGGTATCAATCAAGATCTCCAAGATGTCCGCCTTGTTAAATTGTGAATCCCTCATATGTGAAATCTGTCAAGATTTAAATAGACAAATTATCCTCCCTTAATCATGGATCGCTAGGATTCAAGTCGTAAAAATTACTTTTAGGCTGCCTTCACACTTGCGTTTGGAGCGCAGCTTGCACACATGCGTCCTATGTTTAACATGGGAACACATGTGCCTGCGTATGGCTGCGTTTGGCCGCATTTGCGTACGGATGCGCATAATTTATGCGCCCTCCGACCGCACTCCAAATGCAGCATGAAGCATTTTTTTGCTTGGATGCATGGATCTCAATGGATCCGCAGTGTCCTCCGCATGATGGCGCAGGAGAACGCTGCAGATCCCATTGAAATCTCTCCCGTGGCCGCCGTGATCAGTGGCGGCACCGGTTGATCATGCAGAGCCACAGCTGATCTCCTGCCGGTGTCAGCGGGGAGAAACAGCTGATCTGACAGCTGTTTAAATCTCCCGCGGCTGATCTCCTCCTCCCAGCCGCCCCCAGAGACAGCTGATTGGCTGCCCAGGCACCATACTAATGTGAACGCATGCGGAGATTCTCCGCTGCGTTCCATTAGTATGGGCTGCGTTTGTCTGCGTTTGTGTCTGCATGCCCTCCGCATGCAGACACAAACGCAAGAGTGAAGGCAGCCTTACCTAAAATGACATACCTATTTCGCTGCCTACCTCTAAAAATTCCTTTAAAGTGGATAACTCGTCTACAACCTAGTCTTGGAAAATTTATATGGAAAAACAAGGGTTGCTATGAAAACTTTATATTTCCAGTATACTAATGGGGAAATAGAAGTCCCAAATTTATACTTATAACATAAAGCAGCGATACTGGAAGCTACTAAGGATTGGTGAGCCAATAATAGTAATCATAGGTGGGTTCAAATGGAATTAAACTTTGCTCCTCAAAGGTCTACCAGAAGTTAACTGGAAATTAATCTTTTCAAACCCTTAAAGCAATTGTTTCCTTTACAATATATGTAGTCTTTGCTCTGGTACTGGAATAATGGACAGGGACCTACTTTGTTCGTTATATAGATATTTTACCATCACAGCCTTTGAAGCGCATATCCCTGGGTTGTCCCTTGGAAGATAGGTGTCCGCGGGAATAACATTCTTGGATAACCTCTATGAGAGAAGTGTGCTTTTGTCGTTTGCAGACTTGTCCCACAGATTTCAAAGGAATAGATCCAGCTTTTTTCAATACCTACAAATTCGACATTTTATTCAATCCTGCACCCTTCCTGATTGGTGAACGTTGAGGCTGAATGACCCATTACAGAAATATTTTAAATTAGACTACCCTAATAACCACGGTTTGTCCCTATTTTATCGAACTTTAAATTTGCCGGTACCGTCTATTAAGACATCTTATGTGGTAAAGTGGGAGAGGGCTCTGACATTTACATCCACTCCTGAGGATTGGTGGCTGGCGGCTAGGGTGACCATAAAATGTTCTTCCTGTATTAATCATTTAGAGCAGCTGAAATGGATCCACATGCACTGGTATTTAACTGCACATAATCTCTCTAAATTTGATAAATCATCCACACCGTTATGCTGGAAAGGTTGTGGTGCACTAGGAGACATGGGGGATGTGTGGTGGGGGTGTGCTATAGTTAGAACTTTTTGGTCTCAGGTTGAAGATCTAATTAAAGGGAACCAACCACCCCAAATAACCCCCCCGGACTGTTAATATGTGTCCCTACACCCAGCATACACATTTGGGGCAATCGTTTTTGCTAAAAAAAACTGTTTAGTAGATGCTAAGATATAGCTTTATAAAGTTTAATAAATTCAGCCGACTGGGTGTTACCTAGCTTTGTCCTCATGCATTTGTTCGTGCCAGTCAGCCTCCTCTCCCCCCCTCCCTTCAGTGAAGCCCTTCTGTGCAAGCCGAAAATGCCCCGCCTGTCTGCTGCTGCCGCCTGATAGAAGCAGATGGGCGTGCATAATTTAAGAGCCTGGCCGCGTCATGAAAGGGGCGGGGCTAGACCGTGTCATGTCGTAGCCCCGCCCCTTTCATGACGCTATTTAGCCCCGCCCCTTTCATGACGCGGCCAGGCTCTTAGAAGGTGAGAGGGGCGAGCATAATTTATCAGGCAGCAGCAGACAGGCGGGGCATTTTCAGCTTGCACAGAAGGGCTTCACTGAAGGGAGGGGGATAGAGGAGGCTGACAGGCACATGGAACACTGCACTAGGTAACACCCAGTCGGCTGAATTTATTAAACTTCATAAAGCTATATCTTAGCTTCTACTAAACAGTTTTTTTAGCAAAAATGATTGCCCCAAATGTGTGTGCTGGGTGTAGGGACACATATTAACAGTCCGGGGGGGTCATTTGGGGTGGTTGGTTCCCTTTAAATACATTGGGAGTATACTTCCATTTAGATGGCCCTCTAGCAGTGTTGAGCATTGGGTTTGACTCTATTCCTCCAGGATTGTCTCCGGTCTTGTCTCACATACTGACTGCTACGTGGCAATGTCTGACTAAATGCTGGAGACCCGAGATTCTACCTACTCAAAAGGAACTAATTGCCAGAATAAATTCACAATATCATCATGAATGGGATATTTCGTCTTCTCTCAAACAACGAGAGCGTATTGGCAATTTTTGGGACTTAGGGTCGTCATCAGAATTTGCGATACTAATATCATTAATTTTTCTGACACTATTAATTTGAACTGTACTTAGATTTGTTGTTAAACCTGGGCTCCTTTCCTTCCCTAGACTTACCTCTTGTGCTCGCCCCCCTTCCCTCCCCACAATCACATCACCCTCTCGTCTACTCCTACTGTTTCATATCACCCATCACGTGGTTATACTTGCATTGTAGTTACTGCTACCTTATTGTTATTGAAAATGATATTTCGCTTAATAAAAAATTACATGTGCACACACATATTTTTTGCTTGCACCTGCACATTAAGGTGATGCCAGTCCTTTATAATGTAATTCGACTTTATTTGACTGTGCTCCCTTCCCCCGCTCTGTAGCTTCGCCCACACCTCCATCTTGCCGTAGCCCCGGTCCTGAAACATACCATTCCCAGCTGGTTTTTAATTGCAAAACACAGACACATAAACCTCATCCTAGCAATGTATACTGCACATAGTGAGCACTTTGGCGCAGTTACCGGGCTCTTCGCAGTGACGTCAGTGATGAAGCTAAGTCTCTCAATTCATTTATTCCAGTACAGTATTTACTGAGTTCATTTTTCACACATGCATTTCTTAGCTGCGCAGACAATCCTGCATTTCATGTAACAGCCATTAAGCTCATTCCCTCTTTATATTGTGTTCAGTGTTGCAGCAAACCTATTCCCTCAAGTGCACACACATATTTCTTGCTTGCACCTGCACATTAAGGTGATGCCAGTCCTTTATAATGTAATTGCATTTAACCCTTAGGCAGGCTTCACACCAGGGTTTTTGAGCTGTCAGGCTGTGTCCGGTGTTTTGCTGGATGCACCGAACACAGCCTGACAGCTCCGGACAAACAGAACCGGAGGGCAAATATGCGTTTTTGAAATTTCAGCCGGGAGCTCTCCATGGTGCTGAAGTTCAGCACCGGCCGCCAGTGAACTTCAGCACCCGGTGTCCGAATCCGATTTTCTGTCGGATCCGGCACCCATAAACTCCCATGTTGGGGGGCGTCGGATCCGTTAGGATCCGATTTTGTCAAGATTTTTGCCCCGGACACAAAAACGCTGCAAGTCGCAAATCGAATGCAGCCTGATGCTACCGGACATGGACAAAATCGGATGACAAATCACTGCCATCCGACCCCATAGCCATGCATCAGTCCAAAATCGGGATCAGGGCTGTCCGGTGCACACCGGACAGCCCCGGACCTGACAAAAACGTGGTGTGAAGCTGGCCTTAGTGAAATGCTACAATTCAGATTTATATTGCCAGAGACCTTTGCCTTTGCTATGTATACCAGCCTTTCACAATACGGCTATCTGCCATATCACAATGGGCATGAGTATGGCTTCCCCCCTGTGTGACTTCTCTGATGTTTAAAATTACACACAGCTTTCTTCTGGGTGTAATATCTCACATGTACAACATAATATGATTCACCACACTATGAGCAGGAATATGGCTTCTCACCTGTCTGACTTTTCTTTACTTTTTATTTTTAAAACCATCTTTATTGAAAGAAAAGCAAAGACGACATACATTGTCAAAGTACATTAAGGGTACTTTCACATCAGCGGTTTTTTGCCGTTCGCGACTCTAAAAAATATAAAAGAGGGAAAACAATAAAAGAGGTCTGCCTCCTGAGCGACACTAAGCAAAACTGGTGAGGCAGTGTCTGCCCCAGGGGTGTATACTGCAGAGGAGGAGCCACTTTAACTCTTTTGCAGATTCTACTTAGTGTCGCCTCCTAGTGGACAGCAGCATAACACCCACGGTCCTGTGTCCCCCAATGAGGCGAAGGAGAAAAACCGCATCTGCCGCGATTAACGCATAACCGCTGCACTTGTGGCACAGTTGCGGCAAGCCCCATGCAATGTCTATGGGACTTGCGGTAAGTGTGCGGCAGGTGCGGCAAGTGCAGTTTCGGCACTTGCGTCAGGTGCGGCCGCGAAAAGAACCGTGGTCAGCCGCGGTTTTTTTGCAGCCGCACCTGCCGTTACCGCACTTGCCGCAAGCCCCCAAAGACATTGTATGGGGCTTGCCGCAACTGTGCCGCAAGTGCAGCGGTTATGCGTTAATTGCGGCAGATGCGGTTTTTTCACCGCATCTGCCGCGATCGGCGAAAACCACTGATGTGAAAGCCTAAGAAAGACAGAAAAATACAGTGCATCAGCATATTAGATGGTACATTTTACCTATAACCCCTCCACCCCCCTTCCTTCCCATTCGCTAGGGCACAAGCTAAAAACTTTGTATCAAAATATCACTTGAGCCCAATGGGAACTCTGCCGGGAATCTGCTCCCTCATGTACCAGTCTGTAAATTGGAAACGGCCCTGGACCGCCTGGCGCAGGGATAGTCAGTGGATATTAATATAGGAAGACAATGTAAGGCTCACTTTGGTGAGTTTTCCTTTATTGAGTTAGGACTCTACCCAGTCCATTTTAAAGAGGTAGACTACCTTCGTAGTAATCAAACTTAGAGTAGGGGTTGCGTCATGCACCCAGGGGTGTAGGATACTTTTGCAGGTGGATGCTGCTCAGATGAATAAAGTGCGTCGCTGATGGCTGATGGACTGGAAGCCTTGCTAGCTGATCTTGTGGAAGAATATTGAAGATGACCCACTCCGGATAAAGAGGGATAGATAAATCAAAGGTACTAGTAGTAAGATGTTGTAAGAGTGTATGCCAGACCTCCAGTATCTTCGGGCAATCACAGAGGCAGTGGAAAATGTCAGCTGCAAGCATGTAGCACAAGGATAGTTACCTGTCCCATACGGTGCCTGGGACACAGGGGTTTTATAAGTGCTTCCTCTTCTTTCCCACTGTGACATCAGATAGTTAATGTTCTTCGCTCTGTTGCTGGAAGTCCTGGGTCAGAGCCTTCCCTCAATTACTCCGGCCGCACTGCTCCCAACTCCAGCCTGCGATCTCGCAAGGAAGTGCAGACCTCAACTTCACCTGGGGGCCACTACAGGATTTTCAGGGCGGAATCAGTCTTCCACTGAAGCGACCTCCCCGATCCCAGTTAGGATGGCCACGGGTCGGCGCCCAGTTCTCACCCACCTGCTCAGTCTCGCCGGGGGTGGATTGGCCCCCCACTAGCTCCGGGGAATGAATCAGCCACTCAGGTAAGCCAATGGAGATGGCAGAGTACTCCCTGTACTGGGGCCCCGTAGGATCGCGGCACTCACCAGCCTTCCATAGATGGAGAATAGCAGGCCCAGGTAACATGGTCTCAACAAGATGGGTCACCTTCTGGAACCATTCTGGCAATAATCCAGCAGGGGGAGGGTTGGCACAGACCAGACTGAGGTTGGTGATGTGGAGTATGTGCAGGTCCCTGTATTGGAGTGATCTTTTCAGCTTCCATCAGTCCTCTACAAGGGTCAAGGTCAAGATCCCACTGTCCGGCCTTGACAGGTCCTCTGATGTCTGGATGAGAAGTTAGGGTGGTCTGCGTAACGTTTTGAAGCTAGATGCCTTGGATTGTGGGACTATAGTCAGGAGCTCTAACAGGCACCTCCACATGTGCCGATGCCCGTCTTGAATCTCCTGTGTGAATTTTCTGATGTCTAACAAGATCTGATTTACGTATAAAACATTTTCCACATTCTGTACATCCATACGGCTTCTCACCTGTGTGACATCTCTGATGGACAACAAGATCTGATTTACATGTAAAACATTTTCCACATTCTGAACATCCATACGGCTTCTCACCTGTGTGACCTTTCTGATGTTTAACAAGATGTGATTTATGTATATAATATTTCCCACATTCTGAACATCCATACGGCTTCTCACCTGTGTGACTTTTCTCATGTGTAATAAGATGTGATTTGCTTGTAAAACATTTCCCACATTCTGAACATACATACGGCTTCTCACCTGTGTGACTTCTCTGATGTCTAATAAGATCTGATTTATGTGGAAAACGTTTTCCACATTGTGAACAACCATACGGCTTCCCACCGGTGTGACTTTTCTGATGTTTAACAAGATCTGATTTATGTGTAAAACATTTTCCACATTCTGTACATCCATACGGCTTCTCATCTGTGTGACTTCTCTCATGTATAATAAGATTTGATTCACTTATAAAACATTTCCCACATTTTGGGCATGAAAATGTTTTTTTCCCCTGTGTGATTTCTCTGATGATTAACAAGATGTGTTCTTCGATTGAAATATTTCCCACATTCTGAACATGCATATGGCTTCTCCCCTGTGTGAAATCTCCAGTGCACAACAAAATTATATTTGTTGTTAAAACTTTTTCCACATTCTAAACATGAATACGGCTTCTCCCCTGTGTGTATTCTATGATGTATAACAAGGTTTGCTTTCCTGGTAAAACATTTCCCACATTCAGAACATGAATACGGCTTCTCCCCTGTGTGAGTTCTCTGATGTCTAATAAGATCTGATTTATGTGGAAAACGTTTTCCACATTGTGAACAACCATACGGCTTCCCACCGGTGTGACTTTTCTGATGTTTAACAAGATCTGATTTATGTGTAAAACATTTTCCACATTCTGTACATCCATACGGCTTCTCATCTGTGTGACTTCTCTCATGTATAATAAGATTTGATTCACTTATAAAACATTTCCCACATTTTGGGCATGAAAATGTTTTTTCCCCTGTGTGATTTCTCTGATGATTAACAAGATGTGTTCTTCGATTGAAATATTTCCCACATTCTGAACATGCATATGGCTTCTCCCCTGTGTGAAATCTCCAGTGCACAACAAAATTATATTTGTTGTTAAAACTTTTTCCACATTCTAAACATGAATACGGCTTCTCCCCTGTGTGTATTCTATGATGTATAACAAGGTTTGCTTTCCTGGTAAAACATTTCCCACATTCAGAACATGAATACGGCTTCTCCCCTGTGTGAGTTCTCTGATGTATAACAAGATATGCTTTACTGGTAAAACATTTTTCACATTCTGAACATGAAAATGGCTTCTTTCCTTTGAGAGCTGCTGGATAATTCATATCCCTGCTGTGAATTTTACTTTGCTCTTCAGTCTGTGATGATTCAGAAGATGAGGGTATATCTGGGACAATGGCATGTTCTTCATGTGTAGCTTGTGAGATATCAGGATTTTCTGCGTTAAAATCTGACGTCAGATGTTCCTCTGCGCTCCTATTACAGTTATCTGCATAAAATTGAATCTAAATTGATTATTTAGGAATAGAACTTTAAAAACATGTTGCAATTTTACTAACATCAGTCCGTCACACAAAAAACAAGCCCTCACCCAGAAAAATTAAAAGACAACAATTTTTTTCATTTACAAATGTCAAACTATACAGGATTAGTATCATTGTGACTGTACTGACCTGAAGAGTCATATTTCAACCTCATATTTACCATTAAATTAAATAAACATGTATGAAGAAATTTTTGCTAATTCACCACCTCCCCTTCCAGTACAATGAATAATAACTTTTAATTCAAAACTACTACTTGTCCCACAAAAAAAAAACCTCATCAGGGCCATATTATCCATTAGACACTGAAAGGCACCTGCCTAGGGCACCAGGTTGAGGGGGGCAGCACCATCATTAAGATTTAAAAAAATAAATAATTTTTTCACAACCTTCGCTGGACCAAATATAACAAAACCAGCGTACTTTTAATGGGGTGATGGGGAGTGTGAGGTGTCAGCGCGCTGCAGGGGCAGAGGATGAGCACTATAAACTCCTGTGCAGAATGAGAATATACCTGATGCTGGAGCAGAGCAGGACCTGTGGCAACGTCATGTTCATGTGACTTGGGTGGGCGGAGACTAATTTTTTGGCAGGAAGGATCAGAATGTCAACAAATGTGGAGCTGGGACCAAATACACAAGGTACATGGGGATGCAGGCTGTGCAGGGGGAATGCAGGCTGTGCAAGGGGAATGGAGGGAATGCAAGCTGTGTATGGGGAATGGAGGGGGGGTGCAGGCTGTGCAGGGCAAATGGAGGGTGAATGGGCGGAGTGCAGGCTGTGCATGGAGAATGGAGGGGGTGCAGGCTATGCAGGGGGAATGGAGGGGGGTGCAGGCTGTGCAGGGGAATGGAGGGGGTGCAGGCTATGCAGGGGGAATGGAGGGGGTGCAGGCTGTGCAGGGGGAAAGCAGGTTGTGCAGGGGGAATGGAGGGAGTGCAGGCTGTGCAGGGCGAATGGAGGGTGAATGGTGGGAGTGCAGGCTGTGCATGGGGAATGGAGGGGGTGCAGGCTGTGCATGGGGAATGGAGGGGGGTACAGGCTCTGCAGGGGGAATGGAGGGAGTGCAGACTGTGCAGGGGAAATGGAGGGGGGTGTAGGCTGTGCAGGGGAAATGGAGGGGGGGTGTAGGCTGTGCAGGGGGAATGGAGGGGTGCAAACTGTGCAGAGGACATGGAGGTGCAGGCTAGGCAGGGGTATGGAGGATGCATGGCATAGGGGGGATGGAGAGTGTAGGCTGTGCAGGGGGCATGTGGGTGCAGGGTGTTGGAGATAGAGCACCATAATTAGGTGAAGATGAGAGAGCAATTAAGTGCTCCACAGTGGAGTTGAAGATGTATCTTTTACCTCTAGAGAGTGGAGGGGAATAGGGGTATTCATTTAGTATACAGTGAGGTCACAGTATGGGAGAAGCAGCATACGAAGGACAGTGCGAGGACACAGTATGCGAGAAGCAGCATATGAGGGATGGAGAGGGGCACTGAGGATGTGGACAGTGTGGAGGTCATAGTTTATATCGCAGGTGTACCGTGTAGTTTGGACAGCGTATAGGCCATGAACCTTAAGGGGGGATAATTTGACAAATATTGTGCCTAAAAAAAGACAGTGTGGCGGCCATACTTTATGGGGAATGGATGGTGTTATAGTATTTAAGGGGGAAACTATGAAAACAATATTTTATACGAAGTTACAGTGTAGAGGTCACTTTTTGGGGAGAGAACACAGAGGGGCAAGTATTTATTCAGGTGCACATCATGTTTGAATATTTTTTATTTAGGCATAATAGTAATAACAGTGTTATTTTTAAGGGAATAGTGTGGGTATGTGCTACAGAAGATGGAAGTCTGCGGAGATGAGCTGTCGATGCCCAAAGTCCTCATGGTGTCTGGTCAAGAGAGAGATGAAAATAAAGAGGATTCTTATTAGAAAAGATGTCACCCAATAAGGTACCTGGATCTAATTGTGGACAACTGCTGCGTACCGGATGTATGAAGCCGATCGGCAGTTATTTAATAGCCTGTGACTGCTGACTTGTTAATCCAGATAGCGTGCGCACCGTGCGCTTTTCAGATTCTCCTATACTTTGAAATGTCAAATACAGACATTATATGGATGATACACATGGATGCCATCCATGTGCTGTATATGTATGTTTTTTCCAGACCTATACACTTGTCTTAGCCGTTTTCAACCATGATACAGTAAAAAAAGGAAGAAAAATAGTATTATACTTACCGTTAATACACTTTCTAGGAACCTTGCGCGACAGGAGACCGGGAGGATGTCTCCTCGCCCTAAATAGGGGACAGGAGAGAGGTTACATACCACTCCCCTTCCTGCACATACCAGTGTTTTTTTCTGGACACACTAGCATGAATAGTTACCACCAAAGTGTAGGAAGTATCCAATAAGAATCATCAGATAGGGAGGGAAATTAGTGCTGTCATGAAGGGTTCCTAGAAACTGTATTACCGGTAAGTCTAATACTATTTTCTCTAGTCACCTTCCATGACAGCAGACTGGAGGAATACCAATGAATAATTTCTAGGGAGGGACAGCAGCCTGCAGGACTCTCCTGTCCAAACGTGAGATCCCAATTAAAGTCTAGTATGTAATGTCTCGTGAATGTATACACAGAGGACCATGTAGCGGCTCTGCATATCTGCTTGGTAGATGCATCACCTCTCTCTCCGTTAATGAAGTTGATACGGATCTGTTGGAATGAGCTTTCAGTTTCTCAGGTGGTGAGAACCCTTGTTGGATGTATGCAGTACAGATAGCCTTCTTAATCCAGTTGGCAATCGTACCGTTGGAGGCCTTCTACCCTTTATTGCGGCCCGTGGGCTGAATGAATAGATTCTGGTCAACTCTAAATGTGGCAGTCTGCTGTAGGTAATGAAGGACCGTTCTTCGAACGTCAAGGGTATGGAAGTTCTCTTCTTAGGATTGGAAGGAGTAGAACAAAATGAAGTCCTGGTTCCTATGGAAGTCAGAGACCACCTTGGGTAAAAAGGAGGGGTTGAGACGGAGCACAATACTATGCTCTAGGATTCTCAGATAAGGCTCCCTGATTAAGAGGGCCTGGACCTCTCCTACTTCCTGGCCAAGGTGATAGCGACCAGGAAGGCAGTTTTCTGGGAGAGCATCTGAAGACTTGACGAACATAAAGGCTCAAAGGGTGATTGGGTCAGTCCATTGAATACTAAATTAAGCTCCCACGGAGGAACTCGGGTCTGGAGTCTTGGTCTGAGCCTGCTGGTAGAGATCATGAATCACTTAATCCAGGGATGAGAGACAACACTCTGGTCGAAAAAGGAACTAAGCGCTGACACTTGCACCTTTAAAATACTAGGTGTAAGGCCTAATTATAGGCCGCTCTGTAGGAAGTCCAGAATTCGTGCAACATTCGGATGGAATAGGTCTGGAGCATCTGAGGCACACCATGAGATGAATTTCTACCAGAACCTTCCATATATGGCATTAGTTACAGTTTCCTACTCTTTTGTAAAGTGGAAAAAACGTTGTCAGAGAGTCCTTTGGCCTTCAGGATCCTGGGTTCAATAACCAGGTCGCTAGGCTCAGCTTCCGAGGGTTCGGATGAACAATGGGCCCTTGGTGAAGCAGGTCGGCCTAAAGAGGTAGAGGGAACGGACCTTCCTGAGCCAGGCCTATAAGGGTGATGTACCAGCTCCATCCAGGCCAGAGAGGTGCCACCAGGATCGTGGAGACCTTGTCGTTCCTGATTTTCTGCAACGTTCTGGCAATGTCCAGAATTGGGGAAAAGGCGTAGGCTAGATTGAACTCCCAAGGATGAGAAAAAGCATCTATTCCCAGCACTCCGCCTTCTGGATTCAGAGAGAAGGCCTCCACCTTCGCATTATGAGAGTGGCAGAGGTCTACGTGTGGGAGACCCCATCTGGTCTCCAGAGACCCGAAGACGGCTTGGTTTAGACACCACTCTCCCGGATGAATGTCTTTCCTGATGAGGAAGTCCGCTTGGATGTTGGCGGAGACCTTCAGATAGACAGCTGTCAAGGACAGGAGATGTTTTTCTGCCCAGGAAAATTTTTTGCAGAAAGCGATCTTAGGGCCACGTCACACCTGGCGGCGACGCTGCCGGAGATTTCGGCGGCGATGGGTGGAAGCCCCGCCAGCGTCACCGTCCCCCATTTAAATGGGGCGACACCTCCGGCAATCAGGGGTGTCTCAAAACCCCAGCGGCGATGCAGCATAATGGGAGCATATGGCTCCCATCGCCTGTCAGGTAGCCGTCGGCCGTTTACATGAGGCGATGTGTACACATCGCCCCAGATCAGCCGCCTGGTTTCACAGCGCTGTGAAACCAGGCGACCAGTCAAATGTGTCGCCCTCGCCTAGTTACATAGGGCGACGTCGATAGGCCACGCCCCAGGGTCGCCAAAGATATCGCCGCCAGCGTCGCCAGGTGTGAGGTGGCCCTTTACAAATCGGGTACCCCTTGACGCAGATGGGCCACTGTGGTGATATTGTCCGAAAAGACTATCACGTGGTGGCCCTCGATCAAGGTGATCACTGCCTTGAACGCCTTTTCCACTGCCTTCAGCTCCCAGAATTTTGATGATCTTGCGTTGATCGAAGAGGGTCACCTGCCCTGAAGTGGTGACTTGCTATCATGGTGACCCAGCCTCTCTTGCTGGCATGTGTTGGTCATCAGGGGAGACTGGTTCCAGGCTACCCCATTCCGATTCAGCCACCAGGTCAGGGAGGACTTCACATGTCCTGCAGAGCAACTCTCCTTGAGAGAGAATTCGGAAATCTGTCCAGGAGGCAAGAACATGTCCCTGCAGGACTCTTGTGTGGGCTTGTGCCCAGGGAACGGCAAGAATGCAGGTCGTCAATGAACCTAGTGTTGACATTATGTCCCTCAGGGTAGGGTTTCGCTGATCTCAGAACTTGGAGATTTTATGTACAAGCGCCAACCGACGGTCTGCGGGTAGAAAGGAGGCCTGTCATGAGGAGCCAAAGAGAACCCTAGGAATTTCTTCCGAGTAGACGGAGTCAGGTCGGACTTTAGTAGATTCGGAATCCATCCAAGGGAACGTAGAATTTGTAGAGTTTTGAGAGTGATTCAGCTGAGAAGTCGAAGGGGCAAAAATCATAAAGTCGTCGAGATATAGGTCGATGTAAATCCCTTGAATCCCTGAAAGTCACCACTTCTGCCAAGATTTTGGAAAATACTCAGAGGGCAGCAGATTCTGAAGGGCAGGGCATTGTATTGATAGTGGCACACACGCTAGTTTCGTGATATTGCAAATCTGAGGAATTTTCGATGGTCTGGATGGACTGGGACATGATAATAGGCATCCCTCAGATTGATTTTGGCCATTACCTAATCCTACCCGATTAAAGAATGTGTCGTGTGGTTCTACAGTTTGATCGAGGATTTTCAGTATGAAACATGCATTCTTGGGGGTTTATGGTCCTTGTACCTGATTTTACAGCTTAAACACGTATAGGATCTGATTCTGATTTATTCTATTGTTATGCTGTTGAAACTTTATAATATATTTACAGAAAAAAAAAGATGTGGTCTTGAGGGCTCCATCTTGAAACTAGTAGGCTCCGTACATTTACCGTTACGATATGAAATCTGTGAAGCCAGATGGCTCTCACGAACCTCAGCCTTCTTCCTGGTGTGGAACTTGCGAGATCACCCCTGACTTCAGGAGAGTCAGAAGACCCTGATACAAGGAATCTTGTAGATGTTTTGAAAGTTGGGAAGTGATCTTTATGCACTGCGGGGGTTAGGCCTCGAATACTATCCGCAAACCGTCTTGAATGGTGCGAAGAACCCACTGGTTTGAGGTGATGGGGCGCCACATGACAAGGAAGTTCGAGAGCTGACCCTCCACCATGTCGCAGTGACTGCTTTTCTGGTTGTTGCTGATGATGGGGAACAAGGATATTTTTTCCTTTGCCCCCTTTGGGGTAACACCAACGCCATGATTTCCCTTTGCCTCGGTATGAAGGGGCTTGGTCTTGGGAAGGACGAAAAAACTGCTTCCTAGCAGTTCTTTGTTCCGGTAGCGAAATCTTATTGTCCGTTGCCTTTTGAAGAATATCATTCAGGGCAGAACCGAAAACATGTTCCCCTTGAATGGGAGGGAACAAAGTTTAAGCCATAGGGTTCTTCTGGAAGAGTTGGAGAGGGCCGCAGATTTTGTGGCGACCCTAATCTACTCTCCTGAGGCGTTCGCTAGGAACCCTGTCACCTTTTGCAGAAGAGAGAGGGAATTGAGAATCTCCTCCCTGGGGGTAACCCGAGAAAACTGAATTAGTCCTTACCGGTAACTCCTTTTCTTGGAGCCTTCCACGACGGCATTGGAGGATGTCGTCCACGCCCTATTAGGGGACAGGAACACAGAGAGGTTAAAAGCCCCTCCCCTTCCTCAGTACTCCAGTGTTTAGCAAGATCACTCTTAGCCATGGATTACCTGATACAAACCGGAACCAAACACCAAAAAGGGGGGGGGACTGATGTTGTCGTGGAAGGCTCCAAGAAAAGGAATTACCGGTAAGAACTAATTCAGTTTTCTACATTCGCCTTCCACGACAGCATTGGAGGAATACCACCGATACTCCTCAGGGTGGGACTATTGCCTGTAGGACTTTCCTACCAAAGGACAGATCCCGACTGAAGGACAGATCTAACCTATAGTGGTGAGAAAAAGTGAGGAGAGACTACCACGTAGCCGCCCTGCAAATCAGCTCCGATGAAGCTCCAGCCTGCTCCGCCCAGGACGTAGCAGCAGTCCGAGTTGAAGGAGCCTTCAACCCCACCGATCAAGGACCGGAGCAACGTAGGCAACACAGAGCACCTTCATGATCCAGGAAGCGATGGTAGCCTTGGAAGTCTTCTTCCCTGTATTTTTCCCAAAATGCTGAACAAAAAGAGAATTTTGTTTACGTACCGTAAATTCTTTTTTCTTGAATCATCAATGGGAGACCCAGACAATGGGGTTTAGGGCGCTGCCCTCCGGAGGTCACACTAGGTACTACAAGTTTGTAGCACCGCCTCCTCCGCTTATAAACCCCCACCGTAGGAGACATCCTCAGTTTAGTCCATAAGCTGCGAGGAGAAATAAACCACACCCGAAACATCGGGAAGAATGCCGTGCACAGACGGTGTAACAACCCGGAAACACTGTCTCAACAGAGAACAGATCAAATGCAAACATGCAACGGAACAACTGGGTGGGTGCTGGGTCTCCCATTGATGATTCAAGAAAAAAGAATTTACGGTACGTAAACAAAATTCTCTTTTTTCTGATCATCATAATGGGAGACCCAGACAATGGGGATGTCCTAAAGCAATACCCCAGGGCGGGAAGAGTTCCTCAACAAGACGGATAACACATGGTTCCCTTTTAAAGGTGGGCAACCGCCGCCTGGAGAACCCGCCTGCCCAAGCTCGCATCCGCAGAGGCATGGGCATGCACCATATAGTGCTTAGAGAAAGTGTGCAGGCTGGACCAAGTGGCCGCCTGACACACCTGTAGAGCAGAAGCTCGATGTCGCAAGGCCCAAGAGGCACCTACAGCTCTAGTAGAGTGTGCCTTCAAACCCACCGGGAGAGGCAAACCAGAAGACTGGTAAGCCTCCTGAATGGGAGCCTTGATCCATCTGGCCAAGGTCGACTTTGAAGCCGCGGACCCCTTACAGCGACCCATCGTGAGGACAAATAAGGAATCCGAGCTCCTAAAGGAGGCGGTCCTGGACACATAAATGCGTACAGCTCTCACGAGATCCAGAGTATGGAGGTCGCGCTCAACCTGATGAACGGGAGCGGGGCAAAATGATGGGAGAACAATCTCCTGGTTCAAGTGGAATGTTGAAACCACCTTCGGCAAAAATTCAGGCCGTGGGCGCAACACCACCTTGTCCTGGTGAACCACCAGAAAGGGTGACTTGCACGAGAGTGCAGCCAATTCTGAGACCCTTCTCAGAGACGTAATCGCCACCAGAAAGACCACTTTCTGGGACAGACGAGAGAGAGAGACGTCTCTCAGTGGCTCAAACGGCGGTTTCTGCAATGTCGTCAGGACCATGTTTAGGTCCCAAGGGTCCAGAGGTCGTCTATAGGGCGGGACCACCCGAGACACCCCCTGCAGAAATTGACGTACCTTCGGGAGGAGCGCCAAGCGCCTGTCAAACAACACTGAAAGTGCTGATACTTGACCTTTCAGAGAGCCAAGGGATAATCCCAACTCCAACCCCGACTGTAGGAAGGCCAGCAATGTCGGGATAGACAAAGGCCACGGTGAGCGGCCACCAGAGGCACACCAGGTAAAAAAGATTTTCCACGTTCTGTGGTATATCTTCCTGGAAACAGGTTTCCTTGCCCGATTCATAGTGGCAACCACTGTAGGAGAGAAACCTCTGGATGTCAGCAGCCAGGCCTCAAGAGCCATGCAGTCAATCTGAGGGCCCTGGAATTGAGGTGGAAGAATGGGCCTTGCGCGAGAAGATCTGCGCGTTCTGGAAGAGCCCACCTGTGTCCGCCTGACAGTTGCCACAGGTCCGGGTACCAAGACCTCCTGGGCCAATCTGGAGCCACTAGAATGGTCACTCTGCATTCTGTCCTGATCTTCCACAGGACCCTGGGGATCAGAGCCAGAGGCGGAAACACATATGGCAGCTGGAATCTGGACCAGCTCAGAATCAGGGCGTCCGCCCCCAGAGACTGGGGATCCCAAGATCTTGCCATGTATTGGGGCACCTGATGATTCAGCCGTGAGGCCATCAGATCCACGTCCGGAGTGCCCCACCTGCCGCAGATGTCCCGGAAGACGTCTGGATGTAGAGACCACTCTCCGGCGTCCATCCCCTGTCTGCTCAGATAGTCGGCCTCCCAGTTCTCGACCCCTGGGATGTGAACTGCGGAGATCAGGCAGCCGTTTTCCTCCACCCAGAGTAGAATGCGGTGGACTTCGGCGAGGGCCTGAGCACTTCTGGTCCCTCCCTGATGATTTATGTAGGCGACGGCCGTCGCATTGTCGGACTGTACCCGAATGGGCTGTCCTGACAGGAATTTCTGAAACGCCAGTAGCGCCAGATAGACCGCCTTGATCTCCAGCACGTTGATCTGCAACGCCGACTCCGACTGAGTCCAGAGGCCTTGAGCCCTGTGATGCAAGAACACCGCCCCCCAGCCCTTCAGACTGGCGTCGGTGGTCACCACTAACCATGACGGTTTTAGGAAGGACCGGCCCCGTGACAGGTGAAGTGGCTGGAGCCACCACTGTAGAGAGTCCCTGGTTGGTTGTGACAGTGTCACCAGCCGATTCAGAGAGATCGTCCTCTTGTCCCATCTGCGAAGAATCTCCAGCTGGAGAGGACGGAGGCGAAACTGTGCGAACGGCACCGCCTCTATCGCCGCTACCATGCGACCCACCAGTCTCATCAATACCCGTAGGGATGACTGCGGAGACAGGAGGACATTCTGCACTCCTGATTGGATCGCAAGCTGCTTGGCTTGAGGTAGGGACACCAGGGCCGAGTCCGTGTGGAAGTCCATGCCCAGATATGTCAATGACTGGGTCGGAACCAGGGTCGACTTCTGAATGTTGATAAGCCACCCGAACCGTTCCAGGGACTTCATGGTCACTTCCAGGCTTACCCGACAAAGGTCTTCCGATGGCGCCCTGACCAACAGGTCGTCCAAATAGGGTATGACGGCGTGTCCCTGCGCATGCAGGAGAGCCATCATAGAGGCCATCACCTTTGTGAACACCCGTGGTGCTGAGGCTAGCCCGAATGGCAGTGCCACAAATTGGAAGTGCTCTTCCCCCACTGCGAATCTCAACCAGCGCTGATGAGCTGGTGCAATGGGGACGTGAAGGTAAGCGTCCCTGATATCGATGGACGCTAGGAAGTCTCCCTGTGACACAGCCGCGATCACTGAGCGCAGGGATTCCATGCGGAACTTCCGAACCAACACGTGACGGTTGAACAACTTGAGGTCCAAAACCGGGCGAAAAGAGCCGTCCTTCTTTGGGACAATAAAGAGGTTGGAGTAAAAACCCCTGAACCTCTCCTCCGTGGGCACATGGACCACCACTCCGTCTCTGCGGAGTCCCTCCAACACCAGGTAAAAAGCCTGAGCCTTTTCTGGAGAAGGAACCGACCGATGGAATCGGTGTATTGGTTGTGACGTCAGCTCTATCCTGTAACCTCTTGAGACTACGTCTCGAACCCACTGATCTTGAATGTGAAGAAGCCACTTGTCCTGAAAGCGGGACAGGCGGCCCCCCACCTGTGGGGAGGCAGGATGAGATAGCGAGTCATGTCGAGGCGGGCTTGGGGGTGGCAGCCGCTGCCCCCGCCGGCTTCTTCTGGCGACTCTTGGAACGCCACTGAGTAGCAGGCTTGCCCCCTCGGTCTGAGCGAGTGGACGCCGTTGATGACTGTGAACCGGAGCGAAAGGACCACTGCTTAGGGTTCCTTTTCACGGTGTACCGTGGCTTAGGCTTATTCTGCGGTATCTTAGACTCAGCAGAATCCTTTATCAATTTGTCCAGTTCGGTGCCAAAAAGCCTGTCACCAGCGAACGGAAGATTTTGTAAAATCTTCTTAGATGTGGCATCTGAGTCCCAGAGACGCAGCCACAATAGCCTGCGGATCGCAATTGCATTGGCCGAGGCCACAGCAGAGCGAGTGGCAGTTTCCAAAGATGCCGTCCTGGCATAGTCCGCATAGGCCCTTGCTCTCTCAGTGAGAGCCAGGACCTCTGGACTGGACCTAGCTAGATCAGTGATACCATCCAAACAGATAGTAATCGCTTGTAGGGTCCAGACCGCGGCAAAATTAGGGGCAAACGAAGACCCCACAGCCTCATAGGAAGACTTGGCGAGTTGCTCGACCTGTCTATCAGTAGCATCCTTCAACGAGGAGCTATCAGAGGCAGAAAACAAGGAGCGCGCAGCAATCCTAGTCATGGAAGCATCCACCTTGGGAGACTGCGACCATTCCTGGAGCGCCTCCTGGGGAAAGGGAAAGCGATTGTCCTTAGTTTTACGGACATAACGCCGCCCAGGATGCAACCTGGGAGCTTTAATCACCCTTCCGAAATTAGTGTGGTCCATGAAGGAGCCACTTGGTCTAGCCTCTGGCCGCAGCCATTGGTATATCTCCTTGGGGTGTACAGTCACCTCCTCAGGAGGAGTGACAAGACGCAATGTCTCATTGATGGAGGACACCAGATCCTCCACCCCATCTGGAGGTTCAGACATAGACCCAAGAGTAGAACCCCCATCATCTTCCTCACCATCAGAGGAACGCTCCTCCTCAGAGAGAGTCTGGAGCTCAGGAGAAGCCTCACGGGCTCGCTTAGGGGGTCTTACAGCAGAAGTAAGAGACACCCGGGGGTAACTAGGAGGAGTAGCTGGGTTCTCCAGTCTCCTATGCAGTGCCTCCAGGGTTTGCGACATGGAGGACATCTGGGACAGCAGAGATTCATTAATCTTATTCTGCGTTTCCCATGGCCCTGGGATCACCTGAACCTCAGGGTATAATCCCGGATTTGCAGACTCAATAGTAGCAGACCGGGCCTCTGGGCGTCCGCAGTTATTGCAGGACCCCTCCACCAGTGTCCCGTTGCATGTAGCGCAGGTAACGGTGACCACTGCCGCCTTAGCAGCATGCTTCCCAACTGAGGACATCTCCACAGTGAGGGGAATATAAGCCAAAGTTCACAAACAAACCGGGAATCCCGGTGGCTTACCGACCGCAGTAAAGCGGTAGGAGGAAGCGGTGTGTGTGTGTGACCTCCGCGAGTTCCGGTCTCCCTTGCAAGTGCAGACACGCGCTGCAGCCAGATCCCAGCCGGGAAGTGAGGGAGAAGATGGCCGCCGACAGTGAAGATGTGGGCGGAGCCAGGAACACGCGGGAAGAACACACAACACGCCCAGCGGTGATGTCACCATAAGGGCTGCCTCCTCCTCCTCCAGACTGCCTCAGCAATGGAGGTGCCGGAGCCCGCAGCGCGGGAAAAGAGTGTGAATATCACCACACACACTCTCAGACTGCATGTACACATAAAAACACTCGCAGTCTACAGCCTCAGCCCCTGTGACACACAGGGCGGTCAGCCAGGGCGACCCCAGCACAGGGTCACCGCCAGAACCGCGGACCCGAGGGTAACCGCGCGGTCTGAGTGTCATGACACCACAGTGACAGACACTACCCCCAGGCACACAGGAGACACACCAGGTGCCTCAGTGCCGGTCCGGTCTGTAAGCACCTTTAGGGAGGCCTCGGACGGGGGTACAGCACCAGTCCGGAGTGTAAGCACCATTTAGGGAGGCCTCGGACTGGGCTGGCTCCGTCCGGTCTGTAAGCACCATTTAGGGAGGCCTCGGACGGAGCGGAGCTGTGCAAGGCTCCAGGCTCCCCCTTACCAGAGCCTCCATGGAGGGATGGAAAGGAAGGAGCGCGACAGCGTACCGGGGGAACACAGAAGTGTCCAGGCTAAAAGCCCTCCGGTACCTCCACCAGCGTGTTCCGCAGAGGGTGAGCGGGGAGGCTGTCGGGGATCCCGAGCGGGACCATTTTACCTTGTCTTCATACGCCATCACGTAAGCTGTGAGAATGCAGTGAAGTGCAAGCAAAGCGTGATCCTCCGAGCACACTAAGTTTAAAACTGAGGATGTCTCCTACGGTGGGGGTTTATAAGCGGAGGAGGCGGTGCTACAAACTTGTAGTACCTAGTGTGACCTCCGGAGGGCAGCGCCCTAAACCCCATTGTCTGGGTCTCCCATTATGATGATCAGAAAAACAGGTTCTGCTCTAACCTCCAGGAAGCGGTCTCTCGGAGGTAGTGGAGGACAGTCCGACGAACATCGACGGAGTGAAACACGGCCTCAGCCGCATTAGCAGGAGATTGACAAAATGAAGGCAGAACCACATCCTGGGACCGATGGAAAGCAGACACAACTTTCGGAAGAAAAGATGAATGCAACCGAAGCGTAATGCGAACAACGGACGCCACGAGGCACGGACAGAAAGTGCCTGCAGTTCTCCAACTCTGGGAGCAGAAGTGATGGCCACCAAAAATGCCACCTTGTGAGAGAGAGACGTAAGGGATGCAGCAGACAAGGGTGCAAAGGGACTTCGAAAAAGCCCTTGGAGAACAATCTTCAAATCCCAGGGAGGGACAGAAGGCTGAAACCGGGGACGCCGCCCCCAAGCAGAAGTAAAAAACCGCTTGATCCATCAATGGGAAGCAAGATCCTGGGCAAAAACCGCCCCAAGTGCCGACACCTGGACTTAAAGAGTGCTCGGCCGAAGCCCCAAATCCAAGCCACGCTGCAAAAATCCGAGAGTTGGGCCACAGTAGGATGATGTATGGCCGGGATGGAAGGAGCACACCAGGACAGGAACCGATTCCAGCCGTCCCGTAAATAGCGTGCGTCACAGGCTGCCCGCCCTGCCGAAGCGTGCAGATCACAGCCTGGGAGAGACCCTTGGTCCTCAGGATCCCAGCCGCAACAGCCAGGCTGCCAGATTGAGCCACTGAGAGCCGGGGTGAAACAGAGGACCCTGGGACAGTAGGTCGAGACTGTGGGGCAACATAATTGGTCCCTCCAGGCCCAGGTCTCGGATGGCGTCGTACCACGCCCGTTTGGGCCACAGGGAAGCTACCAGGATAATAGTCACCCCCTCCTCCCGAATCTTTTGCAACGTCTTGGGAAGTAGCGGGATTGGAGGAAATGCATACACCAAACGGAAGTCCCAGGGATGGGCAAAGGCGTCCAGCCCCCGAGGATGGTCCGACCGCGTCAGGGAGAAAAAGGTCGGCACCTTTGTATTCGAGCCTAAAGCAAACGGGTCGATCGAAGGGACACCACACCTATCCGTAAGAGAACGAAATACTTCCGGATGGAGGCACCATTCTCCTGGGTGGACCTCCGAGCGGCTCAAGAAATCTGCCTGTACATTGGTCATTCCCTTCAGAAGTACTGCCGAGGAGGAGAGAAGAAGGCGTACTGCCCACGAAAAGATCAGTCTTGCCAGCCCCTGCAAGTGTAAGCCTCGAGTACCGCCTTGTGCCGCAAGAAGGCAAACGTAGTCACGTTGTATGACAGGACCTTGACATGATGACCCCGGAGAACGCGAGCTGCAGCATGAAGCGCTTCCTCCACTGCCAGAAGTTCCCGGAAGTTTGAAGACTGGCGACTGACCAAGCGACTCCAAATCCCCTGGAACGGTGTGCGATCCACCATCGCGCCCCAACCGGAACCGCTGGCATCAGTGGTAACGGAGGTCACAAGAGCCTGCAGCCAGGCCACCCCCGTCCGAAGGTGTCTGGGATTCATCCACCAGGAAAGCGAGGTTACCACCCGCCCCGGGGTCCGGACCCGCGAGTTTAAGGAATCCTGACGTCTATCCCAGGAACTCAGTATGTGTTCCTGGAGCAGTCGGGAAGGAGCCTGAGCTCATGTTACCAACTGAATGCAGGCCATCATGGCCCCTAACAGGGACATTGCTTCCCGCAAGGAGGGCGACCCCCTTGTCTGGAAGTGGGTCAGATTTACGTGGCGCAGAAGGTGATGTGCCGAAGGAAGGAATGAGGACTGTCTGGAGGAGGCCAGCAATACTCCCAAAAATTGACGTCGGGTTGCCGGCACCCGTTCTGATTCCCGAAGATTGGGCACTCACCACAGGGACTTAAGAATCTCCAACATTTGGAGACCTGTGCGCGCAGAACCACTGCCAAAGGAGCCACCACCAACATGTCGTCTAAATAGGGAAGCACACATATCCCCTGGGTCTGGATGAATGCGATCACTTCCCCCATGAGTTTGGCAAACTCTGGGGCCCGACGAAATCCCGAAGGGCAGCACATTAAACCGATAATGGACCGTCCCGTCTGCCACGGAGATCACGAATCGCAGAAAGCGCTTGTGGGACGGGTGAATGGGGACATGATAATACGCGTTCTGGAGGTCCACAAACAACCTGGAGTAGCGCCCCTGGCCCTCCTCTTCAGGAGGAACCGGGGACCCCACACCCAAATCCAACAGGTCTTGCAGACCCGACAAGAAAAACGTGCGAGAGTCCCCCTGAGGAAGGGAGGGGACTCGAAGACATGGAGGGGCTGGCTCTCGAATTCCAAGCGCCGTTCCTCCCAAATGGTCGAGAGGATCCAAGGGCACGAGGAGATTGCTTGCCACTGTGGCAGAAACCGCAGGAGCCGCCTCACAATGGGGAAGGCGGTATTGTTTAGGGGGCCGCTGGTGATGCCGCTGCTGGGGGAGCAAGATATTACGGGTCTTGTCCCCTTTCTGGAATGCCCAGCGACCAGACTTACCCTTCCCTTTAGACTGGGAGGGTTGGCTGCGCTCAGGCCGAAAGGACTGCCTTCAAAAGGGCTTCTGTTCCAGGAGACACATTTTCTGGTCTGACACCTTTTCCAGGATGTCATCCAATGCCGGACCAAAGACAAAAGACCTTTGAAAGGGGAGGCCACACAGCTGAAGCTTAGACATGACCTCCCCATTCCACATTGTAAGCCACACTGCCCTGAGAGCTGTGTTAGCCAACACTGCGCACCTGGCGCCAATGCGGATAGACTCAGCAGAGGCATCGGCCAGGAAGCCCGTAGCACGTCTCAGAAGTGGAAAGGAGTCCAAAGCTCCTCCCTGGGAGTACCCTGCAGGATGAATTCTTTCAGCTGGGTGAGCCACTTAAAGAGACCTGGCCACACATGTAGAGGAAATGTTCACCTTTAAAGACATAGCTGCCGCCTCCCAGGAGTTTTTGAGGACACTCTTCATCTTACGATCGAGGGGGTCCTTCAACTGGGAGGAATCTTCAAAAGGCAACACGGTCTTATATGCTACCCTGGCCACCTGGATGTCAACCTTTGGGACCTCCCAGACAAAGTCATCACCCTCCAATCCACTCGGATGGGGTGAGCAGCCGATGTTCTGGAGACTCCCACTCCCGGCAGATGAGATCCCGGATGACCTCATGGACAGGGAAGCCCAACTGCCGCTTAGCCTTCAGGCCTCTGAACATTTAGTCCTGCACAGAAGAAGGGGATTCCACCTCTACTCCCATGGTACTATGGACAGTGTCCACCAATTCACCCATGGACTCCGTGGAAAAATAGTAGTGTCCAGATTCTCGTGTCTGGACAAAGGCAACACAGGCAATATCCTCGCCGTCCTCTGACGCTGAGCTCTGGCCAGCCTCCATGAGATCCACAGAGTCACAATCCTGGAGCTTCCTCTCTTTCGGAGGGGAAGGCCTGGAAGCTGCAGCCAAAACCCGGCAGTGCCGAGATAAAAGGCTGCACCTCTTCCCTAATGGATTGGAGCTCCTCAAGCAGGGATGGGGAGTCCATCCTGACAACGCTGTCAGTCATGGCCGACACCTTTTTGTAGGAAGAGGGAAATTTCGTGCCGCAGCCACATTTCCTGGACGGGTTTTTGCTCCCTTTCACAGGTGGCCCTTGTCTCCCTATAGAAAAAAAGGGAAGAGAAGGGGTCCCAGTGTGAGTGCAGGGCCTAAATAACTCTACCCCTTGTGACCACCCCCAGAAACACTTACATGAGCTGGGGGAACGCTGGGCTCTGCAGAAGCAGAGGTGGAAGACCTATCATCCTCCATGTCTTCAGGGATCAGCCTTACCTGGGTGTAGCTTCCGGCGGGTACTTGTCCAGAAGTACCGTACCCCCAACGAGGAACACCTGTTCCCTCCCTCCTCCTGGTCACCGGCCGCAGGCAGTAGCGCGCCGAAAAGCCTGCTGGGTTCCCTGGAGCCGCGCCCAGCCTGCCACAGCCCGTACAGGAGCCGCCGCCCAGAACCGGGAGTGCGCCGCCCAAAACCGGATGTGCCTCTGCGGCACCTCTGATGCATGCCTCAGGGACAGCAGCTGGAGGAGAGAGACGCCGGAGAGGTGAACAGGCCTCCAGCGCTGCAATACAGGGCCTGCTTTGCCCCGTAGGACGCAGGAAGCCCGGATGGTCCCACCACGGGGGCCCTGGGAAGGGGGAGGAGGCCGCCCCCGACGTCCATTCCTGGCCCGGCTGTAAGTACACCCCAATGCTGGAGTACTGAGGAAGGGGAGGGGCTTTTAACCTCTTTGTGTTCCTGTCCTCCAATAGGGCATGGACAACATCCTCCAATGCTGTCGTGGAAGGCGAATGGAGAAATATGCTCTTTAAGTTGGATAAGCCAGCGAGCCAGGGACCTTCCTGCACAAGTAGCAGCAATATTCGTCTGCAAGAGGTTAGAGGAGGTGTCCCAGGATTTCCAAAGTAGGCCCTCGATTTTACGATCCATGGGGTCCTTTAGCTGCGAAGAATCCTCAAATGTGAGAGATCGGTCTTCTTCGCAACAGTGCTAACCACTGAGCCACCGTATACAGTGTTAACCACTGAGCCACCGTATACAGTGCTAACCACTGAGCCACCGTATACCGTGCTAAACGTTGACCCACCATACACAGTGCTAACTACTGAGCCACCGTATACAGTGCTAACCACTGAGCCACCATACAGTGCTAACCACTGAGCCACCATACAGTGCTAACCACTGAGCCATCATACAGTGCTAACCACTGAGCCACTGTATACAGTAATAACCACTGAGCCACCGTACAGTGCTAACCACTGAGTTGGGCCAGCTTTAAATCTCCCGCCAATACCGCCCTGCTCAGCTGATTTGGTCACGCGCCGGCAGCGCTCAACCATCAGATGAGCAGCGCGGTATTTGCGGGAGATTTAAAGCTGGCTCAGCGGTTAGCACTGTATATGGTGGCTCAGTGGTTAGCACTGTATATAGTGGCTCAGTGGTTAGCACTGTATATAGTGGCTCAGTGGTTAGCACTGTATATGGTGGCTCAGTGGTTAGCACTGTATATGGTGGCTCAGTGGTTAGCACTGTATATGCTGGCTCAGTGGTTAGCACATAATATGGTGGCTCAGTGGTTAGCACATTATATGGTGGCTCAGTGGTTAGCAATGTACGGTGGCTCAGTGGTTAGAACTGTGCGGTGGCTCAGTGGTTAGCACTGTATACTGTGGCTCAGTGGTGAGCACTGTATATGGTGGCTCAATGGTTAGCACAATATATGGTGGCTCTGTGGTCAGCACTGTATGGTGGCTCAGTGGTTAGCACTGTATATGTGGCTCAGTGGTTAGCATGGTACAGTATCTCAGTGGTTATCACTGTATGGTGGCTCCGTGGTTAGCACTGTGCAGTGGCTCAGTGGTTAGAACTGTACGGTGGCTCAGTGCTCTTCACTTGGGCTCAGTATTGACAGCCCAACTGGTCCCCAGGGCAAGATCTGCCAGTCAGCCCCTGTTAGCACGGTATGGTAGCTCAGTAGTTAGCACTGTATGGTGACTCAGTGGTGAGAATTGTATGGTGGCTCAGTGATGAGAGGCAGGCAACACAAGAGGCAGAAGGCACAGGGGAGGCAGGGGAACAGGGGAGGGAGAAGGCACAGGGGACGCAAAAGGCACAAGGGAGGTAGAATGCACAGGGGAAGAGACAGCACAAACAGGAGAGAGCGCACAAGGGAAGAAAGGCACAGAGACTGTCCTCCCAATGCAATAGCATTGGGCAAATTTCTAGTATATAATAAGGATTGACAGTATTAGTATTAATAAACCGCACCGCGATTACGACAAATAATTTGAAATGTCAATATATATATATAAAGAGAATGGACAGCGCACCTGTGAAATACACAAGTGCGCTCTCCATTATATACAAATTATATCCATTATATACAAATTAATTATTGTGTCTGTACTCGGGCCGGCAGGAAATATACATTGAACAATAATATAAACCCAACACTTTTCTTTTTGTTCCCATTTTTCATGAGCCGAAGTCAAAGATCTAAGACTTTTTCTATGAATTCAAAAGACCTTTTTCTCTCATAAATTGTTCACAAATGTGTCTATGGCCTCTTTCACACATCCGTGTTACCATTGACGTGTGAAGCAAGGCTGTTTGGGGGTGGGGCTTAGATCCATGTGTGACGGACGTGTGACACAATGGGTGCTGTCCGTGTGCTATCCATGGACAGCCTATCACTACACACTCACCTCCCTCCAGCGGCGCTGCGCCTTCATTTCCGGTCCGCTCTTGGGCTCAGTGAAGTGAATATTTATGAGCAGCACCGGAAGAGAGAGGAGCTGGTAGCGCTGGAGCGAGGGGAGTATAAAATTCTTTATTTTTAGCCTTCTATCTTTTGTCCGTGGTCCGCGCACACGGATGTCACACGGATTTCATCTGTGTGCATGGACGTTTCACGGCAATAGCAGTCCGTGTGTCCGCATAAAAACGGATATGTCTCTGTGTGGAGCACACGGCGACACAGTCCGTGCCAAAAAAAACGGAAGTGTGCACAGGACCATAGGGAAACATGTGTCCCCGTATGTCCGTGCCTCCGGCATGTGTTGGCACGGACCGCACACGTGCCGAAGGCATGGATGTGTGAAAGAGGCCTATACCTGTGTTAGTGAGCACTTCTTCTGCTTTGCTGAGATAATCCATCCTCCTCACAGGTGCGGCATATCAAGATGCTGATTACACACATGATTATTGCACAGGTGCGCCTTACACTGGCCACAATAAAAGCTGCAGTTTTACAGTATTGGAGGGTCCAGGTGGGGGGGTCAGAAAATCAGTCAGTATCTGGAGTGACCCCCATTTACCCCACACAGTGCAGCACATCTCCTTCACATAGAGGTGATCAGGTTGTTGATTGTGGCCTGTGGGATGTTGGTCCGCTCCTCTTCAATGGCTGTGTGATGTTACTGGATATTGGCAGGAACTGGAACACGCTGTCGTATACGCCGATCCAGAGCATCCCAAACATGCTCCATGGGTGACATGTCCGGGGAGTATGCGGCCATGCAAGAATTGGGATGTTTTCAGCTTCCGGAAATTGTGTACAGATCCTTGTAACCTGGGGCCGTGCATTATCATGCTGCAACATAAGGGGATGGTTGTGGATGAATGGAACTACAATGGCCTCATGATCTCATCACAATGACTCTATGCATTCATGACGAGCTGCAATTTGATGGAGACCCTGATGAGGACAACGAGCTGTAGTCAACTAGAAACCCCAATGATGAGCTGACGAGCTGCAATCAGGAAGAGATGCTGATGACGACGAGCTGCAGTCAGGTACAGACCCCAGTGAGGACAACGAGCTGCAGATGAGCTTCCCTGAGGTTTCTGACAGTTTCTGTAGAAATTCTTTGGTTATGAACCGATTGTTGCAGCTGCTGTCCGGTTAGTCGGTTTCAGATGATCTTGGAGGTGAAGATGCTGGATGTGGAGGTCCTGGGCTGGTGTGTTTACATGTGGTCTGCTGTTGTAAGGCCAGATAGATGTATGACCAAATTCTCTGAAACGCCTTTGGACACGACTTACGGTAGAGAAATGATCATTCAATTCACAGGCAACAGGTGACATTCCTGCAGTCAGTTGCCAACTGCACGCTCCCTCATACCTGCCACATCTGTGCATTGTGCTGTGTGATAAAACTGCACATTGTAGAGCGGCCTTTTATTGTGGCAGCCTAGAGCTCACCTGAGACCTGATAAGGCTGGTGAACTTACTGTGACATTCCAGATCACAATGGATTTCACATGAGCAGATCATGAGTCCAGCTGGAGCTCAAAATGATCAATGTATTATCAGAATTTTACAGTTATTCCAATTATCGGTTTAAAAAAATAAAGTACACCCCCCTCTACTGATCTAAGAGATCTATTTAATAAGTTATGCTGTTTATCTGGTGAAAGTGAAATCTGGTAAGAGATCCACTTTACCAAATTCAATATAAAACTGTTACATCCAATGGAGAAGTTGAAAACATAATCTACATTTCCTCCTCACCCGAGCCGTTATCTGTAGGAATCTCCTCGTTCCTCTGCTCATCACCGCTCACATATTTCTCTTCTTTTACCATTATGTCTGGAGTGTTACAATGGTTCAGAACTTCATCCCCATTCACAAGCTGTGAAACAAATAGGAAAATGTGACCAGATACTTGGACAAGTCACATGGAATGAAGAGATGAGCAGAAAAGATCATTAAAGGGTTATTTCCCCCCAAAAGCAACTTACCCCCTATCCATTGTAGATTGGCGGGGGCGACTTCTGGGACCCCCAGCTGATCCAGAGATCCTGAGGATGCAGCTCTGCAGCCCCATACTGAGAAAATGAGGATGAGCATGCTCAGCATCTGTCCCATAAATAAATTATGGAGCAGATGTAAATAGACGAACTTTGTACTTCACAGTCACATTGACAATGAGCGGAGAGGAGGTTGTGCATGTGCACATTTACTCTTTGTAGACTGGGCTGCAGAGCCACATTCTCGGGGTTACAGAGCCCCAATCTGAGGATCGATGGATATCGCAGTGGTCAGAATATCTTGTTGTTTTGGGAATATCCCTTTAATCAGCAGGACGAGCAAAAATCACATTACAGCAAATAGCTGCACATCTTCTATATAAATCCAACCTGCCGGTTCCTTGTCCCAACCTCTTCCATAGCTAGAAAAGTGTGAGAAGATCCAACCACATGTAAGGTCCATGGTCACTTCCTTCTCCACCATGTATAAATCATATAATAATGCTGGACTGGCAGAACACACGACCTGCACAGCCTCTCACACATCAGACCCTACAACTTCTCTCCACCGACCTGATGATCCGGTGAGCAGTCCTGAGGTCCGGATGTCTCTCTGGTGTCGTCCTCTTACTGGTTCTTACTGTAGGAAACACATAAGGAAATTAATCCATTCTTTATATAGAAGTGATTTAGTGTTTGGCCACTTTGGGAAACTCCTTAAGAAATGCAATGATTGTAACAATTGTAGTAATAAGATTTATCAGACGTTCTGCTGTTTTGGCTCCTTCTTACGACAGCCGTATCCTCTGATCACACACCGCTCCCGTCATTAATATGGAGGAGCCTGTGATCAGACACTCTGCATCCAGGACACAAGCGCCGGTGCTGTGTGCTACAATGGAGGAAGCAGAGACGTCTCATCATCGGCCGCAGCCGTGACCAACAAACACATCACCGCTGCTGTTCTAGTGTTTGATGGCCAGAATCAAATGACCATGGAGCGAGCAGTGGGGGCTCAGGAAGGGGAATCGCACTGATTTTATTTCCTTCTGAAAGGTTTTTTTTAAATTTTTCAGTGTCTTGTCAACTTTACAAGATTTTCCTATAGCAGCCCCCCCCTCCCCCTATAACAGATGTGTGAATATAGCAGTCTCTGTTACCTGGTGATGTGCGGGGCTGGTGATCCTCCATCATGACGTCCTTGTACCGATCCTTGTGTCCTTCTAGATACTCCCACTCCTCCATGGAGAAATAGACGGCGACATCCTGACACCTTATAGGAACCTGACACATACAATGATACCATTGTCATCCCCCGATCCCTTCATAGCGTTACTGTATAATGTCCCAGCATTCCCAGCACTGTCACCTCTCCAGTCAGCAGCTCAATCATCTTGTAGGTGAGTTCTAGGATCTTCTGGTCATTGATGTCCTCATGTATCCGCGGGTGCGGTGGAGACCCCGGGATTGGGCTCAGGGGTCCTCCCCATCCATCAGATACTGGGTCCTGACAGCGATCAGTAGGGATCTTCTTCACCACTGTGTAATCCTGAGTATGAAGACACAGTAATAGATATCACTACAGACATGTTATTACAATAGAGGAGAATGATGTCAGAGATTGTGATGAGGTCACATCACCTCTCCAGTAATCCGGAAGAGGATCTCTAGGGTGATATTCAGTATACTCTCCACCATCTCTCCATCTCTGGATCTATCCATCCTTGACAGGTGAATCAGGAGAATTCTCTTATATAGAAGATATCAGCCGAGAGGATCCGATATTGTAGAGACCTGAATCACAAGAAGGTGATCCCATGTAAGATCCTAAAGAATCTACTATATAATAATACAATTACTGGGGATAATAAGGGGATGGGACATCACTATATAATAATACAATTACTGGGATAATAAGGAGATGGGATATCGATATAATAATACAATTACTGGGGATAATAAGGGGATGGGATATCACTATATAATAATACAATTACTGGGGATAATAAGGGGATGGGATATCACTATATAATAATACAATTACTGGGGATAATAAGGGGATGGGATATCACTATATAATAATACAATTACTGGGATAATGAGATGGGATATCGCTATATAATAATACAATTACTGGGGATAATAAGGGGATGGGATATCACTATATAATAATACAATTACTGGGGATAATAAGGGGATGGGATATCACTATATAATAATACAATTACTGGGATAATAAGGGGATGGGATATCACTATATAATAATACAATTACTGGGGATAATAAGGGGATGGGATATCACTATATAATAATACAATTACAGGGATAATAAGGGGATGGGATATCACTATATAATAAATACAATTACTGGGATAATAAGGAGATGGGATATCGCTATATAATAATACAATTACTGGGGATAATAAGGGGATGGGATATCACTATATAATAATACAATTACTGGGGATAATAAGGGGATGGGATATCACTATATAATAATACAATTACTGGGGATAATAAGGGGATGAGATATCACTATATAATAATACAATTACTGGGGATAATAAGGGGATGGGATATCACTATATAATAATACAATTACTGGGATAATAAGGAGATGGGATATCGCTATATAATAATACAATTACTGGGGATAATAAGGGGATGGGATATCACTATATAATAATACAATTACTGGGGATAATAAGGGGATGGGATATCACTATATAATAATACAATTACTGGGATAATAAGGGGATGGGATATCACTATATAATAATACAATTACTGGGATAATAAGGGGATGGGATATCACTATATAATAATACAATTACTGGGATAATAAGGGGATGGGATATCACTATATAATAATACAATTACTGGGATAATAAGGGGATGGGATATCACTATATAATAATACAATTACTGGGATAATAAGGGATGGGATATCACTATATAATAATACAATTACTGGGATAATAAGGGGATGGGATATCACTATATAATAATACAATTACTGGGATAATAAGGGGATGGGATATCGCTATATAATAATACAATTACTGGGATAATAAGGGGATGGATATCACTATATAATAATACAATTTCTGGGGATAATAAGGGGATGGGATATCACTATATAATAATACAATTACTGGGGATAATAAGGGGATGGGATATCACTATATAATAATACAATTACTGGGAATAATAAGGGGATGGGATATCACTATATAATAATACAATTACTGGGATAATAAGGGGATGGATATCACTATATAATAATACAATTACTGGGGATAATAAGGGGATGGGATATCACTATATAATAATACAATTACTGGGGATAATAAGGGATGGGATATCACTATATAATAATACAATTACTGGGATAATAAGGAGATGGGATATCGCTATATAATAATACAATTACTGGGGATAATAAGGGGATGGGATATCACTATATAATAATACAATTACTGGGGATAATAAGGGGATGGGATATCACTATATAATAATACAATTACTGGGGATAATAAGGGGATGAGATATCACTATATAATAATACAATTACTGGGGATAATAAGGGGATGGGATATCACTATATAATAATACAATTACTGGGATAATAAGGAGATGGGATATCGCTATATAATAATACAATTACTGGGGATAATAAGGGGATGGGATATCACTATATAATAATACAATTACTGGGGATAATAAGGGGATGGGATATCACTATATAATAATACAATTACTGGGATAATAAGGGGATGGGATATCACTATATAATAATACAATTACTGGGATAATAAGGGGATGGGATATCTTATGTATAAAACCCGAAGGCCACTTCCGGTCTATCCGCTCAACTTCCGTGACGGCCTGCGCCCTGTGACAAAGACCGGAAACGGAAGTAGCAGACCCGCGAGCCGCTGTCAAAATGGCACAGCGCCTCGCAGTGGGCGCTAAAGCGCCACCACTCGCCGTTATCCCGTCACCGGCCCTGCACACAGCCCCCGCTGCCCCATCACCCCCTGCCTGTCACCATAGCCATCCTCCACTGCCTTCCCCCGCTGCCCCATCAGCCCCCTGCCTGTCACCATAGCCGCCCTCCACTGTCCGGTCACCCCCAGCCTATCACCACTGCTCCCCGATCGCCCCCCTCCACTGTCCGGTCACCCCCCCCCCCCCTCCTTACCACAGCTCCCTCCAACCACACGCGATCTCTCTTCATCCTGCTTGAGGACCTTTGATGACGTCACGATGATGGGTGGAGTCACAGATCACATGACCGTGACGTCATCAAAGGTCCTGTCCCGATCTAACTTCCTCTGCCTATTCATCCCCCTGCGCTGCACACTGACCCACGATCTGCTCCCTCACCCCCACTCTGACCACTGACCCTCACTCTGCCCACTCACCCCCCAACTCTGCCCACTCACCCCCACTCTGACCACTGACCCTCACTCTGCCCACTCACCCCCCAACTCTGCCCACTCACCCCCACTCTGACCACTGACCCTCACTCTGCCCACTCACCCCCCAACTCTGCCCACTCACCCCCACTCTGACCACTGACCCTCACTCTGCCCACTCACCCCCCAACTCTGCCCACTCACCCCCACTCTGACCACTGACCCTCACTCTGCCCACTCACCCCCCAACTCTGCCCACTCACCCCCACTCTGACCACTGACCCTCACTCTGCCCACTCACCCCCAAACTCTGCCCACTCACCCCCCTACTCTTCCCCCTGAACCCCTCTCTGCCCCCTCACCCCCACTCTGCACACTGACCCTCTCTCTGACCCTGCTCTGCCCACTCACCCCCACTCTGCCCACTCACCCCCAAACTCTGCCCACTCACCCCCAAACTCTGCCCACTCACCCCCTCTCTGCCCCCTCACCCACTCTGCCCACTCACCCTGCTCTGCCCACTCACCCCCACTCACCCCCGCTCTGCCCACTCACCCCCACTCTGACCACTGACCCACACTCTGACCCTGCCCACTCTGACCACTGACCCTCACTCTGCCCACTCACCCCCCAACTCTGCCCACTCACCCCCACTCTGCCCACTGACCCTCACTCTGCCCACTCACCCCCCAACTCTGCCCACTCACCCCCCAACTCTGCCCCCCTCACCCCTCTCTGCCCCCTCACCCCTACTCTGCACACTGACCCCCACTCTGTCCCTGCTCTGCCCACTGACCCCCACTCTGACCACTGACCCCCACTCTGACCACTGACCCCCACTCTGACCACTCACCCCCAAACTCTGACCACTCACCCCCCTACTCTTCCCCCTGAACCCCTCTCTGCCCCCTCACCCCCACTCTGCACACTGACCCTCTCTCTGACCCTGCTCTGCCCACTCACCCCCACTCTGACCACTAACCCCCACTCTGCCCACTCACCCCCAAACTCTGCCCACTCACCCACTCTGCCCACTCACCCTGCTCTGCCCACTCACCCCCACTCACCCCCTCTCTGCCCACTCACCCCCACTATGCCCACTGACCATGCTCTGCCCACTCACCCTGCTCGGCCCATTGACCCCTCACACTGGCCACTCATCCTGCTCTGCCCACTCACCCCTCACTGCCCACTGACCCCTCACACTGACCCTGCTCTGCCCACTGACCATCCTCTCCCCACTGACCCCTCACTGACCCTGCTCTGCCCACTGACCATCCTCTCCCCACTGACCCCTCACTGACCCTGCTCTGCCCACTCGCCCTGCTCAGCCCACTGACCCCTCACACTGCCCACTGACCCTCCTCTGCACACTGAACATGCTCTGCCCACTGACCCCTCAATGCCCACTCACCCTGCTCTACCCACTGACCCTGCTCTGCTCACTGACCACTCACACTGCCCACTCACCCTGCTCTGCCCACTGACCCCTCACACGCCCCACTGACCCTGCTCTGCTCACTGACCACTCACACTGCCCACTCACCCTGCTCTGCCCACTGACCCCTCACATGCCCCACTGACCCTGCTCTGCCCTCTCACCCCTCACACTGACCCTGCTCTGCCCACTGACCCCTCACACTGCCCACTCACGCCTCACACTGCCCACTGAACATGCTATGCCCACTTACCCCTCACACTGCCCACTGACCATGCTTTGCCCACTGACCCCTCACACTGCCTACTGACCCTGCTCTGCTCATTTACTCCTGCTCTGCCCACTCACCCCCGCTCTGCCCACTCGCCCCTGCTTTTACCACTCACCCTGCCCACTGACCACCCTCTGTTCACTCACCCCCCGCTCTGCCCTTTCACCATGCCCACTGACCCCTGCTCTGCCAACTGACCGTGCCCACTCACCCATGCTCTACCCACTGACCCTTCTCTGCCCACTCACTCTGCCCACTGACCCCTGCTCTGCCCACTGACTGTGCCCAATAACCCTTGCTATGCCCACTAAACCCTGCTCTGCCCACTCACCCCCGCTCTGCCCGCTGACCCCTGCTCTGCTCACTGACTGTGCCCACTCACCCCTGCTCTGCCCACTGATTTTTCCCACTAACCCCTGCTGTGCCTACTGACTGTGCCCACTGACCCCTGCTCTGACCACTGACCCCCGCTATTACCCTGCTCTGACCACTGACGCCCCAATCCTGCTCACTGACCCTGCTCTGCCCATTCACCCACCACTCTGCCCACTCACCCCCGCTCTGCCCACTGGCCCTGCTCTGCCTACTTACCCCCCCCCCCCCCCTCTGGCTACTGACCATGCCCACTGACCCCAGCTCTGCCCACAGACCCCAGCTCTGACTATTGACCCTGCTCTGACTACTGATTATGCCCACTCACCCCTGCTCTGCCCAATGACTCTGCCCACTAACCCCTGCTCTTCCCACTCATCCCCCACTCTGCCCACTGACCCCGCTTTGCCCACTCACCCCCAGCAGATCGGTTTCCCAGCCAACGACAGGTCCTGTCCTGCCACCTACAAGATGGGTGGAGCGAGCCGCCGCAGGGTAAGTATTTTTATTATCACCATGAAGGAGCGGGGGCGGGGGGTGTGCAGCCCCAGAGGCAGGGGAGGAGGGGGGGGGGCCACAGAGACTGGAGGCCCAGAGGGACGGGTGCCGCGCTGAGCGGAGGGGGTCAGGAGGAGCGCCTCCATCCTGCCCCCCCTATCCATCCTGCACCCCCTATCCATCCTGCACCCCCTATCCATCCTGCCCCCCCTATCCATCCTGACACCCCCTATCCATCCTGACACCCCCAACACCATCCTGACACCCCCAACACCATCCTGACACCCCCAACACCATCCTGACACCCCCAACACCATCCTGCCCCCCCGACTCCATCCCGCACCCCCATCACCATTCTCACCCCCCGCCAACATCCTGCCCCGCCGCCTACATCCTACCCCTCCCCCACCACCATCCTGCCCTGCCGTCTCCATCCTGCCCTGCCGTCTCCATCCTGTCCCCCCTTCCCGCTACATCCTGACCCGCTCGCTCCATCCTGCCCCACTCGCTCCATTCTGCCCCCCCAACACAATCCTGCCCCCCCTCCCCTCCTTAGCTGATCGCTTGCCCAGGCAACTACAGGTCCTAAAGGCCTGTAGGACCTACAAGCCGAGGTGGAGCGAGCCGCCGGACAGGTGAGTATCCTCACTGAGGATTTTTTTATTTTTACTGTGGACGACCGGGGGCCAGGAGGAGTGGGGGACCGCGGTCACCGCAGTATTGCCATATACCATAGTGCTGCTATACATGTGCTATAATGTACAGCCATATACCATAGTGCTGCTATACATGTACTGTAATGTACCGCCATATACTATAGTGCTGCTATACATTTACTATAATCTACCGCCATATACTATAGTGCTGCTATACATGTACTGTAATGTACCGCCATATACCATATGCTGCTATACATGTGCTCTCATTACCACCATATACCATCGTACTGCTATATATATATCTTATACTAGATGGCAGCCCGATTCTAAAGAATCGGTAGTCTAGCATCCATATATAGTTTATTTAGTAATAGTTAGGGGAGTGCGGTGAAATTAATTGTGTGTATAGAGGTGGCTCAGTGGTTAGCACTGCGCAATGGCTCAGTGGGTAGCACTGCGCGGTGGCTCAGTGGTTAGTACTGCGTGCGGTGGCTCAGTGGTTAGCAGTGAGTGCGCTGGCTCAGTGGTTAGCAGTGAGTGCGCTGGCTCAGTGGTTAGCAGTGAGTGCGCTGGCTCAGTGGTTAGCAGTGAGTGCGGTGGCTCAGTGGTTAGTAGCAGTGAGTGGGGTGGCTCAGTGGTTAGCAGTGAGTGCGGTGAGATTGGTCAGCGCAGCGGTGTGGGCAGAGTGGTCAGTGCAGCGCCGTGGGCAGAGTGGTCAGTGCAGCGCCATGGGCAGAGTGGTCAGTGCAGCGCCGTGGGCAAAGTGGTCAGTGCAGCGCCGTGGGCAGAGTGGTCAGTGCAGCGCCGTGGGCAGAGTGGTCAGCGCAGCGCCGTGGGCAGAGTGGTCAGCGCAGCGCCGTGGGCAGAGTGGTCAGCGCAGCGCCGTGGGCAGAGTGGTAAGCACACACATACACTCCGCTATACTTACCACCGACCCTGCGTCTTCCCCGCCGCCTGGATCCTGAGTCGACATGTCGCCGCCCCCGGACGACTGGATCCAATATGTTGTCCGGGTAGTTTTTCAAGACATCTTGGACGCTATATTGGATCCAGTAGTTTGGGGGCAGCGACATGTCGACTGAGGATCCAGGCAGCGGACGCAGGGCCGGTGGTAAGTATAGCGGAGTGTGTGTGTATGTGTGTGTGTGTACAAAGTTGAGGGAAGTGTGGACAAAGTGACGGAAGTGCGTACATACACACATATACACACATAGTGTACATTGCATATGGAGGGGTGAGGAGAGTGGAGGCTGGAGGGCAGAGGACAGGGAGAGGAGAGCGGAGGCTGGAGGGCAGAGGAGGGCGGAGGCTGGAGGGCAGAGGACAGGGAGAGTAGAGCGGAGGCTGGAGGGCAGAGGACAGGGAGAAGCGAGTGGAGGCTGGAGGGCAGAGGAGAGGGAGAGGAGAGCGGAAGGTGGAGGGTAGAGGAGAGGGAGAGGAGAGCGGAAGGTGGAGGGTAGAGGAGAGGGAGAGGAGAGCGGAAGCTGGAGGGCAGAGGACAGGGAGAGGAGAGCGGAGGCTGTAGGGCAGAGGAGAGAAGAGGCTGGAGGGCAGAGGACAGGAGAGGAAGAGCGGAGGCTGGAGGGCAGAGAAGAGCGGAGCTGGAGGGTGAGGCTGGAGGGCAGAGGACAGGGAGAGGAGAGGGAGGCTGGAGGGCAGAGGAGAGCAGAGGCTGGAGGGCAGAGGACAGGGAGAGGAGAGCGGAGGGGCTGAGAGGAGGCGGATGCTGGAGGGCAGAGGACAGGAAGAGGAGAGCAAGGCTGGAGGCGGGACGGGAGAGGAGAGCAGAGGCTGGAGGGCAGAGGACAGGGAGAGGAGAGCGGAGGCTGGAGGGCGGATGCTGGAGGGCAGAGGACAGGAAGAGGAGAGCAGAGGCTGGAGGGCAGAGGACAGGAGAGGAGAGCAGAGGCTGGAGGGCAGAGGCCAGGGCAGAGGAGGCTGGAGGGCAGGAGGAGCCAGGGCAGAAGGAGAGGCTGGAGGGCAGAGGCGCAGGGCAGAGGAGGCTGGAGGGCAGAGGCCAGGGCAGAGGAGGCGGGAGGGCAGAGGCCAGGGCAGAGGTGGAGGGCTGTAGGGCAGAGGAGGCTGGAGGCAGAGGCCAGGGCAGAGGAGGCTGGAGGGCAGAGGAGGCTGGAGGGCAGAGGCAGGGCAGAGGAGGCTGGAGGGCAGAGGCCAGGGCAGAGGAGGCTGGAGGGCAGAGGAGGCTGGAGGGCAGAGGCCAGGGCAGAGGAGGCTGGAGGGCAGGAGGAAGGCCAGGGCAGAGGAGGCTGGAGGGCAGAGGCCAGGGCAGAGGAGGCTGGCAGAGAGGGCAGAGGACTGGGGCTAGGGGAGGAGGCTGAGGGCAGAGGCCAGGGCAGAGGAGGCTGGAGGGCAGAGGAGGCTGGAGGGCAGAGGAGGCTGGAGGGCAGAGGCCAGGGCAGAGGAGGCTGGAGGGCAGAGGCCAGGGCAGAGGAGGCTGGAGGGCAGAGGCCAGGGCAGAGGAGGCTGTAGGGCAGAGGCCAGGGCAGAGGAGGCTGTAGGGCAGAGGCCAGGGCAGAGGAGGCTGTAGGGCAGAGGTCAGGGCAGAGGAGGCTGGAGGGCAGAGGCCAGGGCAGAGGAGGCTGGAGGGCAAAGGAGGCTGGAGGGCAGAGGCCAGGGCAGAGGAGGCTGGAGGGCAGAGGAGGCTGGAGGGCAGAGGAGGCTGGAGGGCAGAGGCCAGGGCAGAGGAGGCTGGAGGGCAGACGCCAGGCGCAGAGGAGGGGCTGGAGGGCAGAGGAGGCTGTAGGGCAGAGGCCAGGGCAGAGGAGGCTGGAGGGCAGAGGCCAGGGCAGAGGAGGCTGTAGGGCAGAGGAGGCTGGAGGGCAGAGGAGGCTGGAGGGCAGAGGCCAGGGCAGAGGAGGCTGTAGGGCAGAGGCCAGGGCAGAGGAGGCTGTAGGGCAGAGGCCAGGGCAGAGGAGGCTGGAGGGCAGAGGCCAGGGCAGAGGAGGCTGGAGGGCAGAGGCCAGGGCAGAGGAGGCTGGAGGGCAGAGGAGGCTGGAGGGCAGAGGCCAGGGCAGAGGCCAGGGCAGAGGAGGCTGGAGGGCAGAGGCCAGGGCAGAGGAGGCTGTAGGGCAGAGGCCAGGGCAGAGGAGGCTGTAGGGCAGAGGCCAGGGCAGAGGAGGCTGTAGGGCAGAGGCCAGGGCAGAGGAGGCTGTAGGGCAGAGGAGGCTGGAGGGCAGAGGAGGCTGGAGGGCAGAGGAGGCTGGAGGGCAGAGGCCAGGGCAGAGGAGGCTGTAGGGCAGAGGCCAGGGCAGAGGAGGCTGTAGGGCAGAGGCCAGGGCAGAGGAGGCTGTAGGGCAGAGGCCAGGGCAGAGGAGGCTGGAGGGCAGAGGCCAGGGCAGAGGAGGCTGGAGGGCAGAGGCCAGGGCAGAGGAGGCTGGAGGGCAGAGGAGGCTGGAGGGCAGAGGCCAGGGCAGAGGCCAGGGCAGAGGAGGCTGGAGGGCAGAGGCCAGGGCAGAGGAGGCTGTAGGGCAGAGGCCAGGGCAGAGGAGGCTGTAGGGCAGAGGCCAGGGCAGAGGAGGCTGTAGGGCAGAGGCCAGGGCAGAGGAGGCTGTAGGGCAGAGGAGGCTGGAGGGCAGAGGAGGCTGGAGGGCAGAGGAGGCTGGAGGGCAGAGGAGGCTGGAGGGCAGAGGCCAGGGCAGAGGAGGCTGTAGGGCAGAGGCCAGGGCAGAGGAGGCTGTAGGGCAGAGGCCAGGGCAGAGGAGGCTGGAGGGCAGAGGCCAGGGCAGAGGAGGCTGTAGGGCAGAGGCCAGGGCAGAGGAGGCTGTAGGGCAGAGGGCAGGGCAGAGGAGGCTGGAGGGCAGAGGAGGCTGGAGGGCAGAGGCCAGGGCAGAGGAGGCTGTAGGGCAGAGGCCAGGGCAGAGGAGGCTGTAGGGCAGAGGCCAGGGCAGAGGAGGCTGGAGGGCAGAGGCCAAGGCAGAGGAGGCTGGAGGGCAGAGGAGGATGGAGGGCAGAGGCCAGGGCAGAGGAGGCTGGAGGGCAGAGGCCAGGGCAGAGGAGGCTGGAGGGCAGAGGAGGCTGGAGGGCAGAGGAGGCTGGAGGGCAGAGGCCAGGGCAGAGGAGGCTGGAGGGCAGAGGCCAGGGCAGAGGAGGCTGGAGGGCAGAGGCCAGGGCAGAGGAGGCTGGAGGGCAGAGGCCAGGGCAGAGGAGGCTGGAGGGCAGAGGCAGCTGGAGCCGGTAGGGCACAGGCTGCTGGAGCCGGCAGGGCAGACTCACCGCGGGCCGGCCATCAGGTGTACTGTAGCAGGAGAGGAGGGGCGGGCAGAGCTGCAGGAGAGGAAGTCCCGCCCTCCCTCCTCTGTAGGCAGACAGCAGGGAGCACGGGTATCCCCAGGGTGTGTGTGGGCCCCCGAGGTGGCGGGCAATGGGCCCCCCCTGCCGCCCCCCGGTATGTAGCTACTGGCTGTGGGGCAGAGGGTGGAGGGGAGTGGCTAAAGGGCACACGGAACTTCCGAGATCGGAACGTTCCGTGTGCCGGTGCCTGTAGCCGGGGGGCAGGCCGGCTACAGTGCACTGGATCAGCCTGGGCGAAGACCATCACGGAAGTGGGCGTGGCCTTTTCCGGAAGTGGCCTTCGGGTTTTATATATAAGATATAAAACCCGAAGGCCACTTCCCGCCAATCCGCTCAACTTCCGTGATGGCTTGCGCCCTGTGTCAAAGACCGGAACCGGAAGTACCAGACTCCCGAGCGGTGAGCGCATAGCACTCACCGTGAGCCGCTGTCAAAATGGCACAGCGCCTCGCGGTGGGCGCTAAAGCGCCACCACTCCCCCTTATCCCGCCACAGTCCCTGCACAGAGCCCCGTCTGCGCCCACCCACATCCGGCCCACAGCCCTGCAGCTCACCGCCATCAGGGACCGCCATCCCGCCACTGGCTCCGCACACAGCCTGGTGTGCGCCACCAACATGCGGGAACCGGCCCGGACCGGCCCACACTCCGGTGTGCGGCCTCCGTCGCCACCGCTCCCAGTCCTGCCGCTCTCTCCACACACCCGGTGACTCTCCTCCATCACAGAGCTAGCCCCGCCCGCACTCCGGGGCCGGCCTCCGGAACCGCCGACAGCCCAGTGAGTGTTCAGCCCTCCAGCCTCCGTTCTCCTCTGCCCCCCCAGCCTCCGCTCTCCTCTGCCCCCCAGCCTCCGCTCTCCTCTGCCCCCCCAGCCTCCGCTCTCCTCTGCCCCCCCAGCCTCCGCTCTCCTCTGCCCCCCCAGCCTCCGCTCTCCTCTGCCCCCCCAGCCTCCGCTCTCCTCTGCCCCCCAGCCTCCGCTCTCCTCTGGCCCCCAGCCTCCGCTCTCCTCTGCCCCCCAGCCTCCGCTCTCCTCTGCCCCCCAGCCTCCGCTCTCCTCTGCCCCCCAGCCTCCGCCCCCTCCCTCCTCTGACCCCTCCCTCCTCTGACCCCTCCCTCCTCTAACCCCTCCAGTTTCTGCCTCCTCCGTCCTCTGCCTCCTCCCTCCTCTGCCCCCTCCAGCCTCTGCCCCCTCCAGCCTGTGCTGCACTCACTGCTGACCACTGAGCCAACGCACTCTCTGCTGACCACTCAGCCACCGCACTCTCTGCTGACCACTGAGCCACCGCACTCTCTGCTGACCACTGAGCCACCGCACTCTCTGCTGACCACTGAGCCACCGCACTCACTGCTGACCACTGAGCCACCGCACTCACTGCTGACCACTGAGCCACCCCACTCACTGCTGACCACTGAGCCACCCCACTCACTGCTGACCACTGAGCCACCCCACTCACTGCTGACCACTGAGCCACCCCACTCACTGCTGACCACTCAGCCACCCCACTCACTGCTGACCACTGAGCCGCCGTATACTCTGCTAACCACTGAGCCGCCATATACAGTGCTAACCACTGAGCCACCATATACAGTGCTAACCACTGAGCCACCATATACAGTGCTAACCACTGAGCCACCATATACAGTGCTAACCACTGAGCCGCCGTATACTCTGCTAACCACTGAGCCGCCATATACAGTGCTAACCACTGAGCCACCATATACAGTGCTAACCACTGAGCCACCATATACAGTGATACCACTGAGCCACCGTATTCAGTGCCAACCACTGAGCCGCCTGTATACACACAATTAATTTCACAGCACTCCCCTATTACTAAATAAACTCTATATAGATTCTAGACTACCCGATTCTTTAGAATCGGGCCACCATCTAGTCACTATATAATAATACAATTACTGGGATAATAAGGGGATGGGATATCACTATATAATAATACAATTACTGGGATAATAAGGGGATGGGATATCACTATATAATAATACAATTACTGGGATAATAAGGGGATGGGATATCACTATATAATAATACAATTACTGGGATAATAAGGGGATGGGATATCACTATATAATAATACAATTACTGGGATAATAAGGGGATGGGATATCACTATATAATAATACAATTACTGGGGATAATAAGGGGATGAGATATCACTATATAATAATACAATTACTGGGATAATAAGGGGATGGGATATCACTATATAATAATACAATTACTGGGGATAATAAGGGGATGGGATATCACTATATAATAATACAATTACTGGGATAATAAGGGGATGGGATATCACTATATAATAATACAATTACTGGGATAATAAGGGGATGGGATATCACTATATAATAATACAATTACTGGGATAATAAGGGGATGGGATATCGCTATATAATAATACAATTACTGGGATAATAAGGGGATGGATATCACTATATAATAATACAATTTCTGGGGATAATAAGGGGATGGGATATCACTATATAATAATACAATTACTGGGGATAATAAGGGGATGGGATATCACTATATAATAATACAATTACTGGGAATAATAAGGGGATGGGATATCACTATATAATAATACAATTACTGGGATAATAAGGGGATGGATATCACTATATAATAATACAATTACTGGGGATAATAAGGGGATGGGATATCACTATATAATAATACAATTACTGGGGATAATAAGGGGATGGGATATCACTATATAATAATACAATTACTGGGGATAATAAGGGGATGGGATATCACTATATAATAATACAATTACTGGGATAATAAGGGGATGGGATATCACTATATAATAATACAATTACTGGGGATAATAAGGGATGGGATATCACTATATAATAATACAATTACTGGGGATAATAAGGGATGGGATATCACTATATAATAATACAATTACTGGGGATATACACACACACACACACAGCTCCACACACACATATACACACACATACAGCTCCACACAGGCCCCATTCCCCCATTCTAACAATCACATCTCCGGATACGGACAATTCCAAAACACAGGAACCCCATGCACCTTCCACCACACCCAAACATGGACAGAGCACTGCTCACCCGATGGTGAAGGGGTTAATAACGGGAATCTGCACTTCCCTCCACCCGCAGAGCCGCACACTGGATGGTAGATGCTACAGAGTACAGGCTCCTTTCAGGTGTGACGTCACCGAATAGGGGCGGGGCCTCCCTTGATTGCCTCGGAAAGGACTGCACTGAGGTGTGAGGATTGTGCTGTGCTGTGAGGACTGTGCTGAGCTGTGCTGTGAGGACTGTGCTGTGCTATGAGGACTATGCTGTGCTGTGAGGATTGTGCTGAGCTGTGCTGTAAGGACTGTGCTGAGCTGTGCTGACCTGTGAGGACTGTGCTGAGCTGTGCTGTTAGGACTGTGCTGAGCTGTGAGGACTGTGCTGAGCTGTGAGGACTGTGCTGAGCTGTGAGGACTGCTGTGCTGTGAGGACTGCTGTGCTGTGAGGACAGTGCTGTGCTGTGAGGACTGTGCTGAGCTGTGCTGTGCTGACTGTGCTGAGCTGTGCTGTGAGGACTGTGCTGTGCTGTGAGGACTGTGCCGTGCTGTGAGTACTGTGCTATGCTATGAGGACTGAGCTGTGTTGTGCTGTGAGGACCGTGCTGTAAGGACTGTGCTGAGCTATGCTTTGAGGACTGTTATGTGAGGACTGTGCTGAGTTGTGAGGACTGTGCTGAGCTGTGAGGACTGTACTGAGCTGTGCTGTGAGAACTGTACTGAGCTGTGCTGTGTGGACTGTACTGAGCTGTGCTGTGAGGACTTTGCTGTAAGGACTGTGCTGTGCTGTAAGGACTGTGCCGTGCTGTGAGTACTGTGCTGAGCTGTGTTGTGCTGTAAGGACTGTGATGTAAGGACTGTGCTGAGCTATGCTGTGAGGACTGTGTTGTGCTGTGAGGACTGTGCTGAGCTGTGAGGACTGTGCTGTGAGGACTGTGCTTAGCTGTGCTGTGAGTGCTGTGCTGTGAGGACTGTGCTGAGCTGTGAGAAACTGTGCTGTGCTGTGAGGACTATGCTGTCAGGAGTGTGCTGAGCTGTGCTGTGAGGAGTGTGCTGTGCTGTGAAGACTAAACTGTGAGGACTGTGCTGTGAGGACTGTGCTGTAAGGACTGCACTGAGCTGTGCTGTGAGGACTGTGCTGAGCTGTGCTGAGAGGACTGTGCTGAGCTGTGCTGTGAGGACTATTGTGAGGACTGTGCAGAGCTGTGCTGTGCTGTGAGGACTGTGCTGAGCTGTGCTGAGAGGACTGCTGTGAGGCCTGTACTGATCTGTGCTGTGAGGACTGTACTGTGTTGTGAGGACTATGCTGCCAGGACTGTGATGAGCTGTGCTGTGAGTAGTGTGCTGTGCTGTGAGGACTGTGCTGTGCTGTGAGGACTGTGCTGTGCTGTACTGTGAGGGCTGTGCTGTGAGGATTGTGCTGAGCTGTGCTGTGAGGATTTTGCTGAGCTGTGCTGTGAGGACTGTGCTGTGCTGTACTTTGAGGACTGTGCTGTGAGGATTGTGCTGTGCTGTGAGCACTGCTGTGAGGACTGCTGTGCTGTGAGGACTGTGCTGTGCTGTAAGGACTGTGCTGTGCTGTGAGCACTGCTGTGAGGACTGCTGTGCTGTGAGGACTGTGCTGTGCTGTAAGGACTGTGCTGTGCTGTGAGTACTGTGCTGTGCTATGAAGACTGAGCTGTGTTGTGCTGTCAGGACTGTGCTGTAAGGACTGTGATGAGCTGTGCTGTAAGGACTGTGCTGTGCTGTGAGGACTGTGTTGAGCTGTGAGGACTGTGCTGAGCTGTGAGGACTGTACTGAGTTGTGAGGACTGTGCTGAGTTGTGAGGACTGTGCTGTGCTGTGAGGACTGTGCTGTGCTGTAAGGACTGTGCTGTGAGGATTGTGCTGTGCTGTCAGGACTGTGCTGTGAGGACTGTACTGAGCTGTGCTGTGAGGACTGTGCTGAGCTGTGCCGTAAGGACTGTGCTGTGCTGTGAGGACTGTGCTGAGCTGTGAGTACTGTGCTGTGCTGTGAGGACTGTGCTGTGAGGACTGTGCTGTGATGACTGTGCTGAGCTGTGCTGTGAGGACTGTGCTGTGCTGTAAGGACTGTGCTGTGCTGTCAGGACTGTGCTGAGCTGTGCTGTGAGGGCTGTGCTGTGAGGGCTGTGCTGAGCTGTGGTGTGAGGACTGTGCTGTGCTGTGAGCACTGTGCTGAGCTGTGAAGACTGTGCTGTGAACACTGCTGAGCTGTGCTGTGAGAACTGTGCTGTGCAGACACTGCTGTGAGGATTGTGTTGTGCTGTGAGGACTGTGCTGTGCTGTAAGGACTGTGCCGTGCTGTGAGTACTGTGCTGTGCTATGAGGACTGAGCTGTATTGTGCTGTGAGGACTGTGCTGTAAGGACTGTGATGAGCTGTGCTGTGAGGACTGTGCTGAGCTGTGAGGACTGTGCTGAGCTGTGAGGACTGGGCTGAGCTGTGAGGACTGTGCTGAGCTGTGAGGACTGTGCTGAGCTGTGAGGACTGAGCTGAGTTGTGAAGACTATGCTGTGCTGTGAGGACTGCTGAGCTGTGCTGTGAGAACTGTGCTGTGAGGATTGTGCTGTGCTGTGAGGACTACGCTGTCAGGACTGTGCTGTGAGGACTGTGCTGTGAGGGCTGTGCTGAGCTGTGCTGTGAGGACTGTGCTGTGCTGTGAGGACTGTGCTGAGATGTGCTGTGAGGGCTGTGCTGTGAGGACTGTGCTGAGCTGTGCTATGAGGACTGTGCTGAGGATCGTGTGACTGCAGCTTATTTCGGCTGATGATCGGGAGAGGATTGAGGTGGGAGAATTCTTCCTGGAGATCAGTATCTCCTGCACCACGTGACTCTGGGGCTGCAGGTGGGTTATTATTCACAAGGCATCGGCATGATGCCTGCATAGGGCTTCTGCTTGCTGGGGATCTGCGTGGGGGGGATCATACTTGCTTAGGGCTGCTGCTTGCTGGGGATCTGCGTGGGGTGATCATACTTGCATAGAGCTGCTGCTTACTGGGGATCTGCATGGGTGGGGGGGCATTATACTTGCATGGGGCTGCTGCTTGCTGGGGATCTGTGTGGGGTGGTATACTTGCATAGGGCTGCTGATTGCTGGGGATCTGGGTGGGTGGGCATTATACTTGCATAGGGCTGCTGCTTGCTGGGGATCTGCGTGGGTAGTGGTGGCCATACTTGTATGGGGCTGCTGATTACTGGGGATCTGCATGGGTAGGGGGGCCATGATACTTGCATGGGGCTGTGGACTGGTGGCTGCATGGGTAAGGGGTGTTACTTGCATAGGGCTGTGTGATGGGGTAACTGTGTGAAGTGGGTGATGTTACTTGAATGTGGCTATATGCTGGGGAACTGCGTGGAAAGGGGGTAATGTTACTTGCGTGGGGCTGGGGAACTCTGTGGGTAGGGGGATGTTACTCACATGGGGTTGCATTCGGGGGTGCTGCGTGGGGAAAATTAATTGTGTTACTCATGTGGGTGAGGTTACTTCGTTTGTAGGGGTGATGTTACTCACTTGGGTCTGTGTACTGGGCTTCTGCGTTTGGAAGGAGGGGATGATTTTACTTGTGAGGAAAAGGGGGTGATATTACTTTCCTGGGGTCGTGTGCTGGGGGGACTGCATGGGAAAGAGGGTGATGTTGCTGACCAGTGGCGGACCTATGGACCCGGGGGCCCTGGTGCAGCCGTATTGAGAAGCGACGGGGGGGGTGCCGTCGCCGTCGGCCCTGAAGGGGGGGGGTTGCTGGCGGCCGTCGGCGAGGACCGGGGGTGGGGGGGTGGGTGAGGTTTTGTGCTGGCGGCCGTCGGCTCTCCTACCTGCCCTGCGATGCTGAGCGGCCGTGTGCATTACTGGGTGCCAGGATCCTGGGCAGAGGAGTGGAGGGGTGGGATCAGGCACGGGAAGCAGGAAGCTTCCCTTGCCTGACACTCCTCTGACAGCAGGTTGCGGGGGTCGGCTGATTGCCCCCCGGCAGGCTTTAGGGGCCCCCTAGCCGGTCGGGGCCCTGGTGCAGCTACTCCAGCTGCACCACGGTAGGTCTGCCCCTGTTACTGACATGGTGCAGAGAGGTGTGTGATGTCACTTGCATTGCGCTTCATAAGGGGGGGGTGGAGAGAAGGAGGGTGGTGGCACTTGTGTGGAAGGTGAGGCTAAACAGGGAAGAGAGGTGATGTTGGGGGATCTGAAGGGAGGGATTGATCATATTTACATGAGAGCGTCTGTCTGAAGGGGCTGACAGCTGAGGTGTGAGGCTTGATTTGCGCTGAAAACAGTTTTTTCCTATTAATAGTATTGGGGGGCGCAGGACTTTGGGTTTCCACTTGGCCACTAGGAAGCTTGAAACTGCATTAAAAAAAATTGTCTCCACATTTTGGGCCGTGTTCTCTCCTCAAACACTATATGGATCGTTTCCATAGGAGTCAGGCACTTGCATCGAGTCCTGTGTATGATTTTGTTTCCTTATTTTCTGGTCTAGATATTGTGGATTTCCCTCATCTCCAGCAGTGTCACCTCCCTGCGGAGGACATTACATCACTGCTCATCTCTCCAGCAGGCGAAGCGCTAGTGTCTGTACAATTCATGTGAGGCTGCTGAAGATGTAACACCGTGGACGTTCAATAATGTCAGATGAGTATAATCCTTCCAAAAACCCCTGACTCTCTCCATCTCTATTAGCTTGCTAGGGTTTGCCATCTTGGGGTCACCCACTCTTTTATTTCCTTTTCTGCCTTCTCCCCCTCCTTCCTTTTCCACCTTCTCCCCTGCTTCCTTTTTCACCTTCTCCCCCCCCCCCACCTTCCTTTTCTGCCTTTGTTGGGGACGCTTTTCCACTGACTTATATTTTCTATATATACTTTTATATTATATATTTTTATTACTGCTCTAGATGAGAAACAATAAGTTTTTCCCTTAACCTAGTATCCAATAGATATATCTGTCTGCTGAAAAGAAGATACTGTTGTGTTGGGATGGATAAGAATTGAGAAGATAAGCTGTCCTTGGATGCCTGTGTCAAGGAGTATCAGGAGAAACCTGAGATGTCCCACATACCAGGAGCCCAGAGATGGCACCGTGTCAAGAAGAAGGATGGACTAAGCAGGAGGAAGGATGAATTTAACAGAAGAACGAAGATCTAATCACTAACACTAGATTTAGATATATTAGCCTAACCCCACCTAACCCCCATCTAATCCCACCTTGTCCTGGCCAATTCACGCCTATTCCCTAGAGTATAAAATGCTGTGTACCCGGAAATAAAGTTCAGTTGCTGTGACCATTGCCATTGCTTAATATAGCAACGAACATATTATAAGTTTGAACCAGATTCTCCGTCTGATTTACTCTTATCTGGTACCATATGTTCATAGTCTAATTTGGAATGACTGGTGAAGGAGTGTATTGTCGCAACGACCCCGACACCTTCTCCCCCCCCCCCTTCCTTTTCTGCCTTCTCCCCCTCCTTCCTTTTTCACCTTCTCCCCCTGCTTCCTTTTTCACCTTCTCCCCCCCTTCCTTTTCTGCCTTCTCCCGCCCCCTACCTTTTTTACCTTCCCCCCCCCTTCCTTTTCTGCCTTCCCCCCCCCCTCCTTCCTTTTCCACCCTCTCCCCCTGCTTCCTTTTTCACCTCCCCCCCCTACCTTTTCAGCCTTCCTCCCCCCCCCTTTCTTTTCTGCCTTCTCCCCCCCCTTCCTTTTCTGCCTTCTCCCGCCCCCTACCTTTTTCACCTCCCCCCCCCCTTCCTTTTCTGCCTTCTCCCCCCCCTTCCTTTTCTGCCTTCAAATCTCCACCCCCCCCCCCCCCCCCCCCCGCCCTTCCTTTTCTGTATTTTTTGTTTTGTACGCTCCAGCTGTGTTTCCACTTCTGTACACACCCTTGCTGCCTCTTTTCTCCTGTCCTGGCCTCCTTTCCTCCTCTGCTGCCTCTTTTTTCCTGTCTCTCCTCAAGCATCCGGACAGGCGATCTTGCTGCCTTCTGACATTACTGCCATTTGGGGACACAATATTACGGTTTCACAGCTGTGGCACCTTTACTGGTTAGCAATAGACACCCTCCTGGGGTGATTTTAATTTCTCTTTCGCCTCATTGGGGAACACAGGACCATGGGTGTTATGCTGCTGTCCACTAGGAGGTGACACTATGCATAATCTGAAAAAGATTAACAGTGGCTCCTCCTCTGCAGTATACACCCCTGGCCGGCCACAGCCTTAACTAGTTTTTGCTTAGTGTTGCGTAGGAGGTGTCAAAGATAAGTTTTAAATCTACAAAAACATTATGTGAAACTCTAATGTGTATTAAATGCTTATACTTATATTTAGTTATATGTCAGGAATCTTATTATATATATGTATATATATATGTGTTATAGAAATGTATTCTTATGTTTGATAGTATATAATCACCTATAGTCTATATCCATTATATTATATATAGTGTGTGTTATATTATTGGCAGATGTGGCAGAATAGCTATCTCCCAAGGCTATGTTGTGTGGGGACAGTGCTTAAGGCATGTGGGAGCGATCCTCCTAAACTCCCTTTTCTTTGCACATTCCATTAAGCTTCATCTATCCAGCCTTGCTTTCCTCTATGGGAAAAAGTCCCTCACGCACAGGTGTTAGAAGCTTTTATAGTTCACAAGCTAGACAATGAGTTGCTTCATGGTGGGTTTACACGTCGCGATATCGGGCCGATATCGTATCCAACGACGCGGGAGCGCGCTTTTTGAGCGCGCTTTTCCCTGCATCGCATCGCCGGTTTACACAGCGCAATATCGGGATCCAACTTCCCGACGATGTGTACGCCCCCCAACCCAGGAACGACCATTTAACATCGGAGTGAATGGGTGACGCGGCAGAACACATCGTAGTTGGGCTGTCACACAGCACGATCCGGCTCCAATCTCCATTGAATATCGGACCATTGGAGAGCACGCTCATTCAATCCCCGATATCGCATTGACATCGTTCCTGCATCGTACTGGACGTTCACACCATACAACGCAGGAACGATTTCGGCTCCAACGATCGAACACGTGACTTTTCATTGAAATTGGTCGCCGATATCGCAACGTGTAACCCACTTTTAGAAAGTGAGGTTTTGGGTGTCTTCGTTCGTTCATGTGTGTTGTATGTATGTATGTATGTGTGTATATATATATAAAACTTCTATGTTTGCTATTATAATTAGTAAGAAGGATAATGATTATTCTATCATGTGTATGTCTTGTGTATGGCCCCCAGCCGACCCCCGTAAGCCGTTGTCAGAGGAGAGGAGGGTCAGGCAGGGAAGCAGAAGCTTCCTGTTTCCCTTGCCTGATCCTGCCCCTCCTCTCCTCTGCCCCTCGCTCCCTGGAGCAAACTCGCGTGGCTCAGCAGGTAGGAGAGCCACCGCAAACACCTCTCCGACGGCCGCCAGCACACCCCCACCCACCCCCACCCCTTCCGACCCCGACGGCACCAACACCCCCTTCCCCGCTCCTCACCTCACCATGGCTGCGGGGGTCAGGTCTCCACACTTATATTATAAAGACCTTGATACATATGCTATTAGATATCTGGACTTGCGTCATTATATATGTCTTGAAAGAACTAATTGAAACTGGTTATATTAATGGACTTTGAACTGTTTTCAAGAAGAAGACAAAGGATTCTACATGCAACCCCTTTAAGATGATACCCTGCCAGATGAGGAGGATACTTGGGAGGAAACACTTAATCCCATAGGACAATATAATGAGACTTATCTATACAAGGGCCAGAGACTCCAGTGATTGCTTAATGTTTTTGGGTGACACCCTAATGGGATTTTCCTTTGTAATGAATATGTGTTGTGCTGTAAAATTAAAGACATTCCTTTTTGCACCACTTTCAAGAGAAGATCAGTATCTGACTCTGCGTCCGATATCTAAGCTTCAAAGCATGCTTCTTGAATAAGTTAATTTGGCAAGGGTTAAGCAAAGAGCCGGGGTCCCTTGAATCTCGCTTCTACAGAGGCACACCTAAATAAATTGTATTCTTCAAATCACAGAAGAAGCAAAGTGGGTCTCTTTCGAGACTCTCGGCATGGCTCTTTCCTCGACCCCCCCATTAGGGGGTTGCCGGGTTGAAGTAGAGACCATCTCCCCCATGCCACTCCCTCCTCAGCATCTCGGGGTGCTCGGTTGAGGTCGAGATGACCCCCTCCCTCCCCAATTCCTCTGGTTTCTGGGTTGAGGTCGAGGCGATGGAGAAGCCCTCCGATGGTGACACCTGCACCCTCCCTAATCACTCCTCCTGGGAGCATTAGGTTGAGACACCTCAGGTAGGGTCGACAGTGGCAGCAGATACACAGCATCCACCTCAAGGGCCCCCCTTCTCAAGGATTGCAAACAAACTGATGCACTACCCAGGAGCCACAGCTGCGCTGCGGGCTCCTGATGGGACCGGGGGCCTCTGCCTCTGTACCAGCACAGCACCTACAGGTGCCAGGGACACCCTCCAAGGGCCCCCCTTTAGGATTATAGCACCTCCGTTACCCTGCCTAGGGACCTGGAGAGGTCCGGATCATTTCCGGCCCCTATCAGGTCCTCCGCGCCGCCTGGAGCCGTTTTCGGCTTCAGCTTTCTAATTTAGGCTGTGGCTTCGGCCTAGACCAAAGCCGCCGCCTTTTCTCCGCCCCCCGGCCCATCCCCCGGATGACTAATATGACACTGCACAGTGTCACACAGGGGGCAGATCGCAGCTGAAAGGGCGCGATTCTGCTCAGCCTGGCGCCCTTTTCAGCTCTTTGCCCCCCTCTCTCATCTTCTCCGGCGGCCATTACTGCTGCAGCACACAGACAGCAGCTCCCAGTCAGCAGCCTCAGGAGAGCTCGGACCAAGGCCAGCAAGTCTCCGGGGGGCACAGGACACTGGACATCGGTGCTGGACACTAGAGGGGCCCAGCTGGTGTAGTAAGATCACAGCTGAGGTACCATCCTTGGCTGTGACTCCATTTGCTATATAAGGCTCCTCTGCATAGACCTCCCTGCCCAGTCCCAGGCACTATGCCGGGCTCAAAGTCCAAGAAAACCAGAGTTCAGGACCCCAAGGTTCAGGACTCTTATTATGCTTTCTGCACAGCCTGCAGGAACCTCCTGCCCAGCGGCAGTACGTACCCGCACTGCCAGGACTATATCCAGCCTAATGTGCCAGAGCCCCAGGTAGCTCTTACTACTCCCAATGACCCTAATATCACGCCGGAATGGGCAATGCACATATCCCAATCCATGTCGCAGTCCATAGATAGGCTTACCTCCACATTGCTTCAGGTCTTGCAGAGTCACCCCTCGTCCGCGGCCGCTGCTCAACAAAGGGAGAGCTCGGACCAGGGACATGATGACCAGAGCTCATACACTTCTAGAACAGGACGCAAGCGGACCCATGGGTCACGCTCGTCAGCGTCATCACATAGCTCGCGTTCACCCCCTTCCAGGGAGAGACACTGTAGCTCCAAAACATCAAGAAGGTCCCCTAGCAGGGACAGACACCATAGTTCTAGATCCCAATGGCCGTCCCCGGCCAGAGAGAGCCACTGTCCCAGCTCCTATAACAGGGGACGTCACAGCAATACAGATTCTGAGGGCCTCTGTGATTCCGACTCGGATCACAACGCAGAAACAGCTCTCGACCCAAATCTCCCTAGCACTGCAGCACTAGTTGAGGATATAATCTCTTCCATCAATCGGGTGTTGGACATTTCTGATCCACCCCCGAATGCTCCAGAACACAAAATCTCTTTTCAAGAGGTTAGGAGGCCGCCTAAATTCTTCTCCAATCACCCAGAGTTTAAGGCGATCCTTAAAAAGCATCGCTCACAACCTGAGAAAAAATTTGCCAATCGCAAATATCTGGAGACACATTATCCTTTCCTACAGGATGTGACCCAAGAGTGGACAGGTCCACCGGAAGTGGATTCCCCCAGTCTCTAGGCTAGCAGCACAGTCACTGCTTTCTCTGCCGGATAGCTCATCTCTCAGGGACACAGCGGACCGTCAGGTGGAACGCATGGCCCGATTAATTTTCAAAGCCGCAGGGTCCTCTCTGGCACCTGCATTCTCTTCAGTCTGGGCCGCCAAGGCCATCATGGCTTGGCCCAAAAGCTTACAGGCTGGCCTCTGCTCATCTAACCCTGAGCTGGCGGATCAAGCTGTTCAAATTTCAGTTGTAGTAGATTATATGCTCCACGCAGCTCTAGACTCAGTAAACTGTGCAGCGGGGATAGCATCAAACGCCATCATAATCCGGTGTGTCCTCTGGCTGTGGGAATGGAAGGTGGACGCAGTTTACAAAAAGTCGCTCACACACCTGCCGTACCTTAGGGTACCTTTACACGACGCAATTTTTGGTGCGATATGAGGCGATCTAACGTCCACGTGCAAGTTTTTCATGCTCACCTCAGATCGCCGATGGCGCCATTACACGCCGCAATTTCGCCCTCAACCTAAGGCGATGTCTCGCCCCGGAAATCGCCTCACCCACAGCGGAACCAATCCGGTTGACTTCCCTCGCCGCTTCAGACGCTGCAATCCTCAAAGGAATGTGGGCGTACATGTTCAGAGCGGCAAGAACATAGGCGTGCCAGACTGGTTTACACCGCACCCCAAACACGCTCATTGGACAACGCAATAGCGTTATGATTGGCCAGCCTTTGCTGGAAGGCTGGCTAATACATGACGCCACTGTCTATTGGAGTTTGTGATTAATACGCTTGTGTCGTCGATAGTACAAGAGGCATATTCAAACACGATTTCCGATCCTTTCGGAACTCGTCAGGCAGGTCAGTCTCTCGACCGGCACAAACTCGTAGCAGTTCCCCACGTAGGGATAGCTCGCGGTCGATGCAAAAGTCAGAGAAGACCTGGCAGTCGAAGGTAAGCCAGTCAAAACCTAAGGGAGCCAAATCCCAGAGGTTCTCCTCGTCATGACTCGCTGTCTCCGGAAGACACCCCAACCGTCGGCGGACGACTTTCACGCTTTCGTCAAGTCTGGCTGCCTATTACAGAAGACAGGTGGGTCAAGGAAATAGTGTCTTCCAGATACAAGATAGAGTTTACTTCCAACCCACCAAACCGATTTTTTTCCATTGCTTCCCACCCGGGGACTGCTTTGGGACGTCACATGTTCCTGTGTCCCACAATGAGGTTAAGGGGAAAAGGAGATTTTTATGTACTCACCATAAAATCTCTTTCTCTTAGCCTCTAATTGGGGGACACAGCTCCCGCCCTGTTGCCCGTTCCGGGCCGTTCTTATACTGAGTTCTCATATTGTTCTTGAGCTGCTACATAGTTGCTTTTTTCTATAGGCATGGTTATGTTATCTACAGTGTTGGACAAAAATATTGACACCCCTGCAATTCTGTCAGATAATACTCAGTTTCTTTCTGAAAATGATTGCAATGACAAATTCTTTGGTATTATTATATTCATTTAATTTGTCTTCAATGAAAAACACAAAAGAGAATGAAGCAAAAAGCAAAACATTGATCATTTCACACAAAACTCCAAAAATGGGCCGGACAAAAGTATTGGCACCCTCATCCTAATACTTGGTTGCACAACCTTTAGCCAAAATAACTGCGATTAACCGCTTCCGGTAACCATCAATGAGTTTCTTACAAAGCTCTGCTGGAATTTTAGACCATTCTTCTTTGGCAAACTGCTCCAGGTCCCTGATATTTGAAGGGCGCCTTCTCCAAACTGCCATTTTTAGATCTCTCCACAGGTGTTCTACGGGATTCAGGTCTGGACTCATTGCTGGCCACCTTAGAAGTCTCCAGTGCTTTCTCTCAAACCATTTTCTAGTGCTTTTTGAAGTGTGTTTTGGGTCATTGTCCTGCTGGAAGACCCATGACCTCTGAGGGAGACCCAGCTTTCTCACACTGGGCCCTACATTATGCTGCAAAATTTGTTGGTAGTCTTCAGACTTCATAATGCCATGCACACGGTCAAGCAGTCCAGTGCCAGAGGCAGCAAAGCAACCCCAAAACATCAGGGAGCCTCTGCCATGTTTGACTGTAGGGACCGTGTTCTTTTCTTTGAATGGCTCTTTTTTTTTCTCCTGTAAACTCTATGTTGATGCCTTTGCCCAAAAATAGAGAACATTCTTCCAAAAAGTTTTAGGCTTTCTCAGGTAAGTTTTGGCAAACTCCAGCCTGGCTTTTTTATGTCTCGGAGTAAGAAGAACGGTCTTCCTGGGTCTCCTACCATACAGTCCCTTTTCATTCAGACGCCGACGGATAGTACTGGTTGACACTGTTGTACCCTCGGACTGCAGGGCAGCTTGAACTTGTTTGGATGTTAGTCGAGGTTCTTTATCCACCATCCGCACAATCTTGCGTTGAAATCTCTCGTCATTTTTTCTTTTCCGTCCACATCTAGGGAGGTTAGCCACAGTGCCATGGGCATTAAACTTCTTCTTTTTTTTTTTTTTCAAACATCTTTTTATTGGTATTTTTCATCAAATTAATATTGCAAACATTGAACATATGATTTACAACCAGATATATCATCATGGAACAATACCTTAACAAGTATAGATTATCAAGTTCCGCTTTATGCGTGTTACATAGTCTTTCGTATTTCGCTCTTCAAGCAGGATACTGGATTCCCGGTGCTCTATTTTAATAATACAAGGATACAGCCTCAGACCTTTGAATGCTATTTCAAGATTTCTTACAATTTCAGTTTTCCCAAGGTACCCCCTAGATCCTCCAATAAGTACCACGAAGTTCCTGTGAGTGGGTGTACTAACTGACGAATCTCAGCAGATGACATTTGGGATTCAATAAACCCTCTCCATTTTCCCATAAATGTTTTAGTGCCACATTCTTTGTCTCGGAGGACCTCCCTCTTATCTACTTCTAGCGCTCTTTTTAAACCCGTTATCACCTCTAATTTCCCCGGCATATCTGGTCTAATCCAATAGGTCAGCAATAGACGTTTTGCTAGTAAAGTTAGAGTATGAGCCACTTTCAACCCCTCTCCCCTACCTTGTGGAGCCTCTATATCTTGGAATATCCAGATTTTCGTGTCCAGTGGGAAATTTATCTTACATATTGTTGAGCATAATTCCCTAATCAACTTCCAGAATTTCTGAACCTTCGGACAAGTCCATATGCCATGGATCATGTCCGTTTTGGGTTGGTCACATTTCGGGCAACTGATTTTCCTGTCAGGATTTGTCTCTGATGCTGGTATATTAAACCCACAAACCATGCCGTGCATTATTCGAAAATGTGAATCACGCCATTGCTCATTTAGCACATTGTGTCTTAGTTTATTCCAACCTGATAAGATATTTTCCTCCACCGTGTCATGTTCTAGGAATTTACGCCACTTTTGGAAGGGGGCCGACGTTCCCCTGGGTAATAGCACTTCTCTTAATGACCCATACAACTCGGATATTGTGAGTTGACTCGTATCTAACGACACCATCCTGTCCCAGATATTGGTACGAGCTTCTTTCGTCAAATCTTTCAAATTGGCCATTATGTGGTGTTTCATTTGAAGGAATTGCAGGTCTTGTGCTCCTCCCAGATTATATCTCTCTGTAACCTCGTGTTTTGTCAACCACCTGGCCTCTGACATATGCATCAAATCACCCATCTTACAAATCCCTTTTTGTTTCCATTTAGCAAAAAGGGCGTTTTCGCTCCCCATTGGAAAGTCGGGTAAGCCCATGGAACGAGATATTTAGACACCCTCCAAGATAGGCCACATTTTTTTCTAACTGCCTTCCAGGACAGGATAGTGTCTCTGAATACTGCTGACGATTTTATATGGGTTGGTAGACCTGCCATTGACGTATGGAGTAGTGATCCTCTCTCCCAAGGCGCACAATATGCCATCTCTAACTTTTTGTCCGAATATCTTTCCGTGTTTTTTATCCACTCAACTACATGTCTAAGGAGACAAGCCAAATTGTATCCTCTGATGTCCGGGAAGTTTGTGCCCCCCCTCTCCTTCCCTCGGGTCATAGTTCCCAGACTCAGTCTTGCACGTTTGCCCCTCCACAGGAAATTCGTGAAAGCTCTATTGAGCCTGGTGACATCCGCCCTTTTCAACAGTAGGGGTAGAGTCTGAAGAGGATAAAGGAGTCGAGCAAAACTGATCATCTTCACTAGGTGACTACGACCCAATAGTGATAATGGTAGCTCTCTCCATTTTTTTAGCTCTTTCTCTATTTTTTCGATGAGTGGGCCATAGTTAAGGGTATAGATTTGTTCCGAAGTCCTCCCCATTTTCAACCCCAAGTATTTGATATAAGTGGGCGCTATTGGTATACCTATTTTTCCCAATGCTCCCCCTCTGTCCTCCCCCCCTCTAATTTTTAGGAGTTCACATTTTTTTTTGTTCAACCTGAAGCCCGAGAAACCACTATAGCACTCTATTGTTTTTAAGAGCGCAGGGAGATCATGGACTGGATTGTTCATGAACAATATTACCGTATATACTCGCGTATAAGCCGAGTTTTTCAGCCCAAAAATTGGGCTGAAAAGTACCCCCCTCGGCTTATACGCGAGTCAGTGCTGTATACCGATGTATACATCGGTACATACCGATGTATACATCGGTATACAGCAGCCCCCGCATCCCCAGTAATGCAGGGCCCCCCCAGGGTCTCTCCGGTCACCTGTAAAGCAAGCTATACTTATCAGTGTCCCGCTCGCACCCGCCGCTGCCGACATCCACGATCCTCCATCTTCATGCGACTCCTCTTCCTGTTTCTGTGCGCGTCGCCGGCAATGACGTCATTCCCGGCGACGCGCACAGGAAACAGGAAGAGGAGTCGCATGAAGATGGAGGATCGTGGATGTCGGCAGCGGCGGGTGCGAGCGGGACACTGATAAGTATAGCTTGCTTTACAGGTGACCGGAGAGACGCTGGGGGGGCCTGCATTACTGGGGCTGCCTGTATACTACCGCTGGGGCTGCTATATACCTCTGGGGCACTGTATACTACCACTGGGGCTGCTATATACCTCTGGGGCCCTGTATACTACCACTGGGGCTGCTATATACCTCTGGGGCACTGTATACTACCACTGGGGCTGCTATATACCTCTGGGGCCCTGTATACTACCACTGGGGCTGCTATATACCTCTGGGGCACTGTATACTACCACTGGGGCTGCTATATACCTCTGGGGCCCTGTATACTACCACTGGGGCTGCTATATACCTCTGGGGCCCTGTATACTACCACTGGGGCTGCTATATACCTCTGGGGCACTGTATACTACCACTGGGGCTGCTATATACCTCTGGGGCCCTGTATACTACCACTGGGCTGCTATATACCTCTGGGGCACTGTATACTACCACTGGGGCTGCTATATACCTCTGGGGCCCTGTATACTACCACTGGGGCTGCTATATACCTCTGGGGCACTGTATACTACCACTGGGGCTGCTATATACCTCTGGGGCACTGTATACTACCACTGGGGCTGCTATATACCTCTGGGGCCCTGTATACTACCACTGGGGCTGTATATACTACCACTGGGGCTGTATATACTACTGGGGCTGCGTGTATACTACCACTGGGGCTGCTGTATCTACCTCTGGGACTGGTGTATACCACACTGCTGGGGGCTGTATACTTGTGCTAGGGTCCACCCTCGGCTTATACACGAGTCAATAGATTTTCCCAGGTTTTGGGGGCAAAAGTAGGGGGGTCGGCTTATACACGGGTCGGCTTATACACGAGTATATACGGTATATCGTCCGCAAACAAAGCAGATCTCAGTGTCTGCTCCCCCACTGTAATGCCTTCAAAGGGACTACAGTTGTTCATGTAGCGTGCCAAAGGTTCTATAGCCAGGTCGAACAGGAGCGGAGATAACGGGCAGCCCTGCCTTGTGCCTTTTTGCAAGGGAAATATGGGAGAAAGAAACCCCGGCGTATGGACTCTAGCCGTTGGATTGGAATACAGAGATCTCAGATATTGTCTAAATCTCCCCTGTATCCCAATGCGATCTAGTACCAGACCCAGCCATGGCCATCTCACATTATCAAATGCTTTTTCAGCATCTAATGTGACCATGGCTGGGTCTCCCGCCCCTTCTTTATCGCCAAATCGAACTGCATCTAAAGCTATTAGAACTTTGCGCACATTTGTTACCGCTGACCTCCCTTTTATGAAGCCCGTTTGGTTACCTTCAATCAGGTCTGGTAAAACCTTCGCCAATCTATCCGCCATCAGTTTGGAGAGTATTTTGAGGTCTAGGTTGATTAAAGATATGGGCCTAGAATTTGCTGGGTCGCCCCCCCCTCCCTCCCCTTTTGGCAGTACTTTGATGTAAGCCATATTCATGGCATCAGAAATGGATTCTCCCGATAGTATGTCGTTGTAAAGGCTCGTCAATGTCGGTGTCACTTCTACTCTTAGAATTTTGTAAAATTCCCCTGTGAAACCATCCGGCCCCGGAGCTTTCCCATTCCCCAAATTCTTAATTATACAATCCACCTCCTCCTCCGTTATTGGGTTATTTAGGTCCTGCAGGTCAAGCTCCGTGACCGGTGTGAGGGGTACCCTATCCAACCAGTCTTTCCCCTCCCGGTTGGGTTCGTCCGCGGTCTCATATAACTTTTTGTAGTATTTTCCTAGTATGGAATTAATTTCCTTTGGCGTTGTCGTAATGGTTCCCTCTCGTCTACGTAGAGCTCTTATCGGGTTGGGTAGTCTCCTTCCTTTTGCTAGTCCCGCCAATAGCCGCCCCGCCTTGTCTCCATATCTATTAAGGTCAGTTTCCAATTGACCTTTTATCAATTCTTCTCTCCTGCTGGCCCACATCTCAAACTCTGTTTTGGCGTCTGCCCATGCTTTTTTATCACAAGGGTCTTGTGACTGTCTAAACCTCTTGTAAGTGTTTGCCACTTTTTTACTGGCCGCTGTATATCGTTCTCTAATAGATTTTTTCTGTTTAGAGGTGTGGGCCAAATGAGACCCCTTAGGACCGCCTTTCCCGTTTCCCACAAGAGACGATGATCTTCCTTATGCACTATGTTATCCAAAACAAAACTTTTCCACCATTCTTTCAATTGTGTTTTAAATTCACCATCTGTTGCCAAGTATGAGGGAAACCTCCATAGGAAATCCGTTCCTCTCGGATGCGTCTCTGTTATCTCAATGGAAATCGGACTATGATCAGAGATGACCATATTTTCTAATGTGGCATGTTCTGTCCTCCGCCATAGCTGTTCGGACGCTAGAAATAAATCGATACGCGACCAAGAGCTATGCGAGTGAGAGAAATGGGTGTAGTCTAGGTCTTGTGGATGCATCACTCTCCATACGTCAATTAACCCTGTCGCCTCCAGAAATTCTGCAAGATCATTCCTTTTGTTTGTTGATATACTCTGCTTTCCCCTCCCTCCCCCCTTTTTCCTATCCAAATCCTCCATTACCACTTCATTAAAGTCCCCTCCGATTAAGATATTGGTTTCCCCATCTCCCATAATCGAAATGGACAGATCTGTAAGAAATTGGGTTCTGGAGGTGTTGGGTGCATAAATATTGTGGATGCTCAATTGTTGATATTGTAATTGAAGCACCACTTGAAGCCTTCTCCCATCCGAATCATGTGATACTGAAATTACATTGTGGGCTAAATGCTTGTTAATTAAAGTCAGCACCCCTGCCTTTTTATCCCTAGCCCCTGAGATCCATCCTGCCCCCACCCATAATTTCTGCATATATTTTAGTTCATGTGATTGGAGGTGAGTCTCTTGAAGAAGAGCTATATCCGCCTTTAATTTTTTTAGGTGACGTAAAATCATATAACGCTTATTGGGAGACCTCAGCCCCTTCACGTTCCATGAAATTATTCGTAACATTTCTTAAGATCCCATTTCCCCACATACTCTGTGTCCTTTCTGTACCTCCATTTCTTCAACTTTACCTCTCCTGATTGACCAATACCCGGTGCCCCAAAGGCGAATATTTCAAAAATGTAACCATTAGTATTTTGTAACACAAACAGAACAACTAGTGATGAACTCCATCTAGTTTTAACCCCCCCTATTTTTCCCATTCTCAAGGAGTGACAGATGTTTTCCCCCCCACTCCTTGGATAAATAAGCCTTCTCGTGACTTCCCTAGTACTGTAGAAGACAACTGCTCCCCGCGCCTTTAGAGATAGTGCTTACTTGTAGCCACCGCCCCCTCCCCTCTCTTTTCAAGCGATCAGCAATAATCAATTTACATGGTCTCCTTTTACCCCCAGCACAGCCCTTTTACCAAGATGGCAATACTTGGCAGATTACCCTCTGTGCGGATCTCTCTTCAGATCAGGGATTACCTGTGAATCATTTGCAAATTTTAAACATCCTATGTTCTATAACTTGACATACCCTAGAGGAAAGCATATATTATTCAAAACAAGTAGCCGCATTGACTATTACCACATCTTTTTTCTCCTCTCCCTCCCTTTCTCTAATCAGTGACCGTCCATGTCGTACAATAATCACGTGTCATTATATAGTCGTCTGTTCCCTCCGTGCCTCTGTCACTTCTGTCCTCTTCCTTCTTTGTACGGCATTCCTTTTCCCTCCTTGGGTGTCGCCGCCTTCTCAGCATATGTACGCTGCAACAATGGTGTCTGTGAGCCATTTGCTGAGGTATTCGGTCTCAATCTCTGCGGAGATAGTGGCTCTTGCTGGAGAAAGTCCATAGCCGCCCTAGCATTAACAAACGAGATCATCTCTCCCCGTTCGTTTCTGAATCGTAGTGTCGCAGGGAAAGCCAATTGGAACCTTATGTTGCGCTTGTAAAGAATGGTGCAAGCTGCGCTAAAGGTTTTCCGTTTGCGTGCTACCTCTGCCGAATAGTCCTCGTACAGTCTGATTCTATGCCCTTGTAGGACTAGCGGAATCCTCCTGGATCGAAATTCCCTCAAAATGGCTTCCTTATCTTTATAGTCCAGGAATTTTGCTATGACCTGGCGCGGTCCCTCTTTCGGGTCTTTCGGAGGACCGACTCTATGGGCCCTTTCCACTTTGCATTGTCTCTTTATTCCCATGACTTTCGGTAGCTCTGACTCCCATATCGCATCTAGCTGACCTGGTAAAAAGGACTCTGGTAAACCGACCATTCTAAGGTTATTTCTTCTGGATCGGTTCTCCAGATCATCCACTTTTTCCTCAGTATAAGCAGAGTGCTTTTGTAGGGCTGCTATGTGGCGTTCCATTATCACAATCCTGTCCTCAGCCTCTCCCAGCCTCCTCTCAGCCTCCTGTAGCCTCTCTCCGTGCTGATCTGTGACTTGTTTGAGCCCATATAAAGCTTCTGCTACTGTGTCCTTCAGGGCTGATGTTATGTCAGCCACTATGTATGGGGCTATCGCCTTTGCTAGACGGGCAACATCCATGGGGCCTGTAGTGTAGGCTGCCTCCTTCCCCTCCAGTCTCTCCTCATATTGTGCCTCTCCCGGCTGTGTGCCATTCTCCCGACCCTCCTCCAATACCTCTGCAGAGTCCAGGAACTGCTCCTCTGCTTCTGTGTCTCTGGCCGGATCGCCTCGTGCTTCCTCTGGGCTGTGTCGGCTTTCTTCCTCCTCTCCCTGCTCAGTGGATGTAACGGAGGTAGCGCGGCTGCCACTACGGTTGGTGCTCCCCGCCGCATGTGCTCTGCCTCCTCCCGCTGCCGCCATTTTCACTGTGGTCCCGCACTTCTTCCCGATCGCCGGCTCCTCGCGTCCCGAGCTCCTCAAGAGGTACCGATCCAGGGTCCCTGGTAGTTTAGGGGTCCCCTCCAAGCCTCTGGGAGCTTTCTGGGGCATCTGACCCGATATTGCTGGCAGTTAGGTGGCGCGGGCTCCGGAGCTTCTCCTTCACACCGCCATCTTCCACAGAGCCGGAACCGGAAGTATCCATTAAACTTCTTGATGACACTGCGCACGGTAGACACAGGAACATTCAGGTCTTTGGAGATGGACTTGTAGCCTTGAGATTGCTCATGCTTCCTCACAATTTGGTTTCTCAAGTCCTCAGACAGTTCTTTGGTCTTCTTTCTTTTCTCCATGCTCAATGTGGCACACAAGGACACAGGACAGAGGTTGAGTCCATGTCAACTGGCTGCAAGTGTGATTTAGTTATTGCCAACACCTGTTAGGTGCCACAGGTAAGTTACAGGTGCTGTTAATGACACAAATTAGAGAAGCATCACATGATTTTTCTAAGGGTGCCAATACTTTTGTCCACCCCCTTTTTTATGTGTGGTGTGGAATTATATCCAATTTGGCTTTAGAACAATTCTTTTTATGTTTTTTCCATTGAAGACAAATTAAATGAAGATGATAATACCAAAGAATTTGTGATTGCAATCATTTTCAGGAAGAAACTGAGTATTATCTGACAGAATTGCAGGGGTGTCAATACTTTTGGCCACAACTGTACTTCTTCACATTACCTCATGGTTTGTTCCTAACTATGTTTAAAAGTTCACACATACCTTGGCATACCATGTGACTCGGCCAATCTCCCACAATATATCTATGCAGAAAGATCCGGTTTCCTTCTCTACGGTTTTCATACTGAAACTTTTTCCAAACATACATACCGTATATAGTACTATGTTCAAACAGTGTATGTGATTGTCCTATAGCCAAAATATGAAATATTTGGATGGCATGTTTTTACATAAGGTAATATATATCATCAGAATTCTGTTTACTTAAAAGATGTTTATTGGTAATTGTAAACATTTCATAAATTACATACACATTTTTGATATTCAAATAGATCTGTTTTGCAAATAAAACATTTCCTACTTTCATAACACATATGGATTCTCCTCTATATGAATTGTCTGATGTTTACCAAGATCTGATTTCTGGATGAAATCTTTCCCAGATTATGAACATGAATATAGTTTCTCTCCTGTGTGTCTCCTCTCATGTTGATAAAGACCTGATGAACGTATAAAACATTTCCCGCATTCTGGGCATGAATACGGCTTCTCCCCTGTGTGATTTCTCTGATGTGTAAGATTCGATTTCTGGTTAAAATATGTCCCATACTCTGAACAAAGAGAATTTTGTTTACGTACCGTAAATTCTTTTTTCTTGAATCATCAATGGGAGACCCAGACAATGGGGTTTAGGGCACTGCCCTCCGGAGGCCACACTAGGTACTACAAGTTTGTAGACACCGCCCCCTCCGCATATAAACCCCTACCGCAGGGAAGACCCTCAGTTTGGTTCATAAGCTGCGAGGAGACAAAATAAACCACACCCGATACCTCGGGAAAGAAACCGTACACAGACGGTCCAATAACCCGGAATAAACTGTCCCAACAGGGAACAGATCAAATGCAAACATGCAACGGAACAACTGGGTGGGTGCTGGGTCTCCCATTGATGATTCAAGAAAAAAGAATTTACGGTACGTAAACAAAATTCTCTTTTTTCTGATCATCATAATGGGAGACCCCGACAATGGGGATGTCCCAAAGCAAAACCCCAGGGCGGGAAGAGTTCCTCAAAGACGTGTAAAGATACGGTCCCCCTCAAAGGTGGGCAACCGCCGCCTGGAGGACCCGCCTGCCCAAACTTGCATCCGCAGAGGCATGGGCATGCACCATATAGTGCTTAGAGAAAGTGTGCAGGCTGGACCAAGTGGCCGCCTGACACACCTGCAGAGCTGAAGCGCGATGTCGCAAAGCCCAGGAAGCACCGACAGCTCTGGTCGAGTGCGCCTTCAAGCCCACCGGAAGAGGCTGACCCGCAGAACGGTAAGCCTCCTGAATGGGTGCCTTGATCCATCTGGCCAAGGTCGATTTTGATGCCGCGGACCCCTTACAGCGACCCGCCGGAAGGATGAACAACGAGTCAGAACTCCGGAATGAGGCAGTCCTGGACACATAAATGCGTACAGCCCTCACTAGATCCAGAGTGTGGAGGTCGCGCTCAACCTGATGAACAGGAGCGGGACAAAATGATGGAAGAACAATCTCTTGGTTCAAGTGGAAAGTGGAAACCACTTTCGGTAAAAATTCCGCCCGCGGGCGCAACACCACCTTGTCGTGGTGGACTACCAGAAAGGGTGACTTGCACGAAAGTGCAGCCAATTCTGAAACCCGTCTCAGAGATGTAATTGCCACCAGAAAAACCACTTTCTGGGACAGATGAGAGAGGGAGACGTCCCTCAAAGGCTCGAACGGCGGTTTCTGCAGAGCCGTCAGGACCATGTTAAGGTCCCAAGGATATAGAGGTCGCCTATATGGCGGGACCACCCGAGACACCCCTTGCAGAAACTGACGGACCTTAGGAAGGAGCGCCAAACGCCTGTCAAACAGCACTGAAAGAGCCGATACTTGACCCTTCAGGGAGCCGAGGGATAAGCCCAATTCCAAACCCGACTGAAGGAAAGCCAACAAGGTCGGGATGGACAAGGGCCACGGTGCCCGTCCAGCAGAGGCACACCAGGAGAAAAAGATTTTCCACGTTCTGTGGTATATCTTCCTGGATACGGGCTTCCTGGCCCGATTCATAGTGGCAACCACTGTAGGAGAGAAGCCCCTAGATGTTAGCAGCCAGGCCTCAAGAGCCATGCAGTCAACCTGAGGGCCCTGGAATTGAGGTGGAAGAATGGGCCTTGCGCGAGAAGATCTGCGCGTTCTGGAAGAGCCCATCGGAGTCCGCCTGACAGTTGCCACAGATCCGGATACCAGGACCTCCTGGGCCAATCCGGAGCCACTAGAATGGCTATGTTGCACTCCGTCCTGATTTTCCACAAAACCTTGGGAATCAGAGCTAGAGGTGGGAACACATATGGTCGATGGAAGCTGGACCAACTCAGGATCAGGGCGTCTGCCCCCAGAGACTGAGGATCCCATGATCTCGCCATGTATTGCGGCACCTGATGATTCAGCCGCGAGGCCATCAGATCCATGTCCGGAGTGCCCCATCTGCTGCAGATGTCCCGGAAGACGTCTGGATGAAGAGACCACTCTCCGGCGTCCATCCCCTGCCGGCTCAGGTAGTCGGCCTCCCAGTTCTCGACCCCTGGGATGTGAACTGCGGAGATCAGGCAGTCGTTGTCCTCCACCCAGGATAGAATGCGGTGGACTTCGGCGAGGGCCTGAGCACTTCTGGTCCCTCCCTGATGATTTATATAGGCGACGGCCGTCGCATTGTCGGACTGCACCCGAATGGGCTGTCCTGACAGGAATTTCTGAAACGCCAAGAGCGCCAGATAGACCGCCTTGATCTCCAGCACGTTGATCTGCAACGCCGACTCTGACTGAGTCCAGAGGCCTTGAGCCCTGTGGTGTAAGAACACCGCACCCCAGCCCTTCAGACTGGCGTCGGTGGTTACCACTAACCACGACAGTTTGAGGAAGGACCGGCCCCGTGACAAGTGACGTGGCTGGAGCCACCACTGCAAGGAATCCCTGGTCGGTTGGGAAAGTGCCACCAGCCGATTCAGAGAGACCGTCCTTTTGTCCCATCGGCGGAGAATCTCCAGCTGGAGAGGACGGAGGCGAAACTGTGCGAAAGGCACCGCCTCTATCGCAGCTACCATGCGCCCCACCAGCTTCATCAATACCCGTAGGGATGATTGTGGTGACAGGAGGACATTCTGCACTCCTGAGTGGATCGCCAGCTGCTTGGCTCGTGGCAGAGACACCAGGGCTGAGTCCGTGTGGAAGTCCATGCCCAGATATGTCAATGACTGGGTCGGAACCAGGGTCGACTTCTGGATATTGAGAAGCCACCCGAACTGTTCCAGAGACTTCATGGTCACCTCCAGGCTTTGCCGACAAAGGTGTTCCGATGGCGCCCTGACCAGTAGGTCGTCCAGATAGGGTATGACGGCATGCCCCTGCACGTGTAGAAGAGCCATCATAGAGGCCATCACTTTTGTGAACACCCGCGGTGCCGAGGCCAGCCCGAAAGGCAGCGCCACAAATTGGAAGTGTTCTTCCCCCACTGCAAATCTCAACCAGCGCTGATGAGCCGGTGCAATGGGCACGTGAAGGTAAGCGTCTCGGATATCTATCGACGCTAGGAAGTCCCCCTGTGACACAGCCGCGATCACGGAGCGCAGGGATTCCATACGGAACTTCCGAACCAACACGTGACGGTTGAACAATTTTAGGTCCAGAACCAGGCGGAAGGAGCCGTCCTTTTTTGGGACAATGAAGAGGTTGGAGTAAAAACCCCGAAACCTCTCCCCGGAAGGCACTGGGACCACTACTCCGTCTCTGCGGAGTCCCTCCAACACCAGATGAAAAGCCTGAGCCTTCTCTGGAGATGGAACAGACCGATTGAATCGGTGTGTTGGCCGCGACGTCAGCTCTATCCTGTAGCCGCGTGAGACTACGTCTCGGACCCACTGATCTTGAACGTGGAGCAACCATCTGTCCTGAAAACGGGACAGGCGGCCCCCCACCTGTGGGGCGGCAGGACTGGAGAGCGAGTCATGCGGAAGTGGGTTTGGGGGTGGCAGCTGCTGCCCCCGTTGACTTCTTCTGACGACCTTTGGGGCGCCACTGAGTAGTGGGTTTGCCCCCTCTGTCCGTGCGAGCGGACGAAGCTGAGGACTGCGAGTTGGACCGAAAGGACCACTGTTTTGGGTTCCTTTTGACGGTATACCGTGGCTTAGGCTTATTCTGTGGGATCTTAGACTCCGCAGAATCCTTGATTAGCTTATCCAGCTCGGTGCCAAAAAGTCTGTCGCCAGAGAATGGAAGATTCTGCAGAATCTTCTTAGACGTGGCATCTGAGTCCCATAGACGCAGCCACAACAACCTGCGGATCGCTATAGCATTGGCCGAAGTTACAGCAGAGCGGGTGGCAGTTTCTAGGGTCGCAGTCCTGGCGTAATCTGCATAGGCCCTTGCCCTATCAGTAAGCGCCAGGACCTCTGTATTGGACCCCGCCAGGTCAGTGATACCATCTAAGCAGGACGTGATCGCCTGCAGAGTCCAGACCGTGGCAAAATTAGGGGCAAATGAAGACCCCACAGCCTCATAGGAAGACTTGGCGAGTTGCTCGACCTGTCTATCCGTCGCGTCCTTCAATGAGGAGCTATCAGAGGCAGAGAACAGGGAGCGTGCAGCAATCCTGGTCATGGAAGCGTCCACCTTCGGGGACTGCGACCATTCCTGAAGCACCTCCTGGGGAAAGGGGAAGCGAGTGTCCTTAGATTTGCGGACATAACGCCGCCCAGGATGAATCCTGGGTGCTCTTACCACCCTTCCAAAATTAGTGTGGTCCATAAAGGAGCCACATGGGCGAGCCTCCGGCTGCAGCCACTGATACACCTCCTTAGGGTGCAGTTCCACCTCCTCAGGGGTGCCACGAGATGTAGAGTCTCGTTGATAGAGGACACCAGATCCTCTACCCCGTCAGGTGGTTCTGACATAGATTCAAGCATTGAACCCCCATCATCCTCGTCACCATCAGAGTGACGCTCCTCCTCAGAGAGGTTCTGGATCTCGGTGAGTCATCTCGGCGAGCCCGCTTAAGGGGTCTAGCAGCAGAAAGAGATGACACCCGGGGGTAACTTGAAGGAGCAGCTGGGCTTCCCAGTCTCCTAGTCAGTGCCTCCAGGGATTGCGACATGGAGGACAATTTGGATAACACAGATTCGTTAATCTTATTCTGTGTGTCCCATTGCCCTGAGATCACCTGAACCTCAGGGTACAGCACCGGAGCTGCAGTCTCTGCAGAATCAGTCCGGGCTTCTGGGCGTCCGCAATTATTGCAGGACCCCTCAACCAGCGTCCCGGTGCATGTAGCACAGGTAGTGGTAGAATTGTCTGCCTTCACAGCACTTTTCTTTGCTGGGGCCATGCCGACAGCAGAGGAAAAGAATAAGCCAAGTAGGAAACCGGAACACCGGCGGCTTACCGACCGCTTCAATGCGGTGGAGGGGAGCGGTGCGTGTGTGGCCTCCGCGAGGGTAATGACCGGTCTCCTCCGGGAGCGCAGCAGTGCATTCATCCAGTCCCAGTAGGGAAGTGAGGAGAAAATGGCCGCCGCCAGTAAAGACGTGGGCGGAGCTGAAAACACGCGGGAAGCACACACACACACGCCCAGCGATGACATCATCCTATGGGCCGCTCCACATCTCTCCAAGCAGCCATCTTAAGAAATCTGGTGCCGGAGCCCGCAGCGCGGAGATATAGTATCAACACTATACCCAGGGCTGCATGCAATATCTGTAGCCCGCAGCCGCAGCCCCTGTGACACACAGGGCTGTCAGCTATGGTGACCCCAGCACCTTTTAGGGAGGCCTCCGGACGGAGCGGAGCTGTGCAAGGCTCCTGTCTCCCCACTTCTCAGAGCCCCCCAAAGAGGGATGGGAAGGAGCGCGGCAGCGTACCGGGAGAACACCATGTGCCCAGGCTCTAGGCCCTCCGGTACCTCAACCTGTGTGTTCCCCCATGGGTGAACAGGGAGACTGCCGGAGGTCCCCGACCGGGACCTACCTTATCTTCATACGCCATCACGTAAGCTGTGAGAATGCTGTGATGTGCAAGCAAAGCGTGTGATACCTCCGAGCACACTAAGTTTAAAACTGAGGGTCTTCCCTGCGGTAGGGGTTTATATGCGGAGGGGGTTGTGTCTACAAACTTGTAGTACCTAGTGTGGCCTCCGGAGGGCAGTGCCCTAAACCCCATTGTCTGGGTCTCCCATTATGATGATCAGAAAATGATCATATTTAGTGATGAGCGAGCAGTAAAATGCTCAGGTGCTCGAAGCTCTGGTCGAGCATCTTGAGATGCTCGGGTGCTGGACCGAGCACCGAGCCCAATGTAAGTCAATTAGTGACAGGCTCCGCCCACAGACTTCTGGCTATAAAACGAGTGTTTCTGGGAAAGGGCGGGAGGGGGGGCTTTTTCAAATTGTCGCAGCATACAACACCTTGCTGTGCCCCCCAGAGGGACCCTAACAATCAATCTGCTCTCTGTGAGGCGCCAGCTCACTGTGTGCACTGAAGGGAGCTGTGTATTTGTGTCAGAGCGATAATTCTTAGAGAAGAGTCCGAGCATCTCGGCGGTACTCTGTGCTCGCTGAGCATCCCAAGTACCGGGATACTCGTGCAAGTAACGAGTAGCGCCGAGCATGCTCGCTCATCACTAATCATATTCTCTTCTGGGTGTGATATCTCACATGTACAACAAAATATGATTTATTTGTAAATTGTTTATAACACTATGAGCAGGAACACGGCTTCTCACCTGTGTGACTTCTCTGATGTCTAACAAGATGTGATTTTCGTGTAAAACATTTTCAACATTCTGTGCATCCATACGGCTTCTCCCCTGTGTGACTTCTCTCATGTATAATAAGATATGATTGACTTCTAAAACATTTCCCACACTCTAGACATCCATACGGCTTCTCACCTGTGTGACTTTTCTGATGCCTAAATACAGGATTTACGTATAAAACATTTCCCACATTCTGGACATCCTTACGACTTCTCACCTGTGTGACTTCTCTGATGCTTAACAAGATCTAATTTATCTAAAAAACATTTCCCACATTCTGTACATTCATACGGCTTCTCACCTGTGTGCCTTTTCTGATGACTAACAAGATATGATTTATCTATAAAACATTTCCCACATTCTGTACATCCATACGGCTTCTCACCTGTGTGACTTCTCTCATGTATAATAAGATTTGATTTACGTATAAAACATTTTCCACATTCTGGACATCCATACGGCTTCTCACCTGTGTGACATTTCTGATGTTTAACAAGATTTGATTTATCTATAAAACATTTTCCACATTCTGTACATTCATACGGCTTCACACCTGTGTGACTTTTCTGATGTATAATAAGATATGATTTACGTGTAAAACATTTCCCACATTCTATACATTCATACGGCTTCTCACCTGTGTGACTTTTCTGATGACTAACAAGATATGATTTATCTATAAAACATTTCCCACATTCTGTACATTCATACGGCTTCTCACCTGTGTGACTTTTCTGATGTCTAACAAGATATGATTTAAGTATAAAACATTTCCCACATTCTGAACATCCATACGGCTTCTCACCTGTGTGACTTCTCTCATGTATAATAAGATTTGATTTACGTATAAAACATTTCCCACATTCTGGACATCCATACGGCTTCTCACCTGTGTGACTTTTCTGATGTTTAACAAGATTTGATTTATCTATAAAACATTTTCCACATTCTGTACATTCATATGGCTTCACACCTGTGTGACTTTTCTGATGTATAATAAGATATGATTTACGTGTAAAACATTTCCCACATTCTATACATTCATACGGCTTCTCACCTGTGTGACTTCTCTCATGTATAATAAGATATGATTTACTTTTAAAACATTTCTCACATTTTGGGCATGAATATGTTTTATCCCCTGTGTGAATTCTCTGATGATTAACAAGATGTGTTCTCTGAGTGAAATATTTCTGACATTCTGAACATGAATACGGCTTCTCCCCTGTGTGAGTTCTCTGATGAATAATAAGATGTGATCTCTGTTTAAAAATTTTCCCACATTCTGGGCATGAATGTGGCTTCTCTCCTGTGTGTTTTCTTAGATGTACTACAAGTTGTCCTCTCGATTTAAAATATTTTTCACATTCGGAACATGAATACGGCTTCTCCCCTGTGTGAGTTCTCTGATGTATAACAAGAGATGTTTTCCTGTTAAAACATTTTTTACATTCTGAACATGAAAATGGCTTCTTTCCTGTGAGAGCTGCTGGAAATTTCCTTCTCCTTCTGTGAATTTTACTTTGCATTTCAGTCTGTGATGATTCAGAAGATGAGGGTATATCTGGGACAATGGCATGTTCTTCATGTGTAGCTTGTGAGATATCAGGATTTTCTGCCTTGAAATCTGACAAAAATAGAATCAATTTGATTATTTAGGAATGAAACTTTAAAAATCATGTTGTAATTTTACTAACATCAGTCCGTCACACAAAAAACAAGCCTCACACAGAAAGATTAAAGACATTTTTTTCTCTTACAAATTTCTAAATTTTTCTTTCAACACTATAATAAAATACAAAACTATACAGGATTGGTATCGTTGTGATCGTACTGACCTTAAGAGTCATATTTCAACCTCATATTTACCATTAAAGGGATCCTGTCACCTCCAAAACGCCTCCTAAGCTAGCAAAACATGTCCCTGCAGCATCCTATCACTATTCTCACACTCCTTTTGTCTCCTAAAAGCATCCTGTAAAAGTGCATAAAAACGTTTTAATACTCACTCATTAGTGATTATAATTAGCAGTGACTATTCTTTAGTCACCAGGGCGGGCTGTTTTGCAGCTCCAGGGATCCACCCCATCTCTGTTTGTTCTGCTGTAATGTGCAGGCATTGCCCTCCCCCCTCTCTATCAATCACAGAATGCAAATCATTAGTCCTGCCTTCAGTTTCAGTTTCACAGCAGCACAGACAGAGAGAGGCTGGATCCTGGAGCTGCTAAACAACACCCCTTGGTGACTAAAGAATATGGCCCCTGCTAATTATAATCACTAAAATGAGTATTAAAACGTATTTAATCACTTTCACAGGATGCTTTAAGGAGACAGAAGATGTGTGAGATTAGTGATAGGATGCTGCATGGACATGTTTTGATAGCTTAGGAGGCGTTCCTGGAGGTGACAGGATCCCTTTAAATAAAATAAACAGAAATGAGGGAATATTCACTAATTCACCACCTTCCCTTCCAGTACAATGTAAAGTCATGGCCAAAAGTTTTGAGAATAACACCAAAATGATATTTTCCCATGATCTGCTGCCCTCTGGTTTTTATTTGTGTTTGTCTGATGTTTATATCACATACAGAAATATAATTGCAATCATATTATGAGTACCAAAAGGTTATATTGACCGTTAGAATGAGTTAATGCAGCAAGTCAATATTTGCAGTGTTGACCCTTCTTCTTCAGGACCTCTGCAAATCCCTGGCTGCTCTCAATCAACTTCTGGAGCAAATCCTGACTGATCATCCTTCCATTCTTCCATTCTTGCATAATCAATGCTTGCATTTTGGCAGAATTTGTTGGTTTTTGTTTGTCTACCCGTCTCTTGATGATTGACCACAAGTTCTCAATGGGATTAAAATCTGGGAAGTTTCCAGGCCATGGACTCAAAATCTCTTGTTTTGTTCCCGAAGCCATTTAATTATCACCTTTGCTTTATGGCAAGGTGCTCCATTATGCTGGAAAAGGCATTGTTGGGCGCCAAACTGCTCTTGGACGGTTGGGAGAAGTTGCTCTTGGAGGACATTCTGGTGCCATTCTTTATTCATGTCTGTGTTTTTAGGCAAGACTGTGAGTGAGCCGATTCCCTTGGCTGAGAAGCAACCCCACACATGAATGGTTTCAGGATGCTTTACAGTTGGCATGAGACAAGACTGGTGGTAGCGCTCACCTCTTCTTCTCCGAATAAGCTGTTTTCCAGATGTCCCAAACAATCGAAAAGGGGATTCATCAGAGAAAGTGACTTTACCCAGTCCTCAGCAGTCCACTCCCTGTACCTTTTGCAGAATATCAGTCGGTCCCTGATGTTTTTTCTGGAGAGAAGTGGCTTCTTTGCTGCCCTCCTTGAAACCAGGCCTTGCTCAAAGAGTCCCCGCCTCACAGTGCGTGCAGAAGCACTCACACCAGCCTGCTGCCATTCCTGAGCAAGCTCGGCACTGCTGGTAGTCCCATCCCGCAGCTGAAACAGTTTTAAGATACGGTCCTGGCGCTTGCTGGTCTTTCTTGGCGCCCTGGAGCCTTTTTGACAACAATGGAAGCTCTCTCCTTGAAGTTCTTGATGATGCGATAGATTGTTGACTGAGGTGCAATCTTTCTAGCTGTGATACTCTCCATTTTTGTGCAGTGCAATGATGGCTGCACATGTTTCTTTAGAGATAACCATGGTTAACTGAAGAGAAACAATGATACCAAGCACCAGCCTCCTTTTAAAGTGTCCAGTGGGTCATTCTTACTTAATCATGACTGATTAATCACCAGCCCTGTCCTCATCAACACCCACACCTGTGTTAATGGAACAATCACTAAAACGATGTTAGCTGCTCCTTTTAAGGCAGGACTGCAATGATGTTGAAATGTGTTTTGGGGGTTAAGGTTTATTTTCTAGGCAAATATTAACTTTGCAAGTAATTGCTGTTAAGCTGATCACTCTTTATGACATTAGTTGCAAATTGCCATTAGAAAAACTGAAGCAGTAGACTTTGTTAAAATTAATATTTGTATCATTCTCAAAACCTTTGGCCATGACTGTATAGTAACTTTTCATTCAAAACTACAACTTGTCCCACAAAAACAAGCCTCATATAGTTATGTCACCAGAAATATAGAAAACGTTCTGGCTCCTGAAAGAAGAGGAGAAAATAACAAAAGAGCTAAAAAAATCAAAATGCGTTGTGGTGGAAAGAAATTAAATAAAGGGTTAATGAGGATAATGCAGAATATAGAATGAGCCAGGGGCGGACCTACCGTGGTGCAGCTGCACCAGGGCCCCGACCGACTAGGGGGCCCCTGAAGCCTGCAGGGGGGCCCCCAGCTGACCCTGTGCCAGTGTGGCAGAGGAGAGAGGGTTAACCGAGGGAAGCTTCCTGCTTCCCTTGGCTGAGCCTGCCCCTCCTCTCCTCTGCTGCCCCGGCTCCCAGGAATGCTGCACGCTCGTTGCAGGTAGGAGCAGCAGTACATATGCCCCCCCCCCGCTCCTCGCCGTCGGCTGCTGCACCAGGGCCCCCCGGTCGCAAGATCCGCCACTGGAATGAGCGTAATATGTAATTTATTTGAAATAATTCGGGTTGAGAATCCAAATTTTCCAGCTCTTTGTCTACTTGGAATAAATAAGTGTCTGTGGTGCAATCATCTCTCATATATACATGTGATATTCCCAGAGCCGGGCTGACATAGCCGGAGAGGGAGGAAGATATTCAGCTCTTTATAAACATGGCAGTGTGAATACCCCCTCCTGTATTTATGGTCATATATAGTGTACCCCACTGGGTAAGGTCATTATTAAAGGAAAGGAGCGGATAAAGAATATGAATACATGATATTAATATTTAACTTGTATTATTATTGAAAGAAAAATGATTATAAAATGTTCTTATCCTTGACCAAGAATTCCCAACTCGTGGGATGGGAGAGGATCTGCCTGGGTCCTCAATGTTATCTCCCAGTCTAATATTGGGATTATATTGCCCCTTATGTAATGAGGAGTGACGGTATTGTATTAATAAGCAGCAACCATGATTACAACAGATACATAATTTTATGAGTCATATTAATTATTGTGTCTGTACTCGGGCCGGCATGAAATATACATTGAACAATAATATAAACCCAACACTTGTGTTTTTGTTCCCATTTTTCATGAGCTGAAGTCAAAGATCGAAGACTTTCTATGAACACAAAAGACCTTTTTCTGTCAAATTGTTCACAAATGTGCTATATCTGTGTTAGTGATCACTTCTTCTGCTAATGAGATAATCCATCCTCCTCACAGGTGCGGCATATCAAGATGCTGATTACACACATGATTATTGCACAGGTGCGCCTTACACTGGCCACAATAAATATATTTAATAAGGTAGGTGGATTATATGGTGAAAGTGAAATCTGGTAAGAGATCCACTTTATCAACTTCAATATAAAACTTTTGCATCCAATGGAGAAGTCGTAAACCATAATCAGCATTTCCTCCTCACCCGAGCCGTTATCTGTAGGAATCTCCTCGTTCCTCTGCTCATCACCGCTCACATATTTCTCTTCTTTTACCATTATGTCTGGATGTTTACAATGGTTCAGAACTTCATCCCCATTCACAAGCTGTGAAACAAATAGGATAAATGTGACCAGATACTTGGACAAGTCACATGGAATGAAGAGATGAGCAGAAAAGATCATTAAAGGGTTATTTCCCCCAAAAGCAAGTTATCCCCTATCCATTGTAGATTGGCGGGGACGACTGCTGGGACACCCAGCTGATCCAGAGATCCTGAAATGCAGCTCTGCAGCTCCATACTGAGAAAGGGAAGGCGCTCATGCTCGGCTTCTGCTCCATTCATTGTCTATGGGACTGGTGTAAATAGCCGAGCGCTGCACTTCACAGTCACATTGACAATGAATAAAGCGGAGGTTGAGCATGTGCACATTTGCTCTTTGTAGACTGGGCTGCAGAGCCACATTCTCGGGGTAACAGAGCCCCAATCTTAGGATCGATGGAGATCCCAGTGGTCAGAATATCTTGTTGTTTTGGGAATATCCCTTTAATCAGCAGGACAAGCAAAAATCACATTACAGCAAATAGCTGCACATCTTCCATATAAATCCACCGACCTGATGATCCGGTGAGCAGTCCTGAGGTCCGGGATGTCTCTCTGGTGTCGTCCTCTTACTGGTTCTTACTGCAGGAAACACATAAGGAGATTAATCCATTCTTTATATACAGTACAGACCAAAAGTTTGGACCACCTTCTCATTCAAAGAGTTTTCTGTATTTTCATGACTATGAATTATCACATGTGGAATTATATACTTAACAACAAAAGTGTGAAACAACTGAAAATATGTCTTATATTTGAGGTTTCTTCAAAGTAGCCACCTTTTGCTTTGATTACTGCTTTGCACACTCTTGGCATTATCTTGATGAGCTTCAAGAGGTAGTCACCGGAAATGGTCTTCCAACAGTCTTGAAGGAGTTCCCAGAGATGCTTAGCTCTTGTTGGCCCTTTTGCCTTCATTCTGCGGTCCAGCTCACCCCAAACCATCTTGATTGGGTTCAGGTCTGGTGACTGTGGAGGCCAGATCATCTGGCGTAGCACCCATCACCATCACACCTCCTCCTCCATGCTTCACGGTGAGAACCAGGCATGTAGAGTCCATCCGTTGACATTTTCTGCATCCCATAAAGACTCGGTGGTTGGAACCAAAGATCTCAAATTTGGACTCATCAGACCAAAGCACAGATTTCCACTGGTCTAATGTCCATTCCTTGTGTTCTTTAGCCCAAACAAGTCTCTTCTGCTTGTTGCCTGTCCTTAGCAGTGGTTTCCTACCAGCTATTTTTCCATGATAGCCAGCTGCACAAAGTCTCCTCTTAAAGGAATCCTGACCCCATAAAATGCGCCCCCAGCCTTTTTATACCTGTCCCTGCACCATGCTGATACATTTCCATGCATCCCTTTGTGTTTATAAAGCGTTCTTGTAAAGTTTATAAAAGTGTATTTTATAACTATCTGATATGTGGGCTTCTTAAATGTTGAAGCCGCAAAAGGCGTGCCTTTCTTCTTTTCCCTGCAGCCTGCTTGCTAATTATACATGCCCCGATGTGCGTGCTATAGAAAGAGCTCGTCAGAAAATGGGCCACCATCTTGCCCCCTCGCTCCATCCTGCCCCCCCGCCTCCATCAGGCCTCCCCGCCAACATCCTGCCCCGCTAGCTTCATCCTGCCCCCCCTGGCTCCATCCTGCCCCACTCGCTCCATCCTGCCCCCCCATCCTACCCCCACCTCCGACACCATCCTGCTCCTCCGGCTCCATCCAGGCCCCCCCCCCCCCCCGCCACCATCATGCCCCGCTCGCCACCATCCTGCCCCACTCACTCCATCCTGCCCCCCCGCCACCATCCTGCCCCGCTCACTCCATCCTGTCCCCCCCCCCACGGCTCCATCCTGCCCCACTCGCTCCATCCTGCCCCCCTGGCTCCATCCTGCCCCCCTGGCTCTGTCCTGCCCCCTCCCCCCCCCCCCCCCGCCACCATCCATAGTCACCATCCTGCTCCTCCGGCTCCATCCTTCTACTCCAGCTCCATCCTGCTCCTCCGGCTCCATCCTGCACCGCTCGCTCCATCCTGCCCCCCCCCTCGGCTCCATCCTGCCCCGCTCGCTCCATCCTGCCCCCCCGCCACCATCCTGCTCCTCTGGCTCCATCCTGCCCCGCCTGCTCCATCATGCCCCGCTCGCTACCATCCTGCCCCGCTCGCTCCATCCTGCCCTGCTAGCTCCATCCTGCCCCCCGCCACCATCCTGCCCTACTCAGTCCATCCTGCCCCGCTCGCCAACCATCCTGCCCCCCCCTCCACCACCATCCTGCTCCGCCGGCTCCATTCTGCCCGTTCGCTCCATCCTGCCCCCTAGCTCCATCCTGCCCCCCTGCCTCCACCCTGCCCCCTGGTTCCATCCTGCCCCGCTCGCTCCATCCTGCCCCGCTCGCACCATCCTGCCCCCCTGGCTCCATCCTGCCCCGCTCGCTCCATCCTGCTCCTCCGCCACCATCCTACCCCCCGCCATCATCCTGCTCCCCACCATCTTGCCCCCCCCGCCACCATTCTGCTCCTCCGGCTCCATCCTGCCCCGCTCGCCAACCATCCTGCCCCCCCCTCCACCACCATCCTGCTCCGCCGGCTCTATTCTGCCCCGTTCGCTCCATCCTGCCCCCTAGCTCCATCCTGCCCCCCTGCCTCCACCCTGCCCCCTGGTTCCATCCTGCCCCGCTCGCACCATCCTGCCCCCCTGGCTCCATCCTGCCCCGCTCGCTCCATCCTGCTCCTCCGCCACCATCCTACCCCCCGCCATCATCCTGCTCACCACCATCTTGCCCCCCCCTTCCCCGCCACCATTCTGCTCCTCCGGCTCCATCCTGCCCCGCTCGCCTCAATCCTGCCCCCCCGCCACCATCCGGCTCCCCCCCTGCCAGCTCCCTCCTGCACTCCCCCCCGGCTCCATACTGCCCCGCTTGCTCCATTCTGCTCCCCTGGCTCCATCCTGCTCCGCTCGCTCCATCCTGCCTGCCTGGCTCCATTCTGCCCCCCTGGCTCCATCCTGCCCTGCTCGCTCCATCCTGCCCCCCGCCACAATCCCATACACCCACCCCCCCCCCCCCGCCACCATCCTGCTCCTCTGGCTCCATCCTGCTCCTCCGGCTCCATCCTGCACTGCTCGCTCCATCCTGCCCTGCTCGCTCCATCCTGCCCCCCCAACACCATCCTGCCCCGCTTACTCCATCCTGCCCCACTAGCCACCAGCCTGCTCCTTCGGCTCCAATCTGCCCCGCTCGCTCCATCCTGGCCCCCCGACACCAACCCGCCCTTCTCGCTCCATCCTGCCCCCCTGGCTCCATCCTGCCCCCCTGGTTCCACCCTGCCCCGCTCGCTCCATCCTGCCCCGCTCGCACCATCTGCCCCCACCACCATCCTACCCCGCTTACTCCATCCTGCCCCGCTCGCCACCATCCTGCCCCGCTCACTCCATTCTGCCCCGCTCGCTCCATTCTGCCCCGCTCGTTCCATCCAGCCCCTCCCCCGCCACCATCCTGCCCCCTCCCGGCTCCATCTTGCCCCCACTCCCGGCTCCATCCTGCCCTGCTCGCTACATCCTGACCCCCTGGCTCCATCCTGCCCCGCTAGCTCCATCTTGCCCCGGTCGCACCATCCTGCCCTGCCGGCTCCATCCTGCCCCCTTCATCTTGCCCCCACCTCCGCCACCATCCTGCTCCTCCGGCTCCATCCTGCCACGCTTGCTCCATTCTGCCCCGCTCGCTCCATCCTGGCCCCCCGACACCATCCCGCCCCGCTCGCTCCATCCTGCCCCCCTGGCTCCATCCTGCCCCCCTGGTTACACCCTGCCCCGCTCGCTCCATCTTGCCCAGCTCGCTCCATCTGCCCCCCCACCACCATCCTACCCCGCTTACTCCATCCTGCCCCGCTCGCCACCATCCTGCCCCGCTCACTCCATTCTGCTCCGCTCGCTCCATCCAGCCCCCTGCCACCATCCTGCCCCCCTCCCGGCTCCATCTTGCCCCCACCCCCGGCTCCATCCTGCCCTGCTCGCTACATCCTGCCCCCCTGGCTCCATCCTGCCCCGCTAGCTCCATCCTGCCTCGCTCGCACCATCCTGCCCTGCTTGCACCATCCTGCCCTGCCGGCTCCATCCTGCCCCCACCTCCGCCACCATCCTGCTCCTCCGGCTCCATCCTGCCCCGCTTGCTCCATCCTGCCCTGCTCGCCACCATCCTGCCCCGCTCGCTCTATCCTGCCCCCCCATTGTACTCCACCCTGCCACCATCCTGCAGGACTCCGGCTCCATCCTGCCTCGCTCGCTCCATCCTGCCCCCCCCCCCGGCTCCATCTTGCCTCCTGCCCCGGCTCCATCCTGCCCCGCTCGCAACATCCTGCCCCCCTGGCTTCATCCTGCCTGGTCGCTCCATCCTGCCCCGCTCGCACCATCCTGCCCCGCTTGCACCATCCTGCCCCCCCCGCCACAATCCTCGCCCCCCCCCCCCTCCGCCACCAGCCTGCCCCCACTCCCGCCCCCCGCCACCATCCTGCTCCTCCAGCTCCATCCTGCTCCTCCGGCTCCATCCTGCACTGCTCGCTCCATCCTGCCCCGCTCGCACCATCCTGCCCCGCTTGCACCATCCTGCCCCACCGGCTCCATCCTGCCCCGCCAGCTCCATCCTGCCCCCCCGCCACGTTCCTCGCCCCCCCCCCCTCCGCCACCAGCCTGCCCACACACCCGCCCCCCCACCACCATCCTGCTCCTCCAGCTCCATCCTGCTCCTCCGGCTCCATCCTGCCCTGCTAGCTCCATCCTGCCACCCCAACACCATCCTGCCCCGCTTACTCCATCCTGCCCCACTAGCCATCAGCCTGCTCCTTCGGCTCCATTCTGCCCCGCTCGCTCCATCCTGGCCCCCCGACACCATCCCGCCCCCTCGCTCCATTCTGCCCCCCTGGCTCCATCCTGCCCCCCTGGTTCCACCCTGCCCCGCTCGCTCCATCCTGCCCCGCTCGCACCATCTTACCCAGCTCGCTCCATCTACCCCCCCACCACCATCCTACCCAGCTTACTCCATCCTGCCCCGCTCGCCACCATCCTGCCCCCCCCGCCACCATCCTGCCCCGCTCACTCCATTCTGCCCCGCTCGCTCCATCCAGCCCCCCCCGCCACCATCTTGCCCCCACCCCTGGCTCCATCCTGCCCTGTCGCTACATCCTGCCCCCCTGGCTCCATCCTGCCCCGCTAGCTCCATCTTGCCTCGCTCGCACCATCCTGCCCTGCCGGCTCCATCCTGCCCCCCTCATCCTGCCCCCACCTCCGCCACCATCCTGCTCCTCCGGCTCCATCTTGCCCCGCTTGCTCCATTCTGCCCCGCTCGCTCCATCCTGGCCCCCCGACACCATCCCGCCCCGCTCGCTCCATCCTGCCCCCCTGGCTCCATCCTGCCCCCCTGGTTACACCCTGCCCCGCTCGCTCCATCCTGCCCGCTCGCACCATCTTGCCCAGCTCGCTCCATCTTCCCCCCCACCACCATCCTACCCCGCTTACTCCATCCTGCCCCGCTCGCCACCATCCTGCCCCCCGCTCACTCCATTCTGCTCCGCTCGCTCCATCCAGCCCCCCGCCACCATCCTGCCCCCCTCCCGGCTCCATCTTGCCCCCACCCCCGGCTCCATCCTGCCCTGCTCGCTACATCCTGCCCCCCTGGCTCCATCCTGCCCCGCTAGCTCCATCCTGCCTCGCTCGCACCATCCTGCCCTGCTCGCACCATCCTGCCCTGCCGGCTCCATCCTGCCCCACCTCCGCCACCATCCTGCTCCTCCGGCTCCATCCTGCCCCGCTTGCTCCATCCTGCCCTGCTCGCCACCATCCTGCCCCGCTCGCTCTATCCTGCCCCCCCCCATTGTACTCCACCCTGCCACCATCCTGCAGGACTCCGGCTCCATCCTGCCTCGCTCGCTCCATCCTGCCCCCCCCCCCGGCTCCATCTTGCCTCCTGCCCCGGCTCCATCCTGCCCCGCTCGCAACATCCTGCCCCCCTGGCTTCATCCTGCCCTGTCGCTCCATCCTGCCCCGCTCGCACCATCCTGCCCCGCTTGCACCATCCTGCCCCCCCGCCACAATCCTCGCCCCCCCCCCCCCCCTCCGCCACCAGCCTGCCCCCACAACCCGCCCCCCCGCCACCATCCTGCTCCTCCAGCTCCATCCTGCTCCTCCGGCTCCATCCTGCACTGCTCGCTCCATCCTGCCCCGCTCGCACCATCCTGCCCTGCTTGCACCATCCTGCCCCACCGCTCCATCCTGCCCCGCCAGCTCCATCCTGCCCCCCCGCCACGTTCCTCGCCCCCCCCCCCCCTCCGCCACCAGCCTGCCCACACACCCACCCCCCCACCACCATCCTGCTCCTCCAGCTCCATCCTGCTCCTCCGGCTCCATCCTGCCCTGCTAGCTCCATCCTGCCACCCCAACACCATCCTGCCCCGCTTACTCCATCCTGCCCCACTAGCCATCAGCCTGCTCCTTCGGCTCCATTCTGCCCCGCTCGCTCCATCCTGGCCCCCCGACACCATCCCGCCCCGCTCGCTCCATTCTGCCCCCCTGGCTCCATCCTGCCCCCCTGGTTCCACCCTGCCCCGCTCGCTCCATCCTGCCCCGCTCGCACCATCTTGCCCAGCTCGCTCCATCTACCCCCCCCACCACCATCCTACCCAGCTTACTCCATCCTGCCCCGCTCGCCACCATCCTGCCCACCCCCCCGCCACACCATCCTGCCCCGCTCACTCCATTCTGCCCCGCTCGCCTCCATCCAGCCCCCCCCGCCACCATCTTGCCCCCACCCCCGGCTCCATCCTGCCCTGTCGCTACATCCTGCCCCCCTGGCTCCATCCTGCCCCGCTAGCTCCATCTTGCCTCGCTCGCACCATCCTGCCCTGCCGGCTCCATCCTGCCCCCCTCATCCTGCCCCCACCTCCGCCACCATCCTGCTCCTCCGGCTCCATCTTGCCCCGCTTGCTCCATTCTGCCCCGCTCGCTCCATCCTGGCCCCCCGACACCATCCCGCCCCACTCGCTCCATCCTGCCCCCCTGGCTCCATCCTGCCCCCCTGGTTCCACCCTGCTCCGCTCGCTCCAACCTGCTCGCTCGCACCATCTTGCCCAGCTTGCTCCATCTGCCCCTACACCACCATCCTACCCCGCTTACTCCACCCTGCCCCCGCTCGCCACCATCCTGCCCCCTCGCCACCATCCTGCCCCCCCGCCACCATCCTGCCCTGCTCACTCCATTCTGCCCCGCTCACCTCCATCCAGCCCCCCCGCCACCATCCTGCCCCCCCTCCCGCTCCATCTTGCCCCCCCCACCCGCTCCATCCTGCCTGCTCGCTACCATCCTGCCCCCTGGCTCCATTCTGCCCCGCTAGCTCCATCTTGCCCCGCTCCGCACCATCTTGCCCTGCCGGCTCCACCTTGCCCCTGCGCTCCATCCTGCCCTGCCGGCTCCATCCTGCCCCCCTCATCCTGCCCCCACCATCCTGCTCCTCCGGCTCCATCCTGCCCCACTTGCTCCATTCTGCCCTGCTCGCCACCATCCTGCCCCGCTCGCTCTATCCTGCCCCCCCCCCATTGTACTCCACCCTGCCACCATCCTGCTCCTCCGGATCCATCCTGCCTCGCTCGCTCCATCCTGCCCCCCGGCTCCATCTTGCCTCCTCCCCCTGGCTTCATCCTGCCACCGCTCGCAACATCCTGCCCCCCTGGCTTCATCCTGCCCTGGCTCGCTCCATTCTGCCCCGCTGGCACCATCCTGCCCCGCTCGCACCATCCTGCCCCCGCTCGCACCATCCTGCCTCGCCGCTCCATCCTGCCCCACTCGCTCCATCGCTGCCCCCCTGTCACCAATCTGCCCCCCACCCACACCACCATCCCACTCCTCCGGCTCCATCCTGCCTGCTCGCTTCATCCTGCCCCCCGCTGTTCTTGCTCCCCCGCCTTCATCCTGCCCCCCCTCTGGCTCCATCATGCCTCCCCACCCGGCTCCATCCTGTTCCCCCCCGGCTCCATCCTGCCCCCCCCCCCCCCCGGCTCCATCCTGCCTCCCCCCCCTTGGCTCCATCCTGCTGCCCCCGCTCCATCCTGCCCTGCTCGCTCCATCCTGCCCCCCCTTCCACCAACCGTCACCATCCTGCCCCCCTGCTACATCCTACCTTCCCCCCAGCAGTTAGCGGTCATGTGACCGATCAGCTGATCGGTTTCCCAGCAACAACGGGTCCTAAAGGCCTGTAGGACCTAGAAGACGGAGGTGGAGCGAGCCGGCGGACAGGTGAGTATCCTCACAGAGGATTTTTTTTACTTTTACTGTGGGGGAGCGGTGGCCGCGGGAGCGGAGTATTGTCATATACCATAGTGCTGCATACATGTACTGTAATGTACCGCCATAATACATAGTGTTGCTATACATGTGCTATAAAATACCACCATATACTATAGTGCACCTCTACATATACTGTAATATACTGCCATATACTATAGTGCTGCTATACATGTGCTATACTGTACCGCCATATACTATAGTGTTCCTTTACATGTACTGTAATGTACCGCCATATACCATAGTGCTGCTATACATGTGCTGTAATGTAGCGCCATATACTATAGCGCTGCTATACATGTAATGTACCACCATATACCATAGCGCAGCTATACATGTACTGTAATGTACCGCCATATACCATAGCGCTGCTATACATCTACTATAATGTTCCTCCATATACTATAGTGCTGCTATACATGTGCTATAAAATACCACCATATACTATAGTGCACCTGTACATTTACTGTAATATACTGCCATATACTATAGTGCTGCTATACATGTGGTATACTGTACCACCATATACTATAGTGTGACTTTACATGTACTGTAATGTACCACCATATACCATAGTGCTGCTATACATTTGCTGTAATGTATCGCCATATACCATAGAGCTGATATACATGTAATGTACCGCCATATAACATAGTGCTGCTATACATGTGCTGTAATGTACCGCTATATACTATAGCGCTGCTATACATGTAATGTAATGTACCACCATATACCATAGCGCTGCTATACATGTACTGTAATGTACCGCCATATACCATAGCGCTGGTATACATGTACTGTAATGTACCGCCATATAACATAGCGCTGCTATACATGTAATGTATTGTACCGCCATATACCATAGCGCTGCTATACATCTACTGTAATGTACCGCCATATACCATAGTGCTGCTATACATGTAATGTAATGTACCGCCATATACTATAGTGCTGCTATACATGTACTGTAATGTACCGCCATATACTATAGTGCTGCTATATATGTGCTGTAATGTACCACCATATACCATAGTGCTGCTATATATATATGTAGTTCACTCATGTTGACTTAACAAGTTCTGTCAGTCACAGTATGTCAACTACATACTTATTCTAGAATACCCGATGCATTAGAAACGGGCCACCATCTATTTTCAGTTGTTTCACACTTTTTTGTTAAGTATTTAATTCCACATTCATAGTTTTGATGTCTTCAGTGTGAATCTACAATTTTCATATTCATGAAAATACAGAAAACACTTTGAATGAGAAGGTGTGTCCAAACGTTTGGTCTGTATTGTATAAGTGATTTAGTGTTTGGCCACTTTGGGAAACTCCTTAAGAAATGCAATGATTGTAACAATTGTACTAATAAGTTTTATCAGACGTTCTGCTGTTTTGGCTCCTTCTTACGACAGCCGTATCCTCTGATCACACACCGCTCCCGTCATTAATATGGAGGAGCCTGTGATCAGACACTCTGCATCCAGGACACAAGCGCCGGTGCTGTGTGCTACAATGGACGAAGCAGAGACGTCTCATCATCGGCCGCAGCCGTGACCAACAAACACATCACCGCTGCTGTTCTAGTGTTTGATGGCCACAATCAAATGACCATGGAGCGAGCAGTGGGGGCTCAGGAAGGGGAATCGCACTGATTTTATTTCCTTCTGAAAGGTTTTTTTCTAATTTTCCAGTATCAAGTTTTCAAGATTTTCCTTTAGCAGCCCCCCCCCCCCTCTCCCCTATAACAGATGTGTGTATTTAGTGGTGTCTATTACCTGGTGATGTGCGGGGCTGGTGATCCTCCATCATGACGTCCCGATCCTTGTGTCCTTCTAGATACTCCCACTCCTCCATGGAGAAATAGATGGCGACATCCTGACACCTTATAGGAACCTGACACATACAATGATACCATTGTCATCCCCCGATCCCTTCATAGCGTTACTGTATAATGTCCCAGCATTCCCAGCACTGTCACCTCTCCAGTCAGCAGCTCAATCATCTTGTAGTTGAGTTCTAGGATCTTCTGCTCATTGATGTCCTCATGTATCCGCGGGTGCGGTGGAGACCCCGGGATTGGGCTCAGGGGTCCTCCCCATCCATCAGATACTGGGTCCTGACAGCGATCAGTAGGGATCTTCTTCACCACTGTGTAATCCTGAGTATGGAGACACAGTAATAGATATCACTACAGACATGTTATTACAATAGAGGAGAATGAGGTCAGAAATTGTGATGAGGTCACATCACCTCTCCAGTAATCCGGAAGAGGATCTCTAGGGTGATATTCAGTATACTCTCCACCATCTCTCCATCTCTGGATCTATCCATCCTTCACAGGTGAATCAGGAGAATTCTCTTATATAGAAGATATCAGCGGAGAGGATCCGATATTGTAGAGACCTGAATCAGAAGAAGGTGAACCCATGTAAGATCCTAAAGAATCTATTATATAATCACGAATGGGTTTTTTGCCCCTTTTGAGTCCGCTCGCGCTGCGAGTCAATGTCGTCATGTGGATACGCCCGAAGCATTGGCCGCGCAGCGGCCATTGCGAGCAGTTCTAAGGCGACTCGCTCTGCTAGAATCCCGATGCATCTGCATCGGGCACCCAGCTAGTCCTATATAATAATACAATTAGTGGGGATAATAAGGGGATGGGATATCACTATATAATATACAATTAAGGATATAGGGATGGGAATCATATATAATAATACATACAGGGGATAATAAGGGGATGGGATATCACTATATAATAATACAATTACGGGGATAATAAGGGGATGGGATATCACTAAAATTAATACAATAGGGATAATAAGGTAGATGGATGAGTCACATACTTCATATCCGGAGGATCTCAAGGGTGATATTCATATACTCTCCAATTTATCTGGATTAATAAGGGATGGAGAATCACTATTAATATAAAGTTATCTGGGGATAATAGGGAGGCGATATCAGATATAATAAACAATTACTGATCTAAATGAATCATATTATATAATACACGTATGGGTTAATTAGGCATTGGATCGCTTATAAAATCAATTTCATGGGATAATAATGGGGATGGGATTGCACATATTAATGCAATTACTGGGCTAAAAGGGATGGGATCGCTTATAGATAATCATTGACTCGGGGATCAATAAGTGTGAGATGGGCATATCGCCACTAGTTAATAATAATACAATTATGGGGATAATAAGGGGATGGGATATCGCTATATAATAATACAATTACATGGGGATAATAAGGGGATGGGATATCACTATATAATAATACAATTACGGGGATAATAAGGGGATGGGATATCACATATAATAATACAATTACTGGGGATAATAAGGGGATGGGATATCACTATATAATAATACAATTACTGGGATAATAAGGGGATGGGATATCACTATATAATAATACAATTACTGGGGATAATAGGGGATGGGATATCCTATATAATAATACAATTACTGGGGATAATAAGGGGATGGGATATCACTATATAATAATACAATTACTGGGATAATAAGGGGATGGGATATCGCTATATAATAATACAATTACTGGGGATAATAAGGGGATGGGATATCACTATATAATAATACAATTACTGGGATAATAAGGGGATGGGATATCACTATATAATAATACAATTACTGGGATAATAAGGGGATGGGATATCACTATATAATAATACAATTACTGGGGATAATAAGGGGATGGGATATCACTATATAATAATACAATTACTGGGATAATAAGGGGATGGGATATCACTATATAATAATACAATTACTGGGGATAATAAGGGGATGGGATATCACTATATAATAATACAATTACTGGGATAATAAGGGGATGGGATATCACTATATAATAATACAATTACTGGGGATAATAAGGGGATGGGATATCACTATATAATAATACAATTACTGGGGATAATAAGGGGATGGGATATCACTATATAATAATACAATTACTGGGATAATAAGGGGATGGGATATCACTATATAATAATACAATTACTGGGGATAATAAGGGGATGGGATATCACTATATAATAATACAATTACTGGGGATAATAAGGGGATGGGATATCCTATATAATAATACAATTACTGGGGATAATAAGGGGATGGGATATCCTATATAATAATACAATTACTGGGGATAATAAGGGGATGGGATATCACTATATAATAATACAATTACTGGGGATAATAAGGGGATGGGATATCACTATATAATAATACAATTACTGGGATAATAAGGGGATGGATATCACTATATAATAATACAATTACTGGGATAATAAGGGGATGGATATCACTATATAATAATACAATTACTGGGATAATAAGGGGATGGATATCACTATATAATAATACAATTACTGGGATAATAAGGGGATGGGATATCACTATATAATAATACAATTACTGGGGATAATAAGGGGATGGGATATCACTATAATAATACAATTACTGGGGATAATAAGGGGATGGGATATCACTATATAATAATACAATTACTGGGATAATAAGGGGATGGGATATCACTATATAATAATACAATTACTGGGATAATAAGGGGATGGGATATCACTAAATAATAATACAATTACTGGGGATAATAAGGGGATGGGATATCACTATATAATAATACAATTACTGGGAATACACACACACAAGCTCCACACACACACACAGCTCCACACACACAGCTACACAAACACACAAATACACACACAGCTCACACACACTCAACAAGCTCCACAGAATCTACACAATCTCCACAGTTCACACACACACACTACACAATACACAGCTACACACACACAGCTCACACTCCACACACACACAGCTCCACACACACACAGCCCCTCACACACACTCCACACACACACACACTCACAGCTCACACACACACACACTCACACACACTCTCAACCACACACACACTCCACACACACACACTCACACTCACACACACACAGCTCACACACACACACAGCTCCACACACCACACACAGCTCCACACACTACACACAGCACTCCACACACACACACAGCTCACACCACAGCTCCACACACAGCTCACCCACACAGCTCCACATATCACAGCTCCACAACACACACACAACTCACACACACAGCTCAACACACACACAGCTACACACACACAGCTCCACAAACACAGCTCCACACCACACACACAGCTCCACACACACACAGCTCCACCACACACAGCTCTACACACACACACACACACACACACACAGCTCCACACACACACTCACACACAGCTCCACACACACAGCCACAACACAGCTCCACACACACACAGCTCCAAAACACACAACAACAAAAAGCTCCACACAACCACACACACCTCCACACACACACACACACACACACAGCTCCCACAACACACTAACACTCACACTCACACAACCACTACACACACACCTCCACACACACACACCTCACACACACACACACACAGCTCCACACACACAGCTCCCACACACACACACAGCTTCACACACACACACACACACAGCTCCACACACTCACACACAAGCTTCACACACCACATACACAGCTCCACACACACACACACAGCTCAACACACACACACACACAGCTCCACACACACACACACACACACCACACAGCTTCACACACACACACACACACACACAACACACACAGCCCACACACACAGTTTCACACACACACACCACAACACACACACAGCTTCACACACACACACACAGCTTCACACACACAAACACAGCTCCACACACACAGCTCCACACACCCACTCACACACACAGCTACACACAGCTTCACACACTCACACACACACAGCTCCACACACACACACACACTCCACACACACAGCTCACAAACACACAAATACACACACCAACAGCTCCACAACCACTACACACACCCTACACAGCTCCACACAAACACACACACACACACACACACAGCTCCACACACACAGCTCCACAAATACACACACAGCTCCACACACACCACACACATACAGCTCCACACAGGCCCATTCCCCCATTCTAACAATCACATCTCTGGATACGGACAATTCCAAAACACAGGAACCCCATGCACCTCCCACCACACCCAAACATGGACAGAGCACTGCTCACCCGATGGTGAAGGGGTTAATAACGGGAATCTGCACTTCCCTCCACCCGCAGAGCCGCACACTGGATGGTAGATGCTACACAGTACAGGCTCCTTTCAGGTGTGACGTCACCGAATAGGGGCGGGGCCTCCCTTGATTGCCTAGTGCAGCAGTCAGTGTGTATTGAGGAGGAGGAACTCAGGAAGAGGAGATGGTGGAGAGGACTGTACTGTGCTGTGAGGACTGCACTGAGGTGTGAGGATTGTGCAGAGCTGTGAGGACTGAGCTGTGCTGTGAGGACTGTGCTGTGAGGATTGTGCTGTGCTGTGAGGACTGTGTGTTGCTGTGAGGAATATACTGAGCTGTGCTGTGAGGACTGTGCTGTGAGGACTGTACTGAGCTGTGCTGTGAAGACTGTACTGAGCTGTGCTGTGAGAACTGTGCTGTGAGGATTGTGCTGTGAGGATTGTGCTGTGCTGTGAGGAATATACTGAGCTGTGCTGTGAGGACTGTACTGAGCTGTGCTGTGAGAACTGTGCTGTGAGGACTGTGCTGTGAGGACTGTACTGAGCTGTGCTGTGAGGATTGTGCTGTGAGGATTGTGCTGTGAGGAATATACTGAGCTGTGCTGTGAGGACTGTGCTGTGAGGACTGTGCTGTGCTGTGAGGACTGTGCTGTGCTGTGAGGATTGTGCTGTGCTGTGAGGAATATACTGAGCTGTGCTGTGAGGACTGTGCTGTGAGGAATATACTGAGCTGTGCTGTGAGGACTGTACTGAGCTGTGCTGTGAGGACTGTACTGAGCTGTGCTGTGAGAACTGTGCTGTGAGGATTGTGCTGTGAGGATTGTGCTGTGCTGTGAGGAATATACTGAGCTGTGCTGTGAGGACTGTACTGAGCTGTGCTGTGAGAACTGTGCTGTGAGGACTGTGCTGTGAGGACTGTGCTGTGAGGACTGTACTGAGCTGTGCTGTGAGGATTGTGCTGTGAGGATTGTGCTGTGAGGAATATACTGAGCTGTGCTGTGAGGACTGTACTGAGCTGTGCTGTGAGGACTGTGCTGTGAGGACTGTGCTGTGAGGACTGTGCTGAGCTGTGCTGTGAGGACTGTGCTGTACTGTGAAGACTGTACTGTGCTGGGAGGATTGTGCTGAGCTGTGCTGTGAGGACTGTGATGGCTGTGCTGTGAGGACTGTGCTGTGCTGTGAGGACTGTGATGGCTGTGCTGTGAGGACTGTGCTGTGCTGTGAGGATTGTGCTGAGCTGTGCTGTGAGGATTGTGCTGAGCTGTGCTGTGAGGACTGTGCTGTGAGGACTGTGATGTGCTGTTAGGACTGTGCTGTGCTGTGAGCACTGTGCTGTGCTGTGAGGACTGTGCTGTGCTGTGAGGACTGTGCTGTCCTGTAAGGACTGTGCCGTGCTGTGAGTACTGTGCTGTGCTATGAAAACTGAGCTGTGTTGTGCTGTAAGGACTGTGATGAGCTGTGCTGTGTGGACTGTGCTGTAAGGTCTGTGCTGTGAGGACTGTGCTGAGCTTTGAGGACTGTGCTGAGTTGTGAGGACTGTGCTGTCAGCATTGTGCTGTGCTGTGCTGTCAGGACTGTGCTGTGAGGACTGTGTTGAGCTGTGCTGTGAGCACTGTGCTGAGCTGTGCTGTGTGGACTGTGCTGTGAGGATTGTGTTGTGCTGTGAGGACTGTGCTGTGCTGTAAAGACTGTGCCGTGCTGTGAGTACTGTGCTGTGCTATGAGGACTGAGCTGTGTTGTGCTGTGAGGACTGTGCTGTAAGGACTGTGATGAGCTGTGCTGTGAGGACTGTGCTGTGCTGTGTGGACTGTGCTGTAAGGACTGTGCTGTGCTGTGAGGACTGTGCTGAGTTGTGAGGACTGTGCTGAGCTGTGAGGACTGTGCTGAGTTGTGAGGACTGTGCTGAGTTGTGAGGACTGTGCTGAGTTGTGAGGACTGTGCTGAGTTGTGAGGACTGTGCTGAGTTGTGAGGACTGTGCTGAGTTGTGAGGACTGTGCTGAGCTGTGAGGACTGTGCTGAGCTGTGAGGACTGTGCTGAGCTGTGAGGACTGTGCTGAGCTGTGAGGACTGTGCTGAGCTGTGAGGACTGAGCTGAGTTGTGAGGACTGTGCTGTGCTGTGAGGACTGTGCTGAGCTGTGCTGTGAGGACTGTGCTGTGAGGACTGTGCTGTGAGGACTATGCTGTGAGGACTATGCTGTGAGGACTGTGCTGTGAGGACTATGCTGTGAGGACTGTGCTGTGAGGGCTGTGCTGAGCTGTGCTGTGATTATGTGCTGTGAGGACTGTGCTGTGAGGTCTGTGCTGTGAGAACTGTGCTGTGTTGTGAGGACTGTGCTGAGGATCGTGTGACTGCAGCTTCTTTCGGCTGATGATCGGGAGAGGATTGAGGTGGGAGAATTCTTCCTGGCGCTCAGTATCTCCTGCACCACGTGACTCTGGGGCTGCAGGTGGGTTATTATTCACAAGGCATCGGCATGATGCCTGCATAGGACTGCTGCTTGCTGGGGATCTGCGTGGGGGGATCATACTTGCATAGAGCTGCTGCTTACTGGGGATCTGCATGGGTGGGGGGCATTATACTTGCATGGGGCTGCTGCTTGCTGGGGATCTGTGTGGGGTGGTATACTTGCATAGGACTGCTGATTGCTGGGGATCTGGGTGGGTGGGCATTATACTTGCATAGGGCTGCTGATTGCTGGGGATCTGGGTGGGTGGGCATTATACTTGCGTAGGGCTGCTGCTTTCTGGGGATCTGCGTGGGTGGGTAATTATACTATCATGGGGCTGCTGCTTGCTGGGGTTCTGCATGGGTAGGGGGGGCATTATACTTGCATGGGGCTGCTGCTTGCTTAGGATCAGCTTGGGTAGTGGTGGCCATACTCTTATGGGGCTGCTGATTACTGGGGATCTGCATGGATAGGGGGGCCATGATACTTGCATGGGGCTGTGGACTGGTGGCTGCATGGGTAAGGGGTGTTACTTGCATAGGGCTGTGTGACGGGGTAACTGTGTGAAGTGGGTGATGTTACTTGAATGTGGCTGTATGCTGGGGAACTGTGTGGAAAGGGGGTAATGTTACTTGCGAAGGGCTGGGGAACTCTGTGGATAGGGGGATGTTACTCACATGGGGTTGCATTCTGGGGGTGCTGCGTGGGGAAAATGTATGATGTTATTCGTGTGGGTCTGGTTACTTCGTTTCTAAGGGTGATGTTACTCACTTGGGTCTGTGTACTGGGCATCTGCGTTTGGAAGGAGGGGATGATTTTACTTGTGACGAAAAGGGAGTGATGTTACTTTCGTGGGGTCGTGTGCTGGGGGGACAGCATGGGAAAGAGGGTGATGTTACTGACATGGTGCAGAGAGGTGTGTGATGTCACTTGCATTGTGCTGCATAAGGGGGGGGGGGGAGCGAAGGAGGGTGGTGGCACTTGTGTGGAAAGGTGAGGCTGAACAGGGAAGAGGGGTGATGTTGGGGGATCTGAAGGGAGAGATTGATCATATCTACATGAGAGCGTCTGTCTGAAGGGGCTGAAAGCTGAGGTGTGAGGCTTGATTTGCACTGAAAACAGTATTGGGGGGCGCAGGACTTTGGGATTCCGCTCGGCCACTAGGAAGCTTGAAACTGCATTAAAAAAAAATTGTCTCCACATTTTGGGCTGTGTTCTCTCCTCAAACACTATATGGATCGTTTCCATAGGAGTCAGGCACTTGCATCGAGTCCTGTGTATGATTTTGTTTCCTTATTTTCTAGTCTAGATATTGTGTATTTCCCTCATCTCCAGCAGTGTCACCTCCCTGCGGAGGACATTGCATCACTGCTCATCTCTCCAGCAGGCGGAGCGCTAGTGTCTCTACAATTCATGTGAGGCTGCTGAAGAGGTGACACCGTGGACGTCAAATAATGTCAGATGAGTATAATCCTTCCAAAAACCCTGACTCTCTCCATCTCTATTAGCTTGCTAGGGTTTGCCATCTTGGGGTCACCCACCCTTTTATTTCCTTTTCTGCCTTCTCCCCCCCTTCCTTTTCTGCCTTCTCCCACCCCCTACCTTTTTCACCTTCTCCCACCCCTTCCTTTTCTGCCTTCTCCCCCCTCCTTCCTTTTCCGCCTTCTCCCCCTCCTTCCTTTTCCACCTTCTCCCCATGCTTCCTTTTTCACCTTCTGCCCCCCCGATTCCTTTTCTGCCTTCTCCCCCCTCCTTCCTTTTCCGCCTTTTCCCCTCCTTCCTTTTCCACCTTCTCCCCCTGCTTCCTTTTTCACCTTCTGCCCCCCTCCTTCCTTTTTCACCTTCTGCCCCCCTCCTTCCTTTTCCACCTTCTCCCCCTGCTTCCTTTTTCACCTTCTGCCCCCCGCTTCCTTTTCTGCCTTCTTCCCCCCCTACCTTTTTCACCTTCTCCCCCACTTCCTTTTTATGCCTTCTCCCCCCCCCCCTTCCTTTTCTGCCTTCTCCCGCCCCCTACCTTTTTCACCTCCCCCCCCCTTCCTTTTCTGTATTTTTTTGTTTTGTATGTTCCAGCTTGTGTTTCCACTTCTGTAGACACACTTGCTGCCTCTTTTCTCCTGTCCTGGCCTCCTTTCCTCCTCTGCTGCCTCTTTTCTCCTGTCTCTCCTCAAGCATCCAGACAGACGATCTTGCTGCCTTATGACATTACTGCCATTTGGGGACACAATATTACGGTTTCACAGCTGTGGCACCTTTACTGGTTAGCAATAGACACCCTCCTGGGGTTATATTAATTTCTCTTTCGCCTCATTGGGGGACACAGGACCATGGGTGTTATGCTGCTGTCCACTAGGAGGTGACACTATGCAAAATCTGAAAAAGATTAACAGTGGCTCCTCCTCTGCAGTATACAGCCCTGGCCGGCCACAGCCTTAACTAGTTTTTGCTTAGTGTCGCGTAGGCAGGGCTGCCACTAGAAATTTTGGGGCCCCTTACTAGCAAAATTTTGGGGCCCCCCTGAGACTCCACCCCAACTCCGCCTCCACCCACACTCCGCCTCCATCCAGGTTCCGCCTCCACCCACGCTCCGCCTCCACCCATCAAACCTTCCATAGTTTCACCACCCACTATGGGAAAAACTCCCTTTCTGCACCACGTCCTCGCCAATCACTCAATAATCTCTTTCTATACATTGTTCTTTATCAGAGCTGTGGAGGGATGTGAACAATAAATGCCACATGAGGCAGAATAATACTGCTGCTGTTATTCATCACCTTGTACAGGGGTGGGGAACCTTTTTGCTGCTGGAGGGACATTTGGAAATTACTACTGTCATTTAGGGGCCGCACATCACCATGAAAATTACCAGCTACATTAAATTAATTAGCTCACCTAATTTGATGGCTGCAGCTGCTTCTCTGTGTCCTGCGATGTTCGGTGATATCTGATCTTCCAGCTTTGTGTTGGTCTGGAGCGCAGTCGACTCTGTGACAAGAAGTTTTGTAAATCAAATACATCACATAGGAAATTGTTATATATACAATATACAGGACAAAGAGTATATACAGCACTGCAGAGGGCTAGGGGACACAGACTGGGGGTGAGCTGAGCTCTGCAGGACCACAGAGATGTATGGTCTCTCCCCGGGCCCCCACCCATTGAGGGGGTGAAGTGAGCTCTGGAGCCAGGGGTCACAAGCTTCCAGAAAACGGCAGCGAATCTCGATTACTTATTATTATCAGAGACTCTGGAGAAAAATGCTACCAGCAAAGGCAGCCGAGACTATAAGAGCGGGAGCGGCATCCGCTGGGGGTTACCACTGGTACGCACACCTCGTACGCACGTGGCTCCACTCCGTACACCTTGTACGCACGCAGCTCAGCTCCGTACACACTCGGCTCCACTCCGTACACCTCGTACACACACGGCTCTGCTCGTACACCTCATACACACTCGCTCCACTCCGTACACCTCGTACACACTCGGCTCCGCTCTGTACACCTCGTACACACTCGGCTCAGCTCTGTACACCTCGTACACACTCGGCTCAGCTCTGTACACCTCGTACACACTCGGCTCAGCTCTGTACACCTCGTACACACTCAGCTCAGCTCCGTACACCTCGTACGCACACAGCTCAGCTCCGTACACACGCGGCTCTGCTCCGTACACCTCGTACGCACGTGGCTCCACTCCGTACACCTCGTACACACTCGACTCTGCTCCGTACACCTCGTACACACTCGACTCTGCTCCGTACACCTCGTACACACTCGACTCTGCTCCGTACACCTCGTACACACTCGACTCTGCTCCGTACACCTCGTACACACTCGACTCTGCTCCGTACACCTCGTACACACTCGACTCTGCTCCGTACACCTCGTACACACTCGACTCTGCTCCGTACACCTCGTACACACTCGACTCTGCTCCGTACACCTCGTACACACTCGACTCTCCTCCGTGCACCTCGTACACACTCGACTCTGCTCCGTGCACCTCGTACACACTCGACTCTGCTCCGTGCACCTCGTACACACTCGACTCTGCTCCGTGCACCTCGTACACACTCGACTCTGCTCCGTACACCTCGTACACACTCGGCTCTGCTCTGTACACCTCGTACACACTCGACTCTGCTCCGTACACCTCGTACACACTCGACTCTGCTCCGTACACCCGTACACACTCGACTCTGCTCCGTACACCTCGTACACACTCGACTCTGCTCCGTACACCTCGTACACACTCGACTCTGCTCCGTACACCTCGTACACACTCGACTCTGCTCCGTACCCTCGTACACACTCGGCTCTGCGCCGTACACCTCGTACACACTCGACTCTGCTCCGTACACCTCGTACACACCAACTCTGCTCCGTACACCTCGTACACACTCGGCTCTGCGCTGTACACCTCGTACATAAGTGCTCTGATCTGTACACCTCGTACACGTTGTTCCACTCCGTACACCTTGTACGCACGCAGCTCAGCTCCGTACACCTCATACGCACACGGCTCCGCTCCACACACATCATGCATACATGGCTAATCACCGTACACCTCGTATACATTCGGCTCTGCTACATCCACACTGTAAATCCATCCTGACCACAGATACACTTTAACTCATCCAGCACCATGACAACTGAGGAGCTGATCATGTGACCCCTGACTCCTCCCCTCCAAGTGACGTCATCACAGGTCCTGTAAGAACAGAGCAGCTATGTAGCATACTGCTCTGCAGGTGGAGAACAATGGGGGGGATCCCGACCTTGGGCACTGCAGCAGGCACCCCCAAACCCCCCCTCCCCCCCCAAACTGCTGCGCACAGGCCCCATGACACAGACAGCAGCAGAGGGAGAGTGGGCGGGCCAGGGTACCTGCACTGTGAGGCTGATGTGTGTGTGCACACTGAGTCACACTGTGGGCGGGTGCTGGCAGTGGTGCCGCTCAAGAGTAGGAGAGTCAGCTGTAGGTTACAGGCTGTGCTGCGCCCCTACCCTGTGCATTGAGGCCTGGGATGAGCGTGGATGGGCGGTCCCCCACAGGATAATAGAGGGTGGGCGTGCCTGGGCGGCGGCTGGGCGGTTCCCTTTGCCTGCTGGTCTGCCCAGCCCCAGCCTGTGTCTGTGTGTGTGACGGTCCCAGCCAGGCTCCCAGCAGGCCAGGTCCGGCCTGGTGGCGTGGGGTGGACGGACGGGGGCGCCGTACACCACGTGCTCATTGCAGCAGTGTTTGAGCAATGGCACGGGCCGGCCGACACCGCACTCTGCCTCGCCCCGCCCCTGGCTGGTGACTCAGAGTCAGGCAGTGCTGCGTAGGAACTAGTCTGTGCCACTGCTGCTGGCCAAAGGGGGCGGGCATCATTGCTCCAAATGGCCCCGCCACAGCCAGCGCGCCCGGGCCCCCCCCCCCTGCTGTTTGTATGGCCACGCCCCCTCCACTTTTCGCCGGGCCCCATACAGCTGTATGGCTTATAATGCCCTATTGGCGGCCCTGCGCGTAGGAGGTGTCAAAGATAAGTTTTAAATCTACAAAAACATTATGTGAAACTCTAATGTGTATTAAATGCTTATACTTATATTTAGTTTTATGTTAGGAATCTTGTTATATATATGTATATATACATATTATTTAGATATATGTGTATATCCACACTTTATATTATAAAGACCTTGATACATATGCTATTAGATATCTGGACTTGTGCGTCATTATATATGTCTTGAAAGAACTAATTGAAACTGGTTATATTAATGGACTTTGAACTGTTTGCAAGAAGAAGACAAAGGATTCTACATGACATCCCCTTTAAGATGATACCCTGCCAGATGAGGAGGATACTTGGGAGGAAACACTTAATCCCATAGGACAATATAATGAGACTTATCTATACAAGGGCCAGAGACTCCTGTGATTGCTTAATGTTTTTAGGTGACACCCTAATGGCATTTTGTAATGAATATGTGTTGTGCTGTAAAAATAAAGACATTCCTTTTTGCACCACTTTCAAGAGAAGTTCAGTATCTGACTCTGCGTCCGATATCTAAGCTTCAAAGCATGCTTCTTGAATAAGTTAATTTGGCAAGGGTTAAGCAAAGAGCCGGGGTCCCTTGAATCTCGCTTCTACAGAGGCACACCTACATTTTATTCTTCAAATCACAGAAGAAGCAAAGTGGGTCTCTTTCGAGACTCCCGGCATGGCTCTTTCCTCCACCCCCCATTAGGGGGTTGCCTGGTTGAAGTAGAGACCATCTCCCCCATGCCACTCCCTCCTCAGCATCTCGGGGTGCTCGGTTGAGGTTGATATGACCCCCTCCATCCCCAATTCCTCTGGTATCTGGGTTGAGGTCGAGGCGATGGAGAAGCCCTCCGATGGTGACACCTGCACCCTCCCTAATCACTCCTCCTGGGAGCATTAGGTTGAGACACCTCAGGTAGGGTCGACAGCGGCAGCAGATACACAGCATCCACCTCAAGGGCCCCCCTTCTCAAGGATTGCAAACAAACTGCTGCACTACCCAGGAGCCACAGCTGCTCTGCGGACTCCTGATGGGATCGGGGGCAGTGCTAGGGCTGGCATGGCACATACAAAGGCACAGGATCACTGTGCCTCTGTACCAGCACAGCACCTACAGGTGCCAGGGACACCATCCAAGGGCCCCCCTTTAGGATTATAGCCCTTCCGCTACCCTGCCTAGGGACGTGGAGAGGTCCGGATCAATTCCAGCCCCTATCAGGTCCTCCGCGCCGCCTGGAGCCGTTTTCGGCTTCAGCTTTCTAATTTAGGCTGTGGCTTCGGCCTAGACCAAAGCCGCCGCCTTTTTTCCGCCCCCCTGATGACTAATATGACACTGCACAGTGTCACAGAGGGGGCAGATCGCAGCTGAAAGGGCGCGATTCTGCTCAGCCTGGCGCCCTTTTCAGCTCTTCGCCCCCCTCCCTCATCTTCTCCGGCGGCCATTACTGCTGCAGCACACAGACTGCAGCTCCCAGTCAGCAGCCTCAGGAGAGCTTGGACCAAGGCCAGCAAGTCTCCAGGGGGCACAGGACACTGGACATCGGTGCTGGACACTAGAGGGGCACACCTGGTGTAGTAAGATCACAGCTGAGGCACCATCCTTGGCTGTGACTCCATTTGCTATATAAGGCTCCTCTGCATAGACCTCCCTACCCATTCCCAGGCACTATGCCGGGCTCAAAGTCCAAGAGAACCAGGGTTCAGGACCCCAAGGTTCAGGACTCTTATTATGCTTTCTGCACAGCCTGCAGGAACCCCCTGCCTGCACTGCCAGGACTACATCCAGCCTAATGTGCCAGAGCCCCAGGTAGCCCTTACTACTCCCAATGACCCTAATATCACGCCGGAATGGGCAACGCACATATACCAATCCATCTCGCAGTCCATAGATAGGCTTACCTCCACATTGCTTCAGGTCTTGCAGAGTCACCCCTTGTCCGTGGCCGCTGCTCAACAAAGGGAGAGCTCGGACCAGGGACATGATGACCAGAGCTCATCCACTTCTAGAACAGGATGTAAGCGGACCCATGGGTCACGCTCGTCAGCGTTATCACATAGCTCGCGTTCACCCCCTTCCAGGGAGAGACACTGTAGCTCCAAAACATCGAGAAGGTCCCCTAGCAGAGACAGACACCATAGTTATAGATCCCGACGGCCGTCCCCGGCCAGAGAGAGCCACCGTCCCAGCTCCCCTAACAGTAGACGTCACAGCAATACAGATTCTGAGGGCCTCTGTGATTCCGACTCGGATCAGGACGCAGAAACAGCTCTCGACCCAAATCTCCCTACCACTGCAGCACTAGTTGAGGATATAATCTCTTCCATCAATCGGGTGTTGGACATTTCTGATCCACCCCCGAATGCTCCAGAACACAAAGTCTCTTTTCAAGAGGTTCGGAGGATGCCTAAATTCTTCTCCAATTACCCAGAGTTTAAGGCGATCCTTAAAAAGCATCGCTCACAACCTGAGAAAAAATTCGCCAATCGCAAATATCTGTAGACACGTTATCCTTTCCTACAGGATGTGACCCAAGAGTGGACAGATTCACTGGAAGTGGATCCCCCCAGTCTCTAGGCTAGCAGCACAGTCACTGCTTTCTCTGCCGGATAACTCATCTCTCAGGGACACAGCGGACCGTCAGGTGGAACGCATGGCCTGATCAATTTTCGAAGCCGCAGGGTCCTCTCTGGCACCTGCATTCTCTTCAGTCTGGGCCGCCAAGGCCATCATGGCTTGGCCCAAAAGCTTACAGGCTGGCCTCTGCTCATCTAACCCTGAGCTGGCGGATCAAGCTGTTCAAATTTCAGTTGTAGCAGATTATATGCTCCACGCAGCTCTAGACTCAGTAAACTGTGCAGCGGGGATAGCATCAAACGCCATCATAATCCGGCGTGTCCTCTGGCTGTGGGAATGGAAGGTGGACACAGTTTACAAGAAGTCGCTCACACACCTGCCGTACCTTAGGGTACCTTTACACAACGCAATTTTTGATGGCGATATGAGGCGATCTAACGTGCACGTGCAAGTTGTTCATGCTCACCTCAGATCGCCGATGGCGCCATTACACGCCGCAATTTCGCCCTCAACCTAAGGCGATGTCTCGCCCTGGAAATCGCCTCAACCACAGCTGAACCAATCCGGTTGACTTCCCTCGCCGCTTCAGAAGCTGCAATCCTCAAAGGAAAGTGGGCGTACATGTTCAGCGCGGCAAGAACATAGGCGTGCCAGACTGGTTTACACTGCACCCCAAACACGCTCATTGGACAACGCAATAGCGTTATGATTGGCCAGCCTTTGCTGGAAGGCTGGCTAATACATGATGCCATTGTCTATTGGAGTTTGTGATTAATACGCTTGTGTCGTCGATAGTACAAGAGGCATATTCAAACACGATTACGATCCTTTCGGAACTCGTCAGGCAGGTCAGTCTCTCGACCGGCACAAACTCGTAGCAGTTCCCCACGTAGGGACAGTTCGCGGTCGACGCAAAAGTCAGACAAGACCTGGCAGTCGAAGGCAAGCCAGTCAAAACCTAAGGGAGCCAAATCCCAGAGGTTCTCCTCGTCATGACTCGCTGTCTCCGGAAGACACCCCACCCATCGGCGGACGACTTTCATGCTTTCGTCAAGTCTGGCTGCCTATTACAGAAGACAGGTTGGTCAAGGAAATAGTGTCTTCCGGATACAAGATAGAGTTTACTTCCAACCCACCAAACCGATTTTTTACCATTGCTTCCCACCCGGGGACTGCTTTGGGACGTCCCATGGTCCTGTGTCCCACAATGAAGTTAAGGGGAAAAGGAGATTTTTATGTACTCGCCATAAAATCTCTTTCTCTTAGCCTCTAATTGGGGGACACGGCTCCCGCCCTGTAGCCCGTTCCGGTCCGTTTTTATACTGAGTTCTCATATTGTTCTTGAGCTGCTACATAGTTGCTTTTTTCTATAGGCATGGTTGTGTTGTCTACAGTGTTGGCCAAAAGTATTGACACCCCTGCAATTCTGTCAGATAATACTCAGTTTCTTCCTGAAAATGATTGCAATGACAAATTCTTTGGTATTATTATATTCATTTAATTTGTCTTCAATGAAAAACACAAAAGAGAATGAAGCAAAACATTGATCATTTCACACAAAACTCCAAACATGGGCCAGACAAAAGTATTGGCACCCTCAGCCTAATACTTGGTTGCACAACCTTTAGCCAAAATAACTGCAATCAGCCGCTTCCGGGAACCATCAATGAGTTTCTTACAAAGCTCTGCTGGAATTTTACACCATTCTTCTTTGGCAAACTGCTCCAGGTCTCTGATATTTGAAGGGTGCCTTCTCCAAACTGCCATTTTTAGATCTCTCCACAAGTGTTCTACGGGATTCAGGTCTGGACTCATTGCTGGCCACCTTAGAAGTCTCCAGTGCTTTCTCTCAAACCATTTTCTAGTGCTTTTTGAAGTGTGTTTTGGGTCATTGTCCTGCTGGAAGACCCATGACCTCTGAGGGAGACCCAGCTTTCTCACACTGGGCCCTACATTATGCTGCAAAATTTGTTGGTAGTCTTCAGACTTCATAATGCCATGCACACGGTTAAGCAGTCCAGTGCCAGAGGCAGCAAAGCAACCCCAAAACATCAGGGAACCTCCGCCATGTTTGACTGTAGGGACCGTGTTCTTTTCTTTGAATGCCTCTTTTTTTTTTCTCCTGTAAACTCTATGTTGATGCCTTTGCCCAAAAAGAGAGAACATTCTTCCAAAACATTTTAGGCTTTCTCAGGTAAGTTTTGGCAAACTCCAGCCTGGCTTTTTTATGTCTCGGGGGAAGAAGAAACTGTCTTCCTGGGTCTCCTACCATACAGTCCCTTTTCATTCAGACACCGACGGATAGTACGGGTTGACACTGTTGTACCCTCGGACTGCAGGGCAGCTTGAACTTGTTTGGATGTTAGTCGAGGTTCTTTATCCACCATCCTCACAATCTTGCGTTGAAATCTCTTGACAATTTTTCTTTTCCGGCCACATCTAGGGAGGTTAGCCACAGTGCCATGGGCATTAAACTTCTTGATGACACTGCGCACGGTAGACACAGGAACATTCAGGTCTTTGGAGATGGACTTGTAGCCTTGAGATTGCTCATGCTTCCTCACAATTTGGTTTCTCAACTCCTCAGACAGTTCTTTGGTCTTCTTTCTTTTCTCCATGCTCAATGTGGTACACACAAGGACACAGGACAGAGGTTGAGTCAATTTTAATCCATGTCAACTGGCTGCAAGTGTGATTTAGTTATTGCCAACACCTGTTAGGTGCCACAGGTAAGTTACAGGTGCTGTTAATTACACAAATTAGAGAAGCATCACATGATTTTTCTAACAGTGCCAATACTTTTGTCCACCCCCTTTTTTATGTTTGGTGTGGAATTATATCCAATTTGGCTTTAGGACAATTCATTTTGTGTTTTTTTCCATTGAAGACAAATTAAATGAAGATAATAATACCAAAGAATTTGTGATTGCAATCATTTTCAGGAAGAAACTGAGTATGATCTGACAGAATTGCAGGGGTGTCAATACTTTTGGCCACAACTGTACTTCTTCACATTACCTCATGGTTTGTTCCTAACTATTATTACCTGCCTAGTTACCATAGATATATATATATATATGTTTAGAAGATATGTTTAAAAGTTCACACATACCTTGGCATACCATGTGACTCCAATCTCCCACAATATATCTATGCAGAAGGATCCGGTTTCCTTTTCTACGGTTTTCATACTGAAACTTTTTCCAAACATACATACACTGTTTGAACATAGTACTATATACGGTATGTGATTGTCCTATATCCAAAATATGAAATATTTGGATGGCATTTACATAAGGTAATATATATCATCAGAATTCTGTTTACTTAAAAGATGTTTATTGGTAATTGTAAACATTTCATAAATTACAGACACATTTTTGATATTCAAATAGATCTGTTTTGCAAATAAAACATTTCCTACTTTCATAACACATATGGATTCTCCTCTATATGAATTGTCTGATTATTACCAAGATCTGATTTCTGGGTGAAATCTTTCCCAGATTATAAACATCAATATAGTTTCTCTCCTGTGTGTCTCCTCTCATGTTGATAAAGACCTGATGAACGTATAAAACATTTCCCGCATTCTGGGCATGAATACGGCTTCTCCCCTGTGTGATTTCTCTGATGTGTAAGATTGGATTTCTGGTTAAAATATGTCCCATACTCTGAACATGATCATATTTAGTGATGAGCGAGCACCGAGCCCAATGTAAGTCAATAGTGACAGGCTCCGCCCACAAACTTCCGGCTATAAAACGAGCTTTTTCAAATTGTCGTAGCATACAACACCTTGCTGTGCCCCCCAGAGGGACCCTAACAATCTGCTCTCTGTGAGGTGCCAGCTCACTGTGTGCACTGAAGGGAGCTGTGTATTTGTGTCAGAGCGATAATTCTTAGTGAAGAGTCCGAGCATCTCGGCGGTACTCTGTGCGCGCCGAACATCCCAAGTACCGGGATAATCGTGCAAGTAACGAGTAGCGCCGAGCATGCTCGCTCATCACTAATCATATTCTCTTCTGGGTGTACAACAAAATATGATTTATTTGTAAAATGTTTATAACACTATGAGCAGGAATATGGCTTCTCACCTGTGTGACTTTTCTGATGTCTAACAAGATATGATTTATGTGCAAAACATTTCCCACATTCTGTACATCCATACGGCTTCTCACCTGTGTGACTTCTCTCATGTATAATTAGATATGATTGACTTCTAAAACATTTCCCACATTCTCTACATCCATACGGCTTCTCACCTGTGTGAATTTTCTGATGCTTAACAAGACAGTATTTACGTATAAAACATTTCCCACATTCTGTACATTCATACGGCTTCTCACCTGTGTGACATCTCTGATGTATAATAAGATATGGTTTACTTCTAAAACATTTCCCACATTCTGGACATCCATACGGCTTCTCACCTGTGTGACTTTTCTGATGTCTAACAAGTTGTGATTTAGATGTAAAACATTTCCCACATTCTGGACATCCATACGGCTTCTCACCTGTGTGACTTTTCTGATGACTAAGAAGATGTGATTTATATGTAAAACATTTCCCACATTCTGTACATCCATACAGCTTCTCACCTGTGTGCCTTTTCTGATGACTAACAAGATGTGATTTATATGTAAAACATTTCCCACATTCTGTACATCCATACGGCTTCTCACCTGTGTGCCTTTTCTGATGACTAACAAGCTGTGATTTTTGTATAAAACATTTCCCACATTCTGTACATTTATACGGCTTCACACCTGTGTGACTTCTCTCATGTATAATAAGATATGATTTAGTTGTAAAACATTTCCCACATTCTGAACATCCATACGGTTTCTCACCTGTGTGATTTCTCTCATGTATAATAAGATTTGATTTACTTGTAAAACATTTCTCACATTTTGGGCATGAATATGTTTTATCCCCTGCGTGATTTCGCTGATGATTAACAAGATGTGTTCTCTGAGTGAAATATTTCTGACATTCTGAACATGAATACGGCTTCTCCCCTGTGTGAATTCTCTGATGAATAACAAGATATGATCTCGGTTTAAAAATTTTCCCACATTCTGGGCATGAATGTGGCTTCTCCCCTGTGTGTTTTCTTAGATGTATAACAAGAGATGCTTTTCTGTTAAAACATTTTTTACATTCTGAACATGAAAATGTCTTCTTTCCTTTGAGAGCTGCTGGATATTTCATATCACTTCTGGGACTTTTACTTTGCTTTTCAGTCTGTGATGATTCAGAAGATGAGGGTGTATCTGGGACAATGGCATGTTCTTCATGTATAGCTTGTGAGACATCAGGATTTTCTGCCTTGAAATCTGACAAAAATTGAATCAATTTGATTATTTAGGAATGAAACTTTAAAAATCATGTTGTAATTTTACTAACATCAGTCCGTCACACAAAAAACAAGCCTCACACAGAAAGTTTAATGACATTTTTTTTCTCTTACAAATTTCTAAATTTTTCTTTCAACAATAAAATAAAATACAAAACTATACAGGATTGATATCGCTGTGATCGTACTGACCTGAAGAGTCATATTTCAACCTCATATTTACCATTACATAAAATAAACAGAAATGAAGGAATATTCACTAATTCACCACCTCCCCTTCCAGTACAATGTATAGTATCTTTTCATTCAAAGCTACAACTTGTCCCACAAAAACAATCCTCATATAGTTATGTCACCAGAAATATAGAAAAAGATCTGACTCCTGAAAGAAGAGGAGAAAATAACAAAAGAGCAAAAAATGAAAATGGTTGTGGCGGGAAGAAGTAAAAAAGAGGGTTAATGAGGATATTGTACAATATAGAATGAGAGTAATATGTCATTTATTTGGAATAATTTGGGTTGAGAATCCAGATTTTCCAGCTCTTTGTCTACTTGGAATAAATAAGTGTCTGTGGTGCAATCATCTCTCATATATACATGTGATATTCCCAGAGCCGGGGCTGACATAGCCGGAGAGGGAGGAAGATATTCAGCTCTTTATAAACATGGAAGTGTGAATACCCCCTCCTGTATTTATGGTCATACTGTATATAGTGTACAGGATTGATATCGCTGTGATCGTACTGACCTGAAGAGTCATATTTCAACCTCATATTTACTATTAAATAAAATAAACAGAAATGAGGGAATATTCTCTAATTCACCACCCCCTTCCAGTACAATGTATAGGAACTTTTCATTCAAAACTACAATTTGTCCAACAAAAACAAGCCTCATATAGTTATGTCACCAGAAATATAGAAAACATTCTGGGTCCTGAAAGAAGAGAAAATAACAAAAGAGCTAAAAAATCAAAATGGGTTGTGGTGGAAAGTAATTAAATAAAGGGTTAATGAGGATATTGCAGAATATAGAATGAGAGTAATATGTCATTTATTTGGAATTTTCCAGCTCTTTGTCTACTTGGAATAAATAAGTGTCTGTGGTGCAATCATTTCTCATATACAGTGCCTACAAGTAGTATTCAACCCCCTGCAGATTTAGGTGGTTTGATAAGATGCAAATAAGTTAGAGCCTTCAAACTGCAAACGAGAGTAGGATTTATTAACAGAAACATAAATCTTACAAACCGAAAAGTTATGTTGCTCAGTTGAATTTTAATAAATTTTAAACATAAAAGTGTGGGTCAATTATTATTCAACTCCTATGTTTAATATTTTGTGGAATAACTCTTGTTTGCAATTACAGCTAATAATCGTTTTTTATAAGACCTGATCAGGCCGGCACAGGTCTCTGGAGTTATCTTGGCCCACTCCTCCATGCAGATCTTCTCCAAGTTATCTAGGTTCTTTGGGTGTCTCATGTGGACTTTAATCTTGAGCTCCTTCCACAAGTTTTCAATTGGGTTAAGGTCAGGAGACTGACTAGGCCACTCCAACACCTTGATTTTTTTCCCTCTTGAACCAGGCCTTGGTTTTCTTGGCTGTGTGCTTTGGGTCGTTGTCTTGTTGGAAGATGAAATTACGACCCATCTTAAGATCCTTGATGGACAAGCGGAGGTTCTTGGCCAAAATCTCCAGGTGGGCCGTGCTATCCATCTTCCCATGGATGCGGACCAGATGGCCAGGCCCCTTGGCTGAGAAACAGCCCCACAGCATGAAGCTGCCACCACCATGCTTGACTGTAGGGATGGTATTCTTGGGGTCGTATGCAGTGCCATCCAGTCTCCAAACGTCACGTGTGTGGTTGGCACCAAAGATCTCGATCTTGGTCTCATCAGACCATAGAACCTTGAACCAGTCTGTCTCAGAGTCCTTCAAGTGATCATGAGCAAACTGTAGACGAGCCTTGACATGACGCTTTGAAAGTAAAGGTACCTTACGGGCTCGTCTGGAACGGAGACCATTGCGGTGGAGTATGTTACTTTTGGTATTGACTGAAACCAATGTCCCCACTGCCATGAGATCTTCCCGGAGCTCCTCCCTTGTTGTCCTTGGGTTAGCCTTGACTCTTCGGACAAGCCTGGCCTCGGCACGGGAGGAAACTTTCAAAGGCTGTCCAGGCCGTGGAAGGCTAACAGTAGTTCCATAAGCCTTCCACTTCCGGATGATGCTCCCAACAGTGGAGACAGGTAGGCCCAACTCCTTGGAAATGGTTTTGTACCCCTTGCCAGCCTTGTGACCCTCCACGATCTTGTCTCAGATGGCCTTGGAATGCTCCTTTGTCTTTCCCATGTTGACCATGTGTGAGTGCTGTTCACAAGTTTGGGGAGGGTCTTAAATAGTCAGAAAAGGCTGGCAATAGAGATAATTAATCCACACATGTGAAGCTCATTGTTCTTTGTGCCTGAACTACTTCTTGATACTTTAGGGGGACCAAACAGAATTCTGGTGGTTTGAGGGGTTGAATAATGAATGAGCCTCTGAATTAACTTTTAACGCTTAAAAAAAAAAAAAAAACACAAAAAAATGTTTTTTCCTGCAGTGCATTTCCCACTTCCAGGCTGATCTACAGTCCAAATGTCACAATGCCAAGTTAATTCCGCATGTGTCAACCAGCTAAATCTGCAGGGGGTTGAATACTACTTGTATGCACTGTATACATGTGATATTCCCAGAGCCGGGGCTGACATAGCCGGAGAGGGAGGAAGATATTCAGCTCTTTATAAACATGGCAGTGTGAATACCCCCTGCTGTATTTATGGTCATGTATAGTGTACACCACTGGGGAAGGTAATTATTAAAGGATGGGATAAAGAATGTGAATACATGATATTAATATTTAACTTGTATTATTATTGAAAGAAAAATGATTATAAAAATGTCCTTATCCTTGACCAAGAATTCCCAACTCGTGGGATGGGAGAGGATCTGCCTGGGTCCTCAATGTTATCTCCCAGTCTAATATTGGGATTATATTGCCCCTTATATAATGAGGAGTGACGGTATTAGTATTAATAAGCTGCACCATGATTACAACAGATAAATAATTCTATATGTCATATTAATTATTGTGCCTGTACTCGGGCCGGCATGAAATATACATTGAACAATAATATAAACCCAACACTTGTGTTTTTGTTCCCATTTTTCATGAGCTGAAGTCAAAGATCGAAGACTTTTTCTATGAACATGAAAGACCTTTTTCCCTCATAAATTGTTCACAAATGTGTCTATACCTGTGTTAGTGAGCACTTCTTCTCCTTTGTTGAGATAACCCATCCTCCTCACAGGTGCGGCATATCAAGATGCTGATTACACACATGATTATTGCACAGGTGCGCCTTACACTGGCCACAATAAAAGCTGCAGTTTTACAGTATTGGAGGGTCCAGGTGGGTCCAGCTGGGGCCGTGCATTATCATGCTGCAACATGAGGGTATGGTCGTGGATGAATGGATCTACAATGGCCTCAGGATCTCATCACAATGTCTCTATGCATTCAAAATTCCATCAATAAAATGCACCAATGTTTGTCGTCCATAACAAACGCTTGCCCATACCATACCCCACACCGTCACCATGGGTCACTGAATGCACAACACTAACTTCAGGAAACTGCCTACCCATATACCCGACAGAGTCTGCCATCTGCCCTGTACCATGAAAACCCAGATTAATTCATGAAAAGAACATCTGTCCAACGTGCCAGACACCATTGAATGTGAGCATTTGCCCAGTCAAGTTGGTTACGACAGCAAACTGTAGTCAGGAACAGACCCCGATAAGGAAAGCGAGCTGCAGATGAGCTTTACTGAGACGCTTCTGACAGTTTGTGCAGAAATTCTTTGGTTATGCACTGACTGTTGCAGTCGCTGTTCGGGTGGCTGATGTCAGATGATCTTGGATGGGGAGGTCCTGGGCTGGTGTGGTTACATATGTCTGTGATTGTGAGGCTGTTGGATGTTCTGCCAAATTCTCTGAAACACCTTTGGAGACGACTTATGGTAGAGAAATGATCAATTCACGAGCAACAGGTGACATTCCTGCAGTCAGCTGCCAACTGCACGCTCCCTCATACCTGCCACATCTGTGCATTGTGCTGTGTGATAAAACTGCACATTGTAGAGCGGCCTTTTATTGTGGCAGCCTAGAGCTCACCTGAGACCTGATGAGGCTGGTGAACTTACTGTGATATTCCAGATCACAATGGATTTCACATGAGCAGATCATGAGTCCAGCTGGAGCTCAAAATCATAAATATAATATCAGAATTTTACAGTCATTCTGATTATCAGTTTAAAAGAATAAAGTATATCTGTTTCTTCTGGTCTAAACAGATCTATTTAATAAGGTAGGTGGATTATATGGTGAAAGTGAAATCTGGTAAGAGATCCACTTTACCAAATTCAATATAAAACTGTTGCATCCAATAGAGAAGTCGAAACCATAATCAGCATTTCCTCCTCACCCGAGCCGTTATCTGTAGGAATCTCCTCGTTCCTCTGCTCATCACCGCTCACATATTTCTCTTCTTTTACCATTATGTCTGGAGTGTTACAATGGTTCAGAACTTCATCCCCATTCAAAAGCTGTGAAACAAATAGGATAAATGTGACCAGATACTTGGACAAGTCACATGGAATGAAGAGATGAGCAGAAAAGATCATTAAAGGCTTATTTCCCCCCAAAAGCAAGTTATTCCCTATCCATTGTGGTACCTTTACACGCCGCTACCGAAGGTAGCAACAGGTAGGCACCGCACGTGCACACGCGCGGTTTCAACGGTTGCTAACGGTATCTGATACCGCAATTGCACGCCGCCACAAGGTGCTCCACAGAGGGTATTTTCGTTCCCTGGAAGTGTCGACGGGTGCCGCAGGTTACCTTCTGTGGAACACCGTCCCTGATTTACACACCGCTACCACAAGGGAATCTGGGCGCACATATTGCGCGTCGTAACTACATTGGCGTGACAGAGTTGTGTATTACGCGGTGCTCGTACGGTGATTGGACAATGCAATAACATCATGATTGGCCAGCCAGTGCAGGGAGGCTGGCTAATACATGACGCTAGAGCCAATGTGTAGAGTGACTGGTCGGATCATTAAATATGCCGCCCTGTGCAGAGACAGCCAATGGGTACACAGTAGCCCCCACCAGTGATAGCTGATGGGGCTTGGTATACATGACGTACAAGCACGCCCGAGGGAACTCAACTACCGTACCTGTGCCCCAATTACACGCCGCTACCATAGGGATTATACCTGCTTGTTTTTCAGCACGGCTGAAAGACAGGTATCCAAAGAGACAGGGAGCAACAACCTGAATTACACGCCGCCACTTCGTGGTGTTTTGAAGGTAAAAGGTATAATTGTCTACGACACCTGCTGGTTTCTACCTTTTGGTAGCGGCGTGTAAAGGTACCATTATAGATTGGCGGGGGCGACTGCTGGGACACCCAGCTGATCCAGAGATCCTGAGAATGCAGCTCTGCAGCTCCATACTGAGAAAAGGGAAGGTGCTCATTCATTCATTGTCTATGGGACTGATGTAAATAGCCGAGCGCTGCACTTCACAGTCACATTGACAATGAATAAAGCGGAGGTTGAGCATGTGCACATTTACTCTTTGTAGATTGGGCTGCAGAGCCACATTCTCGGGGTTACAGAGCCCCAATCTTAGGCTCGATGGAGATCCCAGTGGTCAGAATATCTTGTAGTTTTGGGAATATCCCTTTAATCAGCAGGACGAGCAAAAATCACATTACAGCAAATAGCTGCACATCTTCCATATAAATCCACCGACCTGATGATCCGGTGAGCAGTCCTGAGGGCCGGGATGTCTCTCTGGTGTCGTCCTCTTACTGGTTCTTACTGCAGGAAACACATAAGGAAATTAATCCATTCTTTATATACAGCACAGACCAAAAGTTTGGACACACCTTCTCATTCAAAGAGTTTTCTGTATTTTCATCACTATGAAAATTGTAGATTCACACTGAAATCATCAAAACTATGAATTGACACATATGGAATTACATACTTAACAAAAAAGTGCGAAACAACTGAAAATATGTCTTATATTCTAGGTTCTTCAAAGTAGCCACCCTTTGCTTTGATTACTGCTTTGCACACTCTTGGCATTCTCTTGATGAGCTTCAAGAGGTAGTCACCGGAAATGGTCTTCCAACAGTCTTAAAGGAGTTCCCAGAGATGCTTAGCACTTGTTGGCCCTTTTGCCTTCATTCTGCGGTCCAGCTCACCCCAAACCATCTCGATTGGGTTTAGGTCTGGTGACTGTGGAGGCCAGGTCATCTGGCGTAGCACCTCATCACCATCACACCTCCTCCTCCATGCTTCACGGTGGGAACCAGGCATGTAGAGTCCATCCATTCACCTTTTCTGTGTCGCACAAACACACGGTGGTTGGAACCAAAGATCTCAAATTTGGACTCATCAGACCAAAGCACAGATTTCCACTGGTCTAATGTCCATTCCTTGTGTTCTTTAGCCCAAACAAGTCTCTTCTGCTTGTTGCCTGTCCTTAGCAGTGGTTTCCTAGCAGCTATTTTACCATGAAGGCCTGCTACACAAAGTCTCCTGTTAACAGTTGTTGTAGAGATGTGTCTGCTGCTAGAGCTCTGTGTGGCATTGACCTGGTCTCTAAACTGAGCTGCTGTTAACCTGTGATTTCTGAGGCTGGTGACTTGGATGAACCTATCCTCCGCAGCAGAGGTGACTCTTGGTCGTCCTTTCCTGGGCGGTCCTCATGTGAGCCAGTTTCTTTGTAGCGCTTGATGGTTTTTGCAACTGCACTTGGGGACACTTTCAAAGTTTTCCCAATTTTTCGACTGACTGACCTTCATTTCTTAAAGTAATGATGGCCACTCGTTTTCCTTTACTTAGACTGCTTTTTCTTGCATAATACAAATTCTAACAGTCTATTGAGTAGGACGATCAGCTGTGTATCCACCAGAGTTCTGCACAACACAACTGATGGTCCCAACCCCATTTATAATGCAAGAAACCCCACTAATTAAACCTGACAGGGCACACCTTGAAGTGAAAACCATTTCCGGTGACTACCTCTTGAAGCTCATCCAGAGAATGCCAAGAGTGTGCAAAGCAGTAATCACAGCAAAAGGTGGCTACTTTGAAGAACCTAGAATATAAGACATATTTTCAGTTGTTTCACACTTTTTTGTTAAGTATTTAATTCCACATTCATAGTTTTGATGCCTTCAATGTGAATCTACAATTTTCATAGTCATGAAAATACCGAAAACACTTTGAATGAGAAGGTGTGTTCCAAACGTTTGGTCTGTACTGTATAAGTGATTTAGTGTTTGGCCACTTTGGGAAACTCCTTAAGAAATGCAATGATTGTAACAATTGTAGTAATAAGATTTATCAGACGTTCTGCTGTTTTCGCTCCTTCTTAGACAGCCGTATCTTCTGATCACACACTGATCCCATCATTAAAGGGAACGTGTCACTCCTTTGGGCGTTCTAAATTGTGCCCACCAGCTGTAACATGATGTAATTGGGGTTCCTGTAACCCCTCTGTATGCCCAGACGTCCCCCTGCATACCTCAGAAATTAACTTTTATTCTCTCCTGCGCTATATGTAAATGGCTCCTAAAAAGGTCTGGGGGGTTCAGCTCTCTGTGGTCCTCGACACCCTGCTGCTTGCAAAACCTGCACCACTCAATTAAAACTGCCACCCCTCCTGTGTTTGCATGCTGACTGACAGGCACTACTCACGCGCCTGCGCAGTGGCACAGGTCACTGTGCTCCATTGAAGACGCAGTGCCGAAGTCTTGCGAGATTGTACTGCACAGGCGCGAGGCTTCACAAATCTCACAAGACTTTGTGCACTGCATCTTCAATGGAGCACAGTGACCTGTGCCACTACGCAGGCGCGTGAGTAGTGCCTGTCAGTCAACATACATACACAGGAGGGGCGGCAGTTTCAATAGAGTGGGGTGGGTTTTGCAGGCAGCAGGGCGGCGAGGACCACAGAGAGCAGACCCCCCCAGACCTTTATAGGAGCCATTTATATACAGCATGGGAGAAAATAAAAGTTAAATTTCTGAGGTATGCAGGGGAACGTCTAGGCATATAAAGGGGTTACAGTAACCCCAATTACATCATATTACAGCTGGTGGGCACAGTTTAGAACGCCCAAAGGAGTGACAGGTTCCCTTTAATATGGAGGAGCCTATGATCAGACACTCTGCATCCAGGACACAAGCGCCGGGTGCTGTGTGCTACAATGGAGGAAGCAGAGACGTCTCATCATCGGCCGCAGCCGTGACCAACAAACACATCACCGCTGCTGTTCTAGTGTTTGATGGCCAGAATCAAATGACCATGGAGCGAGCAGTGGGGGCTCAGGAAGGGGAATCGCATTCATTTTATTTATCCCCCCCCTATAACAGATGTGTGTATTTAGTGGTGTCTATTACCTGGTGATGTGCGGGGCTGGTGATCCTCCATCATTACGTCCTTGTACCGATCCTTGTGTCCTTCTAGATACTCCCACTCCTCCATGGAGAAATAGACGGCGACATCCTGACACCTTATAGGAACCTGACACATACAATGATCCCATTGTCATCCCCCGATCCCTTCATAGCGTTACTGTATAATGTCCCAGCATTCCCAGCACTGTCACCTCTCCAGTCAGCAGCTCAATCATCTTGTAGGTGAGTTCTAGGATCTTCTGCTCATTGATGTCCTCATGTATCCGCGGGTGCGGTGGAGACCCCGGGATTGGGCTCAGGGGTCCTCCCCATCCATCAGATACTGGGTCCTGACAGCGATCAGTAGGGGTCTTCTCCACCACTGTGTAATCCTGAGTATGGAGACACAGTAATAGATATCACTACAGACATGTTATTACAATAGAGGAGAATGATGTCAGAGATTGTGATGAGGTCACATCACCTCTCCAGTAATCCGGAAGAGGATCTCTAGGGTGATATTCAGTATACTCTCCACCATCTCTCCATCTCTGGATCTATCCATCCTTGACAGGTGAATCAGGAGAATTCTCTTATATAGAAGATATCAGCTGAGAGGATCCGATATTGTAGAGACCTGAATCACAAGAAGGTGATCCCATGTAAGGTCCTAAAGAATCCTATATAATAATACAATTACTGGAGATAATAAGGGGATGGGATATCGCTATATAATAATACAATTACTGGGGATAATAAGGGGATGGGATATCACTATATAATAATACAATTACTGGGATAATAAGGGGATGGGATATCACTATATAATAATACAATTACTGGGATAATAAGGGGATGGGATATCACTATATAATAATACAATTACTGGGATAATAAGGGGATGGGATATCACTATATAATAATACAATTACTGGGGATAATAAGGGGATGGGATATCACTATATAATAATACAATTACTGGGATAATAAGGGGATGGGATATCACTATATAATAATACAATTACTGGGGATAATAAGGGGATGGGATATCACTATATAATAATACAATTACTGGGGATAATAAGGGGATGGGATATCACTATATAATAATACAATTACTGGGGATAATAAGGGGATGGGATATCACTATATAATAATACAATTACTGGGATAATAAGGGGATGGGATATCACTATATAATAATACAATTACTGGGATAATAAGGGGATGGGATATCACTATATAATAAATACAATTACTGGGGATAATAAGGGGATGGGATATCACTATATAATAATGCAATTACTGGGGATAATAAGGGGATGGGATATCACTATATAATAATACAATTACTGGGGATAATAAGGGGATGGGATATCACTATATAATAATACAATTACTGGGGATAATAAGGGGATGGGATATCACTATATAATAATACAATTACTGGGATAATAAGGGGATGGGATATCACTATATAATAATACAATTACTGGGGATAATAAGGGGATGGGATATCACTATATAATAATACAATTACTGGGGATAATAAGGGGATGGGATATCACTATATAATAATACAATTACTGGGATAATAAGGGGATGGGATATCATTATATAATAATACAATTACTGGGGTAATAAGGGGATGGGATATCACTATATAATAATGCAATTACTGGGGATAATAAGGGGATGGGATATCACTATATAATAATACAATTACTGTGGATAATAAGGGGATGGGATATCACTATATAATAATACAATTACTGGGGATAATAAGGGGATGGGATATCACTATATAATAATACAATTACTGGGATAATAAGGGGATGGGATATCACTATATAATAATACAATTACTGGGGATAATAAGGGGATGGGATATCACTATATAATACCATATATACTCGTGTATAAGCCGACCGTGTATAAGCCGACCCCCCTACTTTTGCCCCCAAAACCTGGGAAAACCTATTGACTCGTGTATAAGCCGAGGGTGGACCCCAGCACAGGTATACAGCCCCAGCAGTGTGGTATACAGGCTCCCTCAGTGGTATACAGCAGCCTCCCCAGTGGTAGTATACAGCAGCCTCCCCAGTGGTAGTATACAGCAGCTTCCCCAGTGGTATATACAGCAGCCCCAGAGCGGTATACAGCAGCCCCAGAGCTGTATACAGCAGCCCCAGAGGGGTATACACAGCAGCCCCAGAGGGGTATACACAGCAGCCCCAGAGGGGTATACACAGCAGCCCCAGAGGGGTATACACAGCAGCCCCGGAGGGGTATACACAGCAGCCCCGGAGGGGTATACACAGCAGCCCCGGAGGGGTATACACAGCAGCCCCAGAGGGGTATACAGCAGTCCCAGAGGGGTATACAGCAGCCCCAGAGAGGTATTCAGCAGCCCCAGAGGGGTATACAGCAGCCCCAGAGGGTATACAGCAGCCCCAGAGAGGTATACAGCAGCCCCAGAGGGGTATACAGCAGCCCCAGAGGGGTATACACAGCAGCCCCAGAGGGGTATACACAGCAGCCCCAGAGGGTATATAGCAGCCCCAGAAGGTAGCAGCCCCAGAGGGGTATACAGCAGCCCCAGAGCTGTATACATCAGCCCCAGAGGTATACAGGGGTACCCAGTGGTATACTGGGCCCCCCTTGCTGGTGGCAACCTGTAAAAGAAGATATCATTATACTTATCGTATCGCCGCCGCCGCCGCCGCTCTGTCACTGTCACCGCGCTCCTCCTGGTCTTCAAGCTTCCTTCACCGTCGCACAGGAAATTATGTCATTTCCTGTGCGACGGTGAAGGAAGCATGAAGACCCGGAATAGCGCGGTGACGGTGACAGAGCGGTGGCAGCGATACGATAAGTATAATGATATCTTCTTTTACAGGTTGCCACCAGCAAGAGGGGGCCCGGTATACCACGGGGGGGGCTGTATACAACCGGGTACCGTATATGACCCGTGTATAAGCCGAGGGGGGACTTTTTTGCACATTTTTTGTGCTGAAAAACTCGGCTTATACACGAGTATATACGGTAATACAACTACTGGGATAATAAGGGGATGGGATATCGCTATATAATAATACAATTACTGGGGATAATAAGGGGATGGGATATCACTATATAATAATACAATTACTGGGGATAATAAGGGGATGGGATATCGCTATATAATAATACAATTACTGGGATAATAAGGGGATGGGATATCACTATATAATAATACAATTACTTGGGATAATAAGGGGATGGGATATCACTATATAATAATACAATTACTGGGGATAATAAGGGGATGGGATATCACTATATAATAATACAATTACTTGGGATAATAAGGGGATGGGATATCACTATATAATAATACAATTACTGGAGATAATAAGGGGATGGGATATCACTATATAATAATACAATTACTGGGGATAATAAGGGGATGGGATATCACTATATAATAATACAATTACTGGGATAATAAGGGGATGGGATATCACTATATAATAATACAATTACTGGGATAATAAGGGATGGGATATCACTATATAATAATACAATTACTGGGGATAATAGGGGATGGGATACCACTATATAATAATACAATTACTGGGATAATAAGGGGATGGGATATCACTATATAATAATACAATTACTGGATAATAAGGGGATGGGATATCACTATATAATAATACAATTACTGGGATAATAAGGGGATGTGATATCGCTATATAATAATACAATTACTGGGGATAATAAGGGGATGGGATATCACTATATAATAATACAATTACTGGGATAATAAGGGGATGGGATATCGCTATATAATAATACAATTACTGGGGATAATAAGGGGATGGGATATCACTATATAATAATACAATTACTGGGATAATAAGGGGATGGGATATCGCTATATAATAATACAATTACTGGGATAATAAGGGGATGGGATATCGCTATATAATAATACAATTACTGGGGATAATAAGGGGATGGGATATCGCTATATAATAATACAATTACTGAGGATAATAAGGGGATGGGATATCACTATATAATAATACAATTACTGGGGATAATAAAGGGGATGGGATATCACTATATAATAATACAATTACTGGGATAATAAGGGGATGGGATATCACTATATAATAATACAATTACTGGGGATAATAAGGGGATGGATATCACTATATAATAATACAATTACTGGATAATAAGGGGGTGGGATATCACTATATAATAATACAATTACTGGGGATAATAAGGGGATGGGATATCACTATATAATAATACAATTACTGGGGATAATAAGAGGATGGGATATCACTATATAATAATACAATTACTGGGGATAATAAGGGGATGGGATATCGCTATATAATAATACAATTACTGGGATAATAAGGGATGGGATATCACTATATAATAATACAATTACTGGGGATAATAAGGGGATGGGATATCACTATATAATAATACAATTACTGGGGATAATAAGGGGATGGGATATCACTATATAATAATACAATTACTGGGGATAATAAGGGGATGGGATATCGCTATATAATAATACAATTACTGGGATAATAAGGGGATGGGATATCACTATATAATAATACAATTACTGGGATAATAAGGGGATGGGATATCGCTATATAATAATACAATTACTGGGGATAATAAGGGGATGGGATATCACTATATAATAATACAATTACTGGGATAATAAGGGGATGGGATATCACTATATAATAATACAATTACTGGGGATAATAAGGGGATGGGATATCACTATATAATAATACAATTACTGGGGATAATAAGGGGATGGGATATCACTATATAATAATACAATTACTGGGGATAATAAGGGGATGGGATATCGCTATATAATAATACAATTACTGGGATAATAAGGGGATGGGATATCACTATATAATAATACAATTACTGGGATAATAAGGGGATGGGATATCGCTATATAATAATACAATTACTGGGGATAATAAGGGGATGGGATATCACTATATAATAATACAATTACTGGGATAATAAGGGGATGGGATATCGCTATATAATAATACAATTACTGGGGATAATAAGGGGATGGGATATCGCTATATAATAATACAATTACTGAGGATAATAAGGGGATGGGATATCACTATATAATAATACAATTACTGGGGATAATAAGGGGATGGGATATCGCTATATAATAATACAATTACTGGGATAATAAGGGGATGGGATATCACTATATAATAATACAATTACTGGGGATAATAAGGGGATGGGATATCACTATATAATAATACAATTACTGGGGATAATAAGGGGATGGGATATCACTATATAATAATACAATTACTGGGGATAATAAGGGGATGGGATATCACTATATAATAATACAATTACTGGGGATAATAAGGGGATGGGATATCACTATATAATAATACAATTACTGGGATAATAAGGGGATGGGATATCACCATATAATAATACAATTACTGGGATAATAAGGGGATGGGATATCACTATATAATAATACAATTACTGGGGATAATAAGGGGATGGTATACATATGGGCAGCTAATGGCTCCACAGCTAGAGCAAATAGTAGCAGGACAGCGGACACCCCTGTCTCGTACCTCTAAACAGAGGAAAGCTTTATGACATTTTGTTATTCACTTCAATTCTGGCTTTTAGAGGAGTATAGCAACCGCACCCACAAAATAAATACTGGGCCAAACTCGAAGCGATCCAGCACCGACCACATGTAGTTTCATTCCACGCTGTCAAAGGCTTTATGTGCATCTAGAGATACCACCACGCTCTTTTCCGCATTCCTTGCTGGAATTTGCATGTTTAAGTATAGCCTCCTTAGATTGACAGCAGCAGATTTATGTGGCATAAAGCTAGATTGGTCCGCGTGAACCACTTTGTTCATTACCCAGATAAGTCTGTTCACCAGAGCCTTGGCCAGTATCTTAATATCTGCCATCAAAAGTGATATTGGTCTGTGAGACTCTGGCACCTGTGGATCTTTCTCAGCTTTCGGTATAACCACAACAATGGCCTCCCACACAGAAGCAGGCAGTGCTCCCCTCTCCAACGCCACATTAAATTCCCCTACCAATTGTGTTATTATCTCCTCATTGAGGTTCTTATACACTTCCGCTGGCATACCATCTACCCCAAGTGCCCTGTCCCCCGCCATGGATGCCAAAGCCCCTCCCAGTTCCTCTGCAGAGAGCCGTTCTTCCAGAGTATCCCTGGCTTCTTCGCTCAGATTAGGTACCGTATATACTCGTGTATAAGCCGACCCGTGTATAAGCCGACCCCCCTACTTTTGCCCCCAAAACCTGGGAAAACCTATTGACTCGTGTATAAGCCGAGGGTGGACCCCAGCACAGGTATACAGGCCTCCCCAGTCGTAGTATACAGCAGCCTCCCCAGTGGTGTATACAGGCCCCAGCAGTATTACAGCAGCCTCCCCAGTGGTGTATACAGCAGCCTCCCCAGTGGTGTATACAGGCAGCCCCAGCCCCAGTGGTGTATACACAGGCAGCCCCAGCCCCAGTGGTGTGTACACAGGCAGCCCCAGCCCCAGTGGTGTATACACAGGCAGCCCCAGCCCCAGTGGTGTATACACAGGCAGCCCCAGCTCCAGTGGTGTATACACAGGCAGCCCCAGCCCCAGTGGTGTATACACAGGCAGCCCCAGTGGTGTATACACAGGCAGCCCCAGTGGTGTATACACAGGCAGCCCCAGTGGTGTATACACAGGCAGCCCCAGTGGTGTATACACAGGCAGCCCCAGCCCCAGTGGTGTATACACAGGCAGCCCCAGCCCCAGTGGTGTATACACAGGCAGCCCCAGCCCCAGTGGTGTATACACAGGCAGCCCCAGTGGTGTACACACAGGCAGCCCCAGTGGTGTATACACAGGCAGCCCCAGTGGTGTATACACAGGCAGCCCCAGTGGTGTATACACAGGCAGCCCCAGCCCCAGTGGTGTATACACAGGCAGCCCCAGTGGTGTATACACAGGCAGCCCCAGAGGTGTATACACAGGCAGCCCCAGAGGTGTATACACAGGCAGCCCCAGAGGTGTATACACAGGCAGCCCCAGCCTCAGAGGTGTATACACAGGCAGCCCCAAATGCTGGCACTTGCCCCCCTGTTTTTAAGCCCCCCCGGCTGCTTAACTTACCATCCTCTCCTCTGTCTTCATCGCGCGCGCAGGTGCCTCGGTGCTCCCGTCCTCCATGCATCCGGGTCCCCGGCCGTCGCGTAGCGATGACGTCATGCGACCGGCCGGTCACATGACCCCGGATGCTACTGAGGACGGGAGCTAAGAGGGACTTGCGCGCGCGATGAAGACAGAGGAGAGGATGGTAATAATAGCAGCCGGGGGGGGGCCTTACAAGCAGGGGGGGCAAGTGCCAGCACTTGGGGGGGATATATTTAGTTATGCACTGCTTCCCCCTGCCGCTGATTGACAGGGGGAAGCAGTGCATATGTAATGAGCGGCCCCACGTGACGGGGCCGCTCATTCAGCAGCCTCCCCCTGCCTCCCCAGCCCCGGACACAGCCCCCACCACTCCATGTACCGTATATGACCCATGTATAAGCCGAGGGGAGACTTTTCAGCCCAATTTTTGGGCTGAAAAACTCGGCTTATACACGAGTATATACGGTAAATGCGCCTCCTCTAAAAAAAAGTGTTGATCTCGTTGTCCATTGGTTGCGAATGTGAGGAGTATAAATTACTAATGAATCCCCCCTAATTACTTCCAAAATTTTGTCCGTATTTGTAACTATGGTGCCAATCTTGTATTTTAATGCACAGACATGTGCAAAGTCTCTACACGAATGTCGCCAATGAGAGCAAATGTCCTACTCTTTCAGCCTCTCCATAGCAAGCCTCCTTTTAGAAGGCCCTTAGTCTCTCTGCCCTATGCAAATGTAATTTATTTACCACCTCCTGAGCGGTCTTCATGCGTTTTTGCTTTTCCTGTGGGTTTTGGCTGTTCAACGCTGCTTCTGCTGCCCTCAATTCTTCCATCACCGCTATATCCTTATTTCTAGATGTGATCTTATGCCTCATTATGACTCTGACGAGTATCCCCCTTAAATATGCCTTCATGACAACCCATACCATATGTTGCTCTGCACTCCCTACATTAAAGCCCGGTTACATGCTTCAATGTCCCAGCGATCCCACCAACAACCGGGATTGCTGGGATAATGAAGGCTGATCGCTGGTGAGCTGTCACACAGGCAGACTCACCAGAAATCCGGACCAGCGAGCATGCTGGTATCCAAGGTAAACAGCGGGTAACTAAGTGCCGCGCGGTGCTTAGTTATCCGCTGTTTACCTTGGATACCAGCTCCCAGCGCTGGGAGGTCGCTGATCGTTGGTCTCTCGCTCTCACACGCAGCGATGCTGCGCATCCAGCCGGCGGCCAACGATAGTTTTATGAACAGGTTTATAAAGCTGTGATTTACGACTCATCGTTGATCGGTGTCACACGCAACAGTGTCATTTAAACATCGCTGCAACGTCACCAGACCGGTGATGTTGCAACGATATCATTGCCGATATTGTTGTGTGTGACGGTCCCTTATGACTGAAAAACTCTTCAACCTCATCAGTGATTTTCCCCATGTCTAGGAGTTGCAGCCAAAAAGGATTCATCTTCCATCCTCTCCCTAATTTACCCCCCTGATCCACTATTTGCAGTGACACCACAAATGGAATGTGATCCATTGCTACTCTCGGTAGGTTCACCACCTCCTGCATTATATTGTATATCCAGTCATTACCTAGGGCTACACTAATTCAAGACAAGGAGCCATACGTTCCTGAGTAGCAGGAATATCTGTACTTATCCATGTTTCGTTCCCGCCATCCATAATGGCCGCTTTACACGCGGCTACATTTCTAGCTTATCCACAGGTAACTTACTGGCTGCAGTGAAATCATGGAGAACATTATTCCATTTGTACACAGCAACAAGATAGAACCATGTCTCCATGATTTCACTGCAGCCAGTAAGTTACCTGTGGATAAGCTAGAAATGTAGCCGCGTGTAAAGCGCCATTAAGGATACTTCCTTTAAATAACTATCAAACGTTGTGTCATTTCCCTCACTCATCAGCAAGGCATGTGTTCCCTTATCCCAGTGGTTGTTGGCAATGTTATTTATGTCCTGTACTGTAAAGCATAGGAACCCCCTCCCATCTAACTGATTATTCTAGAATTTATTGCTTCCCCTCCCCCCCGCTACCCTCCCCCGCTCTTGGGTCTCCATTCCCACATCCCCTCGGTCTCCTACTGCCTCTGATTTAAACTTCCCCAATATCTTCCCCCTCCCTCTGCTGAATACTCTACAATCCCTTTTCCTAAAAACTAGAACACCCTCTCTAAATGAGAAAGGAGAAACCCTTTCTCCATCACACATGCACATTCCTTACATCCCATAACACCTCTTTTACGCTTGCAACATCCACATCACCCTCTCCCTTTCTCCATCACACAATCCCAACACAAAAAGCTCACACCACAACAAATTCACCACACACAACTCTACACAACTGACTCCACACAGCTCCACACACACACACACACACACCTACACCTCCACACAGCTCCACACACACACACCTCCACACACCTCTACACAGCTCCACACACACACACACACCTCTACACACATAGCTCCACACACACACACAGCTCCACACACACACACACAAGCTCCACACACACACACAGCTCCACACACACACAGCTCCATACATAAAGCTCCACACACACAGCTACACACAACCTCTACACAGCTCCACACACCTCTACACAGCTCCACACACCTCTACACACACAGCTCCACACACACACAGCTCCACACACACACAGCTCCATACATACAGCTCCATACATACAGCTCCACACAAACACACACACACACAGCTCCACACACCTCTACACAGCTCCACACACCTCTACACAGCTCCACACACCTCTACACAGCTCCACACACCTCTACACAGCTCCACACACCTCTACACAGCTCCATAGCTCCACACACCTCTACACAGCTCCACACACCTCTACACACACAGCTCCACACACACACAGCTCCACACACCTCTACACACACAGCTCCACACACACACAGCTCCACAGCTCCATACATAAAGCTCCACACACACACACACACACACACACAGCTACACACACCTCTACACAGCTCCACAGACCTCTACACAGCTCCACACACCTCTACACACAAGCTCCACACACACACAGCTCCACACACCTCTACACACACAGCTCCACACACACACAGCTCCACAGCTCCATACATAAAGCTCCACACACACACACACACACACACAAGCTACACACACCTCTACACAGCTCCACAGACCTCTACACAGCTCCACACACCTCTACACACACAGCTCCACACAAGCACAGCTACACACACACACAGCCACACACACACAGCTCCATACATACAGCTCCACACACACACAGCTCCACACACACACACAGCTCCACACACACACAGCTCCACACACCTCTACACAGCTCCACACACACACACACACACAGCTCCACACACCTCTACACAGCTCCACACACACAGCTCCACACACACACAGCTCCACACACCTCTACACAGCTCCACACACACAGCTCCACACACACACACACACAGCTCCACACACCTCTACACAGCTCCACACACACAGCTCCACACACACAGCTCCACACCCACACACACAGCTCCACACACACAGCTCCACACACACACACACACAGCTCCACACACACACACAGCTCCACACACACACAGCTACACACACACACACACGCAGCTCCACACACACACACACAGCTACACACACACACACAGCTACACACACACACACAGCTCCACACACACACACAGCTACACACACACACACAGCTCCACACACACACAGCTCCACACACACAGCTCCACACACACACAGCTCCACACACACAGCTCCACACACACACAGCTCCACACACACAGCTCCACACACACACACACACAGCTCCACACAACACAGCTCCACACACACACAGCTCCACACACACACACAGCTCCACACACACACACAGCTCTACACACAGCTCCACACACACACAGCTCCACACACACACACACAGCTCCACACACACAGCTCCACACACACACACACACACACACACACACACAGCTCCACACACACAGCTCCACACACACACAGCTCCACACACACACACAGCTCCCACACACACACACAGCTCCACACACACACACAGCTCTACACACAGCTCCACACACACACACACCTCCACACACAGCTCCCCCCCCCCCCCCCCCCACACACATATACACACACACACACCCTCCTCACAGGCCCCATTCCCCCATTCTAAAACAATCACATCTCCGGATACGGACAATTCCAAAACACAGGAACCCCATGCACCTTCCACCACACCCAAACATGGACAGAGCACTGCTCACCCGATGGTGAAGGGGTTAATAACGGGAATCTGCACTTCCCTCCACCCGCAGAGCCGCACACTGGATGGTAGATGCTACAGAGTACAGGCTCCTTTCAGGTGTGACGTCACCGAATAGGGGCGGGGCCTCCCTTTATTTTCCTGGTGCTGCAGTCAGTGTGTATTGAGGAGGAAGAGGAGATGGTGGAGAGGACTGTACTGTGCTGTGAGGACTGTACTGTGCTGTGCTGTGAGGACTGTGCTGTGCTGTGAGGACTGTGCTGTGCTGTGAGGACTGTACTGAGCTGTGAGGACTGTGCTGTGCTGTGAGGACTGAACTGAGCTGTACTGTGAGGACTGTGCTGAGCTGTGAGGACTGAGCTGTGCTGTGAGGACTGAGCTGTGCTGTGAGGACTGTGCTGTGCTGTGAGGACTGTGCTGTGCTGTGAGGACTGTGCTGTGCTGTGAGGAATATACTGAGCTGTGTTGTGAGGACTGTGCTGAGCTGTGAGGACTGTACTGAGCTGTGAGGACTGTGCTGAGCTGTGAGGACTGTACTGAGCTGTGAGGACTGTGCTGAGCTGTGAGGACTGTACTGAGCTGTGAGGACTGTACTGTACTGTGCTGTGAGGACTGAACTGAGCTGTACTGTGAGGACTGCTGAGCTGTGCTGTGAGGACTGTGCTGTGAGGACTGTGCTGAGCTGTGAGGACTGTGCTGAGCTGTGAGGACTGTACTGAGCTGTGAGGACTGTACTGAGCTGTGAGGACTGTACTGAGCTGTGAGGACTGTACTGAGCTGTGAGGACTGTACTGTGCTGTGAGGACTGTACTGTGCTGTGCTGTGAGGACTGTACTGTGCTGTGAGGACTGTACTGTGCTGTGAGGACTGTACTGTGCTGTGAGGACTGTACTGTGCTGTGAGGACTGTACTGTGCTGTGAGGACTGTACTGTGCTGTGAGGACTGTACTGTGCTGTGAGGACTGTGCTGTGAGGACTGTGCTGTGAGGACTGTGCTGTGAGGACTGTACTGTGCTGTGAGGACTGTACTGTGCTGTGAGGACTGTACTGTGCTGTGAGGACTGTACTGAGCTGTGAGGACTGTACTGAGCTGTGAGGACTGTACTGTGCTGTGCTGTGAGGACTGTGCTGTGCGGACTGTGCTGTGCGGACTGTGCTGTGCGGACTGTGCTGTGCGGACTGTGCTGTGAGGACTGTGCTGTGAGGACTGTGCTGTGAGGACTGTACTGTGCTGTGAGGACTGTACTGAGCTGTGAGGACTGTACTGAGCTGTGAGGACTGTACTGAGCTGTGAGGACTGTACTGAGCTGTGAGGACTGTACTGAGCTGTGAGGACTGTACTGAGCTGTGAGGACTGTACTGTGCTGTGCTGTGAGGACTGAGCTGTGCGGACTGTACTGAGCTGTGCGGACTGTACTGAGCTGTGCGGACTGTACTGAGCTGTGCGGACTGTGCTGTGCGGACTGTGCTGTGCTGTGCGGACTGTGCTGTGCTGTGCGGACTGTGCTGTGAGGACTGTACTGTGCTGTGAGGACTGTACTGTGCTGTGAGGACTGTACTGAGCTGTGAGGACTGTACTGAGCTGTGAGGACTGTACTGAGCTGTGCGGACTGTGCTGTGCTGTGCTGTGCGGACTGTGCTGTGCTGTGAGGACTGTACTGTGCTGTGAGGACTGTACTGAGCTGTGAGGACTGTACTGAGCTGTGAGGACTGTACTGAGCTGTGAGGACTGTACTGAGCTGTGAGGACTGTACTGTGCTGTGCTGTGAGGACTGTACTGAGCTGTGAGGACTGTACTGAGCTGTGAGGACTGTACTGAGCTGTGAGGACTGTACTGTGCTGTGAGGACTGAACTGAGCTGTACTGTGAGGACTGTGCTGTGCTGTGAGGACTGTGCTGTGCTGTGAGGACTGTGCTGTGCTGTGAGGACTGAACTGAGCTGTGCTGTGAGGACTGAACTGAGCTGTGCTGTGAGGACTGAACTGAGCTGTGAGGACTGTACTGTGCTGTGAGGACTGTACTGTGCTGTGAGGACTGTACTGTGCTGTGAGGACTGAACTGAGCTGTACTGTGAGGACTGTGCTGTGCTGTGAGGACTGAACTGAGCTGTACTGTGAGGACTGTGCTGAGCTGTGAGGACTGTACTGTGCTGTGAGGACTGAACTGAGCTGTGCTGTGAGGACTGTGCTGTGCTGTGAGGACTGTGCTGTGCTGTGAGGAATATACTGAGCTGTGTTGTGAGGACTGTGCTGTGAGGACTGTACTGAGCTATGCTGTGAGGACTGTACTGAGCTGTGAGGACTGTACTGAGCTGTGAGGACTGTACTGAGCTGTGAGGACTGTACTGCGCTGTGAGGACTGTACTGTACTGTGCTGTGCTGTGAGGACTGAACTGAGCTGTACTGTGAGGACTGCTGAGCTGTGCTGTGAGGACTGTGCTGTACTGTGAGGACTGTGCTGTGAGGACTGAACTGAGCTGTACTGTGAGGACTGTGCTGAGCTATGAGGACTGTACTGTGCTGTGAGGACTGAACTGAGCTGTACTGTGAGGACTGTGCTGAGCTGTGAGGACTGTGCTGAGCTGTGAGGACTGTGCTGAGCTGTGAGGACTGTGCTGTGAGGACTGTGCTGTGAGGAATATACTGAGCTGTGTTGTGAGGACTGTGCTGTGAGGTCTGCTGAGCTGTGCTGTGAGGACTGTGCTGAGCTGTGCTGTGAGGACTGCTGTGCTGTGAGGAATATACTGAGCTGTGCTGTGAGGAATATACTGAGCTGTGCTGTGAAAACTGTGCTGTAATGTGAGGAATATGCTGTGCTGTGAGGACTGTACTGAGCTGTGCTGTGAGGACTGTCCTGAGCTGTGGTGTGAGGAATATACTGAGCTGTGCTGTCAGGACTGTGCTGTGAAGAATATACTGAGCTGTGCTGTGAGGACTGTGCTGTGAAGACTGCTGTGAGGGCTGTGCTGTGCGGACTGTGCTGTGAGGAATATACTGAGGGATTCTACTTGCATAGGGCTGCTGCTTGTTGGGGATCTGCGTGGGGTGGTATACTTGCATAGGGCTGCTTCTTGCTGGGGATCTGGGTGGGTGGGCATTATACTTGCATATAGCTGCTGCTTGCTAGGGATATGCGTGGGTGAGGCATACTTGCATGGGGCTGCTGCTTGCTGGGGATCTGCATGGGTAGGGAGGCATTATACTTGCATGGGGCTGCTGTTTGCTGGGGACTTGCGTGGGTGGGGGCAATGATACTTGCATGGGGCTGCTGCTTGCTGAGGATCAGCGTGGGTAGTGGCCATACTTGTATGGAGCTGCTGATTACTGGGGATCTGCATGGGTAGGGGGGCCATGATACTTGCATGGGCCTGTGGACTGGTGGCTGCATGGGTGGGGGGTGTTACTTGCATAGGGCTGTGTGATGGGGTAACTGTGAATTGGGTGATGTTATTTGAATGTGGCTGTATGCTGGGGAACTGCGTGGAAAGGGGGTAATGTTACTTGTGTGGGGCTGGGAACTCTGTGGATAGGGGGATGTTACTGACATGGTGCAGAGAGGTGTGTGATGTCACTTGCATTGCGCTGCATACAGGGAGGGGGGGGGGGGCGGAGAGAAGGAGGGTGGTGGCACTTGTGTGGAGGGTGAGGCTGAACAGGAAGAGAGGTGATGTTGGGGGATCTGAAGGGAGGGATTGATCATATTTACATGAGAGCGTCTGTCTGAAGGGGCTGAAAGCTGAGGTGTGAGGCTTGATTTGCACTGAAAACAGTTTTTTCCTATTAATAGTATTGGGGGGGGCGCAGGACTTTGGGTTTCCGCTCGGCCACCAGGAAGCTTGAAACTGCATTAAAAAAAGTTGTCTCCACATTTTGGGCCGTGTTCTGTCTTCAAACACTATATGGATCGTTTCCATAGGAGTCAGGCACTTGCATCGAGTCCTGTGTATGATTTTGTTTCCTTATTTTCTGGTCTAGATATTGTGGATTTCCCTCATCTCCAGCAGTGTCACCTCCCTGCGGAGGACATTGCATCACTGCTCATCTCTCCAGCAGGCGGAGCGCTAGTGTCTCTACAATTCATGTGAGGCTGCTGAAGAGGTGACACCGTGGACGTCCAATAATGTCAGATGAGTATAATCCTTCCAAAAACCCCTGACTGTCTCTAATCTCTATTAGCTTGCTAGGGTTTGCCATCTTGGGGTCACCGACCCTTTTATTTCCTTTCTGCCTTCTCCCCCTCCTTCCTTTTCCACCTTCTCCCTCCTTCCTTTTCCACCTTCTCCCCCTCACTTCCTTTCCACCTTCTCCCCCTCCTTCCTTTTTCACCTTCTCCCCCCCCCCTTCCTTTTCTGACTTCTCCCCCCCTTCCTTTTCTGCCTTCTCCTGCCCCTTCCTTTTTCACTTCTCCACCCCCTTCCTTTTCTGCCTTCTCCTCCCCCCTTCCTTTTCCCCTTCTCCCCCCCTTCCTTTTCTGCCTTCTCCCCCCTTCCTTTTCCGCCTTCTCCCCCCCTTCCTTTTCCGCCTTCTCCCCCCTTCCTTTTCCGCCTTCTCCCCCCCTCCTTTCCCCTCTCCCCCTTCCTTTTCCGCCTTCTCCCCCCCCTTCCTTTTCCGCCTTCTCCCCCCCTTCCTTTTCCGCCTTCTCCCCCCTTCCTTTTCCGCCTTCTCCCCCCCTTCCTTTTCCCTGCCTTCTCCCCCTCCTTCCTTTTCTGCCTTCTCCCCCTCCTTCCTTTTCTGCCTTCTCCCCCCTCCTTCCTTTTCTGCCTTCTCCCCCCTCCTTCCTTTTCTGCCTCCTCCTCCCTCCTTCTTCTGCCTTCCCATTCCTTTTCCGCCTTCTCCCGTCCCCTTCCTTTTCTGCCTTCCCCCCCCTTCCTTTTCTGCCTCACCCCCCCCCCCCTTTTCTGCCTCACCCCCCCCCCTTCCTTTTCTGCCCCCTCTCCTCCCCCCTTCCTTTTCTGCCCCCTCTCCTCCCCCCTTCCTTTTCTGCCCCCTCTCCTCCCCCCTTCCTTTTCTGCCCCCTCTCCTCCCCCCTTCCTTTTCTGCCCCCTCTCCTCCCCCCTTCCTTTTCTGCCCCCTCTCCTCCCCCCTTCCTTTTCTGCTCCCTCTCCTCCCCCCTTCCTTTTCTGCCCCCTCTCCTCCCCCCCTTCCTTTTCTGCCCCCTCTCCTCCCCCCTTCCTTTTCTGCCTTCTCCCTCTCTCCTTTGCGCATACCAACCACCTGATGACCCCCTCCCTCCCCAATTCCTCTGGTTTCTGGGTTGAGGTCGAGGCGACGGAAAAGCCCTCCAATGGTGACACCTGCACCCTCCCTAATCACTCCTCCTGGGAGCATTAGGTTGAGACACCTCAGGTAGGGTCGACAGTGGCAGCAGATACACAGCATCCACCTCAAGGGCCCCCCTTCTCAAGGATTGCAAACAAACTGCTGCACTACCCAGGAGCCACAGCTGCGCTTATGGGACCGGGGGCACTTCTAGGGCTGGCATGGCACATACAAAGGCACAGGATCACTGTGCCTCTGTACCAGCACCGCACCTACAGGTGCCAGGGACACCCTTCAAGGGCCCCCCTTTAGGATTATAGCCCCTCCGCTACCCGGCCTAGGGACCTGGAGAGGTCCGGATCAATTCCGGCCCCTATCAGGTCCTCCGCGCCGCCTGGAGCAGTTTTCAGCTTCAGCTTTCTAATTTGGCTGTGGCTTCGGCCTAGACCAAAGCCGCCGCCTTTTCTCCGCCCCCCGGATGACTAATATGACACTGCACAGTGTCACAGAGGGGGCAGATCGCAGCTGAAAGGGTGCGATTCTGCTCAGCCTGGTGCCCTTTTCAGCTCTTCGCCCCCTCCCTCATCTTCTCCGGCCGCCAATACTGCTGCAGCACATAGACTGCAGCTCCCAGTCAGCAGCCTCAGGGCAAGCTCGGAGCAAGGCCAGCAAGTCTCCGGGGGGCACAGGACACTGGACATCGGTGCTGGACACTAGAGGGGCACACCTGGTGTAGTAAGATCACAGCTGAGGCACCATCCTTGGCTTTGACTTCATTTGCTATATAATGCTCCTCTGCATAGACCTCCCTGCCCAGTCCCAGGCACTATGCTGGGCTCAAAGTCCAAGAGAACCAGGGTTCAGGACTCTTATTATGCTTTCTGCACAGCCTGCAGGAACCCCCTGCCCAGCGGCAGTACGTACCCGTACTGCCAGGACTACATCCAGCCTAATGTGCCAGAGCCCCAGGTAGCCCTTACTACTCCCAATGACCCTAATATCACGCCGGAATGGGCAACGCAAATATCCCAATCCATGTCGCAGTCCATAGATATGCTTACCTCCACATTACTTCAGTTCTTGCAGAGTCACCCCTCGTCCGCGGCCGCTGCTCAACAAAGGGAGAGCTCGGACCAGGGACATGATGACCAGAGCTCATCCACTTCTAGAACAGGACGCAAGCGGACCCATGGGTCACGCTCGTCAGCGTCATCACAATAGCTCGTGTTCACCCCCTTCCAGGGAACGACACTGTAGCTCCAAAACATCAAGAAGGTCCCCTAGCAGGAACAGACACCATAGTTCTAGATCCCGACAGCCGTCCCCGGCCAGAGAGAGCCACCATCCCAGCTCCCCTAACAGGGGACGTCACAGCAATACAGATTCTGAGGGCCTCTGTGATTCCGACTCAGATCAGGACGCAGAAACAGCTCTCGACCCAAATCTCCCTAGCACTGCAGCACTAGTTGAGGATATAATCTCTTCCATCAATCGTTTCTGATCCACCCCTGGATGCTCCAGAACACAAAATCTCTTTTCAAGAGGTTCGGAGGCCGCCTAAATTCTTCTCCAATCACCCAGAGTTTTAGGCGATCCTTAAAAAGCATCGCTCACAACCTGAGAAAAAATTTACCAATCGCAAATATCTGGAGACACGTTATCCTTTCCTACAGGATGTGACCCAAGAGTGGACAGATTCACCGGAAGTGGATCCCCCCAGTCTCTAGGCTAGCATCACAGTCACTGCTTTCTCTGCCGGATAGCTCATCTCTCAGGGACAGAGCGGGCCGTCAGGTGGAACGCATGGCCCGATCAATTTTCGAAGCCGCAGGGTCCTCTCTGGCACCCACATTCTCTTCAGTCTGGGCCGCCAAGGCCATCATGGCTTGGCCCAAAAGCTTACAGGCTGGCCTCTGCTCATCTAACCCTGAGCTGGCGGATCAAGCTGTTCAAATTTCAGTTGTAGTAGATTATATGCTCCACACAGCTCTAGACTCTAGACAGTAAACTGTGCAGCGGGGATAGCATCAAACGCCATCATAATCCGGGGTGTCCTCTGGCTGTGGGAATGGAAAGTGGACGCAGTTTACAAAAAGTCGCTCACACACCTGCCGTACCTTAGGGTACCTTTACATGACACAATTTTTGGTGGCGATATGAGGCGATCTAACGTGCACGTGCAAGTTTTCCATGCTCACCTCAGATCGCCGATGGCGCCATTACACGCCGCAATTTCGCCCTCAACCTAAGGCGATGTGTCGCCCCGGAAATCGCCTCACCCACAGCGGAACCAATCCGGTTGACTTCCCTCGCCGCTTCAGATGCTGCAATCCTCAAAGGAATGTGGGCGTGCATGTTCAGCGCGGCAAGAACATAGGCGTGCCAGACTGGTTTACACCACACCCCAAACACGCTCATTGGACAATGCAATAGCGTTATGATTGGCCAGCCTTTGCTGGAAGGCTGGCTAATACATGACGCCATTGTCTATTGGAGTTTGTGATTAATACGCTTGTGTCGTCGATAGTACAAGAGGCGTATTCAAACACGATTCCGATCCTTTCGGAACTCGTCAGGCTGGTCAGTCTCTCGACCGGCACGAACTCGAAGCAGTTCCCCACGTAGGGACAGCTTGCGGTCGACGCAAAAGTCGGACAAGACCTGGCAGTCGAAGGCAAGCCAGTCAAAACCTAAGGGAGCCAAATCCCGGAGGTTCTCCTCGTCATGACTCGCTGTCTCCGGAAGACACCCCACCCGTCGGCGGACGACTTTCACGCTTTCGTCAAGTCTGGCTGCCTATTACAGAAGACAGGTGGGTCAAGGAAATAGTGTCTTCCGGATACAAGATAGAGTTTACTTCTAACCCACCAAACTGATTTTTTTCAATTGCTTCCCACCCAGGGACTGCTTTGGGACGTCCCATTGTCCTGTGTCCCACAATGAGGTTAAGGGGAAAAGGAGATTTTTGTGTACTCACCATAAAATCTCTTTCTCTTAGCCTCTAATTGGGGGACACAGCTCCCAACCTGTTGCCCATTCCGGGCCGTTTTTATACTAAGTTCTCATATTGTTCTTGAGCTGCTACATAGTTGCTTTTTTTCTATAGGCATGGTTATGTTATCTACAGTATGTTACGTTCCTCCTACTGCTTTAGCACAAAACTGGTTAAGGCTGTGGCCGGCCAGGGTGTATACTGCAGAGGAGGAGCCACTGTTAATCTTTTTCAGATTATGCATAGTGTCGCCTCCTAGTGGACAGCAGCATAACACCCATAGTCCTGTGTCCCCCAATTAGAGGCTAAGAGAAAGAGATTATATGGTGAGTACATAAAAATCTCCTTTTTTTGCAGGCACCATGTCACCTTGCTGGGCTCCTCACAGGCGGCCTCCTGGGCTCTGGTCATTTCACATATTCTTCTCTGGGGACATCTCTCCTCCAATGCTATCTGGATGGATCACGTATACACCACCTCCATGATACCGGTTGTGGTGATGTGACCCAGGGCCGGGTGCATCACAGGGATTATCAGCATAGGATCCTTTCAGATCAGCCTGTTTTACTGTGTGTGCTGTGTTAAACCTGTCCGGTACACAGTGGGTTAACAGGTGGCCTGGACACTTGGTGAGGAGGCCTTGGTGACGCATGGTTTACCTGGTAACTCAGGTTTGCCAATCCCTGTTATGGACCTAGGGGAGCCGCAGTCCATGGATATCGTATGATGGGCTGTGAGCTTGGGTGAGGACGTATGTGATACATGGATGTGGTATGATGGATCACATGCGGTGTGGAAGTTACAAGTCAGGCTGGAGCCTGTACTATGCCATGTGGTGTGATACCGAGTACGGCTCAAGGGCCAGGCTGTCATAGCCGCCATCGGGACCGACCGTGGGTCATGATATGGTCCTGTTGACCTTGGATTAATGTGTGTGAAGGCTGTCCACAGTATAGCAGCCTGTATGAGACCTGTGTGAACAGGGCTGTAGCCGGATCCTGGGAAGGGGTCTGTGTTAGCACTCATTACTATGTAAATAGAGTTAGGGGGCTAAAACTGCCATTGGGACCCACAGGGCCCGGTGATAGATATTTATGGTAAATATAATCTGTGTTCTATTGTATATATAATGAATGTATCATGTGATGTGCTTTTCTATTGTATATGTAATATGTTATGTGATGTGCTTATGTGCAATGTCTTGATGTGCTAACTGGTTTATGATGTGTGTTGCTAAATAAACAGGTAGTTATTTGTTACATTGTAATCACGTGTTGGTGTTTTCCGTTGCCAAGCGAGTTCCCTGGGTCGCTACCTCACACGGTATATCTCATGGCTACAAGGGTGAATGACCTCGAGTTGCAGAGGATATACCCGCACTCTGGTGTCCTCCATTGTATTCAACGAGGAAGGAATTTTATCATAAATACAGAAATCTGATTTTTTTCTGGTCATCATAATGGGAGACCCAGACAATGGGGTTTAGGGCACTGCCCTCCGGAGGCCACACTAGGTACTACAAGTTTGTAGACACCGCCCCCTCCGCTTATAAACCCCCACCGCAGGGAATATCCTCAGTTTTTAACTTAGTGTGCTCGGAGGTATCACACGCATTGCTTGCACTTCACTGCATCCTCACAACTTTCGTGATGGCGTCTGAAGACAAGGTAATATGGTCCCGGTCGGGGACCTTCGGCAGTCTCCCTGCTCACCCTTAGGGAACACGCAGGTCGAGGTACCGGAGGGCCTAGAGCCTGGACACTGCGTGTCCTCCCGGTACGCTGTCGCACCCCTTCCCATCCCTGTTTGGGGGCTCTGGGTAGTGGGAGAATGGAGCCTTGCACAGCTCCGCTCCGTCCGAGGCCTCCCTAAATGGTGCTTACAGACCGGACTGGAGCCAGCCCAGTCCGAGGCCTCCCTAAATGGTGCTTACAGACCGGACTGGTGCTGCACCCCCGTCCGAGGCCTCCCTAAATGGTGCTTACAGACCGGACCGGCACTGAGGCACCTTGTGTGTCTCCGGTGTGCCTGGGGGTAGTGTCGGCACTATATGTGTTGGGACACTCAGACCGCGCGTACCCTCGGGTCCGCGGTTCTGGCGGTGGACCCCGTGCTGGGGCCACTCTGGCTGACCGCCCTGTGTCTCACAGGGGCTGCGGCTGTCGGCTACAGACTTTTGTCTGCAGCCATTAGTATTGTGTTTTGTGTCACGGTACTTCCCGCGCTGCGGGCCTCGGCGCCTTCATTACTGAGGCTGCCTGAGGAGATGGAAGCAGCCCAGACGGTGACGTCATTAATGGGCGTGCGTGTGTGCTCCCGCGTGTTTTCGGCTCCGCCCACAGTTAGTCTGTCGGCGGCCATCTTTCCCTTCACTTCCCGGCTGGGATCTGCTTGAAGTGCACGGCTGCACTCAATTCAGGGGAGACCGGAAAACCTCGCGGGGGCCACACTCGCACACACCGCTTCCTCCACCGCTTTACTGCGGTTGGTAAGCCGCCGGTTGTACCGGTTTTTTTTCTTTAAAGATCGGCTTTTTTCCCCCTGCTGTAGGGATGTCCTCAGCTGGGAGGAGCGCTGCTAAGGCGGCAAGTAACACCACTGCCTGTGCTACGTGCAACGGGACACTGGTTGAGGGGTCCTGCAATAACTGCGGACGCCCAGAGGCACGGGCTGAGACTGCAAAGGAGACAGCAGCTCCGGTGCTATATCCTGTGGTCCAGGTGGGCCCAGGGCCATGGGAGACACAGAACAAAATAAATGAATCTATGTTATCCCAGCTGTCCTCCATGTCGCAATCCCTGGAGGTACTAACCAGGAGGCTGGAAAACCCAGCTGCTCCTTCATATTATCCCCGGGTGTCCCCTGCCTCAACTGTGAGACCCCTTAAGCAGACTCGACGTGAGGATTCACCCGAGCCCCAGACACCTCTCTGAGGAGGAAGGTCTCTCTGAGGGGGACGAGGATGATGGGGGTTCATTACTCGGGTCCGTGTCAGAACCACCAGAGGGGGTGGAGGATCTGGTGTCCTCCATCAACGAGACTTTACGTCTCGTGACACCCCCTGAGGAGGTGACCGTTCACCCGAAGGAGGCCTACCAATGGCTGCGGCCGGAGGCTAGACCAAGTGGCTCCTTTCTGGATCACACTAACTTCGGAAGGGTGATTAGAGCTCCCAGGATTCATCCTGGCCGGCGTTATGTCCGTAAATCTAAGGACAATCGCTTCCCCTTCCCTGAGGAGGTGCTTCAGGAGTGGTCGCAGTCCCCTAAGGTGGATGCTTCCATGACCAGGATTGCGGCACGCTCCCTCTTCTCTGCCTCTGATAGCTCCTCATTGAAGGACGCTACTGATAGACAGGTCGAGCAACTCGCCAAGTCTTCTTACGAGGCTGTGGGGTCTTCATTTGCCCCTAATTTTGCCGCGGTCTGGACTCTGCAGGCGATCACCTCCTGCTTGGACGGTATCGCTGACCTGGCAGGGTCCAGCTCAGAAGTCCTGGCACTCACTGATAGAGCAAGGGCCTATGCGGACTACGCCAGAACGGCAACACTGGAAACTGCAAATCGCTCTGCTGTGGCTTCGGCCAATGCTATAGCGATCCGCAGATTGTTGTGGCTGCGTCTATGGGACTCAGATGCCACGTCCAAGAAGATTTTGCAAAATCTTCCGTTCTCTGGCGACAGGCTTTTTGGTACCGAACTGGACAAGTTGATAAAGGATTCTGCGGAGTCAAAGATCCCACAGAATAAACCTAAGCCACGGTATAACCGTGAAGAGGAACCCTAAACAGTGGTCCTTTCGGTCCAGTTCACAACCTTCAGCATCGTCTGCCCGAGCGGACAGAGGGAGCAAGCCCTCTACTCAGTGGCGCCCCAAGGGTCGCCAGAAGAAGCCGGCGGGGGCAGCGGCTGCCACCCCCAAACCCGCTTCCGCATGACTCGCTCTCTCATCCTACCTCCCCACAGGTGGGGGGCCGTCTGTCTCTTTTTCGGGACAGATGGCTGCTCCAAGTCCAAGATCAGTGGGTACGAGACATAGTCTCCAGAGGTTACAGGATAGAGCTGACGTCACAGCCGGCACACCGATTCCATCGGTCGGTCCGTCCCCAGAAAAGGCTCAGGCTTTTCATCTGGTGTTGGAGAATCTCCGCAAGGACGGAGTTGTGGTCCCAGTACCTTCTGGGGAGAGGTTCAGGGGTTTTTACTCCAACCTCTTTATCGTCCCAAAGAAGGATGGCTCTTTTCGCCCGGTTCTGGACCTAAAGTTGTTCAAACCGCCACGTGTTGGTTCGGAAGTTCCGCATGGAATCCCTGCGCTCCGTGATCGCGGCTGTGTCACAGGGGGACTTCCTAGCGTCCATAGATATTCGGGACGCTTACCTTCACGTGCCCATTGCGCCGGCTCATCAACGCTGGTTAAGATTCGCAGTGGGGGACGAACACTACCAGTTCGTGGCGCTGCCTTTCGGCCTGGCCTCGGCTCCACGGGTGTTCACGAAAGTGATGGCCTCTATGATGGCTCTCCTGCATGTGCAGGGACATACCGTCATTCCCTATCTCGACGACCTGCTGGTCAGGGCGCCATCGGAACACCTTTGTCAAGAGAGCCTGAATGTGACCATGAGGTCTCTGGAACAATTCGGGTGGCTCCTCAATATTCAGAAGTCAACTCTGGTTCCGACCCAGTCATTGACATATCTGGGCATGGACTTCAACACGGCCTCAGCCCTGGTGTCTCTACCACGGGCCAAGCAACTGGCCATCCATTCAGGAGTGCAACAGATCCTCCTGTCCCCACAATCATCCCTGCGGGTGTTGATGAAGCTGGTGGGGCGCATGGTGGCAGCAATAGAGGCGGTGCCTTTCGCACAATTTCGCCTCCGTCCTCTACAGCTGGAGATCCTCCGCAGTTGGGACAAGAGGACGACATCTCTGAATCGGCTGGTGACCCTTTCCCAACCGACCAGGGATTCCCTGCAGTGGTGGCTACAACCACGTCACCTATCTCGGGGCCGGTCCTTCATCAAACCGTCATGGTTAGTGGTGACCACCGACGCCAGTCTGAAGGGCTGGGGGGCGGTGTTCTTACACCACAGGGCCCAAGGCCTCTGGACTCAGTCGGAGTCGGCGTTGCAGATCAACGTGCTGGAGATCAAGGCGGTCTATCTGGCACTCCTGGCTTTTCAGAAATTCCTCTCCGGACGACCCATTCGGGTTCAGTCCGACAATGCGACGGCCGTCGCTTATATAAATCATCAAGGAGGAACCAGGAGTGCACAGGCTCTGGCAGAAGTCCACCGCATCCTATCCTGGGTGGAGGACAACAACTGCCTGATCTCCGCAGTTCACATCCCAGGGGTCGAAAACTGGGAGGCCGACTATCTGAGCCGGCAGGGGATGGACGCCGGAGAGTGGTCTCTTCATCCAGACGTCTTCCGGGACATCTGCAGCAGATGGGGCACTCCGGACGTGGATCTGATGGCCTCGCGGCTGAATCATCAGGTGCCGCAATACATGGCGAGGTCGTGGGATTCCCAGTCTCTGGGAGCAGACGCCCTGGTCCTGAGTTGGTCCAGATTCCATCTGCCGTATGTGTTCCCGCCTCTAGCTCTGATTCCCAAGGTGCTGTGGAAGATCAGGACGGAGTGCAGGGTAGCCATTCTAGTGGCTCCAGATTGGCCCAGGAGGTCCTGGTATCCGGACCTGTGGCAACTGTCAGGCGGACACAGGTGGGCCCTTCCAGAACGCGCAGATCTTCTCGCGCAAGGCCCATTCTTCCACCTCAATTCCAGGGCCCTCAGATTGACTGCATGGCTCTTGAGGCCTGGCTGCTGACATCCAGGGGTTTTTCCCCTACAGTGGTTGCCACTATGAATCGGGCTAGGAAGCCTGTTTCGCGAAAGATATACCACAGGACGTGGAAAATCTTTTTCTCCTGGTGTGCCTCTGGTGGACAGTCTCCTTGGCCCTTGTCTGTTCCGACCCTGTTGGCTTTCTTACAGTCGGGTTTGGAGTTGGGGCTATCCCTCAGCTCCCTGAAGGGTCAAGTGTCAGCGCTGTCTGTGCTGTTTGACAGACGTTTAGCGCTCCTACCGAAGGTCCGGCAATTCCTGCAGGGGGTGTCTCGGGTGGTTCCGCCATACAGGCGACCACTGGACCCTTGGGACCTTAACATGGTCCTGGCGGCACTGCAGAAACCGCCGTTTGAGCCGCTGAGAGACATTTCCCTCTCTCGTCTGTCCCAGAAAGTGGTATTTTTGGTGGCGATTACGTCTCTGAGAAGGGTCTCAGAATTGGCTGCACTTTCGTGCAAGTCACCCTTCCTGGTGGTTCACCAAGACAAGGTGGTGTTACGCCCACGGCCAGAATTCTTGCCTAAGGTGGTGTCCACTTTTCACCTGAACCAAGAGATTGTGCTTCCATCATTTTGTCCCGCTCCCGTTCATCAGGTTGAGCGCGACCTCCACACTCTGGATCTGGTGAGGGCTGTGCGCATTTATGTGTCCAGAACTGCCTCATTCCGGACGTCGGACTCCTTGTTCATCCTTACGGCGGGTCGCTGTAAGGGGTCCGCGGCATCAAAATCAACCTTGGCCAGATGGATCAAGGTGCCCATTCAGGAGGCCTACCGTTCTTCCGGTCTGCCTCTCCCGGTGGGATTGAAGGCGCACTCGACCAGAGCTGTCGGTGCCTCCTGGGCTTTGCGACATCGAGCTTCTGCTCTACAGGTGTGTCAGGCAGCCACATGGTCAAGCCTGCATACTTTTTCTAAGCACTATATGGTGCATGCCCATGCCTCTGCGGATGCAAGTTTGGGCAGGCGGGTCCTCCAGGCGGCGGTTACCCACCTTTGAGGGGGACCATGTGTTATCCGTCTTTTGAGGAACTCTTCCCGCCCTGGGGTATTGCTTTAGGACATCCCCATTGTCTGGGTCTCCCATTATGATGACCAGAAAAAAGAGAATTTTGTTTACGTACCGTAAATTCTTTTTTCTTTAATCATCAATGGGAGACCCAGCACCCACCCAGTTGTTCCGTTGGATGTTGTCACATTTGACTTGTTCCCAGTTGGAACAGTTTATTCCGGGTTGTTGGACCGTTTTGTTCACGGTTTCTTTCCCGAGGTTTCGGGTGTGGTTATTTTGTCTCCTCGCAGCTTATGGACCAAACTGAGGATATTCCCTGCGGTGGGGGTTTATAAGCGGAGGGGGCGGTGTCTACAAACTTGTAGTACCTAGTGTGGCCTCCGGAGGGCAGTGCCCTAAACCCCATTGTCTGGGTCTCCCATTGATGATTAAAGAAAAAAGAATTTACGGTACGTAAACAAAATTCTCTTTATTTATTTTACTAGTAAAAAGGCCCGATGCAATTGCATCGGGAGCGCTGTGAAATGAATTGTGTGTGTACAGGCGGGTGTGTGGGTGCGCAGAGGCGGCTCAGTGGGTAGCAGAGCGCAGAGGGGGCTCAGTGGGTAGCAGAGCGCAGAGGGGGCTCAGTGGGTAGCAGAGGGGGCAATGTGGGTAGCAGAGCAGTTAGCAGAGTATAGAGGGAGCAATGTGGGAAGCAGAGTGATGTTTACCTGTGAGGGGGGATTAGTATAGGCTCCTGGGCGATGCGGGTGTAGGGCAGTGTGGAGAGCAGACAGAGGCTCCTGTGATGGTCGTGGGCATTTCGGAGCCCCGGCGCCCCTCATACCCAGAGGCAGGTGCGGTCTGTGGGGCAGATCGTTTTGTTGAGGACAGAGGAAGCATGGGAGACGCTGGTGGTTTGCAGCGGCGGCTTCAAACACCGCGAGATTGAGGGGAGTTCTCGATTATCGCGGTGTTTGGTGCAGAGAGGGAGGGGCTCTGGGGATAGGGGCGGAACGGGCGGTGAGATAATGGATGCAGTGCGCGGCTGTGGTCGCACTGTGTAGTGGGAGGTGGGTGGTAATTGCGGCGGGCGGTGTGTGGAGCAGGCAGGGTGTGGGGTGTCGGGCGGCCACATGTTTGCGCTTCCGGCCACTCGGCCAGTGTCGGCGGCTCGCGATGGCGCATGCACGCCATCACTCGCCGCGCGTGATATTGGCACAGTGGCCGGAAGCGCAAAACTGGAGATTATATAAGTAGATTCAGATATTTAGGAAGTGTTGAGCTTAGAGCACTGAATAAATGTGAACTGATGCAAAATTTTCTGTATCCGAAAATGCCACCAATAAATCCTCAAACTCAACCCACAAAAACCAAATCCCCACCTGGGTCCGTCATCTTTTAATGGAAATATAGGGGACTTTCATGAGCACATGACTCCCATGAAAAGCAATGTAGCAAAATCTGCACTCCTAACTCATAATGGCCACCTCCCGTCTGAGCCACACAATGGACCTAAAACACCATTGCCATTCACGTTTGACATTAACTTACTGAGGAGAGTCCGCTTAATTGACTGGGGTGTGGCTCCAGAAGCACAAGCTGGGTACAATGTATTGGGCACTACAGTGAGTTACCAGAGGGAGGTAAATTCCAATAAGGGGACACTTGTGGGGGTTATGTACTTCAGGGGCTCTGCAAACTATTCCAGCAAAATATGTGAAGCAAAAATAACAACGCTCCTTTCTACAGTTTTTCCCTGTTAAATAAGACATTGGCTTGTAATTTACATTTTTTTACTCTAAAATATGCGCTAGGGCTTACTTATAGGGGATGTGTTTATATTTGACCCCCAATGACTGCTGTATTATCCTCTGTGGCTCTCCTGACCTAGAAGTGACAGTTGCATAGAAATGCATGTTCTCTGTCACATCGCCATCAGACTCTGTGACTATTCCTGCCCCAACCACTAGGTGGCGCCGGGTTCCTTCAGCTAGTGGTGCCATGTTCTCATCTGGACCTACTCCTTTGGCTCCAGGCTCTGTCGCTGGGCATCGCCATGCTCCTCCTGTGGGTGATGCTGGTTACAGGAGAGAGATCCCTGCAGAGGCATCTGGTGCCCGCACGCTTTGTTCCTCTATCAGAGGTGGGGTGGGTGGTACCAGTTGTGCATCGCCATCTGGCCTGGTTGTAGGGCGGTCCAGATGAGGTCATCAGGCTCTGAGCTCCAACTTATGAGAGGGAACAGCGCCCTTCAAATACTTTGGGGCCTGTCCTGCAAACCGCCAGATATATTCTTGGTTTTCCCAGCTATCTAGTTTGGGCTCTATTATATTGACTTTGACCTTTGCCTGGATTTTGACTCTTCTACAGCCTGACGATTTTGTACTTGTGCTGCCCTCCTGGTTTTTGACGCTGCCGTTCTAACTACGCTTTTGGATCACGACTTTGTCTATTACCTGACCTCCTAGCCTTGTCCCTCCCTGGCGTCCTCCCTGCTCCGGTCTGCTGCTCACCTATAGGCAGCTTTCTCCTGAGCTCTGCTGTAAATCCAAATTTCTGTATTTGGGTAAAGAATCTCAGAATTTCTCGGGGTGCTGCCTTACCGACAGCTCAGCCTCTGCAGCGGACGGTCGTCACACTGACACTTTCCCGTCATGGAGAACCACTGTGAATCATGGTGAGAAAAGTGTTGGATAATTATGCTAATGAATGTTCACCTTCTTGCCCTCCCCTCTGAACCCTGACCAACACCCACACTCTGCCTGCTGTAGTGATGACGGATTGCAATACACTGAGGCACTCCTAAACTGAGAATAACAAAGTGTATTTCTATACAGCTATCACCCCCTGCTCAGGAGAGCCGTGGATTGCAGTGAGAAAGTGCCATCTAATTAAGCTAAATGTATGTAAAAAGCCATCTCTTCACTGTCGGACTACGATCAGCTGATACTATCAGCTGATCATTTAAACCGGTGGGGTGGCCAGTTTAAACGATCAGCTGAACTACAGCTATCGTTAACGGTGAAAAGCTGGCTTTTTACCCCCGGACTTAACATCAGCTGATGCTGTGAGTTGACAGCATCAGCTGATTACCGGGAGGTGCTGCAGCTGATCGGATGTGTCTGTGGAGGTGCGAGTATGATTTTTTTTAATTTTGTTCTGCTCTTCGCTTTTCATTTCGCTTAGCAGTGAATGTACAGGCAGCCGGAAGCTGCCACACATATGTTGCTAAGCGAAAGCACGTCACACAGGGAGGAAACACAGATTCTCCCCCCCCCCCGCGCCTGTGTTACAGGGGTTGGAATAGGCATTGTCTAAACGACTGTGTATTCCAACTCCTTATAATGGCGTCTATGGAGAAAGCGCGCACATACTTGCGTAAAAGAATTGACAAGTTGATTCTTTTCAACCATAAAAGCGCTGCCAAAAATAGCGCTGCATCTGAGCGGCAAAAGTGAAAGTCCATTCACTTTGCTGGCAAACGCAGACGCAGGTGCGCTTTGGGGAGACGCACAGTGTAAAAAAGCGTGAAAAATACGCTACATTTGAACATAGCCTTAAACTTACATATCCTGAAAGAGCTGTACAAGGGTTTTTTCAGGGAAGCACGTTAGAGCCATGTAGTGTGGCTAAACAGTACTGTACAGTTATTTGGGATATTGCCACATTGAGCAGAAATTGTATAACAAACTATTGGGGGATTTTCAATTTCTCCTAGGAAAAAAAGGAATCTGTAATTAAAAAAAAACAATATTTTAGTGATCAATTTTATTTTTCATCACAAAATGGTTTAACATTATTTGAGACACGTGGTGTCAGTGTCCTCACTATGAATGTAGTTTTTAAATCGGGGTCACTTATAGAGGGTTCTGATGTTCTGGCACCTCAGGAGATCTGCCAATGTCACATGACCATTCCAGAAAAATCTGCTCTTCAATTTGGCGCACCTTCCCTTGTGAGCTTTGCACCGTGCCTGAAAAGTAGTTTCTAACCACATGTAGAATATTGGACAACTTGGGAGAAATTGTGTGATAAATTGTGAAGTCCATTTCCTCATAATAGCCCTTTTGAAAAATAAAACAATCTAGTGGAAAAAAGTATATATTTTGTGTTTAAAATGGTCCCCTAGATGAATTACTGAAGTGGTGCAGATTCAAAAATGAGGCCACTTCTTGGGGTTTCCACTGTTTAGACACATCAGAGGCTCTCCAAGTGCAACATGGCATCCACTAACGATTCCGGATTCTTTTGCCTTCCTAAAGTCAAATGGCTCTCCTTCCTTTCCAAGCCCTTCTGTGCGTCCAAGCCGTAGTTTTCCGACACGTATGGGGTATCAATGTACTAAAGAGAAAATTGTGCAATACGTTTTCTATGGTTCACCTAGTGAAATTACCAAATTTTGGGCTAAAAAAAAGTATTTGAGGAAAAATATATATTTTTTTTTATTTTCACAGCTCAACGTTCTGAAATTCTGTGAAGCACCTATGGGTTCAAGGTGCTCACCACACATCTAGACAAGTTCCTTGTGAGATAGTTTCCAAAAATGAGGTCACTTGTGGAGGGTTTCCACTGTTTAGGCACATCAGGGGCTCTCCAAACGCAACATGGTGTCAGTTCATAATTTCAGACTATTTTGTATTTGAGAAGTCTGATGGCGCTTCTTCCCTTCCCTGCCCGACTATACAACACAAAAATGGTTTTCCACCACATATGAGGTATCGGTGTACTCAGGATAAATTGCAGAATAAATTGGTTCATTGTCTTTAAGAAAAATCTAAATTTAGGACTAAATTAACATTGTTTTCGAAAAAAATAAATATTATCGTTCTTTCCCTCCACATTAATTGAGCACCTGTGAAGGGTTAATAAGATTCTTGAATGTGGTTGGGAACACTTTCAAAGGTGCAGATTTTGGAATCGTGTCAATTTTGTGTCATTTAGACGTCTCAGTCACTTCAAATGTGATGTGGTCTGCAAGAAAAATGCTTTTGTAAATGTTGCAAAAATGAGAAATTTATTATAAATTTTGATATTGTTATTATATAACTGCGTTAAGGGCAAAAAAGTTGAAAATTGGCAAATTTCCAAAATTAGCGACAAATTTCCGATATTTATTTCAAAAAGTTTTTTTTTTAAATTGCCATTAATTTACCACTAACATGAAGGTACAATAAGGCATGAAGAACAATCTCAGCATCACTGGGATCAGTTGAAGTGTTCCAGAGTTATTACCTTTTTTTTTTTTTAAAAATGGCTGTCAGGAAAGTGAAATTAGTTTAAAATATTGTTAGGAAAGTAAAAGAGGCTTTTGGTGATGAAGGGTTTAAAAAATTACATTATTTCAATTGTTATATTTATCAATTTTATATGCAAAAAAAAATCTGATATTTTCTTCACCAATAGAATACAGGGATTTAGAGATACATTCTACATAGCAGTGTATCTCTATGTACCTACAGTGTATCATTCAGTGTGGGCTGTGACTCATTGCTACAGCAGTTACCTGTGAACATTGAGTTAATGAGTTTGAGTCCTGGGGAATGAGAATTTTTAACTTTTTTATTATGAATGTGTGCAGAAAGATGACATACATTCTGCAAAAGGAGCAGGAGGAGCGCTGGAGCGTCATAGAGTGTGAGGACAAAACCTTGACATGTCAGGATAGTGGGACTGAGACTGCTTAAATACTGCACAGTTGGAAGCTTTCCATTCTAGTGTCTTCCCAAGTAAATGGCCTAGAATGCATAGGGCTGCAATGAAGACCTACCACAGGACCCCATACATTCTGAAATCCTCATTAATATATACCTGGAGGTAGTGGTGTAGCTAGAGAACGATGGGCCCTGGTCCAAAATTTGGTCCTGGGCCTACACTGCGCGCATGTTGGTCAGATGTATGGGCCCCATTTAATGTTCTAAATCCTATAAAGACTCACAAATTGACATACTGCCCCATACCCCCCTCCCCAGGAAATGTCAGGATATAACCTGTTTCCCCGAAAATAAGACAATGTCTTATATTAATTTTTGCTCCCAAAAGATGCGCCTTGTCTTATTTTCAGAAGATGTCTTATTTATCATGTTCCCCATTATCTCCTTGCAGCCCTCAATATCTTTTTGCAGCCCCCATAATCCCCTTGCAGCCCCCAATATTCCCATGCCCCCCACACACACACACAAACACTCACCGATCCTGACACTGTCCGCCGCTGCATGCATTAAGTTGCCAATGGGCGCCGCACTGAACTCTCTCAGCTGCTGTACAATTACGAGAAGCTGCTAGCCAACCAGACGCCGGAGGCCACTGGCGTCTGATTGGCCGTCGACTGCTGGCATCTGATTGGCCAGCAGCTTTTCGTAATTGTACGGCGGCGGATAAAGGGAGGGTATTTGGCCACTATGGAAATGCTGCAATTGATGATTAGGCCATATACTGAGCGGGAGCTCCTTCAGCAGGCGTCCGCTCACACAACCCTCTCAGGCCATCATTTTCTAATTTTGACAACAATTCTGTACTGATTTCAATTTCATCCTCCAAGTGCTCAGTATGTTCTGCTAATATTGAACAGTTTGGGCAATCAAATGAATCCACTTCTGGTTCTGTCATATGGAATTGATTAGCGTGACTGATGCCTGATGTATTAGTGATTTGTGATTACACAAATTATGTGCCGGTGACCCTGTTTTGTCAAACACCATGATGATGTAAGTATATACTAAATTCATCACGTTATGTAACTTTTTCTGCAATTTCTTAACAGTAAATAATTTTTTATCTATCTTAAGATTTGCTGCTTCACGCTGAACATATAAAACTGACCATAATTGTGAATCAATATAATTCCTGCTATACTCATGAATAATCATGAATGAAACTCATACTTACTCATCATTGTTTTGTCCTCACAAATGGTCTAACCGTGTCTGCTGTATTGAAGTCCTGAGCGCTGCGGAATATGTTGGCTCGATATAAATAAAGATTATTATTATTATTATTATTATTATTATTATAGGATTCACGCAAGCAGCCTTCTTCCCGGTTGGGGACTTGATCCTCACTTTGCTGCGATTCTGTCCTCTGAAGTTTTGAGGCGCCGTTTGTCAGATTCCTGAGACTTGGACACAGATATTAGCAAAACATCCCCCACTCTCCCCCCTTGGACAAGGGAAAGGAATGTAATCAAATATAGCACACAAGAAGAAAAAGATAATAAATTCAAGAACAGGCCATCAAAACATCAGATGCGGTTGGCTCACCAATTTTGTTAGAAAACAACGGTTATTCTAACTTTCCGCGTAGTGAGATAAAAAACAGGAAAATCGAATCAGTGAAGCAAAAATTAATATAATTAAAAGATAAAAAGTCAATACATAAATGATAGTTGCAAAAAAAATAATGGTTGCAATAGTCTTTACATATGAAGGTTCTTTAGCATGGTGTCATCATGTCATTTGTAGATGGACCCTCATGAAGTGGAAAGGCAGTAGATGAAGGAAGGTGCCACCACACCCACAACCTACCTATTTATATACTATTGTCTGAGAAAGCTCAACGTTGGTTATTTCCTAATAAGTAAATACAGTTGTGGCCAAAAGTATTGACACCCCTGCAATTCTGTCAGATAATACTCAGTTTCCTCCTGAAAATGATTCTTTGGTATTATTATCTTCATTTAATTTGTCTTCAATGAAAAAAAACACAAAAGAGAATGAAGCAAAAAAAATTGATCATTTCACACAAAACTCCAAAAATGGGCCAGACAAAAGTATTGGCACCCTCAGCCTAATACTTGGTTGCACAACCTTTAGCCAAAATAACTGCGGTCAACCGCTTCCGGTAACCATCAATGAGTTTCTTACAATGCTCTGCTGGAATTTTAGACCATTCTTCTTTGGCAAACTGCTCCAGGTCCCTTCATCTCTAAACTCCTGGAGAGCCTGGTCTACTCCCGCCTCACCCGTTACCTCTCCGCTCACTCTCTTCTAGATCCATTACAGTCTGGTTTCCACCCCCTTCACTCTACAGAAACTGCCCTCATCAAAGTGACCAATGACCTTCTGACAGCAAAACGTAATGGTGACTACTCTCTGCTCATTCTCCTTGACCTCTCTGGAGCTTTTGACACTGTCGACCATCAGCTCCTACTCTCTATGCTGCACTCCATTGGCATAAAGGACACTGCTCTCTCCTGGCTCTCCTCCTATCTTTCTGACCACTCTTTCAGTATATCTTTTGCTGGCTCCACTTCTTCCCCTCTTCCTCTCACTATTGGGGTCCCTCAGGGTTCAGTCCTTGGCCCTCTCCTCTTCTCTCTCTACACAGCCCTGATTGGACACACCATCAGCAGATTTGGCTTTCAGTACTATATGCTGATGACACACAACTATACACTTCAGCCCCTGACCTTTCCCCTGCGGTATTAACATCAATGACTGTCTAACTGCAGTTTCCAATATCATGTCGGCTCTCCATTTGAAACTAAACCTTTCCAAAACTGAACTTCTTCTGCTCCCCCATCCACTAACCTCCCTAAATCAGACATCTCTCTCTGTTTGCAGCACCACGATAACGCCTAGGCAGCAGGCTCGCTGTCTGGGTGTTATGTTTGACACCGATCTCTCCTTCTCCTCCCACACACAATCTCTTGTCTGCTCCTGTCGCTTACACCTGAAGAATATCTCTAGAGTCCGCCCCTTTCTCACCATGGAAACAACAAAAACCCTCACCGTGGCCCTAATCTATTCCCGCCTTGACTATTGCAATTCTTTATTAAGCGGCCTCCCCCTCTCTAATCTTTCTCTCCAGTCAATCCTTACTGCAGGAGCCAGGATCACCCATCTGGCCAATTGTTACTCAGATGCCTCTGCTCTGTTCCAGTCATTGCACTGGCTGCCCGTACACTACAGGATCAAATTCAAATTGCTTCTTCTCACCCACAAAGCTCTTCACAGTGCAGCACCCCCCTACATCTCCTCCCTCATCTCTGTCTATCACCCCACCCGTTCTCTACGTTCTTCAAATGACCTTCGACTAACATCTGCACGAATCCGATCCTCCCACTCCCGGCTCCAAGACTTCTCCAGAGCTGCACCAATCCTATGGAATGCTTTACCCCAAGAAATCAGGACAATCCACAACTTGCATGGCTTCAGACGATCCCTAAAAACACATCTTTTTAAGGCGGCCTATCATACTTCCTAATAGAAGTCCTTTGTACTGTAGATAGTGAATGGCTATCTCTCTTGACATTACTCTTCTACAAACTCCACCAAACCAAAAAGGTCTACACAGATTGTCTGATGACCATTCATGTAAGCTTATTTCTATACCCCATTTCCTCAAGATGCCTGGACCATCAGTGCAATAAGCCCCTGTACCTTGTGCAACCCCTATCCCGTTGTAGTTTGTAAGCTCTTTTGAGCAGGGTCACCTTCATTTCTTGCTTTATTGTATTTTCTTTTTACATTGATTCTATGCCTATTGTTTTGTATCCAATTATTGTACTGTATTTGTTCTCTACTGTAATTACTTACTGTATATAATATGTTGGCGCTATATAAATAAAGCTTTATTATTATTATAAGGCTGCCTTCTCCAAACTGCCATTGTTAGATCTCTCCACAGGTGTTCTATGGGATTCAGGTCTGGACTCATTGCTGCCACCTTAGAAGTCTCCAGTGCTTTCTCTCACACCATTTTCTAGTGCTTTTTGAAGTGTGTTTTGGGTCATTGTCCTGCTGGAAGACCCATGACCTCTGAGGGAGACCCAGCTTTCTCACACTGGGCCCTACATTATGCTGCACAATGTGTTGGTAGTCTTCAGACTTCATAATGTCATGCACACGGTCAAGCAGTCCAGTGCCAGAGGCAGCAAAGCAACCCCAAAACATCAGGGAACCTCCGCCATGTTTGACTGCAGGGACCGTGTTCTTTTCTTTGAATGCCTCTTTTTTTCTCCTGTAAACTCTATGTTGATGCCTTTGCCCAAAAGTTCTACTTTTGTCTCATCTGACCAGAGAACATTCTCCCAAAACATTTTAGGCTTTCTCAGGTAAGTTTTGGCAAACTCCAGCCTGGCTTTTTTATGTCTCGGGTAAGAAGTGGGGTCTTCCTGGGTATCCTACCATACAGTCCCTTTTCATTCAGACGCCAACAGTACGGGTTGACACTGTTGTACCCTTGGACTGTAGGGCAGCTTGAACTTGTTTGGATGTTAGTCGAGGTTCTTTATCCACCATCCGCACAATCTTGCATTGAAATCTCTTGTGAATTTTTCTTTTCCGTCCACATCTAGGGAGGTTAGCCACAGTGCCATGGGCTTTAAACTTCTTGATGACCCTGCGCACGGTAGACACAGGAACATTCAGGTCTTTGGAGATGGACTTGTAGCCTTGAGATTGCTCATGCTTCCTCACAATTTGGTTTCTCAAGTCCTCAGACAGTTCTTTGGTCTTCTTTCTTTTCTCCATGCTCAATGTGGTACACACAAGGACACAGGACAGAGGTTGAGTCAACTTTAATCCATGTCAACTGGCTGCAAGTGTGATTTAGTTATTGCCAACACCTGTTAGGTGCCACAGGTAAGTTACAGGTGCTGTTAATTACACAAATTAGAGAAGCATCACATGATTTTTCTAACAGTGCCAATACTTTTGTCCACCCCCTTTTTTATGTTTGGTGGAATTAGATCCAATTTGGCTTTAGGACAATTCTTTTTGTGTTTTTTTCATTGAAGACAAATTAAATGAAGATAATAATACCAAAGAATTTGTGATTGCAATCATTTTCAGGAAGAAACTGAGTATTATCTGACAGAATTGCAGGGTGTCAATACTTTTGGCCACAACTGTAGCTCTTCACATTACCTCATGATTTGTTCCTAACTATTATTACCCTGCCTAGTTACCATAGATATATATATATATGTTTTGAAGATATGTTTAAAAGTTCACACATACCTTGGCATACCATGTGACTCCAATCTCCCACAATATATCTATGCAGAAGGATCCGGTTTCCTTTCTACGGTTTTCATACTGAAACTTTTTCCAAACATACATACACTGTTTGAACATAGTACTATATACGGTATGGTATTGTCCTATATCCAAAATATGAAATATTTGGATGGCATGTTTTTACATAAGGTAATATATATCATCAGAATTCTGTTTACTTAAAAGATGTTTATTGGTAATTGTAAACATTTCATAAATTACATACATATTTTTGATATTCAAATAGATCTGTTTTGCAAATAAAACATTTCCTACTTTCATAAAAATATGGATTCTCCTCTATATGAATTGTCTGATTATTACCAAGATCTGATTTCTGGGTGAAATCTTTCCCAGATTATAAACATGAATATAGTTTCTCTCCTGTGTGACTCCTCTCGTTGATAAAGACCTGATGAACGTATAAAACATTTCCCGCATTCTGGGCATGAATACGGCTTCTCCCCTGTGTAAGTTCTCTGATGTCTGAGATTGGATTTCTGGTTAAAATATGTCCCACACTCTGAACATGATCATATTTAGTGATGAGTGAGCACCGAGCCCAATGTAAGTCAGTTAGTGACAGGCTCCGCCCACAGACTTCCGGCTATAAAACGAGTGTTTCTGGGAAAGGGCAGGAGGGGGGGCTTTTTCAAATTGTCGCAGCATACAACACCTTGCTGTGCCCCCCAGAGGGACCCTAACAATCAATCTGCTCTCTGTGAGGTGCCAGCTCACTGTGTGCACTGAAGGGAGCTGTGTATTTGTGTCAGAGCGATAATTCTTAGTGAAGAGTCCGAGCATCTCGGCGGTACTCTGTGCTCGCCGAACATCCCAAGTACCGAGATACTCGTGCAAGTAACGAGTAGTGCCGAGCATGGTCGCTCATCACTAATCATATTCTCTTCTGGGTGTGATATCTCACATGTACAACAAAATATGATTTATTTGTAAAATGTTTATAACACTATGAGCAGGAATATGGCTTCTCACCTGTGTGACTTCTCTGATGTCTAACAAGATATGATTTACGTGCAAAACATTTCCCACATTCTGTACATTCATACGGCTTCTCCCCTGTGTGACTTCTCGCATGTATATTAAGATATGATTGACTTCTAAAACATTTCCCACATTCGGAACATGAATATGGCTTCTCACCTGTGTGACTTCTCTCATGTATAACAAGATGTGATTTACGTATAAAACATTTCCCACATTCTGTTTCATGCATACGGCTTCTCACCTGTGTGACTTCTCTCATGTATAACAAGATGTGATTGACTTTTAAAACATTTCCCACATTCTGGACATCCATACGGCTTCTCACCTGTGTGACTTTTCTGATGCCTAACAATACAGGATTTACGTATAAAACATTTCCCACATTCTGTACATTCATACGGCTTCTCACCTGTGTGACATCTCTGATGTATAATAAGATATGGTTTACTTCTAAAACATTTCCCACATTCTGGACATCCATACGGCTTCTCACCTGTGTGACTTTTCTGATGCCTAACAAGATCTGATTTATGTGTAAAACATTTCCCACATTCTGTACATTCATACGACTTCTCACCTATGTGCCTTTTCTGATGACTAACAAGATATGATTTATCTATAAAACATTTCCCACATTCTGTACATTCATACGGCTTCTCACCTGTGTGACTTCTCTGATGTCTAACAAGATATGATTTACGTGTAAAACATTTCCCACATTCTGTACATCCATATGGCTTCTCACCTGTGTGACTTCTCTCATGTATAATAAGATCTGATTTATATGTAAAACATTTCTCACATTCTGGCATGCGTATGTTTTAACCCCTGTGTGAATTCTCTGATGAATAATAAGATGTGATCTCTGTTTAAAATTTTTCCCACATTCTGGGCATGAATGTGGCTTCTCCCCTGTGTGTTTTCTTAGATGTATAACAAGTTGTGCTCTGGATTTAAAATATTTTTCACATTCTGAACATGAAAATGGCTTCTTTCCTTTGAGATCTTCTGGATATTTAATATCACTTCTAGGACTTTTACTTTGCTTTTCAGTCTGTGATGATTCAGAAGATGAGGGTATATCTGGGACCATGGCATGTTCTTCATGTGCAGCTTGTGAGAGATCAGGATTTTCTGCCATGAAATCTGACAACAATTGAATCAATTTGATTATTTAGGAATGAAACTTTAAAAATCATGTTGTAATTTTACTAACATCAGTCCGTCACACAAAAAACAAGCCTCACACAGAAAGATTAAAGACATTTTTTTCTCTTACAAATTTCTAAATTTTTCTTTCAACACTATAATAAAATACAAAACTATACAGGATTGATATCGCTGTGATCGTACTGACCTGAAGTCATATTTCAACCTCATATTTACCATTAAAAAAAATAATATTCACTAATTCACCCCCCCCTTCCAGTACAATGTATAGAAACTTTTCATTCAAAACTACAACTTGTCCCACAAAAACCAACCCTCATATAGTTATGTCACCAGAAATATAGAAAAAGGTCTGACTCCTGAATGAAGAGGAGAAAATAACAAAAGAGCAAAACAATCAAAATGGGTTGTGGTGGAAGAAGTAAAAAAGAGGGTTAATGAGGATATTGCAGAATATAGAATGAACGTAATATGTAATTTATTTGGAATAATTCGGGTTGAGAATCCAGATTTTCCAGCTCTTTGTCTACTTGGAATAAATAAGTGTCTGTGGTGCAATCATCTCTCATATATACATGAGATATTCCCAGAGCCGGGCTGACATAGCCGGAGAGGGAGGAAGATATTCAGCTCTTTATAAAGATGGCAGTGTGAATACCCCCTCCTGTATTTATGGTCATATATAGTGTACACCACTGGGAAGGTAATTATTAAAGGATGGGATAAAGAATGTGAATACATGATATTAATATTTAACTTGTATTATTATTGAAAGAAAAATTATTATAAAAATGTCCTTATCCTTGACCAAGAATTCCCACCTCGTGTGATGGGAGAGGATCTGCCTGGGTCCTCAATGTTATCTCCCAGTGTAATATTGGGATTATATTACCCCTTATATAATGAGGAGTGACGGTATAAGTATTAATAAGCTGCACCATGATTACAACAGATAAATAATTCTACTTTGTATGTCATAAATCAATTGAGGTGTCTGTACTCGGGCCGGCATGAAATATACATTGAACAATAATATAAACTCAACACTTTTTTGTTTTTGTTACCATTTTTCATGAGCTGAAGTCACAGATCTAAGGCCGGCTTCACACTGCAGTTTTTTCACTAATCAGTGTCCATCAGTGTTTGTGTGCCAAAACCAGGAGTGTCTCCAAAACTCAGAACAGGGTCAATCTTTCAATTATACTTTTTCTCTGCAAGTTCTTTACCTGGTTTTGGCACACAAACACTGATGGACACTGATCAGTAAAAAACTGCAGTGTGACGCCAGCCTAAGACTTCTATGAACACAAAAGGCCTTTTTCTCTCATAAATTGTTCACAAATGTGCCTATATCTATGTTAGTGAGCACTTCTTCTGCTTTGTGGAGATAATCCATCCTCCTCACAGGTGCGGCATATCAAGATGCTGATTACACGCATGATTATTGCACAGGTGCGCCTTACACTGGCCACAATAAAAGCTGCAGTTTTACAGTATTGGAGGGTCCAGGTGGGAGGGTCAGAAAACCAGTCAGTATCTGGAGTGACCACCATTTACCCCACACAGTGCAGCACATCTCCTTCACATAGAGGTGATCAGGTTGTTGATTGTGGCCTGATGTTGGTCCGCTCCTCTTCAATGGCTGTGTGATGTTACTGGATATTGGCAGGAACTGGAACACGCTGTCGTATACGCCGATCCAGAGCATCCCAAACATGCTCAATGTGTGACATGTCCGGGGAGTATGCGGCCATACAAGAACTGGGATGTTTTCAGCTTCCGTGAATTGTGTACAGATCCTTGTAGCCTGGGGCCGTGCATTATCATGCTGCAACATGAGGGATGGTCGTGGATGAATGGATCTACAATGGCCTCATGATTTCATCACAATGTCTCTGTGCATTCAAAATTCCATCAATAAAATGCACCCATGTTCGTCGTCCATAACAAACGCTTGCCCATACCATACCCCACACCGTCACCATGGGTCACTGAATTCACAACGCTAACGTCAGGAAACTGCCTACCCATATGCCCGACAGAGTCTGCCATCTGCCCTGTACCATGAAAACCCAGATTAATTCATGAACAGAACATCTGTCCAACGTGCCAGACACCATTGAATGTGAGCATTTGCCCAGTCAAGTTGGTTACGACAGCAAACTGTAGTCAGGTACAGACCCCGATGAGGAAAGCGAGCTGCAGATGAGCTTCCCTGAGGCTTCTGGCAGTTTGTGCAGACATTCTCTGGTTATACACTGACTGTTACAGTCGCTGTTCGGGTGGCCGATCTCATATGATCCTGGAGGTGAAGCTGCTGGATGTGGAGGTCCTGGGCTGGTGTGGTTACATGTGGTCTGCTGTTGTGAGGCCGGTTGGATGTTCTGCCAAATTCCCTGAAACACCTTTGGAGACGACTTATGGTAGAGAAATGATCATTCACTTCATGAGCAACAGGTGACATTCCTGCAGTCAGCTGCCAACTGCACGCTCCCTCATACCTGCCACATCTGTGCATTGTGCTGTGTGATAAAACTGCACATTGTAGAGCGGCCTTTTATTGTGGCAGCCTAGAGCTCACCTGAGACCTGATGAGGCTGGTGAACTTACTGTGAAATTACAGATCACAATGGATTTCACATGAGCAGATCATGAGTCCAGCTGGAGCTCAAAATGATCAATGTAATATCAACATTTTACAGTCATTCTGATTATCAGTTTAAAACAATAAAGTATATCTGTTTCTTCTGGTCTAACAGATCTATTTAATAAGGTAGGTGGATTATATGGTGAAAGTGAAATCTGGTAAGAGATCCACTTTACCAAATTCAATATAAAACTGTTGCACCCAATGGAGAAGTCAAAAACACAATCAGCATTTCCTCCTCACCCGAGCCGTTATCTGTAGGAATCTCCTCGTTCCTCTGCTCATCACCGCTCACATATTTCTCTTCTTTTACCATTATGTCTGGAGTGTTACAATGGTTCAGAACTTCATCCCCATTCACAAGCTGTGAAACAAATAGGATAAATGTGACCAGATACTTGGACAAGTCACATGGAATGAAGAGATGAGCAGAAAAGATCATTAAAGGGTTATTTCCCCCCAAAAGCAAGTTATCCCCTATCCATTGTAGATTGGCGGGGGCCGACTGCTGTGACCAGATACTTGGACAAGTCACATTACAGCAAATAGCTGCACATCTTCCATATAAATCCACCGACCTGATGATCCGGTGAGCAGTCCTGAGGTCCGGGATGTCTCTCTGGTGTCGTCCTCTTACTGGCTCTTACTGTAGGAAACACATAAGGAAATTACCGTAATCCATTCTTTATATGCAGTACACACCAAATGTTTGGACACACCTTCTCATTCAAAGAGTTTTCTGTATTTTCATGACTATGAAAATTGTAGATTCACACTGAAGGCATCAAAACTATGAATTAACACGTGGAATTATATACTTAACAAAAAAGTGTGAAATAAATGAAAATATGTGTTATATTTGAGGTTTCTTCAGAGTAGCCACCTTTTGCTGTGATTACTGCTTTGCACACTCTTGGCATTTTCTTGATGAGCTTCAAGAGGTAGTCACTGGAAATGGTCTTCCAACAGTCTTGAAGGAGTTCCCAGAGATGCTTAGCACTTGTTGGCCCTTTTGCCTTCATTCTGCGGTCCAGCTCACCCCAAACCATCTCGAATGGGTTCAGGTCTGGTGACTGTGGGGCCAGGTCATCTGGCGTAGCACCCATCACCATCACACCTCCTCCTCCATGCTTCACGGTGACAACCAGGCATGTAGATCCATCCGTTGACATTTTCTGCATCCCATAAAGACTCGGTGGTTGGAACCAAAGATCTCAAATTTGGACTCATCAGACCTAAGCACAGATTTCCACTGGTCTAATGTCCATGCCTTGTGTTCTTTAGCCCAAACAAGTCTCTTCTGCTTGTTGCCTGTCCTTGGCAGTGGTTTCCTAGCAGCTATTTTTCCATGATAGCCTGCTGCACAAAGTCTCCTCTTAAGGGGATCCTGACCCCATAAAGTGCGCCCCCAGCCTTTTTATACCTGTCCCTGCACCATGCTGATACATTTCCATGCATCCCTTTGTGTTTATAAAGCGTTCTTGTAAAGTTTATAAAAGTGTATTTTATACCTATCTGATATGTGGGCTTCTTAAATGTTGAAGCCGCAAAAGGCGTGCCTTTCTTCTTTTCCCCGCTGCCTGCTTGCTAATTATACATGCCCCGATGTGCGTGCTATAGAGAAAGCACGTCAGAAAATGGGCGGTAATGCCGCTATGACGTAAATCGCGTCATGTCCGGCATTACCCACTGACGAACTCGCGATGCGTAGTGCACATGCACGAGGAGTGTTCACGGACTAGGACTATCAGCTGTGTATCCACCAGACTTCTGCACAACACAACTGATGGTCCCAACCCCATTTATAAGGCAAGAAATCCCACTTATTAAACCTGACAGGGCACACCTGTGAAGTGAAAACCATTTCCGATGACTACCTCTTGAAGCTCATCAAGAGAATGCCAAAAGTGTGCAAATCAGTAATCACAGCAAAAAGTGGCTACTTTGAAGAACCTAGAATATCTATTATATAATTGTCTAAGGGTTTTTTGAGAGTTTCTGTCGTCGAAATCCGCGCGCAGACACAGGCCGCTCATTGGCGCCTGCCGGAGCGCAGGCTATGCAAACTGGCGCGAGAATTCAAAGTTCAAATTTCGCGCCAATTTGCAGCCGGCGACAGTGCTGTTTGCCGGGCTATACAGGGAATCCGCCGCCCCCACCTCGCCTCTCCCCCCACTTCGCCTTCCCCCTCACCTCCCGCTGTTCTCACCCGTCTGTGTGATGTCACATCAGCCCGTCCTGTGTACAGACGGGTGAGAACAGCGGGAGGCAAGGGGGATACTGCCCCCCCGCCACCATCCTGCCCCGCTCGCCCACCATCCTGCCCCGCTTGCTCCACCTGCCTCCCCGCCACCATCCTGCCCCGCTCGCTTCATCCTGCCCCGCTCACTCCATCCTGCCCCCCCCTGGCTCCATACTGCCCCACTAGCTCCATCCTGCTCCTCCGGCTCCATCCAGCACCCCCCCCCCGCCACCATCCTGCCTTGCTCGCTTCATCCTGCCCCACTCACTCCATCCTGTCCCCCCCCCCCCCCCGGCTCCATCCTGCCCCACTCGCTCCATCCTGCCCCCCTGGCTCCATCCCGCCCCCCTCGCCACCATCCTGCCCTGTTCGCGCCATCCTGCCCCGCCGTTTCCATTCTGCCCTGCCGGCTCCATCCTGCCCCCACCCTCCGCCACCATCCTGCTCCTCGGGCTCCATCATGCCCCTCAGGCTCCATCCTGTCCCCCTCGTCACCATCCAGCCCCGTTCGCTCCATCCTGCCCCCTGCCACCATCCTGCCCCTCCGCCACCATCCTGCCCCGCTCGCTACATCCTTCCCCGCTCGCTACATCCTGCCCCCCTCGTTTCATCCTGCCCCCTGGCTCCATCCTGCCCCGCCGGCTCCATCCTGCCCCGCTCGCTCCATCCTGCTCCCCGCCACCCTCCTACCACCACCCCCCCACCAACCTGCTCCCCACCATCCTGCCCCCCCCCCCTGCCACCAACCTGCTCCTCCGGCTTCATCCTGCTCCTCCGGCTCCATCCTGCCCCACTCGCAACATCCTGCCCTGCTCGCTCCATCCTGCCCCGCTCGCTCCATCCTGCCCCGCCGGCTCCATCCTGCCCCGCCGGCTCCATCCTGCCCCCACCCCGCCACCATCCTGCTCCTCCGGCTCCATCCTGCCCCACTCGCTCCAATCGTTGCCCCCCCCTGCCACCAATCTGCCCCCCACCCACACCACCATCCCATTCCTCCGGCTCCATCCTGCCCGCTCGCTTCATCCTGCCCCCCGCTGTTCTTGCTCCCCGCCTCCATCTTGCCCCCCTCCACCTACATCCGCCCCCCCTCTGGCTCCATCCTGCCCCCCCCCCCCACCCGGCTCAATCCTGCCCCCCCCCGCTCCATCCTGCCCCCCCCTTGGCTCCATCCTGCTGCTCCCCGCTCCATCCTGCCCTGCTCGCTCCATCCTGCCCCCCCCCCTCCACCAACCGTCACCATCCTGCCCCCCTGCTCCATCCTGCCCCCCCCGGCAGTTTAGTGGTCATGTGACCGATCAGCTGAGCGAGCCGGCGGACGGGTGAGTATCCCACTGAGGATTTTTTTTTACTTTTACTGTGGAGGAGCGGGGGGCCGCGGGGAGCAGAGTATCGTCATATACCATAGTGCTGCTATACATGTACTGTAATGTACCGCCATATACTATAGTGCTGCTATACATGTGCTATAAAATACCACCATATACTATAGTGCACCTCTACATAACTGTAATATACTGCCATATACTATAGTGCTGCTATACATGTGCTGTAATGTACTGCCATATAGTATAGCGCTGCTATACATGTAATGTACCACCATATACCATAGCGCTGCTATACATGTACTGTAATGTACCGCCATATACCATAGTGCTGATACACATGTGCTATAATGTTGCTCCATATACTATAGTGCTGCTATACATTTGCTATAAAATACCACCATATACTATAGTGCACCTGTACTTTTACTGTAATATACTGCCATATACTATAGTGCTGCTATACATGTGGTATACGTACCACCATATACTATAGTGTGACTTTACATGTACTGTAATGTACCGCCATATACCATAGTGCTGCTATACATGTGCTATAATTTATCGCGATATACCATAGAGCTGCTATACATGTAATGTACCGCCATATAACATATGCTGCTATACATGTACTGTAATGTACCGCCATATACCATAGCGCTGCTATACATGTAATGTAATGTACCGCCATATACCATAGCGCTGCTATACATGTAATGTAATGTACCGCCATATACCATAGCGCTGCTATACATGTACTGTAATGTACCGCCATATACCATAGCGCTGCTATACATGTAATGTAATGTATCGCTATATACTATAGTGCTGCTATATATGTGCTGTAATGTATCACCATATACCATAGCGCTGCATAATATATATATATGTAGTTCACTCATGTTGACTTAACAAGTTCTGTCAGTCACAGTATGTCAACTACATACAATATTCTAGAATACCCGATGCGTTAGAAACGGGCCACCATCTATTTTCAGTTGTTTAACACTTTATTGTTAAGTATTTAATTCCACATTCATAGTTTTGATGTCTTCAGTGTGAATCATACAATTTTCATATTCATGAAAATACAGAAAACACTTTGAATGAGAAGGTGTGTCCAAACGTTTGGTCTGTACTGTATAAGTGATTTTAGTGTTTTGGCCACTTTGGGAAACTCCTTAAGAAATGCAATGATTGTAACAATTGTACTAATAAGTTTTATCAGACGTTCTGCTGTTTTGGCTCCTTCTTACGACAGCCGTATCCTCTGATCACACACCCGCTCCCGTCATTAATATGGAGGAGCCTGTGATCAGACACTCTGCATCCAGGACACAAGTGCTGTGTGCTACAATGAGGAAGCAGAGACGTCTCATCATCGGCCGAAGCCGTGACCAACAAACACATCACCGCTGCTGTTCTAGTGTTTGATGCCAGAATCAAATGACCATGGAGCGAGCAGTGGGGCTCAGGAAGGGGAATCGCACTCATTTTATTTCCTTCTGAAAGGTCTTTTCTAATTTTTCAGTATCAAGTTTTCAAGATTTTCCTATAGCAGCCCCCCCTATAACAGATGTGTGTATTCAGTGGTGTCTATTACCTGGTGATGTGCGGGGCTGGTGATCCTCCATCATGACGTCCTTGTACCGATCCTTGTGTCCTTCTAGATACTCCCACTCCTCCATGGAGAAATAGACGGCGACATCCTGACACCTTATAGGAACCTGACACATACAATGATCCCATTGTCATCCCCCGATCCCTTCATAGCGTTACTGTATAATGTCCCAGCATTCCCAGCACTGTCACCTCTCCAGTCAGCAGCTCAATCATCTTGTAGGTGAGTTCTACGATCTTCTGCTCATTGATGTCCTCATGTATCCGCGGGTGCGGTGGAGACCCCGGGATTGGGCTCAGGGGTCCTCCCCATCCATCAGATACTGGGTCCTGACAGCGATCAGTAGGGGTCTTCTTCACCACTGTGTAATCCTGAGTATGGAGACACAGTAATAGATATCACTACAGACATGTTATTACAATAGAGGAGAATGATGTCAGAGATTGTGATGAGGTCACATCACCTCTCCAGTAATCCGGAAGAGGATCTCTAGGGTGATATTCAGTATACTCTCCACCATCTCTCCATCTCTGGATCTATCCATCCTTCACAGGTGAATCAGGAGAATTCTTTTATATAGAAGATATCAGCCGAGAGGATCCGATATTGTAGAGACCTGAATCACAAGAAGGTGATCCCATGTAAGATCCTAAAGAATCCTATATAATAATACAATTACTGGGGATAATAAGGGATGGGATATCACTATATAATAATACAATTACTGGGGATAATAAGGGGATGGGATATCACTATATAATAATACAATTACTGGGGATAATAAGGGGATGGGATATCACTATATAATAATACAATTCCTGGGATAATAAGGGGATGGGATATCACTATATAATAATACAATTACATGGGGATAATAAGGGGATGGGATATCACTATATAATAATACAATTACTGGGATAATAAGGGATGGGATATCACTATATAAAATACAATTACTGGGATAATAAGGGGATGGGATATCGCTATATAATAATACAATTACTGGATAATAAGGGGATGGGATATCACTATATAATAATACAATTACTGGATAATAAGAGGATGGGATATCACTATATAATAATACAATTACTGGGATAATAAGGGGATGGGATATCACTATATAACAATACAATTACTGGGATAATAAGGGGATGGGATATCACTATATAACAATACAATTACTGGGGATAATAAGGGATGGGATATCACTATATAATAATACAATACTGGGATAATAAGGGGATGGGATATCACTATATAATAATACAATTACTGGAGATAATAAGGGGATGGGGTATCACTATATAATAATACAATTACTGGGATAATAAGGGGATGGGATATCACTATATAATAATACAATTACTGGGGATAATAAGGGGATGGGATATCACTATATAATAATACAATTACTGGGATAATAAGGGATGGGATATCACTATATAATAATACAATTACTGGAGATAATAAGGGGATGGGATATCACTATATAATAATACAATTACTGGGGATAATAAGGGATGTGATATCACTATATAATAATACAATTACTGGGATATTAAGGGGATGGGATATCACTATATAATAATACAATTACTGGGCATAATAAGGGGATGGGATATCACTATAATAATAATACAATTACTGGGATAATAAGGAGATGGGATATCACTATATAATAATACAATTACTGGGATAAAAAGGGGATGGGATATCACTATATAATAATACAATTACTGGGGATAATAAGGGGATGGGATATCACTATATAATAATACAATTACTGGGATAATAAGGGGATGGGATATCACTATATAATAATACAATTACTGGGGATAATAAGGGGATGGAATATCACTATATAATAATACAATTACTGGGGATAATAAAAGGGATGGGATATCACTATATAATAATACAATTACTGGATAATAAGGGGATGGGATATCACTAATAAATAATACAATTACTGGGATAATAAGGGGATGGGATATCACTATATAATAATAACAATTACTGGGGATAATAAGGGGATGGGATATCACTATATAATAATACAATTACTGGGGATAATAAGGGGATGGGATATCACTATATAATAATACAATTACTGGGATAATAAGGGATGGGATATCACTATATAATAATACAATTACTGGGATAATAAGGGGATGGGATATCACTATATAATAATACAATTACTGAGATAATAAGGGGATGGGATATCACTATATAATAATACAATTACTGGGATAATAAGGGATGCGATATCACTATATAATAATACAATTACTGGGGATAATAAGGGGATGGGATATCACTATATAATAATACAATTACTGGAGATAATAAGGGATGGGATATCACTATATAATAATACAATTACTGGGGAAACACACACACACAGCTCCACACACACAGCTACACAAACACACACCACACCTCAACACATCTCCACACACACACAGCTCCACACACACACACAGCTCCACACACACACAGCTCCACAGACACCTCTACACATCTCCACAGTTTCACACACACAGCTACACACATACACAGCTCCACACACACACACAAGCTCCACACACACACACAGCTCCACACACACACACAGCTCCACACACACACAGCTTCACACACACAGCTCACACATCTCCACACACACACAGCTCCACACCCACAGCTCCACACACACACAGCCACACACACAGCTACACACACAGCTCTATACACACACAGCTCCACACACACACAGCTACACAGCTCCACACATGCACAGCTCCACACACACACACACACACAGCTCTATACACACACAGCCTATACACACACAGCTCCACACACACACAGCTCTACACACACACAGCTCCACACACACACTCCACACACACACAGCTCCACACACACACACACACAGCTCCACACACACACACACAACAGCTCCACACACACACAGCTCCACACACACACACACCAGCTCCACACACACACACACACACACACACAGCTCCACACACACACAGCTCCACACACACAGAGCTCCACACACACACAGCTCCACACACACACACGCACAGCTCCACAGACACACACACACACGCACAGCTCCACACACACACACACAGCTCCACACACACACACAGCTCCACACACACAGCTCCACACACACACACACAGAGCTCCACACACACACACACACGCACAGCTCCACACACGCACAGCTCCACACACACACACAGCTCCACACACACACACACATGCACAGCTCCACACACACACACCACGCACAGCTCCACACACAAACACACAGCTCCACACACACACACAGCTCCACACACACACACACACAGCTCCACACACAAAGCTCCACACACACACAGCTCCACACACACACACAGCTACACACACACACAGCTCCACACACACACACGCACAGCTCCACACACACGCACAGCTCCACACACACGCAGCTCCACACACACGCAGCTCCACACACATGCAGCTCCACACACACGCAGATCCACACACACATACACACACACACGCAGCTCCACACACAGCTCCACCCACACACACACGCAGCTCCACACACACACACACACAGCTCCACACACATATACACACACACACACACAGTGCTCCACACACACACACACACAGCTCCACACACACGCAGCTCCACACACACACACACACACACAGCTCCACACACGCACAGCTACACACACAGCTCTATACACACACAGCTCCACACATGCACAGCTCCACACACACACAGCTACACACACAGCTCTATACACACACAGGTCACACACACACAGCTCCACACACACACAGCTACACACACAGAGCTCCACACACAGAGCTCCACACACACACAGCTCCACACACACATACACAGCTCCACACATACACAGCTCCACACACACACACACAGCTCCACACACACATACACAGCTCCACACACACAGCTCCACACACACAGCTCCACACACACAGCTCCACACACACAGCTCCACACACACAGCTCCACACACACACACACACACACACACAGCTCCACACATACACAGCTCCACACACACACACAGCTCCACAGACACACACACGGACAGCTCCACACACACACACGCACAGCTCCACACACACACACAGCTCCACACACACACACACACACACACAGAGCTCCACACACACACACATGCACAGCTCCACACACACACACCACGCACAGCTCCACACACACACAGCTCCACACACACACAGCTCCACACACACACCACACAGCTCCACACACACACACAGCTACACACACACACACACAGCTCCACACACACACAGCTCCACACACACACAGCTCCACACACACACACCGCACAGCTCCACACACACGCACAGCTCCACACACACACACAGCTCCACACACACACACAGCTCCACACACACACACGCACAGCTCCACACACACGCACAGCTCCACACACACACACAGCTCCACACACACACACAGCTCCACACACACACACAGCTCCACACACACACACGCACAGCTCCACACACACGCCTCCACACACACACACACACACACACACACACACACAGCTCCACACACACAGCAACACACAGCGCCACACACATACACACACAGCGCCACACACACACAGCTCCACACACACACACACACACAGCTCCCACACACACACACACACACAGAGCTCCACACACACACACACACAGAGCTCCACACACACAGCTCCACACACACACACACACACACACACACACACACAGCTCCACAAACACACACACACACACAGCTCCACCCACACACAGCTCCACCCACACACACACGCAGCTCCACACACAGCTCCACCCACACACACACGCAGCTACACACACCTCTACACAGCTCCACAGACCTCTACACAGCTCCACACACCTCTACACACACAGCTCCACACACATACACACACCTCTACACACACAGCTCCACACACACCTCCTCACAGGCCCCATTCCCCCATTCTAACAATCACATCTCGGGATACGAACAATTCCAAAACACAGGAACCCCATGCACCTCCCACCACACCCAAACATGGACAGAGCACTGCTCACCCGATGGTGAAGGGGTTAATGACGGGAATCTGCACTTCCCTCCACCCGCAGAGCCGCACACTGGATGGTAGATGCTACAGAGTACAGGCTCCTTTCAGGTGTGACGTCACCGAATAGGGGCGGGGCCTCCCTTGATTGCCTCGGAGAGGACTGTACTGTGCTGTGAGGACTGTGCTGAGCTGTGAGGACTGTGCTGTGCTGTGAGGACTGTGCTGAGCTGTGAGGACTGTGCTGTGCTGTGAGGACTGTGCTGAGCTGTGAGGACTGTGCTGTGCTGTGAGGACTGTACTGTGCTGTGAGGACTGTACTGTGCTGAGCTGTGAGGACTGTGCTGAGCTGTGAGGACTGTGCTGAGCTGTGAGGACTGTACTGAGCTGTGCTGTGAGGACTGTGCTGAGCTGTGAGAACTGTACTGAGCTGTGAGGACTGTGCTGAGCTGTGCTGTGAGGACTGTACTGTGCTGAGCTGTGAGGACTGTGCTGAGCTGTGAGGACTGTGCTGAGCTGTGAGGACTGTACTGAGCTGTGCTGTGAGGACTGTGCTGAGCTGTGCTGTGAGGACTGTGCTGAGCTATGTAGACTGTGCTGAGGACTGAGCTGTGAGGACTGTGCTGAGCTGTGAGGACTGTGCTGAGCTGTGCTGTGAGGACTGTACTGTGCTGAGCTGTGAGGACTGTGCTGAGCTGTGAGGACTGTGCTGAGCTGTGAGGACTGTACTGAGCTGTGCTGTGAGGACTGTGCTGAGCTGTGCTGTGAGGACTGTGCTGAGCTGAGCTGTGAGGACTGTGCTGAGCTGTGAGGACTGTACTGAGCTGTGCTGTGAGGACTGTACTGAGCTGTGCTGTGAGGACTGTACTGAGCTGTGCTGTGAGGACTGTGCTGAGCTGAGCTGTGAGGACTGTGCTGAGCTGTGCTGAGCTGTGCTGTGAGGACTGTGCTGTACTGTGAAGACTGTACTGTGCTGGAGGATTGTGTTGAGCTGTGCTGTGAGGACTGTGCTGAGCTGTGCTGTGAGGACTGTGATGGCTGTGCTGTGAGGACTGTGCTGAGCTGAGCTGTGAAGACTGTGCTGAACTGTGAGGACTGTACTGAGCTGTGCTGTGAGGACTGTACTGTGAGGACTGTGCTGTGCTGTGAAGACTGTACTGTGCTGGGAGGATTGTGCTGAGCTGTGCTGTGAGGACTGTGCTGAGCTGTGCTGTGAGGACTGTGATGGCTGTGCTGTGAGGACTGTGCTTTGCTGTGAGGACTGTGCTGTGCTGTACTGTGAGGACTGTGCTGTGAGGATTATGCTGTGCTGTGAGGACTGTGCTATGCTATGAGGAGTGTGCTGTGAGGACTGTGCTGTGCTGTTAGGACTGTGCTGTGCTGTGAGGACTGCTGTGCTGTGAGGACTGTGCTGTGCGGACTGTGCTGTGCTGCACTGTGAGGACTGCTGTGCTGTGAGGACTGTGCTGTGAGGATATGCTGTGCTGTGAGGACTGTGCTGTGCTATGAGGACTGTGCTGTGAGGACTATGCTGTGAGGATTGTGCTGAGCTGTGCTGTAAGGGCTGAGCTGTGCTGTGAGGATTGTGCTGAGCTGTGCTGTGCTGTACTGTGAGGAATGTGCTGTGAGGATTGTGCTGTGCTGTTAGAACTGTGCTGTGCTGTTAGGACTGTGCTGTGCTGTGAGGACTGTGCTGAGCTGTGAGGACTGTGCTGTGCTATGAGGACTGAGCATGTTGTGCTGTGCGGACTGTGCTGTAAGGACTGTGCTGTGCTGTGAGGACTGTGCTGAGCTGTGAGGCTGAGCTGTGAGGACTGTGATGAGCTGTGCTGTGAGGACTGTGCTGTACTGTGAGGACTGTACTGTGCTGGGAGGATTGTGCTGAGCTGTGCTGTGAGGATTGTGCTGTGCTGTGAGGACTGTGCTGAGCTGTGAGGACTGCTGAGCTGTGCTGTGAGGACTGTGCTGTAAGGACTGTGCTGTACTGTGAGGACTGTACTGTGCTGGAGGATTGTGCTGCGCTGTGTGGACTATGCTGAGCTGTGCTGTGAGGACTGTGCTGTGCCATGCTGTGAGGGCTGTGCTGTGAGGATTGTGCTGAGCTGTGCTGTGAGGACTGTGCTGTGCTGTACTGTGAGGACTATGCTGTGCTGTGAGGACTATGCTGTGCTGTGAGGACTGTGCTGCGCTGTGCTGTGAGGACTGTGCTGTACTGTGAGGATTGTGCTGAGACTGTGCTGTGAGTGCTGTGCTGTACTGTGAGGATTGTGCTGTGCTGTTAGGACTGTGCTGTGAGGACTGTGCTGTGCTGTAAGGACCGTGCCGTTCTGTGTGAGTACTGTGCTGTGCTATGAGGACTGAGCTGTGTTGTGCTGTGAGGACTGTGTGTAAGGACTGTGCTGAGCTATGCTGTAGAGGACTGTGTTGTGCTGTGAGGACTGTACTGTGCGGACTGTGCTGAGCTGAGCTGTAAGGACTGTGCTGAGCTGTGAGGACTGTGCTGAGCTGTGAGGACTGTACTGTGCTGTGAGGACTGTACTGAGCTGTGCTGTAAGGACTGTACTGTGCGGACTGTGCTGTGAGGACTGTGCTGTGCTGTGAAGACTGTACTGTGGCTGGGAGGATGTGCTGAGCTGTGCTGTGAGGACTGTGCTGAGCTGTGCTGTGTGGACTGTGATGGCAGTGCTGTGAGGACTGTGCTGTGCTGTGAGGACTGTGCTGACTGTGCTGTGTGGACTGTGATGGCAGTGCTGTGAGGACTGTGCTGTGCTGTGAGGACTGTGCTGTGCTGTACTGTGAGGACTGTGCTGTGAGGACTGTGCTGTGAGGATTATGTTGTGCTGTGAGGACTGTTCTGTGCTATGAGGATGTGCTGTGAGGACTGTGCTGTGCTGTGAGGACTGTGCTGTGCTGTACTGTGAGGACTGTGCTGTGAGGATTATGTTGTGCTGTGAGGACTGTGCTGTGCTATGAGGAGTGTGCTGTGAGGACTGTGCTGTGAGGATTGTGCTGTGCTGTGAGGACTGTGCTGTGAGGATTATGTTTTGCTGTGAGGACTGTGCTGTGCTATGAGGAGTGTGCTGTGAGGAGTGTGCTGTGAGGATTGTGCTGTGCTGTTAGGACTGTGCTGAGCTGTGAGGACTGCTGTGCTGTGAGGACTGTGATGTGCTGTTAGGACTGTGCTGTGCTGTGAGCACTGTGCTGTGCTGTGAGGACTGTGCTGTGAGGACTGTGCTGTGCTGTAAGGACTGGGCCGTGCTGTGAGTACTGTGCTGTGCTATGAAAACTGAGCTGTGTTGTGCTGTAAGGACTGTGCTGTATGGACTGTGATGAGCTGTGCTGTGTGGACTGTGCTGTGTGGACTGTGCTGTAAGGTCTGTGCTGTGAGGTCTGTGCTGTGCTGTGAGGACTGTGCTGAGTTGTGAGGACTGTGCTGTGCTGTGAGGATTGTGCTGATCTGTGCTGTGAGGACTGTGCTGTGAGGATTGTGCTGTGCTGTCAGGACTGTGCTGTGAGGACTGTGTTGAGCTGTGCTGTGAGGGCTGTGCTGAGCTGTGGTGAGGACTGTGCTGTGAGGATTGTGTTGTGCTGTGAGGACTGTGCTGTGCTGTAAGGACTGTGCCGTGCTGTGAGTACTGTGCTGTGCTATGAGGACTGAGCTGTGTTGTGCTGTGAGGACTGTGCTGTAAGGACTGTGATGATCTGTGCTGTGAGGACTGTGCTGTGCTGTGAGGACTGTGTTGAGCTGTGAGGACTGAGTTGAGTTGTGAGGACTGAGCTGAGTTGTGAGGACTGTGCTGTGCTGTGAGGACTGTGCTGAGCTGTGCTGTGAGAACTGTGCTGTGAGAACTGTGCTGTGAGGACTGTGCTGTGAGGGATTGTGCTGTGCTGTGAGGAGTATGCTGTCAGGACTGTGCTGTGAGGACTGTGCTGAGCTGTGCTGTGAGAACTGTGCTGTGCTGTGAGGACTTTGCTGTGTTGTGAGGACTGTGCTGAGGATCGTGTGACTGCAGCTTCTTTCGGCTGATGATCGGGAGAGGACTGAGGTGGGAGAATTCTTCCTGGCGCTCAGTATCTCCTGGCACCACATGACTCTGGGGCTGCAGGTGGGTTATTATTCACAAGGCATCGGCATGATGCCTGCATGAGGCTGCTGCTTGCTGGGGATCTGCGTGGGGGGATCATACTTGCATAGAGCTGCTGCTTACTGGGGATCTGCATGGTGGGGGGCATTATACTTGCATGGGGCTGCTGCTTGCTGGGATCTGGTGTGGGGTGGTATACTTGCATAGGGCTGCTGATTGCTGGGGATCTGGGTGGGTGGGCATTATACTTGCGTAGGGCTGCTGCTGCTGGGATCTGCGTGGGTGGGTAATTATACTATCATGGGCTGCTGCTTGCTGGGGATCTGCATACGTGGGGGGCATTATACTTGCATGGGGCTGCTGCTTGCTTAGGATCAGCTTGGGTAGTGGTGGCCATGCTCTTATGGGGCTGCTGATTACTGGGGATCTGCATGGGTAGGGGGCCATGATTCTTGCATGGGGCTGTGGACTGGTGGCTGCATGGGTGTAGGGTGTTACTTGCATAGGGCTGTGTGATGGGGTAACTGTGTGAATTGGGTGATGTTACTTGAATGTGGCTGTATGCTGGGGAACTGTGTGGAAAGGGGGTAACGTTACTTGCGTGGGCTGGGGAACTCTGTGGGTAGGGGATGTTACTCACATGGGGTTGCATTCTGGGGGTGCTGAGTGGGGAAAATGTATGATGTTACTTGTGTGGGTCCGGTTACTTCGTTTGTAGGGGTGATGTTACTCACTTGGGTCTGTGTACTGGGCATCTGCGTTTGGAAGGAGGGGATGATTTTACTTGTGAGGAAAAGGGGGTGATGTTACTTTTGTGGGGTCGTGTGCTGAGGAGACAGCATGGGAGAGAGGGTGATGTTACTGACATGGTGCAGAGAGGTGTGTGATGTCACTTGCATTGTGCTGCATAAAGGGGGGGGGCGGAGAGAAGGAGGGTGGTGGCACTTGTGTGGAAGGTTGGAAGGTGAGGCTAAACAGGGAAGAGTGAGATGTTGGGGATCTAAAGGGAGGGATTGATCATATCTACATGAGAGCGTCTGCCTGAAGGGCTGACAGCTGAGGTGTGAGGCTTGATTTGCACTGAAAACAGTTTTCCTATTAATAGTATTGGGGGGCGCAGGACTTTGGGTTTCCGCTCGGCCACTAGGAAGCTTGAAACTGCATAAAAAAAATTGTCTCCACATTTTGGGCCGTGTTCTGTCCTCAAACACTATATGGATCGTTTCCATAGGAGTCAGGCACTTGCATCGAGTCCTGTGTATAATTTTGTTTCCTTATTTTCTGGTCTAGATATTGTGTATTTCCCTCATCTCCAGCAGTGTCACCTCCCTGCGGAGGACATTGCATCACTGCTCATCTCTCCAGCAGGCGGAGCGCTAGTGTCTGTACAATTCATGTGAGGCTGCTGAAGAGGTGACACCGTGGACGTCCAATAATGTCAGATGAGTATAATCCTTCCTAAAACCCCTGACTCTCTCCATCTCTATTAGCTTGCTAGGGTTTGCCATCTTGGGGTCACCCACCCTTTTATTTCCTTTTCTGCCTTCTCCCCCTCCTTCCTTTTCCACCTTCTCCCCCTGCTTCCTTTTTCACCTTCTCCCCCCCACCTTCCTTTTCTGCCTTCTCCCCCCCCCCTTCCTTTTCTGCCTTCTCCCCCTCCTTCCTTTTCACCTTCTCCCCCTGCTTCCTTTTTCACCTTCTCCCCCCCTTCCTTTTCTGCCCTCCCCCCCCTTCCTTTTCTGCCTTCTCCCCCCCCTTCCTTTTCTGCCTTCTCCCCCCCCTTCATTTCTGCCTTCTCCCCCCCTTCCTTTTCTGCCTTCTCCCCCTCCTTCCTTTTCCACCTTCTCCCCCTGCTTCCTTTTTCACCTTCCCCCTTCCTTTTCGCCTCCCCCCCCCCTTCCTTTTCTGCCTTCTCCGCCCCCCCTTTCCCTTCCCCCCCTTCCTTTTCTGCCTTCCCCCCCCTTCCTTTCTGCCTTCCCCCCCCTTCCTTTTCTGCCTTCTCCCACCCCCTACCTTTTTCACCTTCTCCCACCCCTTCCTTTTCTGCCTTCTCCCCCTCCTTCCTTTTCCACCTTCTCCCCCTCTTCCTTTTCACCTTCTCCCCCCCCCCCTTCCTTTTCTGCCTTCTTCCCCCCTACCTTTTTCACCTCCCCACTTCCTTTTATGCCTTTCCCCCCCCTTCCTTTTCTGCCTTCTCCCCCCCCTTCCTTTTCTGCCTTCTCCCCCCCCCTTCCTTTTCTGCCTTCTCCCCCCCCCTTCCTTTTCTGCCTTCTCCCCCCTCCTTCCTTTTCCCCTTCTCCCCCTCCTTCCTTTTCACCTTCTCCCCCCCTTCCTTTTCTGCCTTCTTCCCCCCTACCTTTTTCACCTCCCCCACTTCCTTTTCTGCCTTCTCCCCCCCCCCCCCTTCCTTTTTGCCTTCTCCACCCCCCCTTCCTTTTCTGCCTTCTCCCCCCCCTTCCTTTTCTGCCTTCTCCCCCTCCCCCCCCCTACCTTTTCTCCTCTCCCCCCCCCTTCCCCTTCTTCTGCCTTCTCCTCCCCCTATTTTTTTGTTTTGTATGTTCCAGCTTGTGTTTCCACTTCTGTAGACACCCTTGCTGCCTCTTTTCTCCTGTCCTGGCCTCCTTTCCTCCTCTGCTGCCTCTTTTCTCCCTGTCTCTCCTCAAGCATCCAGACAAAAGGTCTTGCTGCCTAATGACATTACTGCCATTTGGGGACACAATATTACGGTTTCACAGCTGTGGCACCTTTACTGGTTAGCAATAGACACCCTCCTGGGATGATTTTAATTTCTCTTTCGCCTCATTGGGGACACAGGACCATGGGTGCTATGCTGCTGTCCACTAGGTGACACTATGCATAATCTGAAAAAGAAACAGTGGCTCCTCCTCTGCAGTATACACCCCTGGCCGGCCACAGCCTTAACTAGTTTTTGCTTAGTGTCGGTAGGAGGTGTCAAAGATAAGTTTTAAATCTACAAAAACATTATGTGAAACTCTAATGTGTATTAAATGCTTATACTTATATTTAGTTTTATGTTAGGAATCTTGTTATATATATGTATATATATATATTATTTAGATATATTTGTATATCCACACTTTATATTATAAAGACCTTGATACATATGCTATTAGATATCTGGACTTGTGCGTCATTATATATGTCTTGAAAGAACTAATTGAAACTGATTATATTAATGGACTTTGAACTGTTTGCAAGAAGAAGACAAAGGATTCTACATGACAACCCCTTTAAGATGATACCCTGCCAGATGAGGAGGGTACTTGGGAGGAAACACTTAATCCCATAGGACAATATAATGAGACTTATCTATACAAGGGCCAGAGACTCCTGTGATTGCTTAATGTTTTTGGGTGACACCCTAATGGGATTTTCCTATGTACTGAATATGTGTTGTGCTGTAAAAATAAAGACATTCCTTTTTGCGCCACTTTCAAGAGAAGTTCGGTATCTGACCCTGCGTCAATATCTAAGCTTCAAAGCATGCTTCTTGAATAAGTTAATTTGGCAAGGGATAAGCAAAGAGCCGGGGTCCCTTGAATCTCGCTTCTACAGAAGCACACCTAAATTTTATTCTTCAAATCACAGAAGAAGCAAAGGGGGTCTCTTTCGAGACTCCCGGCATGGCTCTTTCCTCGACCCCCCATTAGGGGGTTGCCGGGTTGAAGTAGAGACCATCTCCCCCATGCCACTCCCTCCTCAGCATCTCGGGGTGCTCGGTTGAGGTGATATGACCCCCTCCCTCCCCAATTCCTCTGGTTTCTGGGTTGAGGTCGAGGCGATGGAGAAGCCCTCCGATGGTGACACCTGCACCCTCCCTAATCACTCCTCCTGGAGCATTAGGTTGAGACACCTCAGGTAGGGTCACAGTGACAGCAGATACACAGCATCCACCTCAAGGGCCCCCCTTCTCAAGGATTGCAAACAAACTGCTGCACTACCCAGGAGCCACAGCTGCACTTCGGTCTCCTGATGGGACCGGGGGCAGTGCTAGGGCTGGCATGGCACATACAAAGGCACAGGATCACTGTGCCTCTAAACCAGCACAGCACCTACAGGTGCCAGGGTCACCCTCCCATGGCCCCCTTTAGGATTATAGCCCCTCCGCTACCTTGCCTAGGGACCTGGAGAGGTCCGGATCAATTCAGGCCCCTATCAGGTCCTCGGCCGCCTGGAGCCATTTCGGCTTCAGCTTTCTTTTTTTTTTTTTTTGAACCATATATTTATTGGGTTTTAAACATTATATGATTGTCAAAATATTAGGATAAGCATATCCAACATTCATTTACACAAAGCAAACATCTTTTTCTGAAATTAACAATACTTCTCCAATTGCAGTTGCGCCGAAAAATCTTAACAACCCCCCTCCCAACCCACCTCGGAAATTATCCATTACTCATATTGTGTCTTGTACTCTCGAGAAAATATGATCATGATATAGATATACCAATTCCACACTCGTTTTAGTCTTTTAGATATCACATCTCAGCCTACCAAGTGTCCCTCCTAACTCTCCCTCTGCATACCAGACCGACGAACGAAATGGTAACATTGACTATTTCACCATCTGTAAATTCTTTTTCAATAAATATTTTCCATCTGAAGAAAAATTTCTTGGTTAGTTTATTTGGATTGCGTAGCGTATCCATCGATTCAAGTGTCAAAGTATGGCGCATCATCATCTTGATCTGGTTCAGGTCTGGGGGTCTGTCGTTAAGCCAGTGTTGGAGAAGGAGTCTTTTGGCTATTATTGCAATATAATGCCATAGGACATGTGGGTGTCTGTGAGCTCCAGTATCCGTCTGGTAGTGGAAAACCAACGTAACGGATCTAGACCCTCCATATCTCCACATATCTCCTTAGCCCAACTTTCAACCTTTCTCCAGTAATCTTGTGAATCAGGGCAGGACCAAAGACCATGTTCCAGGTCCGTCATCTCAAGTTTACATTTTGGGCAGTGAATCCATCTCTCTTGGTTGGCCTGGGAGGGTGGAACATTAAAACCCTGGATAGTCCCATGCATAATCCTGAATTGGGAATCCCTCCATCTCTCATTACTAATGTATCGTCTCATAAGCCCCCACCCCTCTAAAATTTTCTGAGTGAGTTCAGGGTCTTTAATGTGCTTTCGCCACTTGTTGAAGAACCCTCTCCTCCTTTGCGAGCGTAGGACTTGTTGTATTTTGGCATATAAAGAGGTAATGGACACATCACCTTCATTTATGTTTAGTATGTCGGACCATAAATTGTTATCAACCTCCCCAGAGAGGTCCCGCAGATGTGAAAGGAGATGGTGGTCCAACTGGTGGTATTGTATCGCCTGAAATTGGGGTAAATTAAAAGTATGCAGCACCTCCTTCTCCGTCATCCACCTTCGCTCATCAAAATTTATGAGGTCTTCTAGTGTATTGACACCTTTTTCTTTCCAAGTTTTAAATAGAGAGTTTTCACGGCCCAACTCAAAAGCCGGGCATCTCCACGGATTAAGTCGCTTGGAGACCTTCCATGCCAGTTTGAGTTTTTTCCTGACCTCTCTCCACGTTATGATGGTATCTCTATATATTACTGTGTTTTTCAGGGTGGCCGGAAGGCAGGACAACGGAGAATGTAATAAGGCGGACAAATCCTATGGTTTAGCCCATTCTCCCTCTAGTTCTAAGTCTGAAAACTTGCTTGTTCCCTTAATCCAGTCCAATACATTACGTAAGATACATGCTAGGTTATATCCCCTAACATCTGGGAGCTGCAACCCCCCTTCCTGCTTGGGTTGTATTAATGTCCTAAAGGCTAGTCTAGATCTCTTTCCTCTCCATAAAAATTTAGTGAAAGCTTTGTTAATTCTTATAATATCAGTATGTTTCATTAGCATAGGAATGGTCTGGAGAGGGTAAAGTAGTTTTGAAAAGCTCATCATTTTAAGCAGATGGCAGCGTCCCAGCAGAGACAGCGGCAACCCCTCCCATCTTGCCAACTCCTGCTCTATCTTTGTAATGATCGGTAAAAAGTTAAGTTTATATGTCAGCCCACTGGATCTGGCTAAGTGTATTCCCAGATATTTGAGAGTGTTTTTCGCTATAGGTAATCCGCAGAAGTTTTCCCCTTTTCGTGTTCCTTCTTCTTGGTTTATAAAGAGGACTTCACATTTGCCTTTGTTTAAAGCAAAACCTGAATATCTACCCCATTTCTCTATGTCTGACAATATATCTGGAAGGTCTCTCTCTGGGTTCTGAACATATAAGATGATATCATCAGCAAAAAGTGAAAGCTTAATTTCAGCATTCCCTACCTTAAAACCCTCATAGGCGTTATGACGTTCCAGATATAGTGCCAGAAGTTCTATAGCCAGATTAAATAATAGGGGCGATAATGGGCATCCTTGTCTCGTTCCCTTTTGAAGGGTGAAGGAATCTGACAGAAAACCAGGCGTACTAATACAAGCTTTGGGGTTACTGTATAATGCACTAATGTATTGCCTAAAGGGGCCTAGTATACCTATGGAGTCAAGCACTTTACCCAGCCATGACCATCTGACATTGTCGAATGCTTTTTCAGCGTCAAGAGTGATCATGGCTGGGTTACCACCGTTCAACTTTGTTTTCCTTCCCATAACATCTAGCATTAGCATTGCTTTTCTTATATTTGTAGTGGTTGACCTCCCCTTAATAAAGCCCGCCTGATGTGTGGGTATCAGTTTGGGTAGGACCACTGCCAATCTGTCAGCCAGAATTTTAGAGAGGAGCTTCAAGTCTTGATTTATTAAAGAGATCGGTCTATAGTTTGCTGGGTCTGTGGGCGCCTTTCCTGGTTTAGGTATCAATTTGATGTAAGCTAGATTCATTCTCTCCGGGATAGGAGCCCCACGCAATATTGAATTATATAGGTCACATAGCACCGGAGAGATCTGCTCCCTTAATGACTTGAAGAAAGCACCATTATATCCATCTGGTCCGGGCGCTTTACCCGGGTTTAAATGTCGTATAGCCATCTCAATTTCGTCAGTCGTGACTGGGCTGTTAAGAAATTGAGCGTCCTCTTGGGAAACAGCTGGCAGTGTTATCCCTCCCAACCAGGCAAGGCTGTCTGAGTCGTCAGTGTTGACCTCCGTGTAAAGAGAAGCATAAAATCTACCCAGTACTCGAGAGATGCCCTTAGGGTCATGCCAAGTGGTGCCATGTGTATCCACTATCGCTTGTATAGGGGAGGGCTTATGCCTACCCTTGGCTAACCTAGCTAATAGACGCCCTGACTTATCCCCAAATTTCTGGAGTTCTAATTCCAAACGATTTTTATAAATGTCTTCCCGTTTTCCCCGCCCAGACATCAAAATCTGTCTTTGCCTGTAGCCACTTCTCTCTGTCAGGAGCCGCCATTGTGCATTGATAACGTGTATACGCATCTCTTACCACTAGACTGGCTTGAACAAATTTGTCTTTGATTTGTCGTTTAATCCTCATGCTATACGCCATGATATGCCCTCGCATCACCGTTTTCGCTGTCTCCCAGTATAAAGCTGGATCTGATCTATGTTCCAGATTGTCGGAAGAGAAGTGCGACCACCATTCTCCCAGTAGTTTAGTAAAATTTTCTTCTCTGACAAACGTGTCGGGGAATCTCCATAAATAATCGGAGCCTTTCTCAAATTTGTCTCTGGTCTCTAACACCAATGGGCTATGGTCCGAGATCAGCATGTCCTCGATTTTAATATCCGTCATTTGTTGGATTATCTTGGGTGAAACAAAGAACATATCCAATCTGGACCACGACCCATGGGGGCGCGAGAAGTGGGTAAACTCTCTACCCAGTGGGTTAACTAACCTCCAAGCATCTAACAACCCAGCTTCCCCCACTAAGCTTTCCAAAACACTGTAGTCACCTGATCTACCCCCAGCCTGCTTTCTCAAGTGAGTTTGGGATGCAGTTCGTCTATCCTCCTCCTCCTTCATGACCATGTTAAAATCTCCACCGATTATTTTATTATTCCCGTTGTCTAGGAGCAATGTGTTTTGTAATTGTTGGAAGAAGGGTTTCTGTTTCCCGTTAGGGGCATAGATATTGTAAACATTAAAGGTGTCGTTTTGAATTTGTATCGTTAATTGTATTATTCTACCTTCCTTATCTTTTGAAGTAGATAGTACTGAGTGAGCTAGTGACCTATGTATCAGAATTAGAACTCCCGCCTTTTTTTTCTACTGCCCCCGAACCATAGACCTCTCCCACCCATAACTTTTTGAGGCGGAAAAAGTCCTCCGCGGCCAGGTGGGTCTCCTGGAGCAAAGCTATATCCACATGCAGCCTCTTAAGGTGGCGTAAGACCATCATGCGCTTCGCCGGGGAGCGCAGACCCTTAACATTCCAGGAGGCCCACCTAACCATCGGAAGCCTCCCCGCGCGGGCCCAAAATTTCTTCATAGTGAATATCCACAAGTGGTTGATATCGTCTGGTATGACTTTGAGTGAGGTGTGACAGACATTGATGGTATAACTTTTTAGAAACACATTTCCAAGGATAACTTCCGTTTTTTTCCTCCCCTTTCTTCCCACCCTCCCACCCCCAAATCACTCCAACACCTTTCAGCATCAAAAAGTCGGTGACTTCGCTTATGTCCTCAAGTGCGGCCCGCATATTTAGCTCCACCCCGCCTCGTCCTCCGCCACCTCTGAAAACATTTAGTCAGACAACATCATAACTCCAACATTCTGCCCAAATAACATCAATCTCCAATTGGCGACCATCCATTTTAAGATAGTTAAACAGGTTGCCCAAGGGCCATGTCTCATGAGCACATCGTATAAACATCCCACAACCCTTTTCACATTCTCTGCAATCATGGGTAATCAATGAGTTTCTATAAACGTTTGAGTGGGTTCCACTTTAAAGTCGCCATGGTCGGATGTCCACGTCAGAGTTCAGTACTGAATAAGGACCTTTTGAACACGTTAGCGTCAGTGCAGCCATGGTCCTGTGGAATAAGCCTAATTAAGGAGAGAGAAGATCAAAAAGAAAGAGAGAGAAGGGAAGAAGAGAGAGGAGAAAGAGAAAAAAAAAAAAAAAAAGAGGGGGGGGGGGGAAGATGGGGGGTTGAAAGGGGAAGGGAGGGGAGGGGGGAGGTTAAAAGGGGAAGGGGGGGAGAAGAAGGGGGTGACAATATATTCCTCTCTTTATCTCTTAGAACAGCCAAACTCTTCTCCTTTTCCTTCAGGACATCTGCTGCAAATTCGCCAGTTGCAATTATCGTCGAGAGTAGTCCATTTTAATTTGTCCCTGTATCACTTTTTCCTTTGCCATCTATTTCCGGATTGCCTCTGTTGTTTTGGGTTACCCGGCGTTGCTCCTTTTTGTACCCCATCTTCCAATAGGGAGTATGACCTGAGTCTATAAGATCTCACAGAGGTTCTGTCTATTTCGTTTTCTGAATCTGGAGCAGACGTAGGTTTCGCAGGTGATCCCTTACTAGTACGGGGCGGTGACTCGGATCTTCTTGGAGAAGCTACATTATCTTTGGCAGCCGCCATTGCCTCCTCCGGATCAGAGAAGGTCAGCATGACACCCTCTCTAGATCTGAATCTTAAGGTTGCAGGAAAATTCAGCTGAAAGCGGATGTTTTTCTTATGTAGCAGTGAACACGTCTCACTGAATGCCCTTCTGCGACGTGTGACTTCTACAGAATAGTCCGCAAAGACCAGTGCTCTATGTCCCTGTAGTATTAGAGGATGTTTTTTTGCTTTATATGCCCGGAGAATCTCCTCTTTGTCCCTGTGGTTCAAAAATTTTGCTATGGCGTGTCTGGATTTATTGGGCTCCCTGGAAGCTGCATTCGGAGCTAGGTGTCTCGTGGTTTCAGTCGTCTCCTGAACGTCTCTAGGTGGACCTATTCTATGGGCACGCTCTGTCTTGCATCTATGAGTAAGACCTAGGGCTTTAGGCAGTTCCACCTCAAAAATTTCTTCTAGTTGACTCACAGGGACAGACTCTGGGAGCCCCACAATTTTTAGGTTACTCCGTCTCGTTCTATTTTCAATGTCCTCCAGCTTATTATGCGTGTAGTCAGCATGTTTTTGCAGGGCCATTAGCTGTTCCTCAAGTTCCTGAATCCTGTCCTCTGCTGTTCCAATTCTAGATTCAGCCTCAAGAAGCTGCTGCTCATGTGTCTCCACTTTCACAGACAGGTCTCTAGTAGATGTAATGAGATATAGAAATTGGTTGCGCCACGCTGCTTTATATTTTTATATCCACCCTCTGTTAAGTCACCGTTACACTCACCTTTTCCTGTTGTGCTGTCCGCACAACAGGGGGGCTCACGTAGTGAGTGCACGGGTCTCTCTCTGGACGGTGTGGATTTCTTTCCCTTTTTCCTCGGTGTCCGCCTGTGTAATTGCACGTGATCCGTCACGTGTTTTCCTCTCCTCTGTTAGATTTGTCTTCTCCTCCGGAGCTGCTCCACCGCTCTCCCCATAGGGAGATGGATATGCAGGCAATGGAATAAAACAATGTTTGGGTGAGCGCTGGGATATGAAGACAGCTACACTTCAACAAGTATTTTACCTGTAAGTTTATTGTTCAAATCACACTAGGTCCTCTCCCACAACATGTTTCGACGCTCAGGGCGTCTTCCTCAATTTGATCCACTTGAGGAAGACGCCCTGAGCGTCGAAACATGTTGTGGGAGAGGACCTAGTGTGATTTGAACAATAAACTTACAGGTAAAATACTTGTTGAAGTGTAGCTGTCTTCATATCCCAGCGCTCACCCAAACATTGTTTTATTCCAAGGTCTCTAGAAGAGGCTGCCACCATCTCTGCCACTGTGACTTTAAATTCTTCAGCTAGATGCACAGCCATTTCTTTAGCCAATTTTTTATAGTCCAAGCGCTGGAACCCCCAGCTATCTCCTGAATCCTCTCCCCAGGTATCAGAAGTGTGTTGACTTTATACTTTACTCATAGCTGCAACCTGTGTCTGTGATGGTATCTGAGGCTGGTGTTGGTCACAGAGCACTTGCACTGCCTGTGGTCTCTGTCCTGGGGGGATTTCATGCTCTCTCTCTGGGGCCTTCTCCTGGGGACCCTCCGGTCTCTCCACTGTTCCTGCACCTCCCGACTTATTCTCCCTGTTCCCCGCCATCCGCTCCGATCCTCCATCCTGTGACATCTCCTGTGTATCTTGTGTGCAGACCGCGCCATTACTGCGGTCTGCACATGGCGTCCCGCCTCTCTCACCCTCCCTGTTTCTTATGATATCTCGGTCCAATGTGGCCATGGCGGGTCTTACCGGGATCGCGGAGGCCTCCTCTGTACCGGTGGTTGTTCAGGGGGCAGCCCTGGAGAATAGTAGAAGGCGGATGGCGGCGGATTGCCAAGGCGGGGAGCGGAGCAGGCTCAGGCGCGTCTGCACATGGAGGGGCCGGAACCGGAAGTCCGGCTTCAGCTTTCTAATTTAGGCTGCGGCTTCGGCCTAGACCAAAGCCGCCGCCTTTTCTCCGCCCCCCGGATGACTAATATGACACTGCACAGTGTCACAGAGGGGGCAGATCGCAGCTGAAAGGGCGCGATTCTGCTCAGCCTGGCGCCCTTTTCAGCTCTTTGCCCCCCTCCCTCATCTTCTCCGGCGGCCATTACTGCTGCAGCACACAGATTGCAGCTCCCAGTCAGCAGCCTCAGGAGAGCTCGGACCAAGGCCAGCAAGTCTCCGGGGGGCACAGGACACTGGACATCGGTGCTGGACACTAGAGGGGCACACCTGGTGTAGTAAGATCACAGCTGAGGCACCATCCTTGGCTGTGACTCCATTTGCTATATAAGGCTCCTCTGCATAGACCTCCCTGCCTATTCCCAGGCACTATGCCGGGCTTAAAGTCCAAGAAAACCAAGATTCAGGACCCCAAGGTTCAGGACTCTTATTATGCTTTCTGCACAGCCTGCAGGAACCCCCTGCCCAGCGGCAATACGTACCCGCACTGCCAGGACTACATCCAGCCTAATGTGCCAGAGCCCCAGGTAGCCCTTACTACTCCCATTGACCCTAATATCACGCCGGAATGGGCAACACACATATCCCAATCCATGTCGCAGTCCATAGATGGGCTTACCTCCACATTGCTTCAGGTCTTGCAGAGTCACCCCTTGACCGCGGCCGCTGCTCAACAAAGGGAGAGCTCGGACCAGGGACATGATGACCAGAGCTCATCCACTTCTAGAACAGGACGCAAGCGGACCCATGGGTCACGCTCGTCAGTGTCATCACATAGCTCGCGTTCACCCCCTTCCAGGGAGAGACACTGTAGCTCCAAAACATCAAGAAGGTCCCCTAGCAGGGACAGACACCATAGTTCTAGATCCCGACGGCCGACCCCGGACAGAGAGAGCCACCGTCCAAGCTCCCCTAACAGGGGACGTCACAGCAATACAGATTCTGAGGGCCTCTGTGATTCCGACTCGGATCAGGACGCAGAAACAGCTCTCGACCCAAATCTCCCTAGCACTGCAGCACTAGTTGAGGATATAATCTCTTCCATCAATCGGGTGTTGGACATTTCTGATCCAGCCCCGGATGCTCCAGAACACAAAATCTCTTTTCAAGAGGTTCGGAGGATGCCTAAATTCTTCTCCAATTACCCAGAGTTTAAGGCGATCCTTAAAAAGCATCGCTCACAACCTGAGAAAAAATTCGCCAATCACAAATATCTGGAGACACGTTATCCTTTCCTACAGGATGTGACCCAAGAGTGGACAGATTCACCGGAAGTGGATCCCCCCAGTCTCTAGGCTAGCAGCACAGTCACTGCTTTCTCTGCCGGATAGCTCATCTCTCAGGGACACAGCGGACCGTCAGGTGGAACGCATGGCCCGATCCATTTTTGAAGCCGCAGGGTCCTATCTGGCACCCGCATTCTCTTCAGTCTGGGCCGCCAAGGCCATCATGGCTTGCCCCAAAAGCTTACAGGCTGGCCTCTGCTCATCTAACCCTGAGCTGGCGGATCAAGCTGTTCAAATTTCAGTTGTAGCAGATTATATGCTCCACGCAGCTCTAGACTCAGTAAACTGTGCAGCAGGGATAGCATCAAACATCATCATAATCCGGCGTGTCCTCTGGCTGTGGGAATGGAAGGTGGACGCAGTTTACAAAAAGTCACTCACACACCTGCCGTACCTTAGGGTACCTTTACACAACGCAATTTTTGGTGGCGATATGAGGCGGTCTAACGTGCACGTGCAAGTTTTTCATGCTCACCTTAGATCGCCGATGGCGCCATTACACGCCGCAATTTTGCCATCAACCTAAGGCGATGTCTCGCCCCGGAAATCGCCTCACCCATAGCGGAACCAATCCGGTTGACTTCCCTCGCCGCTTCAGACGCTGCAATCCTCAAAGGAATGTGGGCGTACATGTTCAGCACGGCAAGAACATAGGCGTGCCAGACTGGTTTACACCGCACCCCAAACACGCTCATTGGACAACGCAATAGCGTTATGATAGGCCAGCCTTTGCTGGAAGGCTGGCTAATACATGACGCCATTGTCTATTGGAGTTTGTGATTAATACGCTTGTGTCGTCGATAGTACAAGAGGCATATTCAAACACGATTCCGATCCTTTCGGAACTCATCAGGCTGGTCAGTCTCTCGACCGGCACGAACTCGTAGCAGTTCCCCACGTAGGGACAGCTCGCGGTCGACGCAAAAGTGAGACAAGACCGGGCAGTCGAAGGCAAGCCAGTCAAAACCTAAGGGAGCCAAATCCCAGAGGTTCTCCTCGTCATGACTTGCTGTCTCCAGAAGACACCCCACCCGTGACGACTTTCACGCTTTCGTCAAGTCTGGCTGCCTATTACAGAAGACAAATAGTGTCTTCCGGATACAAGATAGAATTTACTTCCAACCCACCAAACCGATTTTTTTTCCATTGCTTCCCACCCGGGGACTGCTTTGGGACGTCCCATGGTCCTGTGTCCCACAATGAGGTTAAGGGGAAAAGGAGATTTTTATGTACTCGCCATAAAATCTTTTTCTTTTAGCGTCTAATTGAGGGACACAGCTCCTGCCCTGTTGCCCGTTCCGGGCCGTTTTTATACTGAGTTCTCATATTGTTCTTGAGCTGCTACATAGTTGCTTTTTTCTATAGGCATGGTTATGTTATCTACAGTGTTGGCCAAAAGTATTGACACCCCTGCAATTCTGTCAGATAATACACAGTTGTGTAACCAAGTATTAGGCTGAGGGTGCTAATACTTTTGTCCGGCCCATTTTTGGAGTTTTGTGTGAAATGATCAATGTTTTCTGGTCATCATAATGGGAGACCCAGACAATGGGGTTTAGGGCTCTGCCCTCCGGAGGTCACACTAGGTACTACAAGTTTGTAGACACCGCCTCCTCCGCTTATAAACCCCCACCGTAGGAGACATCCTCAGTTTTAAACTTAGTGTGCTCGGAGGATCACGCTTTGCTTGCACTTCACTGCATTCTCACAACTTACGTGATGGCGTCTGAAGACAAGGTAAAATGGTCCCCGTCGGGGACCCTCGACAGTCTCCCCGCTCACCCTTTGTGGAACACGCTGGTGGAGGTACCGGAGGGCAAAATGCCTGGACACTCTGTGTTCTCCCGGTACGCTGTCGCACTCCTTTTTCCATCCCTTCCTGGGGGCTCTGGAGAATGGGAGTTGGGAGCCTTGCACAGCTCCGCTCCGTCCGAGGCCTCCCTAAATGGTGCTTACAGACCGGACTGGAGCCAGCCCAGTCTGAGGCCTCCCTAAATGGTGCTTACACTCCAGACTGGCGCTGCACCCCCGTCCGAGGCCTCCCTAAATGGTGCTTACAGACCGGACAGGCACTGAGGCCCGTGCGTCTCCTGTGTGCCTGGGGGTAGTGTCGGACACTTTATGTGTCCGGACACTCAGACCGCGCGTACCCTCGGGTCCGCGGTTCTGTCGGTGTGCCCTGTGCTGGGGTCACCCTGGCTGACCGCCCTGTGTATCACAGGGGCTGCGGCTGTGGACTGCAGGTGTTTGTATATACTGACAGTCTGTGTGTGTATGTTGTATTCACACTTTCCCGCGCTGCGGGCTCTAGTCACCTCCATTACTGAGGCTGCCTGGAGGATGGGAAGCAGCCCTTGCGGTGACGTCACCGATGGGCGTGTGTGTGTGCTTCCCGCGTGTTCTCGGCGCCGCCCACGACTTTGCTCTCGGCGGCCATCTTCTCCCTCACTTCCCGGCTGGGATCTATCGGCAGCGCGTGTCTGCACTTCAGGGGAGACCGGAACTCGCGGAGGTCACACACACACACCGCTTCCTCCTACCGCTTTACTGCGGTCGGTAAGCCACCGGGTTTCCCGGTTTGTTTTTGTGAACGGCAAATTGGCTTATATTCTCCCCACTGTGGCGATGTCCTCAGTTGGGAAGCATGCTGCTAAGGCGGCGGTGGTCACCATTACCTGTGCTACATGCAACGGGACACTGGTGGAGGGGTCCTGCAATAACTGTGGACGCCCAGAGACCCGGACTGCCACTACTGAGTCTGCAAATCCGGGATTATACCCTGAGGTTCAGGTGATCCCAGGGCCATGGGAAACGCAGAATAGGATCAATGAATCCCTGCTGTCCCAGATGTCCTCCATGTCGCAATCCCTGGAGGCACTTCATAGGAGACTGGAAAACCCAGCTACTCCGTCCAGTTACCCCCGGGTGTCTCCCTCTTCTGCTGTGAGACCCCTTAAGCGAGCTCGTCGTGAGGAGTCACCCGAGCTCCAGGCTCTCTCTGAGGAAGAGCGTTCCTCTGATGGTGAGGAAGATGATGGGGGTTCTACTCTTGGGTCTGTGTCTGAACCTCCAGATGGGGTGGAGGATCTGGTGTCCTCCATCAATGAGACATTACGTCTTGTCACTCCTCCTGAGGAGGTGACTGTACACCCCAAGGAGGTCTATCAATGGCTGCGGCCGGAGGCTAGACCAAGTGGATCCTTCATGGACCACACTAATTTTGGAAGGGTGATTAGAGCACCCAGGTTACACCCTGGGCGGCGTTATGTCCGTAAACCCAAGGACAATCGCTTTCCCTTTCCCCAGGAGGTGCTTCAGGAATGGTCGCAGTCTCCAAAGGTGGACGCTTCCATGACCAGGATTGCTGCACGCTCCTTGTTTTCTGCCTCTGATAGCTCCTCATTGAAGGATGCTACTGATAGACAGGTCGAGCAACTCGCCAAGTCTTCCTATGAGGCTGTGGGGTCTTCATTTGCCCCTAATTTTGCCGCGGTCTGGACCCTACAAGCGATTACCACCTGCTTGGATGGTATCACTGAACTAGCTAGGTCCAGTCCAGAGGTCCTGGCGCTTACCGACAGAGCAAGGGCTTATGCGGATTACGCCAGGACGGCAACTTTGGAAACTGCCACTCGCTCTGCTGTGGCCTCTGCCAATGCAATTGCGATCCGCAGGCTGTTGTGGCTGCGTCTTTGGGACTCAGATACCACATCTAAGAAGATTTTGCAGAATCTTCCATTCGCTGGTGACAGGCTTTTTGGCACCGAGCTGGACAAATTGATAAAGGATTCTGCTGAGTCTAAGATCCCGCAGAATAAGCCTAAGCCACGGTATACCGTGAAAAGGAACCCGAAGCAGTGGTCCTTTCGCTCCAGCTCACAGTCATCAACGACGTCCGCTCGCTCGGACCGAGGGGGCAAGCCTGCTACTCAGTGGCGTTCCAAGAGTCGTCAGAAGAAGCCGGCGGGGGCAGCGGCTGCCACCCCCAAGCCCGCCTCGACATGACTCGCTCTCTCGTCCTGCCTCCCCACAGGTGGGGGGACGCCTGTCTCGATTTCAGGACAGGTGGCTCCTTCACGTTCAAGACCAGTGGGTTCGAGATGTAGTCTCACGAGGTTACAGGATAGAGCTGACGTCAAAACCAATACCCCGATTCCATCGGTCGGTTCCATCTCCAGAAAAGGCTCAGGCTTTTCACCTGGTGTTGGAGGGACTCCGCAGAGACGGAGTGGTGGTCCCAGTGCCTACGGAAGAGAGGTTCAGGGGTTTTTACTCCAACCTCTTTATTGTCCCAAAGAAGGACGGCTCTTTTCGCCCGGTTCTGGACCTCAAGTTGTTCAACCGTCACGTGTTGGTTCGGAAGTTCCGCATGGAATTCCTGCGCTCTGTGATCGCGGCTGTGTCGCAGGGAGACTTCCTAGCGTCCATCGATATCAGGGACGCTTACCTTCACGTGCCCATTGCACCAGCTCATCAGCGCTGGTTGAGATTCGCTGTGGGGGAAGAGCACTTCCAATTTGTGGCACTGCCATTCGGGCTAGCCTCGGCACCGCGGGTGTTCACAAAGGTGATGGCCTCCATGATGGCTCTCCTGCATGTGCAGGGACACGCCGTCATACCCTATTTGGACGACCTGCTGGTCAGGGCGCCATCGGAAGACCTTTGTCGGGTGAGCCTGGAGGTGACCATGAAGTCTCTGGAACAGTTCGGGTGGCTTCTCAACATTCAAAAGTCGACCCTGGTTCCGACCCAGTCATTGACGTATCTGGGCATGGACTTTCACACGGACTCAGCCCTGGTGTCCCTACCTCAAGCCAAACAGCTAGCGATCCACTCAGGAGTGCAGAATGTCCTCCTGTCACCACAATCATCCCTACGGGTATTGATGAGACTGGTGGGACGCATGGTAGCGGCGATAGAGGCGGTGCCCTTCGCACAGTTTCGCCTCCGTCCTCTCCAGCTGGAGATTCTTCGCAGATGGGACAAGAGGACGATTCTCGCTGAATCGGCTGGTGACGCTGTCACAACCGACCAGGGACTCCCTACAGTGGTGGCTCCAGCCACATCACCTGTCACGAGGCCGGTCCTTCCTAAAACCGTCATGGTTAGTGGTGACCACAGACGCCAGTCTGAAGGGCTGGGGTGCGGTGTTCTTGCACCACAGGGCTCAGGGCCTCTGGACCAGTCGGAGTCGGCATTGCAGATCAACGTGCTGGAGATCAAGGCGGTCTATCTGGCGCTCCTGGCGTTTCAGAAATTCCTGTCAGGACACCCCATTCGGGTGCAGTCCGACAATGCGACGGCCGTCGCCTACATAAATCATCAGGGAGGGACCAGAAGTGCTCAGGCCCTCGCGAAGTCCACCGCATTCTAGTTTGGGTGGAGGAAAACGGCTGCCTGATCTCCGCAGTTCACATCCCAGGGGTCGAGAACTGGGAGGCCGACTACCTGAGCCGGCAGGGGATGGACGCCGGAGAGTGGTCTCTACATCCAGACGTCTTCCGGGACATCTGCGGCAGATGGGGCACTCCGGATGTGGATCTGATGGCCTCACGGCTGAATCATCAGGTGTCCCAATACATGGCAAGATCATGGGATCCTCAGTCTCTGGGGGCGGATGCCCTGATCCTGAGTTGGTCCAGCTTCCAGCTGCCATATGTGTTCCCTCCTCTGGCTCTGATTCCCAGGGTCCTGTGGAAAATCAGGATGGAATGCAGAGTAGCCATTCTAGTGGCTCCAGATTGGCCCAGGAGGTCCTGGTATCCGGACCTGTGGCAAATGTCAGGCGGACACAGGTGGGCTCTTCCAGAACGCGCAGATCTACTCGCGCAAGGCCCATTCTTCCACCTCAATTCCAGGGCCCTCAGATTGACTGCATGGCTCTTGAGGCCTGGCTGCTGACATCCAGAGGCTTCTCTCCTACAGTGGTTGCCACTATGAATAGGGCTAGGAAACCTGTTTCCAGGAAGATATACCACAGAACGTGGAAAATCTTTTTCTCCTGGTGTGCCTTTGGTGGACGCTCACCGTGGCCATTGTCCATCCCGACATTGTTGGCCTTCCTACAGTCGGGGTTGGAGTTGGGATTATCCCTTGGATCTCTGAAAGGCCAAGTATCAGCACTTTCAGTGCTGTTTGACAGGCGATTGGCGCTCCTCCCGAAGGTCCGTCAATTTCTGCAGGGGGTATCTCGGGTGGTTCCGCCTTACAGGCGACCTCTGGACCCTTGGGACCTCAACATGGTCCTGGCGGCTCTGCAGAAACCGCCGTTTGAGCCACTGAGAGACATCTCTCTCTCTCGGCTGTCCCAGAAAGTGGTCTTTCTGGTGGCAATTACGTCTCTGAGAAGGGTCTCAGAATTGGCTGCACTTTCGTGCAAGTCACCCTTTCTGGTGGTTCACCAAGACAAGGTGGTGTTACGCCCACGGCCAGAATTCTTGCCGAAGGTGGTTTCAACGTTTCACCTGAACCAGGAGATTGTTCTCCCATCATTTTGCCCCGCTCCCCGTTCATCAGGTTGAACGCGACCTCCATACTCTGGATCTCGTGAGGGCTGTACGCATTTATGTGTCCAGGACCGCCTCCTTTAGGAGTTCGGATTCCTTATTTGTCCTCACGATGGGTCGCTGTAAGGGGTCCGCGGCTTCAAAGTCGACCTTGGCCAGATGGATCAAGGCTCCCATTCAGGAGGCTTACCGGTCTTCTGGTTTGCCTCTCCCGGTGGGTTTGAAGGCACACTCTACTAGAGCTGTAGGTGCGTCCTGGGCCTTGCGACATAGAGCGTCTGCTCTACAGGTGTGTCAGGCGGCCACTTGGTCCAGCCTGCACACTTTCTCTAAGCACTATATGGTGCATGCCCATGCCTCTGCGGATGCGAGTTTGGGCAGGCGGGTTCTCCAGGCGGCGGTTGCCCACCTTTAAAGGGAACCATGTGTTATCCGTCTTGTTGAGGAACTCTTCCCGCCCTGGGGTATTGCTTTAGGACATCCCCATTGTCTGGGTCTCCCATTATGATGACCAGAAAAAAGAGAATTTTGTTTACGTACCGTAAATTCTTTTTTCTTTAATCATCAATGGGAGACCCAGCACCCACCCAGTTGTTCCGTTGCATGTGTTGCATTTGATCTGTTCTCTGTTGAGACAGTGTTTTTTTCCGGGTTGTTACACCGTCTGTGCACGGCATTCTTCCCGATGTTTCGGGTGTGGTTTATTTTCTCCTCGCAGCTTATGGACTAAACTGAGGATGTCTCCTACGGTGGGGGTTTATAAGCGGAGGAGGCGGTGTCTACAAACTTGTAGTACCTAGTGTGACCTCCGGAGGGCAGAGCCCTAAACCCCATTGTCTGGGTCTCCCATTGATGATTAAAGAAAAAAGAATTTACGGTACGTAAACAAAATTCTCTTTTTTGCTGTTTGCTTCATTCTCTTTTGTGTTTTTCATTGAAGACAAATTAAATGAAGATAATAATACCAAAGAATTTGTGATTGCAATAATTTTCAAGAAGAAACTGAGTATTATCTGACAGAATTGCAGGGGTGTCAATACTTTTGGCCACAACTGTAGCTCTTCACATTACCTCATGGTTTGTTCCTAACTATTATTACCCTGCCTAGTTACCATAGATATATATATATATGTTTTGAAGATATGTTTAAACGTTCACACATACCTTGGCATACCATGTGACTCGGCCAATCTCCCACAATATATCTATGCAGAAGGATCCGGTTTCCTTTTCTACGGTTTTCATACTGAAACTTCTTCCAAACATACATACACTGTTTGAACATAGTACTATATACGGTATGTGATTGTCCTATATCCAAAATATGAAATATTTGGATGGCATGTTTTTACATAAGGTAATATATATCATCAGAATTCTGTTTACTTAAAGGATGTTTATTGGTAATTGTAAACATTTCATAAATTACATACACATTTTTGATATTCAAATAGATCTGTTTTGCAAATAAAACATTTCCTACTTTCATAACACATATGGATTCTCCTCTATATGAATTGTCTGATTATTACCAAGATCTGATTTCTGGGTGAAATCTTTCCCAGATTATGAACATGAATATAGTTTCTCTCCTGTGTGACTCCTCTCATGTTGATAAAGACCTGATCAACGTGTAAACATTTCCCGCATTCTGGGCATGAATACGGCTTCTCCCTGTGTGATTTCTCTTATGTGTAAGATTGCATTTCTGGTTAAAATATGTCCCACACTCTGAACATGATCATATTTAGTGATGAGCGAGCAGTAAAATGCTCAGGTGCTCGAAGCTCAGGTCGAGCATCTTGAGATGCTTGGGTGCTGGACCGAGCACCAAGCCCAATGTAAGTCAATTAGTGACAGGCTCTGCCCACAGACTTCCGGCTATAAAACAAGTGTTTCTGGGAAAGGGCGGGAGGGGGGGCTTTTTCAAATTGTCGCAGCATACAACACCTTGCTGTGCCCCCAGAGGGACCCTAACAATCTGCTCTCTGTGAGGTGCCAGCTCACTGTGTGCACTGAAGGGAGCTGTGTATTTTTGTCAGAGAGATAATTCTTAGTGAAGAGTCCGAGCATCTCGGCGGTACTCTGTGCTCGCCGAACATCCCAAGTACGGGATACTCGTGCAAGTAACGAGTAGCGCCGAGCATGCTCGCTCATCACTAATCATATTCTCTTCTGGGTGTGATATCTCACATGTACAACAAAATATGATTTGTAAAATGTTTATATATACACTATGAGCAGGAATATGGCTTCTCACCTGTGTGACTTTTCTGATGACTAACAAGATGTGATTTACGTGTAAAACATTTCCCACATTCTGTACATGCATACGGCTTCTCACCTGTGTGACTTTTCTGATGCTTAACAAGACAGGATTTACGTATAAAACATTTCCCACATTCTGTACATTCATACGGCTTCTCACCTGTGTGACTTCTCGCATGTATAATAAGATGTGATTTAAGTATAAAACATTTCCCACATTCTGTACATCCATACGGCTTCTCACCTGTGTGACTTCTCGCATGTATAATAAGAGATGATTGACTTCTAAAACATTTCCCACATTCTGACATCCATACGGCTTCTCACCTGTGTGACTTTTCTGATGCCTAACAATACAGGATTTACGTATAAAACATTTCCCACATTCTGTACATTTATACGGCTTCTCACCTGTGTGACATCTCTGATGTGTAATAAGATTTGATTTACTTCTAAAACATTTCCCACATTCTGTACATTCATACGGCTTCTCACCTGTGTGCCTTTTCTGATGACTAACAAGATATGATTTATCTAGAAAACATTTCCCACATTCTATACATTCATACGGCTTCTCACCTGTGTGACTTTTCTGATGTCTAACAAGATATGATTTACGTATAAAACATTTCCCACATTCTGTACATCCATACGGCTTCTCACCTGTGTGACTTCTCTCATGTATAATAAGATTTGATTTACGTATAAAACATTTTCCACATTCTGTACATTCATACGGCTTCTCACCTGTGTGACTTTTCTGATGTTTAACAAGATTTGATTTATCTATAAAACATTTTCCACATTCTGTACATTCATATGGCTTCACACCTGTGTGTCTTTTCTGATGTCTAACAAGATATGATTTACGTGTAAAACATTTCCCACATTCTGTACATGTATACGGCTTCTCACCTGTATGACTTCTCTCATGTATAATAAGATCTGATTTACTTGTAAAACATTTCTCACATTTTGGGCATGCATATGTTTTATCCCCTGTGTGAATTCTCTGATGACTAACAAGATGTATTCTCCGAGTGAAATATTTCTGACATTCTGAACATGAATACGGCTTCTCCCCTGTGTGAATTCTCTGATGAATAACAAGATATGATCTCTGTTTAAAATTTTTCCCACATTCTGGGCATGAATACGGCTTCTCCCCTGTGTGTTTTCTTAGATGCATAACAAGTTGTCCTCTCGATTTAAAATATTTTTCACATTCGGAACATGAATATGGCTTCTCCCCTGTGTGATTTCTTAGATGTATAACAAGTTGTCCTCTTGATTTAAAATATTTTTCACATTCGGAACATGAATATGGCTTCTCCCCTGTGTGATTTCTCTGATGTATAACAAGAGATGATTTCCTGTTAAAACATTTTTTACATTCTGAACATGAAAATGTCTTCTTTCCTGTGAGAGCTGATGGATATTTCCTTCTCCTTCTGTGAATTTTACTTTGCTCTTCAGTCTGTGATGATTCAGAAGATGAGGGTATATCTGGGACAATGGCATGTTCTTCATGTGTAGCTTGTGAGACATCAGGATTTTCTGCCTTGAAATCTGACAAAAATAGAATCAATTTGATTATTTAGGAATTAAACTTTAAAAATCATGTTGTAATTTTACTAACATCAGTCCGTCACACAAAAAACAAGCCTCACACAGAAAATTAAAGACATTTTTTTCTCTTACAAATTTCTAAATTTTTCTTTCAACACTAAAATAAAATACAAAACTATACAGGATTGATATCGCTGTGATCGTACTGACCTGAAGAGTCATATTTCAACCTCATATTTACCATTAAAGGGATCCTGTCACCTCCAAAACGCATCCTAAGCTAGCAAAACATGTCCCTGCAGCATCCTATCACGCTCACACTCCTATTGTCTCCTAAAAGCATCCTGTAAAAGTGCATAAAAACGTTTTAATACTCATTAGTGATTATAATTAGCAGTGACTATTCTTTAGTCACCAAGGCGGGCTGTTTTGCAGCTCCAGGGATCCACCCTGTCTCTGTGTTCTGCTGTGATGTGCAGGCATTGCCCTCCCCCCTCTCTATCACTCACAAAATGCAAATCATTAGTTCTGCCTTCAGTTTCACTGCTGCACAGACAGCGAGAGGCTGGATCCTGGAGCTGCTAAACAACACCCCTGTTGGCTAAAGAATATAGTCCCTGCTAATTATAATCACTAATGAGTGAGTATTAAAACGTTTTTAATCACTTTCACAGGATACTTTTAGGAGACAAAAGGTGTGTGAGATTAGTGAATGGATGCTGCAGGGACATGTTTTGATAGCTTAGGAGGCGTTCTGGAGGTGACAGGATCCCTTTAAATAAAATAAACAGAAATAAGGGAATATTCACTAATTCACCACCTTCCCTTCCAGTACAATGTACAGTCATGGCCAAATGTTTTGAGAATGACACCAAAATGATATTTTCACATGATCTGCTGCCCTCTGGTTTTTATTTGTGTTTGTCTGATGTTTATATCACATACAGAAATATAATTGCAATCATATTATGATACCAAAAGGTTATATTGACAGTTAGAATGAGTTAATGCAGTTAATGCAATATTTGCAATGTTGACCCTTCTTCTTCCGGACCTCTTCAATTCTCCCTGGCTGCTCTCAATCAACTTCTGGACCAAATCCTGACTGATCGCCGTCCATTCTTCCATTCTTGCATAATCAATGCTTGCATTTTGCCAGAATTTGTTGGTTTCTGTTTGTCCACCCGTCTCTTGATGATTGATCACAAGTTCTCAATGGGATTAAGATCTGGGGAGTTTCCAGGCCATGGACCCAAAATCTCTATGTTTTGTTCCCTGAGCCATTTAGTTATCACCTTTGCTTTATGGCAAGGTGCTCCATCATGCTGGAAGAGGCATTGTTGGCGCCAAACTGCTCTTGGACGGTTGGGAGAAGTTGCTCTTGGAGGACATTCTGGTACCATTCTTTATTCATGGCTGTGTTTTTAGGCAAGACTGTGAGTGAGCCGATTCCCTTGGCTGAGAAGCAACCCCACACATGAATGGTTTCAGGATGCTTTACAGTTGGCATGAGACAAGACTGGTGGTAGCACTGACCTCTTCTCCGAATAAGCTGTTTTCCAGATGTCCCAAACAATCGAAAAGGGGATTCATCAGAGAAAATGACTTTACCCCAGTCCTCAGCAGTCCATTCCCTGTACCTTTTGCAGAATATCAGTCGATCCCTGATGTTTTTTCTGGAGAGAAGTGGCTTCTTTGCTGCCCTCCTTGAAACCAGGCCTTGCTCAAAGAGTCTCCACCTCACAGTGTGTGCAGAAGCACTCACACCAGCCTGCTGCCATTCCTGAGCAAGCTCTGCACTGCTGGTAGTCCCATCCCGCAGCTGAAACAGTTTTAAGATACGGTCCTGGCACTTGCGGGTCTTTCTTGGGCGCCCTGGAGCCTTTTTGACAACAATGGAAGCTCTCTCCTTGAAGTTCTTGATGATGCGATAGATTGTTGACTGAGGTGCAATCTTTGTAGCTGCGATACTCTTCCCTGTTAGGCCATTTTTGTGCAGTGCAATGATGGCTGCACGTGTTTCTTTAGAGATAACCATGGTTAACTGAAGAGAAACCATGATACCAAGCACCAGCCTCCTTTTAAAGTGTCCAGTGGTGTCATTCTTACTTAACCATGACTGATTGTTCCATTAACATAGATGTGGGTGTTGATGAGGACAGGGCTGGCGATCAATCACTAAAACGATGTAAGCTGCTCCTTTTAAGGCAGGACTGCAGTGATGTTGAAATGTGTTTTGGGGGTTAAAGTTAATTTTCTAGGCAAATATTGACTTTGCAAGTAATTGCTGTTAAGCTGATCACTCTTTATGACATTCTGCAGTATATGCAAATTGCCATTAGAAAAACTGAAGCAGTAGACTTTGTTAAAATTAATATTTGTATCATTCTCAAAACTTTTGGCCATGACTGTATAGTAACTTTTCATTCAAAACTACAAGTTGTCCCACAAAAACAAGCCTCATATAGTCATGTCACCAGAAATATAGAAAACGTTCTGGCTCCTGAAAGAAGAGGAGAAAATAACAAAAGAGCTAAAAAATCAAAATGGGTTGTGGTGGAAAAAAATTAAATAAAGGGTTAATGAGGATAATGCAGAATATAGAATGAGCCAGGGGCGGACCTGCAGCTGCACCAGGGCCCCGACCGATTAGGGGGCCCCTGAAGCCTGCAGGGGGGCCCCCAGCTGACCCCCATGACCCTGTGCAGTGTGGCAGAGGAGAGGGATTTAACCGAGGGAAGCTTCCTGCTTCCCTTAGCTGAGCCCGTCCCTCCTGTTCTCTGCTGCCCCAGCTCCCAGGAATGCTGCTCGCTTGATGCAGGTAGGAGCAGCAACACATATGCCCCCCCCCCCCCCCCCGGTCCTCGCCGACGGCCGATAGCACGAAACCGACTTCCCCCCACTCCTCACAGTCGGCTGCTGCGCCAGGGCCCCCCGGTCGCAAGATCCGCCACTGGAATGAGTGTAATATGTAATTTATTTGGAATAATTCGGGTTGAGAATCCAGATTTTCCAGCTCTTTGTCTACTTGTGTCTGTGGTGCAATCATCTCTCATATATACATGTGATATTCCCAGAGCCGGGGCTGACATAGCCGGAGAGGGAGGAAGATATTCAGCTCTTTATAAACATGGAAGTGTGAATACCCCCTCCTGTATTTATGGTCATATATAGTGTACACCACTGGGTAAGGTAATTATTAAAGGAAAGGAGGGGATAAAGAATGTGAATACATGATATTAATATTTAACTTGTATTATTATTGAAAGAAAAATGATTATAAAAGTGTCCTCATCCTTGACCAAGAATTCCCAACTCGTGGGATGGGAGAGGATCTGCCTGGGTCCTCAATGTTATCTCCCAGTCTAATATTGGGATTATATTGCCCCTTTATAATGAGGAGTGACGGTATTAGTATTTAATAAGCTGCACCATGATTACGACAGATAAATAATTTTATGAGTCATATTAATTATTGTGTCTGTACTCGGGCCGGCATGAAATATACATTGAACAATAATATAAATCCAACACTTGTGTTTTTGTTCCCATTTTTCATGATCTGAAGTCAAAGATCTAAGACTTTTTCTATGAACACAAAAGGCCTTTTTCTCTCATAAATTGTTCACAAATGTGCTATATCTGTGTTAGTGATCACTTCTTCTTCTCGTGGAGATAATCCATCCTCCTCACAGGTGCGGCATATCAAGATGCTGATTACACACATGATTATTGCACAGGTGCGCCTTACACTGGCCATAATAAAAGCTGCAGTTTTACAGTATTGGGGGTCCAGGTGGGAGGGTCAGAAAACCAGTCAGTATCTGGTGTGACCCCATTTACCCCACACAGTGCAGCACATCTCCTTCACATAGAGGTGATCAGGTTGTGGATTGTGGCCTGTGATGTTGGTCCGCTCCTCTTCAATGGCTGTGTGATGTTACTGGATATTGGTAGGAACTGGAACACGCTGTCGTACACGCCGATCCAGAGCATCCCAAACATGCTCAATGGGTGACATGTCCGGGAGTATGCGGCCATACAAGAACTGGGATGTTTTCAGCTTCAGGGAATTGTGTACAGATCCTTGTAACCTGGGGCTGTGCATTATCATGCTGCAACATGAGGGGATGGTCGTGGATGAATGGATCTACAATGGCCTCAGGATCTCATCACAATGTCTCTGTGCATTCAAAATTCCATCAATAAAATGCACCCATGGGTCACTGAATTCACAACGCTAACTTCAGGAAACTGCCTACCCATATGCCCGACAGAGTCTGCCATCCGCACTGTACCATGAAAACCCAGATTAATTCATGAAAAGAACATCTGTCCAACGTGCCATACACCATTGAATGTGAGCATTTGCCCAGTCAAGTTGGTTACGACAGCAAACTGTAGTCAGGAACAGACCCCGATGAGGACCACGAGCTCAGATGAGCTTTACTGAGACGCTTCTGACAGTTTGTGCACAAATTCTTTGGTTATGCACTGACTGTTGCAGCTGCTGCCCGGGTGGTCGGTCTCAGATGATCTTGGAGGTGAAGCTGCTGGATGTGGAGGTCCTGGGCTGGTGTGGTTACACGTGGTCTGCGGTTGTGAGGCGGTTGGATGTTCTGCCAAATTCCCTGAAACGTCTTTGGAGACGACTTATGGTAGAGAAATGATCATTCAATTAACGGGTAACAGGTGACATTCCTGCAGTCAGCTGCCAACTGCACGCTCCCTCATACCTGCCACATCTGTGCATTGTGCTGTGTGATAAAACTGCACATTGTAGAGCGGCCTTTTATTGTGGCAGCCTAGAGCTCACCTGAGACCGATGAGGCTGGTGAACTTACTGTGAAATTCCAGATCACAATGGATTTCACATGAGCAGATCATGAGTCCAGCTGGAGCTCAAAATGATCAATTTAATATCAACATTTTACAGTCATTCTGATTATCAGTTTAAAACAATAAAGTATATCTGTTTCTTCTGCTCTAACAGATCTATTTAATAAGGTAGGTGGATTATATGGTGAAAGTGAAATCTGGTAAGAGATCCACTTTACCAAATTCAATATAAAACTGTTGCACCCAATGGAGAAGCTGAAAACATAATCTGCATTTCCTCCTCACCGGAGCCGTTATCTGTAGGAATCTCCTCGTTCCTCTGCTCATCACCGCTCACATATTTCTCTTCTTTTACCATTATGTCTGGAGTGTTACAATGGTTCAGAACTTCATCCCCATTCACAAGCTGTGAAACAAATAGGATAAATGTGACCAGATACTTGGACAAGTCACATTACAGCAAATAGCTGCACATTTCCATATAAATCCACCGACCTGATGATCCGGTGAGCAGTCCTGAGGTCCGGGATGTCTCTCTGGTGTCGTCCTCTTACTGGTTCTTACTGTAGGAAACACATAAGGAAATTAATCCATTCTTTATATACAGTACACACCAAAAGTTTGGACACACCTTCTCATTCAAAGAGTTTTCTGTATTTTCATGACAATGAAAATTGTAAATTCACACTGAAGGCATCAAACTTTGAATTAACACATGTGGAATTATATACTCAACAAAAAAGTGTGAGACAACTGAAAATATGTCTTATATTTGACGTTTCTTCAAAGTAGTCACCTTTTGCTTTGATTACTGCTTTGCACACTCTTGGCATTCTCTTGATGAGCTTTAAGAGGTAGTCACCGGAATGGTCTTCCAACAGTCTTGAAGGAGTTCCCAGAGATGCTTAGCACTTGTTGGCCCTTTTGCCTTCACTCTGCAGTCCAGCTCACCCCAAACCATCTCAATTGGGTTCAGGCCAGGTCATCTGGCGTAGCACCCATCACCATCACACCTCCTCCTCCATGCTTCACGGTGAGAACCAGGCATTTAGAGTCCGTTGACATTTTCTGCATCCCATAAAGATATACAGGGAACCCGCCGCCCCCACCTCGCCTCTCCCCCACCTCGCTTCCCCTCACGTCCCACTGTTCTTACCCGTCTTTACACAGGGCGGGCTGTGTGATGTCACATCAGCCCCCCTGTGTACAGACGGGTGAGAACAGCAGGAGGCGAGGGGGATACTGCCCCCCGCCTCCCACCCCACCTGCATCCATACTGCCACCCATCGGCTCCCGCTGTTCTCACACGTCACTGCGGTCATGTGATAGGGCGGGCTGATGTGACATCACACGGCCCGCCCTGTCACATGACAACTAGAGAAGACGCCGGGTGAGAACAGCGGGAGGGATCCTGCCCAGCTTGCTCCCTCCTGCCCCAGACCCCCCCCGCCTCCATCCTGCCCCCCTGGCTCCATTCTGCCCCCCTGGACTCCATCCTGCCCCCCTGGCTCCATCCTGCCCAGCTCGCTCCATTCTGCCCCCTTCCCGGCTCCATCTTGTCATCACCCCCACCCCCGACTCATCTGCCGTCGTCCATCCTGCCCCCGGCTCCACTGCCTGCCCCATCCTACCGCTCACACCATCCTGCCCACCGACTCATCCAGCCCCCCCCGCCACCATCCTGCCCCGCTTCCACATCCCTACCTCCTTCCCCGCCGCTCATGGCTCCATCCCTGCCCCCGCTCATCGCCCTACCATCCTGCCCCACTCGCTCCATCCTGCCCCCCGCCACCATCCTGCCCCGCTCGACATCATCCTGCCCCGCTCACTCCATCCTGCCCCCCTCCCGGCTCCATCCTGCCCCACTCGCTCCATCCTGCTCCGCCGGCTCCATCCTGCCCCGCCGGCTCCATCCTGCCCCCTCCGCCACCATCTTACCCCCCCCCGTCACCATCCTGCTCCTCCAGCTCCATCCTTCTACTCCAGCTCCATCCTGCTCCTCCGCCTCCATCCTGCACCGCTCGCTCCATCCTGCCCGCCGGCTCCATCCTGCCCCGCTCGCACCATCCTGCCCCTCCGCCACCATCCTGCTCCCCCCATCCTGCCCCCCCCGCCACCATCCTGCTCCTCCGGCTCCATCCTGCCCCTCCTGCTCCATCGTGCCCCGCTCGCTCCATCCTGCCCTGCTCTTCCATCCTGCCCTCCGCCCGCCACTATCCTGCCCTACTCACTCCATCCTGCCCCGCTCGCCACCATCCTGCCCCCCTCCCGCCACCATCCTGCTCCGCCGGCTCCATTCTGCCCCCCCTCCCCTCCCCCCCCCCGCCACCATCCTGCCTTGCTCGCTCCATTCTGCCCATTCGCTCCATCTGCCTGCTCGCTCCATCCTGCCCCCCTCCACCAACCGTCACCATCTGCCCCCTTGCTTCATCCTGCCCCCCCAGACAGCGGTCTTTCAGCTGATCGGTTTCCCAGGCAACGACGGGTCCTAAAGGCCAGTAGGACCTAGAAGACGGAGGTGGAGCGAGCCGGCGGACAGGTGAGTATCCTCACTGAGGATTTTTTTTACTTTTACTGTGGAGGAGCAGGGGGCCGCGGGAGCGGAGTGTCGTCATATACCATAGTGCTGCTATACATGTACTGTAATGTACCGCCATATACTATAGTGCTGCTTTACATGTGCTATAAAATACCACCATATACTATAGTGCACCTCTACATATACTGTAATATACTGCCATATATATAGTGCTGCTATACATGTGCTATACTGTACCGCTATATACTATAGTGTTACTCTACATGTACTGTAATGTACCGCCATATACCATAGTGCTGCTATACATGTGCTGTAATGTACCGCCATATACTATAGAGCTGCTATACATGTAATGTACCACCATACATTGCCATACGCTGCTACGCTGCTATACATGTACTGTAATGTACCGCCATATACCATAGCGCTGCTATACATGTCTATAATATTCCTCCATATACTATAGTGCCTGTACATTCTATAAAATACTGCATATACTATAGTGTTGCTTTACATGTGGTATACTGTACCACCATATACTATAGTGTTACTTTACATGTACTGTAATGTACCGCCATATACCATAGTGCTGCTATACATGTGCTGTAATTATTGCCATATACCATAGAGCTGCTATACATGTAATGTACCGCCATACACCATAGTGCTGCTATACATGTGCTGTAATGTACCGCCATATACTATAGTCGCTGCTATACATGTACTGTAATGTACCACCATATACCATAGCGCTGCTATAACATGTACTGTAATGTACCGCCATATACCATAGCGCTGCTATACATGTAATGTAATATACCGCCATATACTATAGTGCTGCTATACATGTGCTGTAATGTATCACCATATACCATAGCGCTGCTATATATATATATATATATGTAGTTCACTCATGTTGACTTAACAAGTTCTGTCAGTCACAATATGTCAACTACATACATATTCTAGAATACCCGATGCGTTAGAAACGGGCCACCATCTATTTTCAGTTGTTTCACACTTTTTTGTTAAGTATTTAATTCCACATTCATAGTTTTGATGTCTTCAGTGTGAATCTACAATTTTCATAGTCATGAAAATACAGAAAACACTTTGAATGAGAAGGTGTGTCCAAACGTTTGGTCTGTACTGTATAAGTGATTTAGTATTTGGCCACTTTGGGAAACTCCTTAAGAAATGCAATGATTGTAACAATTGTAGTAATAAGTTTTATCAGACGTTCTGCTGTTTTGGCTCCTTCTTACGACAGCTGTATCCTCTGATCACACACCGCTCCCGTCATTAATATGGAGGAGCCTGTGATCAGACACTCTGCATCCAGGACACAAGCGCCGGTGCTGTGTGCTACAATGGAGGAAGCAGAGACGTCTCATCATCCGCCGCAGCCGTGACCAACAAACACATCACCGCTGCTGTTCTAGTGTTTGATGGCCAGAATCAAATGACCATGGAGCTCAGGAAGGGGAATCTTATTTATTTTATTTCCTTCGGAAAGGTTTGTCTAATTTTCCAGTATCAAGTTTTCAAGATTTTCCTATAGCAGCCCCCCTCTCCCTCCCCATAACAGATGTGTGTATTTAGTGGTGTCTATTACCTGGTGATGTGCGGGGCTGGTGATCCTCCATCATGACGTCCTTGTACCGATCCTTGTGTCCTTCTAGATACTCCCACTCCTCCATGGAGAAATAGACGGCGACATCCTGACACCTTATAGGAACCTGACACATACAATGATACCATTGTCATCCCCCGATCCCTTCATAGCGTTACTGTATAATGTCCCAGCATTCCCAGCACTGTCACCTCTCCAGTCAGCAGCTCAATCATCTTGTAGGTGAGTTCTACGATCTTCTGCTCATTGATGTCCTCATGTATCCGCGGGTGCGGTGGAGACCCCGGGATTGGGCTCAGGGGTCCTCCCCATCCATCAGATACTGGGTCCTGACAGCGATCAGTAGGGGTCTTCTTCACCACTGTGTAATCCTGAGTATGGAGACACAGTAATAGATATCACTACAGACATGTTATTACAATAGAGGAGAATGATGTCAGAGATTGTGATGAGGTCACATCACCTCTCCAGTAATCCGGAAGAGGATCTCTAGGGTGATATTCAGTATACTCTCCACCATCTCTCCATCTCTGGATCTATCCATCCTTGACAGGTGAATCAGGAGAATTCTCTTATATAGAAGATATCAGCCGAGAGGATCCGATATTGTAGAGACCTGAATCACAAGAAGGTGATCCCATGTAAGATCCTAAAGAATCCTATATAATAATACAATTACTGGGATAATAAGGGGATGGGATATCACTATATAATAATACAATTACTGGGGATAATAAGGGGATGGGATATCACTATATAATAATACAATTACTGGGATAATAAGGGGATGGGATATCACTATATAATAATACAATTACTGGGGATAATAAGGGGATGGGATATCACTATATAATAATACAATTACTGGGATAATAAGGGGATGGGATATCACTATATAATAATACAATTACTGGGATAATAAGGGGATGGGATATCACTATATAATAATACAATTACTGGGATAATAAGGGGATGGGATATCACTATATAATAATACAATTACTGGGATAATAAGGGGATGGGATATCACTATATAATAATACAATTACTGGGGATAATAAGGGGATGGGATATCGCTATATAATAATACAATTACTGGGGATAATAAGGGGATGGGATATCCCTATATAATAATACAATTACTGGGGATAATAAGGGGATGGGATATCACTATATAATAAGGAGATTTTTGTGTACTCACCGTAAAATCCTTTTCTCTTAGCCTCTAATTGGGGGACACAGACCGTGGGTGTTATGCTGCTGTCCACTAGGAGGCGACACTAGGCAGAATCTGCAAAAGAGTTAAGAGACTCCTGCTCTGCAGCATTACACCCCTGAAGCAGGAAGTGATTCTCCAGTTTTGTGCTAAAGCAGTAGGAGAGTTAACAGATAATAACAGTGACACAGGAAGTCTACACAGGCGATCTGTGTAAACAAATATAGTCAACAAGGTAATAACAGTGTAACAAGGCCTGAACCAAACAGGCACGTGTGTAAACAGTTAATAGTTAGAGTAATACTAGTACCACAAGGCCTGTAACTAAGCAGGCGCATGTGGAAAACAGTGAAGAGTTAACAAAGCAATAATCGTACAACAGGGCCTGTAACTAAACAGGCTCACAGTACTACAAGGCCTGGAGCTAAACAGGCACAAGTTTAAACAATCAACAGAGTGATAATAGGCAACCATGTGTAAACATGTTAACCATGTAACAGCTGAGAAGCTATGTGATAACTGTAGAAAAAAAGGCCCACCAGGGCAATAGGGTGGGTGCTGTGTCCCCCAATTAGAGGCTAAAAGGATTTTACGGTGAGTACACAAAAATCTCCTTTTCTCCTTCGCCTCATTGGGGGACACAGACCGTGGGACGTCCCAAAGCAGTCCCTGGGTGGGAAAGAACAATGGAACTAGTGACACCGAGCATGGTCAGTGAAGAACTATGCCCCGACAGGCAGACCTGCTGCCGCCTGGAGGGCACGTCAAGCCCTATAGTGGCTTGAGTATGTGTGTAGACTGACCCCTTTTGGCTGTCTACACACTTGTCGGACTGAGACCTGGTGCCAAACGGACCAGGAAGTCCTCACGGCCGTAGTAGAATGTGCCGTGCCGCTGCCGGAAGGGATGAGATTTTTGACGGTATAAACGTCTTGGATGGTTAGACGAATCCACCTGGTTAGAGGAGCCTAGAGGCTGATATGTCATTAATCCTGCCTTCTGGAAGAAGGGAGAAAGAGAATCCGACCTGTGGAGAGGCACTGGTTGTGGGTTCTCAGATGCGTAGGGACCTGATAAGGTCCTGCATATGTAGGTCCTTTACGACCAGACAGACTGGAGTCGGTCACAGCGATGACAGAGAGACGTCTTTAGTGAGGTGGAAGGAGTATACCGCCTAAGAAGGATGGAACCAGCTGTAGAACAGTCTTGTTCAGGTAGAAGACCAGAAAAGATGGTTTACATGAGAGCGCTGAAAGTACCGATACCTCTGCAGAGAAAAATAATTTTGCCACCAAAACACATTACTGTTTGGATGAGAATGCTAAGGATAAACCTATAGACGCTCAAAAGGTGGATCTTGTAGAGCCATGAGGACGAAGATCAGGTCCCGCAGGTGTAGAGCTGTGGTATGGAGACCTTAAATGGGAGACCCTTTGAAGGGAGGATTTTCCTAGAGACCTGGTGGCAACAGGTTTTTATTTTTTTTTTTTGGAAGGTGAAACAGGCTGAAACCCTGCTGTGTGAGGGACCCCAAGGACAGACCTGAGTCTAGGTCTGAGTGGAAGAAACGAAAGATCCTTGCATGAAATAGGGTAAAGGGAATGACCCCTAGAGGTGCTCGGAGATAAAGAAAAACAAAACGATTACACTCATGGTATATCGTCGAGTAAGGCTGGTTTACTCGCTGCGACCATGGTTGCTACAACATCCAGGGAAAGGACCCCTGGGTAAATTCCAGGTCTTAAAGGCTACGCCACTATTTTCAGAGTTGAGGAATTCCGAGGGAGAGCAGGTCTGAACTGTCTTTTTAGTTGTCCTGGTACTGCTGGTATGAGTTGGCCGAAATTGTCGTCCAAGCACATCTGGGCCAGTCTGAAAATACAGGGAGATCTGGCAACCGTCTTGTTTGACCTTCCGCACTATCCTGTTAGTGTGAAAGAATATAGGGAGACGGAGACAGGTCCCATCTAGGACTGGTATGTCTGTCCTATTGACTGTAGGTTCTAGGACCTGGCCAGAAAAGATGGAACCTTAGCATTGGACACGTGAGGCCGTCAGGTCCACATCTGTAGTCTCCTGGCGCTGGCAGTCTTGACAGAAGACATCTGGATGAAGAGGCCGCTTCCCTGAGTCCGTCCCTTGGCGGGTTAGCCTGGTATGAGAACAGCTGACAGTACAGCGTTCAAGGATTCCACCCGGGGAAGGATGTGGCGAACGTCTGTCATCACTTGGAGACTGCGGGTTCCACCATGGTGGTTGACATATGCCACGGCTGTGGCATTGTCTGACTATATCCTAACAAGACCGACTGCCAGAAGATCACTGAATGATTCCAGTACTAGAAATACTGCCCGAATCTTTGTAGATTGGGGGGCATCCTCGTGTGTGGGCGGGACTATTGGCACGTGCATTGTGATGGGAGTACATCGCACCACATCCTGTTTCTGGGCCATGTCTAAGCATGGATAGTTGAAGAGGCCGTAGGTGCAGCTGAGGCTATGGAACTGCTTCCCATGCTGCCACTATCCTGTCTAGGACTCTTATAGCCGTTGTGAAAGATTGAGGAGATCGCTGAAGCGAATTCCCAGACGAAGAATCCGTGCCTTGTCTGGGAAAAACAAATATGGCTGATACACCATATGTGATGCTGCAGCATGTGGCCATCAGGAAGACATATAGGACTCCCTGAGTACGTGTGCTGTGCTGGAACATGTGCTCTGGCATTGTGGTAGACTCATGGAGGGTGATCCGCCAACCGAGTCTTCTTAACGTGTCCAGTGAAATCGACAGCGTTCGCAGACTCCGAAAATCATGCATTGATGAATAAGTCGTCCCGATATGGGAGACTCCTGAGATGCAGTATAGACATTTCCAACTTCAGGCTGCATTTATGAGCTTTAGGTCTCACGGTAGTCACTTTTAACTCCTGAGACGAGAAGGGACTGACTGCGTGGAAGAAGGTTCAGGCCACAGCCACACGGGAGACCGGAGGGGCCCCTCCATTGGGTTAATGCATTTGCGAGTCTGCGAGGTCCTGCTTCGAAGCGGACTGAGCAGAGGGCATTACGCGTGGTATCTCCACCCAAGTACCTAATATGGGTACAGTGAGGAGATTGGCCGCTGGGCTCGTGTTCCACGTTCTGCAACATAGAGTTTCGTTTTAATAGTCCGGGGATGGAGGCCTGGTAGACCCTGTGCGGTCCCAACTTCAACCCGAGTCCCCAACAGTGGGGAGGCGAGGAAGGAGTATGCTATGGGTCGTAGGTTCCCGAGACCCTTAGCTCAGTTCCCCGTGCCACTGCGGATCACGGTGTTTCAGCCTGTGTCTTTTGAGACTTGGCTGTCGTCACCGCCAACCGGAGCTCCAGCTGTGGGGTCTGGAGAGAATTGGTGAGCAGTCCTGGGACGCCTTACTGTTGTCGGGTAATTGCAGGTTATATCAGCTTCAACTGGGCTCTCCAACAGTGGGGGCCCGAGGAAGGATCTGTCAGTTAAACCTGAAGGAAGTCCGCCACTAAAAAAAAAAAAGGTCCCTGCGTGGCGACCGATCCTTTGTCAGACTTAGCCTAAGTTTGACCAACCCTAACGCTTCCGAAGGACCGGAATCAGTTATGCCAACGGCGGATAAAAAACCGTCCTGATGTGTTCTGGGGGTGGAAAACGATCTTAGCCTCCTTAGCGCCTGAGGTGTACAGAAATTCTCCAAACAGGTGTCTAGTGAGGCATAGGAGACCTGTGATGGCCTCCTTACGACCACTTCCGCCTCCCATCCACGTAACCCGATGCCACGTCTACTGGCGATGGCAGTAGACGCTGTTATTGCAGAGCAATTGGCAGCGTCCAGGACTTATGTATCAGATAGTTCTGAGGTAACGACTCGAGCCGTCCGGGCCACAGAGTATGGTCGGCGGGCAGGAAACAATAGTGCCTGACGGCATTGAATCCGTATCTTGATTACCTTACAGTTATTAAACCGGTTATCGGGACGAAATCAATGATATTTGGAGAATGTCATAAAAAACGACCTACGTGCTGCCTGTGCGTCAATATAGAAAGCAGAAGCATGTGTAATGTCTGGCCAGTAGGTGTAGTGATAGGTGTACTGTCAGGTAACTTTAATACTGTAGGACAGGGCAGTACTGATCACCTGACGTATTTACACTGCCCCTTATTATGACATCGTTCCTTGTGGCGTGAGCAGGGGCGTAACTACAATAGGTGCAGGGGAACTAAAGATTTGCAATAGTTGCGAGCCGTCCGGGGGCCTCGGAGCTTTCGCATCGGGGCCCCGAGGCCTGAAGATACGCCACTGGGCGTGAGGACTAAATGCAGCAAGACATCATTGTTGGTTGTCCTGCCGTCGCTATTGGGAACTGGCACAGAGCGAGGCTCTGTAGGCCTTTTCCGGAACCCCTGGAAGCGGCCTTAGTGATGTATTGCCGCAGGCAGGGAGCCCTGCTGGGTTCCTTGACCCCTGGCTCCAGCTGCCCGTCCTGAGGGCTGCCGCAGGTGGGCTGCCCTGAACTCCCTGACCTTTGGCAGCAGTGTCCTAAGGGCTGAGGCAGTCAGGAAGCTCTTCCTGAGCTCCTTATCTGGTCCTGCACCGCACAGATTCGCTGGCCCAAGTTCACTTTCAGCCCTGCAGCAGGGATGAAGCCCTGTCATGGCCACAGTACTTGGTACCAATGAGGAGCTGTGCCCAATCCAGCCTTAGTTTGGCATTAAGGGTTGTGCACACTGTGCTTTCAACCCTGCTTCCACTGTGCCCTGTGGATAATGGCCGCCGCTGCTAACAGCAGGGCGGGACCAGAATCCTAAGGCGTGCCATAGGCTTCGCGCCAGTCATCCACCGTCCCGCCCCCTGCTTTGCTGTGCAGCTCCGGCCCGCCCTCTGTTATGACGCTGTCCGCATCATTCTCGTCATCCGGGGGCGGGCCGGGGGGCGGTGATAAGGCGGCGGCTTCGCGCCCCCTGCTTTGCTGTGCAGCTCCGGCCCGCCCTCTGTTATGACGCTGTCCGCGTCATTCTCGTCATCCGGGGGCGGGCCGGGGGGCGGTGATAAGGCGGCGGCTTCGCGCTAGGCCGAAGCCGCGGCCTCAAGTAAACAGCGAAGCCGCAAATGACGGCAGGCCGGCGCGGAGGTCCGGTCCGGGACCGGAACAGATCTGGACCCGGCCGGACCCCAGGAGCTGTGGCCACATGCGCGCTTGCCCAGCGCAGCCCCCAGCAGGAGAACCCAGGGGACTGGGTCTCCTGGATTCAGGGGTAGGGTGGCTGCTCCCATCAGGAGATCCCAGAAAAACTGGGGCTCCCGGCATCCAGGGACTGTGGGGACCCTGCAAGGAGCCCAGAAAAACCGGTGCTCCCACTTGCAGTATGGGCTCCCTTCCCTCTCAGGAGAGAGCAGCAAAAGCTGATCTCCTGGAGTTACACGGACATTTGCTGCAGCCTTTAGGGGACCCCCAGGGAACAGTCTCGTGGCGGCAGGACTGGGGCTCTTGGGGAGTAGTCATCCAGGCTGAGGTCTCCTGCATGTGCTGCACAAGCAGCTGACCTGTTAGCCCTGTCCCCTGAGCCCTTTAGGAGCACTTAGCAGAGCTGTGGCTCCTGGTGCTGCTGTCTGGCACAGTGCTGCAGCCCGTGCCCATCAGAAGCATTCAGCAGCACCGATGCGTCTGGAGTGCGACCACGCGGCACGTTAGTGCCCTACCTGGGGTGTCTCAACCTATCAGCCCCATGAGGGGTGGTTAGGGAGGGATTCTGCAGTCCATCATCCAAGGGCTTCTGTGTAGCCTCGACCTCAACCCAGGGTCCCCAACAGTGGGGAGCTGGGGAAGGAACACCATCATCTCAACCTCAACCAGGCACCCCCAACAGTGGTGGGCCGAGGAGGGAGCAGCATGTGGGGGGAAAAGTCGACCTCAACCAGGCGCCCCAACAGTGGGTGGCCGAGGAGGGACCATGCCGGGAGTCTCGTTAGAGACCCACTTTTCTTCTTCTTGAAGTAAAAAAGTCAAAAAGTAAAAAATTTTAGGAGCAATAAAATTTGTGTGCACCTCCTATCGACACTAAGCAAAACTGGAGAATCACTTCCTGCTTCAGGGGTGTAATGCTGCAGAGGAGGAGTCTCTTAACTCTTTTGCAGATTCTGCCTAGTGTCGCCTCCTAGTGGACAGCAGCATAACACCCACGGTCTGTGTCCCCCAATGAGGCGAAGGAGAAAATACAATTACTGGGGATAATAAGGGGATGGGATATCACTATATAATAATACAATTACTGGGGATAATAAGGGGACGGGATATCACTATATAATAATACAATTGCTGGGGATAATAAGGGGACGGGATATCACTATATAATAATACAATTACTGGGGATAATAAGGGGATGGGATATCGCTATATAATAATACAATTACTGGGATAATAAGGGGATGGGATATCACTATATAATAATACAATTACTGGGGATAATAAGGGGATGGGATATCACTATATAATAATACAATTACTGGGGATAATAAGGGGATGGGATATCACTATATAATAATAGAATTACTGGGATAATAAGGGGATGGGATATCACTATATAATAATACAATTACTGGGGATAATAAGGGGATGGGATATCACTATATAATAATACAATTACTGGAGATAATAAGGGGATGGGATATCACTATATAATAATACAATTACTGGGATAATAAGGGGATGGGATATCCCTATATAATAATACAATTACTGGGGATAATAAGGGGATGGGATATCACTATATAATAATACAATTACTGGGGATAATAAGGGGATGGGATATCACTATATAATAATACAATTACTGGGGATAATAAGGGGATGGGATATCACTATATAATAATACAATTACTGGGATAATAAGGGGATGGGATATCACTATATAATAATACAATTACTGGGATAATAAGGGGATGGGATATCACTATATAATAATACAATTACTGGAGATAATAAGGGGATGGGATATCACTATATAATAATACAATTACTGGGGATAATAAGGGGATGGGATATCACTATATAATAATACAATTACTGGGGATAATAAGGGGATGGGATATCACTATATAATAATACAATTACTGGGATAATAAGGGGATGAGATATCACTATATAATAATACAATTACTGGGGATAATTAGGGATGGGATATCACTATATAATAATACAACTACTGGGATAATAAGAGGATGGGATATCACTGTAATAATAAACAATTACTGGGGATAATAAGGGGATGGGATATCACTATATAATAATACAATTACTGGGGATAATAAGGGGATGGGATATCACTATATAATAATACAATTACTGGGGATAATAAGGGGATGGGATATCGCTATATAATAATACAATTACTGGGGATAATAAGGGGATGGGATATCACTATATAATAATACAATTACTGGGGATAATAAGGGGATGGGATATCACTATATAATAATACAATTACTGGGGATAATAAGGGGATGGGATATCACTATATAATAATAGAATTACTGGGATAATAAGGGGATGGGATATCACTATATAATAATACAATTACTGGGGATAATTAGGGGATGGGATATCACTATATAATAATACAACTACTGGGGATAATAAGGGGATGGGATATCACTATATAATAATACAATTACTGGGGATATAAAAAGGGGATGGGAATATCACTATATAATAATACAATTACTGGGGATAATAAGGGGATGGGATATCACTATATAATAATACAATTACTGGGATAATAAGGGGATGAGATATCACTATATAATAATACAATTACTGGGGATAATTAGGGGATGGGATATCACTATATAATAATACAACTACTGGGATAATAAGAGGATGGGATATCACTGTATAATAATACAATTACTGGGGATAATAAGGGGATGGGATATCACTATATAATAATACAATTACTGGGGATAATAAGGGATGGGATATCACTATATAAATAATACAATTACTGGGGATAATAAGGGGATGGGATATCGCTATATAATAATACAATTACTGGGGATAATAAGGGGATGGGATATCACTATATAATAATACAATTACTGGGATAATAAGGGGATGGGATATCACTATATAATAATACAATTACTGGGGATAATAAGGGGATGGGATATCACTATATAATAATACAATTACTGGGATAATAAGGGGATGGGATATCACTATATAATAATACAATTACTGGGGATAATAAGGGGATGGGATATCACTATATAATAATACAATTACTGGGATAATAAGGGGATGGGATATCACTATATAATAATACAATTACTGGGGATAATTAGGGGATGGGATATCACTATATAATAATACAACTACTGGGGATAATAAGGGGATGGGATATCACTATATAATAATACAATTACTGGGGATAATAAGGGGATGGGATATCACTATATAATAATACAATTACTGGGGATAATTAGGGGATGGGATATCACTATATAATAATACAACTACTGGGATAATAAGAGGATGGGATATCACTGTATAATAATACAATTACTGGGGATAATAGGGGATGGGATATCACTATATAATAATACAATTACTGGGGATAATAAGGGGATGGGATATCACTATATAATAATACAATTACTGGGGATAATAAGGGATGGGATATCGCTATATAATAATACAATTACTGGGGATAATAAGGGGATGGGATATCACTATATAATAATACAATTACTGGGATAATAAGGGGATGGGATATCACTATATAATAATACAATTACTGGGATAATAAGGGATGGGATATCACTATATAATAATACAATTACTGGGGATAATAAGGGGATGGGATATCACTATATAATAATACAATTACTGGGGATAATAAGGGGATGGGATATCGCTATATAATAATACAATTACTGGGGATAATAAGGGGATGGGATATCACTATATAATAATACAATTACTGGGGATAATAAGGGGATGGGATATCACTATATAATAATACAATTACTGGGATAATAAGAGGATGGGATATCACTATATAATAATACAATTACTGGGATAATAAGGGATGGGATATCACTATATAATAATACAATTACTGGGGATACACACACACACACAGCTCCACACACACACACAGCTCCACACACACACACACACACACAGCTCACACACACACACACACACACACACACACAGCTCCACACACACACAGCTCCTCACACACACACACACACACCACACACACACACACACACACACACACAGCTCGACACACACACACACAGCTCCACACACACCTCCTCACAGGCCCCATTCCCCCATTCTAACAATCACATCTCTGGATACAGACAATTCCAAAACACAGGAACCCCATGCACCTCCCACCACACCCAAACATGGACAGAGCACTGCTCACCCAATGGTGAAGGGGTTAATGACGGGAATCTGCACTTCCCTCCACCCGCAGAGCCGCACACTGGATGGTAGATGCTACAGAGTACAGGCTCCTTTCAGGTGTGACGTCACCGAATAGGGGCGGGGCCTCCCTTGATTGCCTCGTGCAGCAGTCAGTGTGTATTGTGTGTATTGAGAAGGTTCAAGGAGGAAGAGGAGATGGTGGAGAGGACTGTACTGAGCTGTGAGGACTGTGCTGAGCTGTGAGGACTGTGCTGTGCTGTGAGGACTGTGCTGAGTTGTAACTGTACTGAGCTGTGAGGATTGTGCTGTGCTGTGCTGTGAGGACTGTGCTGTGAGGATTGTGCTGTGCTGTGAGGGTTGTGCTGAGCTGTGAGGACTGTGCTGAGCTGTGAGGATTGTGCTGAGCTGTGCTGTGAGGATTGTGCTGTGCTGTGAGGACTGTGCTGAGCTGTGAGGACTGTGCTGAGCTGTGAGGACTGTGCTGTGCTGTGAGGACTGTGCTGTACTGTGAGGACTGTGCTGTGAGGACTGTACTGAGCTGTGAGGACTGTGCTGAGCTGTGAGGACTGTGCTGTGCTGTGAAGACTGAGCTGTGCTGTGAGGACTGTGCTGAGCTGTGAGGACTGTGCTGTGCTGTGAGGATTGTGCTGAGCTGTGAGGATTGTGCTGTGCTGTGAGGACTGTGCTGTGCTGTGAGGACTGTGCCGAGCTGTGAGGATTGTGCTGAGCTGTGAGGATTGTGCTGAGCTGTGAGGATTGTGCTGTGCTGTGAGGACTGTGCTGTGCTGTGACGACTGTGCTGTGAGGACTGTGCTGAGCTGTGAGGATTGTGCTGAGCTGTGCTGTGAGGATTGTACTGAGCTGTGAGGACTGTGCTGTGAGGACTGTGCTGAGCTGTGAGGACTGTACTGAGCTGTGCTGTGAGGACTGTGCTGAGCTGTGAGGACTGTACTGAGCTGTGCGGACTGTGCTGTACTGTGAAGACTTTACTGTGCTGGGAGGATTGTGCTGAGCTGTACTGTGAGGACTGTGCTGAGCTGTGCTGTGCGGACTGTGCTATGCTGTACTGTGAGGATTGTGCTGTGAGGACTATGCTGTGAGGACTGTTCTGTGCTGTGAGGACTGTTCTGTGCTGTGAGGACTGCTGTGCTGTGAGGACTGTGCTGTGAGGACTGTGCTGTGCTGTAAAGACTGTGCTGTGCGAAATGTGCTGTGCTATGAGGACTGAGCTGTGTTGTGCTGTGAGGACTGTGATGTAAGGACTGTGCTGAGCTATGCTGTGAGGACTGTGTTGTACTGTGATGACTGTGCTGAGTTGTAAGGACTGTGCTGAGCTGTGAGGACTGTGCTGAGCTGTGCTGTGAGTGCTGTGAGGACTGTGCTGAGCTGTGGGGACTGCTGTGCTTTGAGGACTGTGCTGAGCTGTGCTGTGAGGATTGTGCTGTGCTGTGAGGACAATGCTGTGAAAACTGTGCTGTGAGGACTATGCTGTCAGGAGTGTGCTGAGCTGTGCTGTGAGGAGTGTGCTGTGCTCTGAGGACTAAACTGTGAGGACTGTGCTGTGAGGACTGTACTGAGCTGTGCTGTGAGGACTGTGCTGAGCTGTGCTGTGAGGACTATTGTGAGGACTGTGCTGTGAAGACTGTGCAGAGCTGTGATGTGCTGTGAGGACTGTACTGTGTTGTGAGGACTGTGCTGTGCTGTGAGGACTATGCTGTCAGGACTGTGATGAGCTGTGCTGTGAGTAGTGTGCTGTGCTGTGAGGACTATGCTGTGCTGTGAGGATTGTGCGGAGCTGTGCTGTGAGGACTGTGCTGTACTGTGAAGACTGTGCTGTGAGGATTGTGCTGTGCTGTTAGGACTGTGCTGAGCTGTGAGGACTGTGCTGTGCTGTGAGCACTGTGCTGTGCGGACTGTGCTGTGCTGTAAGGACTGTGCTGTGCTGTAAGGACTGTGCTGTGCTATGAAAACTGAGCTGTGTTGTGCTGTCTGGACTGTGCTGTAAGGACTGTGATGAGCTGTGCTGTGTGGACTGTGCTGTAAGGACTGTGTTGAGCTGTGAGGACTGTGTTGAGCTGTGAGGACTGTGCTGAGCTGTGAGGACTGTGCTGAGTTGTGAGGACTGTGCTGAGCTTTGCTGTAAGGACTGTGCTGTGAGGATTGTGCTGTGCTGTAAGGACTGTGCTGTGAGGGATGTGCTGAGCTGTGGTGTGAGGACTGTGCTGTGCTGTGAGCACTGTGCTGAGCTGTGAAGACTGTGCTGTGAGAACTGTGCTGTGCGGACTGTGCTGTGAGGAATGTGTTGTGCTGTGAGGACTGTGCTGTAAGGACTGTGATGAGCTGTGCTGTGTGGACTGTGCTGTAAGGACTGTGCTGTGAGGACTGTGTTGAGCTGTGCTGTGAGGACTGTGCTGTGCTGTACTGTGAGGGCTGTGCTGTGAGGATTGTGCTGAGCTGTGCTGTGAGGACTGTGCTGTGCTGTACTGTGAGGACTGTGCTGTGAGGACTGTGCTGAGCTGTGAGGACTGTGCTGTGCTGTGAGCACTGTGCTGTGCTGTAAGGACTGTCCTGTGCTATGAAAACTGAGCTGTGTTGTGCTGTCTGGACTGTGCTGTAAGGACTGTGATGAGCTGTGCTGTGTGGACTGTGCTGTAAGGACTGTGCTGTGCTGTGAGGACTGTGTTGAGCTGTGAGGACTGTGCTGAGCTGTGAGGACTGTGCTGTGCTTTGAGGACTGTGCTGTGCTGTGAGGACTGTGCTGTGAGGACTCTGCTGAGCTGTGCTGTGAGGACTGTGCTGTGCTGTAAGGATTGTGCTGTGCTGTGAGGACTGTGCTGTGAGGACTGTGCTGAGCTGTGCTGTGAGGGCTGTGCTGTGAGGGCTGTGCTGAGCTGTGTTCTGAGGCTTGTTTTGTGCTTTGAGCACTATGCTGAGCTGTGAAGACTGTGCTGAGCTGTGCTGTGAGAACTCTGCTGTGCTGTGCGGACTGTGCTGTGAGGATTGTGTTGTCCTGTGAGGACTGTGCTGTGCTGTAAGGACTGTGCCGTGCTGTGAGTACTGTGCTGTACTATGAGGACTGAGCTGTGTTGTGCTATGAGGACTGTGTTGTAAGGACTGTGATGAGCTGTGCTGTGAGGACTGTGCTGTAAGGACTGTGTTGAGCTGTGCTGTGAGGACTGTGCTGTGCTGTACTGTGAGGGCTGTGCTGTGCTGTGAGGATTGTGCTGAGTTGTGCTGTGAGGACTGTGCTGTTACTGTGAGGACTGTGTTTGTGAGGATTGGGCTGTGCTGTTAGGACTGTGCTGTGCTGTGAGGACTGTGCTGTGAGGACCGTGCTGTGCTGTGAGGACTGTGCTGTGCTGTAAGGACTGTGCTGTAAGGACTGTGCCGTGCTGTGAGTACTGTGCTGTGCTATGAAAACTGAGCTGTGTTGTGCTGTCAGGACTGTGATGAGCTGTGCTGTGTGGACTGTGAGGACTGTGTTGAGCTGTGAGGACTGTGCTGAGCTGTGAGGACTGTGCTGAGCTGTGAGGACTGTGCTGAGTTGTGAGGACTGTGCTGTGCTGTGAGGACTGTGCTGTGAGGACTGTGCTGTGCTGTAAGACTGTGCTGTGCTGTAAGGACTGTGCTGTGAGGACTGTGCTGTGAGGACTGTGCTGTCAGGACTGTGCTGTGAGATGCTGAGCTGTGCTGTGAGGCTGTGCTGTGATGGCTGTGCTGAGCTGTGGTGTGAGGACTGTGCTGTGAGCACTGTGCTGAGCTGTGAAAACTGCTGTGCTGTGAGCACTGTGCTGAGCTGTGCTGTGAGAACTGTGCTGTGAGGATTGTGTTGTGCTGTGAGGACTGTGCTGAGCTGTAAGGACTGTGCCGTGCTGTGCTGTGGAGGGCTGTGCTGTAAGGACTGTGATGAGTTGGCTGTGAGGTACTGTGCTGTGCTGTGAGGACTGTGTTGAGCTGTGAGGACTGTGCTGAGCTGAGATGACTGTGCTGAGCTGTGAGGACTGAGCTGAGTTGTGAGGACTATGCTGTGCTGTGAGGACTATGCTGTCATGACTGTGCTGTGAGAACTGTGCTGTGCTGTGAGGACTGTGCTGAGCTGCGAGGTCTGTGCTGTGAGGACTGTGCTGAGATGTGCTGTGAGGGCTGTGCTGTGAGGACTGTGCTGAGCTGTGCTGTGAGGACTGTGCTGAGGATCGTGTGACTGCAGCTTCTTTCGGCTGATGATCAGGAGAGGATTGAGGTGGGAGAATTCTTCCTGGCGCTCAGTATCTCCTGGCACCACATGACTCTGGGGCTGCAGGTGGGTTATTATTCACAAGGCATCGGCATGATGCCTGCATAGGGCTTCTGCTTGCTGGGGATCTGCATGGGGGGATTATACTTGCTTAGAGCTGCTGCTTACTGGGGATCTGCATGGGTGGGGGGGGCATTATACTTGCATGGGGCTGCTGCTTGCTGGGGATCTGTGTGGGGTGGTATACATGCATAGGGACTGCTGATTGCTGGGGATCTGGGTGGGTGGGCATTATACTTGCATAGCGCTGCTGCTTGCTGGGGATCTGCGTGGGTGGGTAATTATACTTGCATGGGGCTGCTGCTTGCTGGGGATCTGCATGGGTGGGGGGGCATTATACTTGCATGGGGCTGCTGCTTGCTTGGATCAGCGTGGGTAGTGGTGGCCATACTTGTATGGGGCTGCTGATTACTGGGGATCTGCATGGGTAGGGGGGCATTATACTTGCATGGGGCTGTGGACTGGTGGCTGCATGGGTAAGGGGTATTACTTGCATAGGGCTGTGTGATGGGATAACTGTGTGAAGTGGGTGATGTTACTTGAATGTGGCTGTATGCTGGGGAACTGTGTGGAAAGGGGGTAATGTTACTTGCGTGGGGTTGGGGAACTCTGTGGTAGGGGGATGTTACTCACATGGGGTTGCATTCTGGGGGTGCTGCGTGGGGAAAATGTATGATGTTACTCGTGTGGGTCCGGTTACTTCGTTTGTAGGGGTGATGTTACTCACTTGGGTTTGTGTACTGGGCTTCTGCGTTTGGAAGGAGGGGATGATTTTACTTGTGAGGAAAAGGGGGTGATGTTACTTTCCTGGGGTCGCATGCTGAGGAGACAGCATGGGAAAGAGGGTGATGTTACTGACCAGTGGCGGACCTATGGACCCGGGGGCCCTGGTGCAGCCGTATTGAGAAGCGACGGGGGGGTGCCGTCGCCGTCGGCCCTGGAGGGGGGTTGCTGGCGGCCGTCGGCGAGGACCGGAGGTGGGGGGGTGGGTGAGGTTTTGTGCTGGCGGCCGTCGGCTCTCCTAACTTTCCTGCGATGCTGAGCGGCCGTGTGCATTACTGGGTGCCGGGATCCTGGACAGAGGAGAGGAGGGGTGGGATCAGGCACGGGAAGCAGGAAGCTTCCCTTGCCTGACCCTCCTCTTACAGCAGGTTGCGGGGGTCGGCTGAGGGCCCCCCGGCAGGCTTTAGGGGCCCCCTAGCCGGTCGGGGCCCTGGTGCAGCTACTCCAGCTGCACCACGGTAGGTCTGCCCCTGTTACTGACATGGTGCAGAGAGGTGTGTGATGTCACTTGCATTGTGCTGCATAAGGGGAGGGGGGGCGGCGAGAAGGAGGGTGGTGCCACTTGTGTGGAGGGTGGTGGCACTTGTGTGGAAGGTGAGGCTAAACAGGGAAGAGTGGAGATGTTGGGGGATCTGAAGGGAGGGATTGAACATATTTACATGAGAGCGTCTGCCTGACGGGGCTGAAAGTTGAGGTGTGAGGCTTGATTTGCACTGAAAACAGTTTTTTCCTATTAATAGTATTGGGGGGCGCAGGACTTTGGGTTTCCGCTCGGCCACTAGGAAGCTTGAAACTGCATTAAAAAAAATTGTCTCCACATTTTGGGCCGTGTTCCCTCCTCAAACACTATATGGATCGTTTCCATAGGAGTCAGGCACTTGCATCGAGTCCTGTGTATGATTTTGTTTCCTTATTTTCTGGTCTAGATATTGTGTATTTCCCTCATCTCCAGCAGTGTCACCTCCCTGCGGAGGACATTACATCACTGCTCATCTCTCCAGCAGGCGGAGCGCTAGTGTCTCTACAATTCATGTGAGGCTGCTGAAGAGGTGACACCGTGGACGTCCAATAATGTCAGATGAGTATAATCCTTCCAAAAAAACCCTGACTCTCTCCATCTCTATTAGCTTGCTAGGGTTTGCCATCTTGGGGTCACCCACCCTTTTATTTCCTTTTCTGCCTTCTCCCCCTCCTTCCTTTTCCATCTTCTCCCCCTCCTTCCTTTTTCACCTTCTCCCCCTGCTTCCTTTTTCACCTTCTCCCCCCCTTCCTTTTCTGCCTTCCCCCCCCCCTTCCTTTTCTGCCTTCTCCCGCCCCCTACCTTTTTCACCTTCTCCCCCCATTCCTTTTCTGCTTCCTCCCCCCCCCTTCCTTTTCTGCCTTCTCCCACCCCCTACCTTTTTCACCTTCTCCCACCCCTTCCTTTTCTGCCTTCTCCCCCCTCCTCCCTTTTCCGCCTTCTCCCCCCTCCTTCCTTTTCCGCCTTCTCCCCCCTCCTTCCTTTTCCACCTTCTCCCCTCCGCCCCCCCTTCCTTTTTCCACTTCCCCTTCCTTCCCTCTCCCCCTCCTTCCTTCTCCCGCTTCCTTTTGCCTTCTCCCCTTCTTTCACTTCCCCCACCTTCCTTTTTCTCTCGCCTTCTCCCCCCCTTCCTTTTCTGCCTTCTCCCCCCTTCTTCTCTTTCTGCCTTCTCCCGCCCCCCTACCTTTTTCACCTTCCCCCCCCTTCCTTTTCCTGCCTTCCCCCCCTACCTTTTTCACCTTCTCCCCCCCTTCCTTTTCTGCCTTCTCCCCCCTTCCTTTTCTGCCTTCTCCGCCCCTCCTTTTTCACCTTCCCCCCCTTCCTTTTCTCCTTCTACCCCCCTCCTCCCTTTTCCGCCTTCTCCCCCCTCCTTCCTTTTCCCCTTCTCCCCTCCTTCCTTTACCACCTCTCCCCCGCCTTCCTTTTCACCTTCTCCCCCCCTTCCTTTTCTGCCTTCTCCCCTTCCTTTTCTGCCTTCTCCCGCCCTTTACCTTTTTCACCTTCTCCCCCCCTTCCTTTTCCCCTTCTCCCCCTGCTTCCTTTTTCACCTTCTCCCCCCCTTCCTTTTCTGCCTTCTCCCCCCCCCCTCCTTTTTCACCTTCTCCCCCCCTTCCTTTTCTGCCTTCTCCCCCCTTCCTTTTCTGCTTCTCCCCCCCTACCTTTTCCCTTCCTCCCCTACCTTTTTCACCTTCTCCCCCCCTTCCTTTTCTGCCTTCTCCCCCCTTCCTTTTCTGCCTTCCACCCCTCCTCCTTTTCCGCCTTCTCCCCCTCCTTCCTTTCCGCTTCTCTCCCCTCCTTCCTTTACACCTTCTCCCCCGCCTTCCTTTTCCACCTCTCCCCCCCCTTCCTTTTCTGACCTTCTCCCCTTCCTTTTCTGCTTCTCCGCCTTTCCTTTTTCACTTCTTCCCCCCTTCCTCTTTTTCCCGTCCTCCCCCCCCCCCCTTCCTTTTCTGTATTTTTTGTTTTGTATGTTCCAGCTTGTGTTTCCAACTTCGTAGACACCTGCTGCCTTTTCTCCTGTCCTGGCTCCTTTCCTCCTCTGCTGCCTCTTTTTCCTGTCTCTCCTCAAGCATCCGACAGGCGATCTTGCTGCTTATGACATACTGCCATTTGGGGAACAATATTACGGTTTCACAGCTGTGGCACCTTTACTGGTTAGCAATAGACACCTCCTGGGGTGATTATAATTTCTCTTTCGCCTATTGGGACACAGACATGGGTGTATGCAGCTGTCCACTAGGAGGTGACACTATACAAATCTGAAAAGATTACAGTGGCTCCTCTCTGCAGTATACACCTGGCGCACAGCCTTAACTAGTTTTTGCTTAGTGTCGCGTAGGAGGTGTCAAAGATAAGTTTTAAATCTACAAAAACATTATGTGAAACTCTAATGTGTATTAAATGCTTATACTTATATTTAGTTTTATGTTAGGAATCTTGTTATATATATGTATATATACATATTATTTAGATATATTTGTATATCCACACTTTATATTATAAAGACCTTGATACATATGCTATTAGATATCTGGACTTGTGCGTCATTATATATCTCTTGAAAGAACTAATTGAAACTGGTTATATTAATGGACTTTGAACTGTTTGCAAGAAGAAGACAAAGGATTCTACATGACAACCCCTTTAAGATGATACCCTGCCAGATGAGGAGGGTACTTGGGAGGAAATACTTAATCCCATAGGACAATATAATGAGACTTATCTATGCAAGGGCCAGAGACTCCTGTGATTGCTTAATGTTTTTAGGTGACACCCTAATGGCATTTTCCTTTGTAATGAATATGTGTTGTGCTGTAAAAATAAAGAGAAGGATTTCCAGTTTGTCAAGGAGCGCTTCCAGATGGTTCATTAATTACTCCGATTATTTCAAGGAAATTCCGATTTATTATATATACAAACACAACGCGTTTCGGCTATACATAAAATTAGCCTTCATCAGGTAAAATCATAAATATCTTAAAAAGACACATTTATATAGGGAAAAAAGGTTTCAACCCTTCAATCAATTATCATCAAATGAAAACACCTGCTCACCTCTCCAGAGTGTTGGGAGGCTAATTGTAGAAGGAGCCTATAGTACTTAGAATCTAGTATATACTCATTTCTATGTGTTTCTCATGTTTTCTTATAGTTCTCATCTCTCTTAGGGTATGTGCACATCAGTCGTTTTGTGAGCTGTTTTTTAGCTTTTTCCGTCGGCGTTTTCCGCTGAGTTTTATGTTAATTATGTTAATCCTAACCACCGGTTGGATTAACATGCTAGTCAATGGATTTTAGAAAACGCTGTGTACATTAGAACGTTTTTTTTTTGTCTCCTTTCCACTTTCTTCACCGGTTTTCCTCCGGTTTTCAAAAGATAGAGCAAGTGACTTCTTTTGAGCGTTTTTTCCAGCGTTCTAGCTTACAAGTGCACAAAAAACAGTCGTAAAAAGCCAAGAAAAACCGCCAGAAAAACCGTCGAAAAACGCTGTATAAACGCTATAAAACGCTCAAAAACGCTCAAAAAACGATGGACACTGCTGAGGTCAGAAAACTCAGTTTCTGCAATTCTACACCGGTTTTAGGACGGTCTGCAAAGATGCAGAAACGTCAGATGTGCACATACCCTTAAACTGGGTTTACACACACCAATTTCTGTGTCCAACTTCTGAACAGATCTCTGGTTGCAGTGAAATCATGGACACAAAATTCCATTTTGTGGCTGTGTACAACATGGAGCAATGTGTCCATGATTTCACTGCAACCAGAGATCTGTTCAGATATTGGACACAGAAATTGGTGTGTGTAAACCCACCATTAGGAATATACAAAATCCCCGCATTCAAACAGGGAGATGGTTATAAAAAATACAATTCAATAAAATTGTGTTGTATTTTTAAGATAAAAAGAGTAAAATTTGATAAAAAATCATTAAAATAGTTTATCCTATGGCATCCTATTCCTCATCCAGTAAATATATTTATTTCATTTTCCTGTTTCATCACTGGGGACCGTAGGATTAACTAGTATCTGTCAGGACTAGAACTCATATATGCTTATTCCTATATTCTTATCACACTTATTTACTTACTCTACAGAGCCACCCGCAGGTCTGGTCTCCGTGTGCTTGATTTCTTTCAATAGGGTTTCGAGACAACTTGTTGAAGGCCACAGATATTTGTGTTCAACATAAAACATGATCATATATGTAAAGTAGTAAGTAAGTGTGATAAGAATATAGGAATAAGCATATGCGGGATTTTGTATTTTCCTAAGGGCCCTTTCACATCAGCGGTATTTTCAAATCGGGCAGATGCGGTGAAAAAAACGCATCTGCCGCGATTACCGCATAACCGCGACACTTGCGGACACTTGCGGCAAGCCCCATGCAATGTCTATGGGGCAACACTCTGGAGAGGTGAGCAGGTGTTTTCATTTGATGATAATTGATTGAAGGGTTGAAACCTTTTTTCCCCTATATAAATGTGTCTTTTTAAGATATTTATGATTTACCTGATGAAGGCTAATTTTATGTATAGCCGAAACGCGTTGTGTTTGTATATATCATAAATCGGAATTTCCTTGAAATAATCGGAGTAATTAATGAACCATCTGGAAGCGCTCCTTGACAAACTGGAAATCCTTCTCTACACTCCTTGATGAATCTCCTGCAAGGTGGTTCATTTCACCTGTTTTGAGCTGCAGGCCAGAGGATCCAGACAATTACTCGACTACCCTAATACAGGGTTACATGCTGAACAACAAGACACCAAAAAGGTGAGAATTCCTATTTCTGTCTAATATAATCATAATTCTGCACTTAGATCTGCGTCCCCCTTCTTTTTTCCTCTCACCCCTGTCTCGCAGACTTCACGGTCCTTAAAGACGTTACTGATTTAATGCTGTAAAAATAAAGACATTCCTTTTTGCGCCACTTTCAAGAGAAATCAGTTCTGACTTGGTCAGATTCTAAGTCAAGCATGTTCTTGAATAAGTTAATTTGGCAAGAGATAAGCAAAGAACTGGGGTCCCTTGAATCTCGCTTCTACAGAGGCACACCTAAATTTTATTCTTCAAATCACAGAAGATGCAAAGTGGGTCTCTTTCGAGACTCCCGGCATGGCTCTTTCCTCGACTCCCCCCATTAGGGGGTTGCCGGGTTGAAGTAGAGACCATCTTCCCCATGCCACTCCTTCCTCAGCATCTCGGGGTGCTCGGTTGAGGTCGAGATGACCCCCTCCCTCCCCAATTCCTTTGGTTTCTGGGTTGAGGTCGAGGCGATGGAGAAGCCCTCCGATGGTGACACCTGCAACCTCCCTAATCACTCCTCTTGGGAGCATTAGGTTGAGACACCTCAGGTGGGTCGACAGTGGCAGCAGATACACAGCATCCACCTCAAGGGCCCCCCTTCTCAAGGATTGCAAACAACTGCTGCACTACCCAGAAGCCACAGCTGCACTGCGGGCTCCTGATGGGACCGGGGGCAGTGCTAGGGCTGGCATGGCACATTCAAAGGCACAGGATAACTGTGCCTCTGTCCAGCACAGCACCTACAGGTGCCAGGGACACCCTCCAAGGGCCCCCCTTTAGGATTATAGCCCCTCCGCTACCCTGCCTAGGGACCTGGAGAGGTCCGGATCAATTCCGGCCCCTATCAGGTCCTCCGCGCCGCCTGGAGCCGTTTTCGGCTTCAGCTTTCTAATTTAGGCTGCAGCTTCGGCCTAGACCAAAGCCGCCGCCTTTTCTCCGCCCCCCCCCCGGCCCGCCCCCTGGATGACTAATATGACACTGCACAGTGTCACAGAGGGGGCAGATTGCAGCTGAAAGGGTGCAATTCTGCTCAGCCTGGCGCCCTTTTCAGCTCTTCGCCCCCCTCCCTCATCTTCTCCGGCGGCCATTACTGCTGCAGCACACAGACTGCAGCTCCCAGTCAGCAGCCTCAGGAGAGCTCGGACCCAAGGCCAGCAAGTTCCGGGGAGCATAGGACACTGGACATCGGTGCTGGACACTAGAGGGGCACACCTGGTGTAGTAAGATCACAGCTGAGGCACCATCCTTGGCTGTGACTCCATTTGCTATATAAGGCTCCTCTGCATAGACCTCCCTGCCTATTCCCAGGCACTATGCCGGGCTCAAAGTCCTAGAGAACCAGGGTTCAGGACCCCAAGGTTCAGGACTCTTATTATGCTTTCTGCACAGCCTGCAGGAACCCCCTGCCCAGCGGCAGTACGTACCCATACTGCCAGGACTACATCCAGCCTAATGTGCCAGAGCCCCAGGTAGCCCTTACTACTCCCAAGGACCCTAATATCACGCCAGAATGGACAACGCACATATCCCAATCCATGTCGCAGTACCGAAGATAGGCTTACCTCCACATTGCTTCAGGTCTTGCAGAGTCACCCCTCCAGAACACAAAATCTCTTTTCAAGAGGTTCGGAGGCCCCTAAATTCTTCTCAAATCACCCAGAGTTTAAGGCAATCCTTAAAAAGCATCGCTCACAACCTGAGAAAAAATTTGCCAATCGCAAATATCTGGAGACACGTTATCCTTTCCTACAGGATGTGACCCAAGAGTGGACAGATCCACCGGAAGTGGATCCCCCCAGTCTAGGCTAGCAGCACAGTCACTGCTTTCTCTGCCGGATAGCTCATCTCTCAGGGACACAGCGGACCGTCAGGGGGAACGCATGGCCTGATCAATTTTCGAAGCCGCAGGGTCCTCTCTGGCACCCACATTCTCTTCAGTCTGGGCCGCCAAGGCCATCATGGCTTGGCTCAAAAGCTTAGAGGCTGGCCTCTGCTCATCTAACCCTGAGCTGGCGGATCAAGCTGTTCAAATTTCAATTGTAGCAGATTATATGCTCCACACAGCTCTAGACTCAGTAAACTGTGCAGCAGGGATAGCATCAAACGCCATCATAATCCGGCGTGTCCTCTGGCTGTGGGAATGGAAGGTGGACGCAGTTTATAAAAAGTCGCTCACACGCCTGCCGTACCTTAGGGTATCTTTACACGACGCAATTTGTGGTGGCGATATGAGGCGATCTAACGTGCACGTGCAAGTTTTTCATGGTCACCTCAGATCGCCGATGGCGCCATTACACGCTGCAATTTCGCCCTCAACCTAAGGCGATGTGTCGCCCCGGAAACCGCCTCACCCACAGCGGAACCAATCCAGTTGACTTCCCTCGCCGCTTCAGACGCTGCAATCCTCAAAGGAATGTGTGCATACATGTTCAGCGCGGCAAGAACATAGGCGTGCCAGAATGGTTTACACCGCACCCCAAACACGCTCATTAGACAACGCAATAGCGTTATGATTGGCCAGCCTTTGCTGGAAGGCTGGCTAATACATGACGCCATTGTCTATTGGAGTTTGTGATTAATACGCTTGTGTCGTCGATAGTACAAGAGGCGTATTCAAACACGATTCCGATCCTTTCGGAACTCGTCGGCTGGTCAGTCTCTCGACCGGCACAAAATCGTAGCAGCCCCCCACGTAGGGATAGCTCGCAGTCAACGCAAAAGTCAGACAAGACCTGGACAGTCGAAGGCAAGCCAGTCAAAACCTAAGGGAGCCAAATCCCAGAGGTTCTCCTCGTCATGACTCGCTGTCTCCGGACGACTTTCACGCTTTCGTCAAGTCTGGCTGCCTATTACAGAAGACAGGTGGGTCAAGGAAATAGTGTCTTCCGGATACAAGATAGAGTTTACTTCCAACCCACCAAACCGATTTTTTTCCATTGCTTCCCACCCAGGGACTGCTTTGGGACGTCCATGATCCTGTGTCCCACAATGAGGTTAAGGGGGAAAAAGAGATTTTTATGTACTCACCATAAAATCTCTTTCTCTTAGCCTCTAATTGGGGGACACAGCTCCCGCCCTGTTGCCCGTTCCGGGCCGTTTTTATACTGAGTTCTCATATTGTTCTTGAGCTGCTACATAGTTGCTTTTTTCTATAGGCATGGTTGTGTTGTCTACAGTGTTGGCCAAAAGTATTGACACCCCTGCAATTCTGTCAGATAATACTCAGTTTCTTCCTGAAAATGATTGCAATCACAAATTCTTTGGTATTATTATCTTCATTTAATTTGTCTTTAATGAAAAAACACAAAAGAGAATGAAGCAAAAAGCAAAACATTGATCATTTCACACAAAACTCCAAAAATGGGCCGGACAAAAGTATTGGCACCCTCAGCCTAATACTTGGTTGCACAACCTTTAGCCAAAATAACTGCGATCAACCGCTTCCGGTAACCATCAATGAGTTTCTTACAAGCTCTGCTGGAATTTTAGACCATTCTTCTTTGGCAAACTGCTCCAGGTCCCTGATATTTGAAGGGTGCCTTCTCCAAACTGCCATTTTTAGATCTCTCCACAGGTGTTCTACGGGATTCAGGTCTGGACTCATTGCTGCCACCTTAGAAGTCTCCAGTGCTTTCTCTCAAACCATTTTCTAGTGCTTTTTGAAGTGTGTTTTGGGTCATTGTCCTGCTGGAAGACTCCATGACCTCTGAGGGAGACCCAGCTTTCTCACACTGGGCCCTACATTATGCTGCAAAATGTGTTGGTAGTCTTCAGACTTCATAATGCCATGCACATGGTCAAGCAGTCCAGTGCCAGAGGCAGCAAAGCAACCCCAAAACATCAGGGAACCTCCGCCATGTCTGACTGTAGGGACCGTGTTCTTTTCTTTGAATGCCTCTTTTTTTTTTTCTCCTGTAAACTCTATTTTGATGCTTTTGCCCAAAAAGAGAGAACATTCTTCGAAAACGTTTTAGGCTTTCTCAGGTAAGTTTTGGCAAACTCCAGCCTAGCTTTTTTATGTCTCAGGGTAAGAAGTGGGGTCTTCCTGGGTCTCCTACCATACAGTCCCTTTTCATTCAGACACCGACAGATTGACACTATTGTACTCTCGGACTGCAGGACAGCTTGAACTTGTTTGGATGTTAGTCGAGGTTCTTTATCCACCATCCGCACAATCTTGCGTTGAAATCTCTCGTCAATTTTTCTTTTCCGTCCACATCTAGGGAGGTTCTAACACAGATGAGTCCTGCACACAGAGAACAGGTCTGTAGGAACCTGTTCACACCGCCAGCATAATTGGAAACAAAAAGCTATTGCGACAAAAAACAACAGTACACTGCAGTAAAAATATTAAAATGCAAGTGCAGTATAAAAATGGTATAACAAATACAGGGTACTTAGTTAATCCGTTTTTTTGCGCAGAAAAAGTTATTTTAAGCCACGTCACTATCTTCAAAGTGTACCCATCTCAGACGCGGTCCTAACTGTTGTATTAAAAACCTGACTGGTGTGAATACTTACCAGTAAACAGGAGCCAGCAGACCAGTTCCCGCCCCTCTCTGGGCCCTGCACACAAGAGCCCCGTCGCCTTCATTCCACTTCAGACACTGGTCTGCTGGCTCCTGTTTACTGGTAAGTATTCACACCAGTCAGGTTTTTAATACAACAGTTAGGACCGCGTCTGAGATGGGTACACTTTGAAGATAGTGACGTGGTTAAAATAACTTTTTCTGCGCAAAAAAACGGATTAACTAAGTACCCTGTATTTGTTATACCATTTTTATACTGCACTTGCATTTTAATATTTTTACTGCAGTGTACTGTTGTTTTTTGTCGCAATAGCTTTTTGTTTCCAATCTAGGGAGGTTAGCCACAGTGCCATGGGCTTTAAACTTCTTGATGACCTTTCGCACGGTAGACACAGGAACATTCAGGTCTTTGGAGATGGACTTGTAGCCTTGAGATTGCTCATGCTTCCTCACAATTTGGTTTCTCAAGTCCTCAGACAGTTCTTTGGTCTTCTTTCTTTTCTCCATGCTCAATGTGGTACACACAAGGACACAGGACAGAGGTTGAGTCTTACATGTCAACTGGCTGCAAGTGTGATTTAGTTATTGCCAACACCTGTTAGGTGCCACAGGTAAGTTACAGGTGCTGTTAATTACACAAATTAGAGAAGCATCACATGATTTTTCTAACAGTGCCAATATTTTTGTCCACCCCCTTTTTTATGTTTGCGTGGAATTAGATCCAATTTGGCTTTAGGACAATTCTTTTTGTGTTTTTTCATTGAAGACAAATTAAATGAAGATAATAATACCAAAGAATTTGTGATTGCAATCATTTTCAGGAAGAAACTGAGTATTATCTGACAGAATCTCAGGGGTGTCAATACTTTTGGCCACAACTGTAGCTCTTGACATTACCTCATGGTTTGTTCCTAACTATTATCACCCTGCCTAAGGTAGTTACCATACATAGATATAGATAGTATATATATATATGTTTTGAAGATATGTTTAAATGTTCACATATACCTTGGCATACCATGTGACTCGGCCAATCTCCCACAATATATCTATGCAGAAGGATCCGGTTTCCTTCTCTACGGTTTTCATACTGAAACTTTTTCCAAACATACATACACTGTGTGAACATAGTACTTATCGGATATACGGTATGTGATTGTCCTATATCCAAAATATGTAAATATTTGGATGTCATATAAGTTTATGGTTATAGGGTCCCGCGCTCACTTACATCTACTTATTCTATTCTTAAGCATGAGATATTCACAGTGTTAATTTGAAGAAATTTATTAAATCTATTAATTTAAGAACCAAGTGTCAATAAAAAATCAATAAAATAATTAAAAGCTGATATGCAAATCAGTTTTCCTCAACCGGTTGTGCTGGTGGTTTTCACAACTTCTTCCACTTTACAACACTGGATCCTGCTATCATACGCTTGATATTCTGTTCCTGTGAATTATTTATGGGTTATTAAGGTCTATTGTGGATCTCTAATTTGTCCTTGCATTGTTTGAATAATAGATTCCTTACCTCTAACCTTCAGTGTAATGCTTGCTTTTTTGGCAGTCACTTCTTCTGGGTATTATCTGTAGGATTTTACATAGGTTTTTGTCATTAACTTATATTAATAGTTTTGAAATTTCAATGTTTCTCAATACTGTATTTCACCTTAACTGATGTTATTTCTGGGGTGCGTCTATGTATGGTATCCTCCTCTGTAGTCAAATGTGAGATACCTAGGACATATATTCATTTATGTTACTCTTATATTTGCAGATATGTCTGTTTCACTGGCCAATATGATACTAGATCACTTACAGAATAGTCTCTCATCTACTACATCTGTCCTCTGCTGGTAACACCTTGGTCTCCTTTTTATTATTCTGTGGTGACCTCTATTGTGCTTTCATATAAGGTAGTCCTCTGCTGGAAACACCTTGGTCTCCTATTTGTTGTTCTATGGTGATCTATTATGCAATATAAAGCAGACAGGCAACTTCTTAACAGTTGTTTCTTATCTCAATATTTCTAGTTAGTAAAATGCTTGTTATGGACAACAAATCACATTAGGTTTTTCTATGTATCAGCTCACTTAGCATACTTAGCATAATCCACTACTTCCACAAGTATTTCACAGCTTAACACTCATATCTGTGTCAGGCTGGGTACTCACAGTGCTGGCTTTGAGTTGCAAATTACCCCTGCTGTGTCCTCTCCTCCACTCTGCCATGTGTCCCCTTCTGAGTCGCCCGCTCCTTGATGTTATTGGAGCTGTGGTGAGGTTTCTGTGACTCGACTGTCAGCTTGCTGTGAGCGGCGGCGTGCAAGCACCGTGGCCGGCGGTGCCCGCGCCCGCCCTCCTCTCACTTCCTCGTACGTCACCTCACGTCACGTCGTCAGGTGACCACGGGGCGGAGTCGTGCTCTAATCGCTAGCGCTAGCGTGATTGGCTGGCAGGGCTGTCAGTTCCGACGCGTTTCGTAAGAGGGCGTCTTACTTCCTCAGTGTTGTAAAGTGGAAGAAGTTGTGAAAACCACCCCAGAGCGGACAACCGGTTGAGGAAAACTGATTTGCATATCAGCTTTTAATTATTTTATTGATTTTTTATTGACACTTGGTTCTTAAATTAATAGATTTAATAAATTTCTTCAAATTAACACTGTGAATATCTCATGCTTAAGAATAGAATAAGTAGATGTAAGTGAGCGCGGGACCCTATAACCATAAACTTATATCCACAATTAACAATAGGGTGGTCAATAAGCGCGGAACCCCCTAGTGGTCCCTTGCAGCATAACTTAAGGTGTCAGAAGATACAGAATCTGACACCCCTAGCCAGCTCCAGTGTCTCCCCTACCTGATCATATTTGGATGTCATGTTTTTACATGAGGTAATATATATCATCAGAATTCTGTTTACTTAAAAGATGTTTATTGGTAATTGTAAACATTTCATAAATTACATACACATTTTTGATATTCAAATAGATCTGTTTTGCAAATAAAACATTTCCTACTTTCATAACACATATGGATTCTCCTATATATGAATTGTCTGATTATTACCAAGATCTGATTTCTGGGTGAAATCTTTCCCAGATTATAGACATGAATATAGTTTCTCTCCTGTGTGACTCCTCTCATGTTGATAAAGACCTGATGAACGTGTAACCATTTCCCGCATTCTGGCCCTAAATACGGCTTTTCCCCTGTGTGATTCTCTGATGTGCAAGAAGATTGGATTTCTTGTAAAAATATTTCCACACTCTGAACATGATCATATTTATGATGAGTCGAGCAGTAAGAATGCTCGGGTGCTCGAAGCTCTGGTCGAGCATCTTGAGATGCTCGGGTGCTTGACTGAGCACCGAGCCCAATGTAAATCAATTAGTGACAGGACTCCGCCCACAGAGTTCTGGCTATAAAACGAGGGATTCTGGGAAAGGGCGGGAGGGGGGGCTTTTTCAAATTGTCGCAGCATACAACACCTTGCTGTGCCCCCCAGAGGGACCTAACAATCAATCTGCTCTTTGTGAGGCGCCAGCTCACTGTGTGCACTGAAGGGAGCTGTGTATTTGTGTCAGAGCGATAATTCTTAGTGAAGAGTCCGAGCATCTCGGCGGTACTCTGTGCTCGCCGAACATCCCAAGTACCAGGATACTCGTGCAAGTAACGAGTAGCGCCGAGCATGCTCGCTCATCACTAATCATATTCTCTTCTGGGTGTGATATCTCACATGTACAACAAAATATGATTTATTTGTAAAAATGTTTATAACACTATGAGCAGGAATAGGCTTCTCACCTGTGTGACTTTTCTGATGCCTAACAATACAGGATTTACTTGTAAAACATTTCCCACATTCTGAACATCCATATGGCTTCTCCCCTGTGTGACTTCTCTCATGTATAATTAGATATGATTGACTTCTAAAACATTTCCCACATTCTGTACATCCATACGGCTTCTCACCTGTGTGACTTTTCTGATGCTTAACAAGACAGGATTTACGTATAAAACATTTCCCACATTCTGTACATTCATACGGCTTCTCACCTGTGTGACTTCTCTGATGTATAATAAGATATGGTTTACTTCTAAAACATTTCCCACATTCTGGACATCCATACGGCTTCTCACCTGTGTGACTTTTCTGATGTCTAACAAGTTGTGATTTAGATGTAAAACATTTCCCACATTCTGTACATTCATACGGCTTCTCACTGTGTGACTTTTCTGATGACTAACAAGATGTGATTTATATGTAAAACATTTCCCACATTCTGTACATTCATACAGCTTCTCACCTGTGTGCCTTTTCTGATGACTAACAAGATATGATTTATCTATAAAACATTTCCCACATTCTGTACATTCATACGGCTTCTCACCTGTGTGCCTTTTCTGATGACTAACAAGATATGATTTATCTATAAAACATTTCCCACATTCTGTACATTCATACGGCTTCTCACCTGTGTGACTTTTTTGATGTATAACAAGACGTGATTTTTGTATAAAACATTTCCCACATTCTGTACATCCATACGGCTTCTCACCTGTGTGACTTCTCTCATGTATAATAAGATTTGATTTACTTGTAAAACATTTTCCACATTCTGAACATCCATATGGCTTCTCACCTGTGTGCCTTTTCTGATGTTTAACAAGATTTGATTTATCTATAAAACATTTCCCACATTCTGTACATTCATACGGCTTCTCACCTGTGTGAATTTTCTGATGTCTAACAAGATATGATTTACGTGTAAAACATCTCCCACATTCTGAACATCCATACGGCTTCTCCCCTGTGTGACTTCTCTCATGTATAATAAGATCTGATTTACTTGTAAAACATTTCTCACATTTTGGGCATGAATATGTTTTATCCCCTGTGTGATTTCTCTGATGATTAACAAGATGTGTTCTCTGAGTGAAATATTTCTGACATTCTGAACATGAATACGGCTTCTCCCCTGTGTGAATTCTTTGATGAATAACAAGATATGATCTCTGTTTAAAAATTTTCCCACATTCTGGGCATGAATGTGGCTTCTCTCCTGTGTGTTTTCTTAGATGTATAACAAGTTGTCCTCTTGATTTAAAATATTTTTCACATTTGGAACATGAATATGGCTTCTCCCCTGTGTGATTTCTCTGATGTATAACAAGAGATGCTTTCCTGTTAAAACATTTTTTACATTCTGAACATGAAAATTCCTTCTTTCCCTTGCGAGCTGCTGGATATTTCCTTCTCCTTCTGTGAATGTTACTTTGCTTTTCAGTCTGTGATGATTCAGAAGATGAGGGTATATCTGGGACAATGGCATGTTCTTCATGTGTAGCTTGTGAGACATCAGGATTTTCTGCCTTGAAATCTGACAAAAATTGAATCAATTTGATTATTTAGGAATGAAACTTTAAAAAGCATGTAGTAATTTTACTAACATCAGTCCGTCACACAAAAAACAAGCCTCTTTTTCTCTTACAAATTTCTAAATTTTTCTTTCAACATTAAAATAAAATCCAAAACTATACAGGATTGGTATCGCTGTGATCATACTGACCTGAAGAGTCATATTTCAACCTCATATTTACTATTAAATAAAATAAACAGAAATGAGGGAATATTCTCTAATTCACCACCCCCTTCCAGTACAATGTATAGGAACTTTTCATTCAAAACTACAATTTGTCCAACAAAATCCAACCCTCATATAGTTATGTCACTAGAAATATAGAAAACGTTCTGGCTCCTGAAAGAAGAGGAGAAAATAACAAAAGAGCTAAAAAATCAAAATAGGTTGTGGTGGAAAGAAATTAAGTAAAAGGTTAATGAGGATATTGCAGAATATAGAATGAGAGTAATATGGAATGTAATTGGAATAATTCGGGTTGAGAATGCAGATTTTCCAGCTCTTTGTCTACTTGGAATAAATAAGTGTCTGTGGTGCAATCATCTCTCATATATACATGTGATATTCCCAGAGCCGGGGCTGACATAGCCGGAGAGGGAGGAAGATATTCAGCTCTTTATAAACATGGCAGTGTGAATACCCCCTCCTGTATTTATGGTCATATATAGTGTACACCACTGGGTAAGGTCATTATTAACCCCTTCAAGACCCAGCCTATTTTGGCCTTCCTGACCTGGCCATTTTTTACAATTCTGACCAGTGTCCCTTTATGAGGTAATAACTCTGGAACGCTTCAACGGATCCTAGCGATTCTGAGATTGTTTTTTTGTGACATATTGGGCTTCATGTTAGTATTAAATTTAGGTCGATAATTTTTGCGTTTATTTGTGAAAAAATCAAAAATATGGCAAAAATTTTAAAAATTTAGCAATTTTCAAATTTCAATTTTTTTTTCTGCTAAACCAGAGAGTTATGTGACACAAAATAGTTAATAAATAACATTTCCCACATGTCTACTTCACATGAGCACAAATTTGGAAAAAAAAAAAAATTTTGTTAGGAAGTTGTAAGGGTTCAAAGTTCATGAGCAATTTTTCATTTTTCAACCAAAATTTACAAAACCATTTTTTTAGTGACCACATCACATTTGAAGTCCCTTTGAGGGGTTTACATGACAGAAAACACCCAAAAGTGACACCATTCCAAAAACTGCACCCCTCAAACTACTCAAAACTACATTCAAGAAGATTATTAACCCTTCAGGTGCTTCATAGGAACTAAAGCAAAGTGGAAACAAAAAACGGATGTTTTAATTTTTTTATCAAAAATGTTTTTTTAGCCTTAATTCTTTCATTTTCACATGGGCAACAGGATAAAATGGATCTTAAAATGTGTTGTGCAATTTCTCCCGAGTACATCGATACCTCATATGTGGTCATAAACCACTGTTTGGGTGCACGGCAGGGCTCAGAAGGGAAGGAGCGCAATTTGAATTTTGGAGCTAATTTTACATTCAAAAGTGAAATGGTGCTCCTTCTCTTCTGAGCCCTGCCGTGCGCCCAAACAGTGGTTTATGACCACATATGAGGTATCTTTGTACTCAGGAGAAATTGCCCAACAAATTTTACGATTAATTTTATCCTATTGCCCATGTGAAAACGAAAAAATTTAGGCTAAAAGAAAATTTTTGTGAAAAAAAAGTACTTTTTCATTTTCACAGATCAATTTGTAAAGCACCTGGGGGTTCAAAATGCTCACCACCCATCTAGGTATGTTCTCTGGGGGGTCTAGTTTCCAAAATGGGGTCACTTGAAGGGGAGCTCCAATGTTTAGGCACACAGGAGCTCACCAAACGCGACATGGTGTCAGCTAGCAATTTGAGCTGATTTCCATTCAAATTGTTAGCGGACACCATGTCGCGTTTGGAGAGTCCCTGTGTGCCTAAACATTGGAGCTCGCCCACAAGTGACCCCATTTTGGAAACTATACCCCCCAGGGAACTTATCTAGATGGGTGGTGAGCATTTTGAACGCCCCAGTGCTTCACAAATTAATGTGTAAAAATGAAAATATAAAATTTTGGGGCAATAAAAGTACTTTTTCATTTTTACGGATGAATTTGTGAAGCAACTGGGGGTTCAAAATGCTCACGACCCATCTAGATAAGTTCCCTGGGGGCTCTAGTTTCCAAAATGGGGTCACTTGTGGGGGAGCTCCAAAGTTTAGGCACACAGGGGCTCACCAAACGCGACATGGTGTCAGCTAGCAATTTGAGCTGATTTCCATTCAAATTGTTAGCGGACACCATGTCGCGTTTGGAGAGCCCCTGTGTGCCTAAACATTGGAGCTCCCCCACAAGTGACCCCATTTTGGAAACTAGACCCCCAGGGAAAATTTCTAGATGCATAGTGAGCACTTTGAACCCCCAGGTGCTTCACAAATTGATCTGTAAAATGAAAAAGAACTTTTTTTCCACAAAATGTTTTTTTTTTCATTAATTTGTGAGGCACCTGGGGGTTCAATATGCTCACTACCCATCTAGATATGTTCCCTGGGGGGTCTAGTTTCCAAAATTGGGTCACTTGTAGGAGAGCTCCAATGTTTAGGCACACAGGGGCTCTCCATACGCGACATGGTGTCCGCTAACATATGGAATTGTTAGCGGACACCATGTTGCGTATGGAGAGCCTCTGTGTGACTAAACATTAGAGCTCCCCCACAAGTGACCCCATTTTGGAAGCTAGACCCCCCAAGGAATGTATCTAGATGCATAGTGAGCACTTTGAACCCCCAGGTGCTTCACAAATTTATTCGGAAAATGAAAAAATAAATACATTTTTTGTGGAAAAAAAGTACTTTTTTATTTTTGTGGATCAATTTGTGAAGCACTTGGGGGTTCAAAGTGCTCACTATGCATCTAAATACGTTCCTTGGGGGGGGTCTAGTTTCCAAAATGGGGTCACTTGTGGGGGAGCTCCAATATTTAGGCACACAGGGGCTCTCCAAACGCGACATGGTGTCCGCTAACAATTGGAGCTAATTTTCCATTCAAATTGTTAGCGGACACCATGTTGTGTTTGAAGAGCCCCTGTGTGCCTAAACATTAGAGCTCCCCCACAAATGACCCCATTTTGGAAACTAGACCCCCTAGGGAACTTATCTAGATGCATAATGAGTATTTTGAACCCCCAGGTGCTTCACAAATTGATCCATAAAAATGAAAAAGTACTTTTTTTCCCCACAAAAATGTTCTTTTTTCATTTTTATGGATCAATTTGTGAAGCACCTGGGGGTTCACATTGCTTACTATGCATCTAGATAGGTTCCCTGGAGGGTCTAGTTTCCAAAATGGGGTCACTTGTGGGGGGTCTTCAATGTTTAGGCATACAGGGGCTCTCCAAACGTGACATGGTGTCCGCTAACGATTTGAATAGAAAATTAGCTCCAGTTGTTAGCGGACACCATGTTGTGTATGGAGAGCCCCTGTGTGCCTAAACATTGGAGCTCCCCCACAAGTGACCCCATTGTGGAAAGTAGACCCCCCCCCCCCCAAGGAATTTATCTAGAAACATAGTGAGCACTTTGAACCCACCAGGTGCTTCATTGATCCGTAAAATTGAAAGTACTTTTTTCTTTCACAAAATTTTTTTTTCATTTTTACGGATCAATTTGTGGAGCACCTGGGGGTTCAAAGTGCTCACTATGCATCTAGATATGTAATGAGCCGATCACCGTGGGGAGAGGTACGAGACTCTGCTCCCTCTCCCTGGACCCTATAAGTGCTGTGACCGGTAAGATCACCGTACTTAGGGGGTGACACACAGCCACGGCACAGCGATAACACATATCGATGTGCCTGGCTGTCACATCGCTCCTCTGCAGCGTTATCTCCATGCAGGGAGAGGACACTGCAGAGAATGCTGGCACAGGCAGCAGGGGGGCACAGGAGGGGAGGGGGTGACCGGAGGAGGAAGAGGGTATAGGAGCGCAGGGACACAAGGTTGCAGGAGTGCAGGGTTCAGGGCACAGGGACACAAGGACGCAGGGTATAGGGACCCAAGGGTGTAGGGGTGCAGGGCAAAAGGCACAGGAGTGCAGGGGTGCAGGGCGAAGGGCACAGGAACACAGGGACACGGAAGCGCAGGGGTGCAGGGCACAGCGATGCAGGGACACAGGGCGAATGGCACAGGAGTGCAGGAGCAAAGATCGCAGGGGTGCGGGGATGCAGGGCTGCGCGACGCAGAGGTGCAGGGATACAAGACTGCAGGAATGCAGGCCTGCAAGGTTCAGAGATGCAGGCTGCAGGGCACAGGGGTGTACGGACGCAGGGCTGCAGGGCACATGGGTGCATGGATTGCGAGCTTCAGGGGTCCATGGACGCAGAGCACAGAGGTGCAACATGCAGGGTACATGCGTGTGGCGTGCAGGGCACTGGGGTGCATGGTGCAGGGACACAGGGCACATGTGTGCAGGCTGCAGGGCACAGGGGTGTGGGCTGCAGGGCACAGGGAGGTGAAGTGGTGCGGGGCTGTAGGGCACAGGGGTTGAAGGGGTGCGGGGCTGCAGGGCACAGGGGGTTGAAGGGGTGCGGGGCTGCAGGGCACAGGGGTACAGGGACACAGGGCATAGGGCTGTGGGCTGCAGGGCACAGGGGGGCAAAGGGGTGCGGGGCTGCAGGGCACAGGGGGTTGAAGGGGTGCGGGGCTGCAGGGCACAGGGGTCCAGGACACAGGGCACAGGGGTATGGGCTGCAGGGCACAGGGGGGTGAAGGGGTGCAGGGCACAGGGGTCCAGGGACACAGGGCACAGGGGTGCAGGGACACAGGGGTCCTGGGACACAGGGCACAGGGGTGCAGAGACACATGGGTCCTGGGACACAGGGCACAGCGGTGCGGGGCTGCAGGGCACAGGGAGTCAAAGGGGTGCGGGGCTGCAGGGCATGGGTGGGTGAAAGGTGCAGTGCTGCAGGGCACGGGTCCAGGGACACAGGGCACAGGGGTGCGGTGTGCAGGGAACAGGGGGGCGAAGGCGTGCAGGGCTGCAGGGCACAGGGGTGTGGGCTGCAGGGCACGGGGGGGGCGAAGGGGTGCGGGTCTACAGGGCACAGGGGGTTGAAGGGGTGCGGGGCTGCAGGGCACAGGGGTCCAGGGACACAGGGGTATGGGCTGCAGGGCACATGGGGGTGAAGGGGTGCAGGGCACAGGGGTCCAGGGACACAGGGGTGCAGAGACACATGGGTCCTGGGACACAGGGCACAGCGGGGCTGCAGGGCACAGGGAGTCAAAGGGGTGCGGGGCTGCAGGGCATGGGTGGGTGAAAGGGTGCAGTGCTGCAGGGCACGGGTCCAGGGACACAGGGCACAGGGGTGCGGTGTGCAGTGAACAGGGGGGCGAAGGCGTGCAGGACTGCAGGGCACAGGGGTGCGAGGCTGCAGTGCACAGGGGGGTGAAGGGCTGTGGGGCTGCAGGACACAGGTGGCCGAAGGGGTGCAGGGCTGCAGGGACGCAGATTACAGGGCATAAGGGTGCAGGGGCGCAGGGTGCAGGGGCTGCAGGGTACATGGGGTGCGGGGCACAGGGGTACATGGGGTGCGGGGCACAGGGGTACATGGGGTGCGGGGCACAGGGGTACATGGGGTGCGGAGCACAGGGGTACATGGGGTGCGGGGCACAGGGGTACATGGGGTGCAGTACTGCAGGGGTGCAGACCCTGATAATGGACACAGTGTGGAGCAGGCATGATGGGAGTGATCAATCCCATCAGATCACTCTCATCATCACTGGATGGGGGCAGGTATAGCCCCCTCCAGTGATGATGGGAGTGATTTGATGAGATTGATCACTCCCATCATAGCCGCTCCTGTGCCCGCGCTCCTGTCTCTTACGGACCTCCGCTGCTGAGTCACCTCCGGTCCCCGGATCTGTGCCGCTCTCCTCCAGTCCCCACATCTCTGTGCTGCACTCCTCCAATCCCCGGATCGGTGCAGCTCTCCTCCGATCCCCGGATCGGTGCAGCTCTCCTCCGGTCCCCGCAATCTCTGGCCGCTCTCCTCCGGTCCCCGCATCTGTGGCCGCTCTCCTCCGGTCCTCCGCACCTGTGGCCGGTTTCCCCCGGTCCTCCCGCTCCCGGAGGAGAGTGGGGAGAGTGGGCACAGCAGGGCACATAAGGTAGGACCGGAGGAAACATGATCGGAGCGGCCATGATGGGAGGAAGGGGCATAGCCGCATAATTACTGTGATTGGCTGCTGGAAGCTCCAGCAGCCAATCACAGTGATCACAGACGAGGGTGGCAAAGCCACCCCCCCTGTAGTCAGCCTAAGGTCCCCTGCTTGCTGTAGCCCCGGTGAGATATCGCCGACGCCGCTCACCGGGGCTACAAGACCGGGATCCCGCCATGACGTTGTGGGACGTCACAGGTCGGGAAGACACAGATTTCTATGACGTCCCACAACGTCATAGGTCGTGAAGGGGTTAAAGGAAAGGAACGGATAAAGAATGTGAATACATGATATTAATATTTAACTTGTATTATTATTGAAAGAGAAATTATTATAAAAAACAGATTCTTGTGACCAAGAATTCCCAACTCGTGGGATGGGAGAGGATCTGCCTGGGTCCTCAATGTTATCTCCCAGTCTAATATTGGGATTATATTGCCCTTATGTAAGAGGAGTGACGGTATTAGTATTAATAAGCTGCACCATGATTACAACAGATAAATAATTCTATATGTCATTAATTATTGTGTCTGTACTCGGGCCGGCATGAAATATACATTGAACAATAATATAAACCCAACACTTTTGTTTTTGTTCCCATTTTTCATGATCTGAAGTCAAAGATCTAAGACTTTTTCTATGAACACAAAAGGCCTTTTTCTCCCATAAATTGTTCACAAATTTGTATCTATCTGTGTTAGGGGGCCGTCACACGGACAGATATCTTTAGCGATATTGTAAGCGATCACGTGCACGCGCAATCGCTTACAATATCGCTCACATCGCTGGTGAGATGTCACACAGACAGACTCACCAGCGATGTGGAGCCGCGATCTCGCTGGTAACTATGGTACACATCGGGTAACTAGGCGCCGCGCGTCGCTTAGTTACCCGACGTGTACCATAGTTACCATCTCCCAGCATAGGCGCGATCGCTGGGAGATGGATCATCGTGGTGTCATACACCACGATGATGCAGATCGTTGCATCGTTCATCGCTAGATCTGAGAACCGAACCTCAGATCAGCGATGTCACGATCAAGCGATTTACCATCGTAAATCGCTTGATTACATGCAACGATATCTTGCCCGATATCGCTTAAGCGATCAAAAAGGAGATCGCTTAAACGATATCGGGCAAGATATCGTTCCGTGTGACGGCCCCCTTAGTGAGCTCTTCTTCTTCTACTGCTCTGGTGAGATAATCCATCCTTCTCACAGGTGCGGCATATCAAGATGCTGATTACACACATGATTATTGCACAGGTGCGCCTTACACTGGCCACAATAAAAGCTGCAGTTTTACAGTATTGGAGGGTCCAGGTGGGAGGGTCAGAAAACCAGTCAGTATCTGGAGTGACCCCCATTTACCCCACACAGTGCAGCACATCTCCTTCACATAGAGGTAATCAGGTTGTTGATTGTGGCCTGTGGGATGTTGGTCCGCTCCTCTTCAATGGCTGTGTGATGTTACTGGATATTGGCAGGAACTGGAACACGCTGTCGTATACGCCGATCCAGAGCATCCCAAACACGCTCCATGGGTGACATGTCCGGGGAGTATGTGGCCATGCAAGAACTGGGATGTTTTCAGCCTCCGTGAATTGTGTACAGATCCTTGTAACCTGGGGCCGTGCATTATCATGCTGCAACTTGAGGGCATGGGCGTGGATGAATGGATCTACAATGGCCTCAGGATCTCATCACAATGTCTCTGTGCATTAAAAATTCCATCAATAAAATGCACCCATGTTCATCGTCCATAACAAACGCTTGCTCATACCATACCCCACACCGCCACCATGGGTCACTGAATTCACAACGCTAACGTCAGGAAACTGCCTACCCATATGCCCGACAGAGTCTGCCATCTTCCCTGTACCATAAAAACCCAGATTAATTCATGAACAGAACATCTCTCCAACGTGCCAGACACCATTGAATGTGAGCATTTGCCCAGTCAAGTTGGTTACGAAACAAACTGCAGTCAGGTAAAGACCCCGATGAGGATGAGGAGCTGCAGATGAGCCACTGAGACACTTCTGACAGTTTGTGCAGAAATTCTTTGGTTATACACTGACTGTTACAGTCGCTGTTCGGGTGGCCGATGTCAGATGATCTTGGAGGTGAAGCTGCTGGATGTGGAGGTCCTGGGCTGGTATAGTTACATGTGGTCTGTGATTGTGAGGCCGGTTGGATGTTCTGACAAATTCCCTGAAACACCTTTGGTGACGACTTATGGTAGAGAAATGATCATTCAATTAACAGGCAACAGGTGACATTCCTGCAGTCAGCTGCCAGCTGCACGCTCCCTCATACCTGCCACATCTGTACATTGTGCTGTGTGATAAAACTGCACATTGTAGAGCGGCCTTTTATTGTGGCAGCCGAGAGCTCACCTGAGACCTGATGAGGCTGGTGAACTTACTGTGAAATTCCAGATCACAATGGATTTCACATGAGCAGATCATGAGTCCAGCTGGAGCTCAAAATGATCAATGTAATATCAACATTTTACAGTCATTCTGATTATCAGTTTAAAAGAATAAAGTAGATCTGTTTCTTCTGGTCTAAGGCGACCGTCACACGCATCAATGTTGAGAGCGATATTGTTAGCGATCACGTGCACGCGCGATCGCTAACAATATCGTTCACATCGCTGGTAAGCTGTCACACAGACAGACTCACCAGCGATGTGGGCCAGCGAGATCGCTGGTAACTATGGTACACATCGGGTTACTAGGCGCCGCGCGGGCTTAGTAACCCGACGTTTACCATAGATACCATCTCCCAGCATAGGCTCTGCCGCTGGGAGATCGGTCATCGTGGTGTCACACACCACAATGAAGCAGATTGCTCAAGCGATTATCGCTTAATATGAGCTCCGGCTCACAAATCTGCGATCTAACGATCAAGCGATTTTACAGTGTAAAATCGCTTGATTACACGCAGCGATGCACAAACGATATCGCTTAAGTGATCAAAAAGCAGATCGCTTAAACGATATCGTGCAGGAAATTGATGCGTGTGACGGCCGCCTAACAGATCTATTTAATAAAGTAGGTGGATTATATGGTGAAAGTGAAATCTGGTAAGAGATCCACTTTACCAAATTCAATAAAACTGTTGCATCCAATGGAGAAGTCAAAACCATAATCTGCATTTCCTACTCACCGGAGCCGTTATCTGTAGGAATCTCCTCGTTCCTCTGCTCATCACCGCTCACATATTTCTCTTCTTTTACCATTATGTCTGGAGTGTTACAATGGTTCAGAACTTCATCCCCATTCACAAGCTGTGAAACAAATAGGATAAATGTGACCAGATACTTGGACAAGTCACATTACAGCAAACAGCTGCACATCTTCCATATAAATCCACCGACCTGATGATCCGGTGAGCAGTCCTGAGGTCCGGGATGTCTCTCTGGTGTCGTCCTCTTACTGGTTCTTACTGTAGAAAACACATAAGGAAATTAATCCATTCTTTATATACAGTACACATCAAATGTTTGGACACACCTTCTCATTCAAAGAGTTTTTCTGTATTTTCATGACTATGAAAATTGTAGATTCACACTGAAGGCATCAAAACTATGAATTATCACATGTGGAATTATATACTTAACAAAAAAGTGTGAAACAACTGAAAATGTGTCTTATATTTGAGGTTTCTTCAAAGTAGCCACCTTTTGCTTTGATTAATGCTTTGCACACTCTTGGCATTTTCTTGATGAGCTTCAAGAGGTAGTCACCGGAAATGGTCTTCCAACAGTCTTGAAGGAGTTCCCAGAGATGCTTAGCACTTGTTGGCCCTTTTGCCTTCACTCTGCGGTCCAGCTCACCCCAAACCATGTGGATTGGGTTCAGGTCTGGTGACTGTGGAGGCCAGGTCATCTGGCGTAGCACCCATCACCATCACACCTCCTCCTCCATGCTTCACGGTGAGAACCAGGCATTTAGAGTCCGTTGACATTTTCTGCATCCCATAAAGATATACAGGGAACCCGCCGCCCCCACCTCGCCTCTCCCCCCACGTCCCACTGTTCTTACCCGTCTGCTTAGCACTTGTTGGCCCTTTTTGCCTTCACTCTGCAGTCCAGCTCACCCCAAACCATGTGGATTGGGTTCAGGTCTGGTGACTATGGAGGCCAGGTCATCTGGCGTAGCACCCCATCACCATCACACCTCCTCCTCCATGCTTCACGGTGGGAACCAGGCATGTAGAGTTCATCCGTTCACCTTTTCTGCATCCCATAAAGACTCGGTGGTTGGAACCAAAGATCTCAAATTTGGACTCATCAGACCAAAGCACAGATTTCCACTGGTCTAATGTCCATGCCTTGTGTTGTTTAGCCCAAAAAAGTCTCTTCTGCTTGTTGCCTGTCCTTATCAGTGGTTTCCTAGCAGCTATTTTTCCATGATAGCCTGCTGCACAAAGTCTCCTCTTAAAGGAATCCTGACCCCATAAAAGTGCCCCCGGCCTTTTTATACCTGTCCCTGCACCATGCTGATACATTTCCATGCATCCCTTTGTGTTTATAAAGCGTTCTTGTAAAGTTTATAAAAGTGTATTTTATACCTATCTGATATGTGGGCTTCTTAAATGTTGAAGCCGCCAAAGGCGTGCCTTTCTTCTTTTCCCCGCTGCCTGCTTGCTAATTATGCATGCCCCGATGTGCGTGCTATAGAAAGAGCGCGTCAGAAAATGGGCGGTAATGCCGCTATGACGTAAATTGCGTCATATCCGGCATTACCCACTGACGAACTTGCGATGCGTAGTGCGCATGCGCGAGGAGTGTTCACGGACTAGGACTATCAGCTATGTATCCACCAGACTTCTGCACAACACAACTGATGGTCCCAACCCCATTTATAAGGCAAGAAATCCGACTTATTAAACCTGACAGGGCACACCTGTGAAGTGAAAACCATTTCCAGTGACTACCTCTTGAAGCTCATCAAGAGAATGGCAAGAGTGTGCAAAGCAGTAATCAAAGCAAAAGGTGGCTACTTTGAAGAACCTAGAATATCTTATATATAATTGCCGTAGCTCACTTCCGTCATATTCGGCGCTACTTCCGTCATCGAAGACGTGGCTGCCAAACGGAAGTAGCGCTACGGCAACTATATATAACAACAATACAACAATACAATAGAATATATAGTCAAGCCAGGGCCGGCAACCACTACAGGGGCCCACCGCTGCCCACACACATTGTCAATGCTTCCCTGCATTCTCTGCATTCTTCTACGGTATCTTCTGAGGCAGGCCGGCAGGCAGCCCCTGTCCCTGTCACTAAGGCCGCGGTCGGGTATCCAGGGGGCGTGTCCGCACCACTCCCCCAGCAACACCCACATCCAATCCACAGGCGGCTAAGCAGAGTGAGTGGGACACGTCGGAGGAGACCGCCCCACTCCTCATTCATCACTGCTGTGCCAGTGTCCGCCCCATCCTCCTCGGCTCTATTTCCGGCAGTGATGCCGGCCTTCTCCCGGCACTGTGTCTGCTGGGGCTCAGCTTTGGACCCTGTACTCTGAGCCGCTGCTGCTCATCAACACCGGCCCGTTCCAAACTGGTGACAGCGCGACACAAGCAGGTGAAGGTAGGAGGGCGCTGCTGACCCCCACTCTGCCCACTGACCCCCATTTAGCCCCTCACCCCCACTCTGCCCACTGACCCCAACTCTTCCCCCTGACCCCCTCTCTGCCCACTGACCCCCCACTCTGCCCACTGACTCCCACTCTGCCACTGACTCCCCACTCTGCCCACTGACTCCCCACTCTGCCCACTGACTCCCACTCTGCCCACTGACTCCACTCTGCCACTGACCCCCGCTCTGCCACTGACCCCCCGCTCAGCCCACTGACTCCCCACTCTGCCCACTGACCCCCCACTCTGCCCGACTCCCACTCGCCCACTGACCCGCTCTACACTCGCCCCTCAGCCACTGACCCCCACTCTGCCCACTGACCCCCCCCACTCTGCCACTGACCCCCCCACTCTGCCCCTGACCCCCCCACTCTGCCCACTGACCCCCCCACTCTGCCCTCACCCTGCTCTGCCCCACCCTGCTCTGCCCCTCACCCCCCTACTCTGCCCCTCACCCCCCTACTCTGACCACTGACCCCTACTCTGACCACTGACCCCCCAACTCTGCCCCCTCACCCCCACTCTGCCCCTCACCCCACTCTGCCCACGCCGCTGCGCTGACCACTCTGCCCACGCCGCTGCGCTGACCACTACTGCCACGCCGCTGCGCTGACCACAGAGCCCCCGTCCTGCGCTGACCACAGAGCCCCCGTCCTGCGCTGACCACAGAGCCACCGCACTCACTGCTGACCACAGAGCCGCCGCACTCACTGCTGACCACAGAGCCCCCGTCCTCTGCTGACCACAGAGCCGCCGCACTCACTGCTGACCACAGAGCCGCCGCACTCACTGCTGACCACAGAGCCGCCGCACTCACTGCTGACCACAGAGCCGCCGCACTCACTCTGACCCCAGAGTCCGCCACTCACTGACCACAGAGCCGCCGCACTCACTGCTGACCACAGAGCCGCCGCACTCACTGCTGACCACAGAGCCGCCGCACTCACTGCTGACCACAGAGCCGCCGCACTCACTGCTGCCCAAGCGCACTCACTGCTGACCACAGAGCCGCCGCACTCACTGCTGACCACTGAGCCGCCGCACTCACTGCTGACCACTGAGCCGCCGCACTCACTGCTGACCACTGAGCCGCCGCACTCACTGCTGACCACTGAGCCGCCTGTATACACACAATTAATTTCACCGCACTCCCCTAATTATTACTAAATAAACTATATATAGATTCTAGACTACCCGATTCTTTAGAATCGGGCTCACAGCTAGTCTATTATATCTATTATATAATTGTCTAAGGGTTTTTTGAGTGTGTCTATCGCCGAAATCGCACGCCAGACACAGGCTGCTCATTGGCGTCTGCTATAGCACAGGCTATGCAAATTGGCGCGAGAATTCAAAGTTCGAATTTTGCGCCAATTTGCAGCCGGCGACAGTGCTGTTTGCTGGGCTATACAAGGAACCCGCCGCCCCCACCTCGCCACTCCCCCACGTCGCCTTCCTCCTCACCTCCCGCTGTTCTCACCCGTCTGTACACAGATGTCACATCAGCCCGCCCTGTGTACAGACGGGTGAGAACAGCGGGAGGCGAGGGGGATACTGCCCCCCGCCTCCCACCCCACCTGCATCCATACTGCCACCCCTCGGCTCCCGCTGTTCTCACCCGTCACTGCAATCATGTGACAGGGCGGGCTGATGTGACATCACACAGCTCGCCCTGTCACATGACAACTAGAGAAGACGCCGGGTGAGAACAGCGGGAGGGATCCTGCCCCGCTTGCTCCCTCCTGCCCCAGACCCCCCCCCCCCGCCTCCATCCTGCCCCGCTCGCTCCATCCTGCCCACCTGGCTCCATTCTGCCCCCCTGGCTCCATCCTGTTCCGCTGGCTCCATACTACTCCGCTTGCTCCCTCCTGCCCCCCGGCTCCATCCTTCCCCGCTCGCTCCATCCTTCCCCGCTCGCTCCATCCTGCCCCGCCGGCTCCATCCTGCCTCCCTGGCTCCATCCTGCCCCACCGGCTCCCTTCTGCCCCCTGGCTCCATCCTGCCCCGCCCCCTGGCTCCATCCTGCCCCTCTGGTTCCATCCTGCCCCCCTGGCCACCATCCTACCCGCTCCCATCCTGCCCTCCCCGCCACCATCCTGCTCCTCCGGCTCTATCCTGCCCCGCTCGCTCCATTATGCCCCGCTCGCTATATCCTGCCCCCCCCGCCACCATCCTGCCCCACTCAATACATCCTGCTCCCCGCCACCATCCTGCCCCGCTCGCTCCATCTTGCCCCCCCCCGCCCCCGCTCCACCTGCCCCGCTCGCCACCTCCGCCCCCCCACCACCATCCTGCTTCCCCCCCCGCCACATCCTGCCCGCTCGCCCATCCTGCCCATCCTGCCCCGCCGGCTCCATCCTGCCGCGCCGGCCCCATCCTGCCCCCCCGCCGCCACAATCTTACCCCCCCCCGCCACCATCCTGCTTCTCCGGCTCCATCCTGCTCCTCCGGCTCCATCCTGCACCGCTCACTCCATCCTGCCCCGCACTCTCCATGCTGCCCTGCTCGCTCCGTCCTTCCCCCCCCTGCCACCATCCTGACCCGCACTCTCCATGCTGCCCTGCTTGCTCCATCCTTCCCCCCCCGCCACCATCCTGCCCCGCTCGCACCATCTTGCCCAGCTCACACCATCCTACCCCGCCGGTTCCATCCTGCCCCGCCAGCTCCATCCTGCCCCCCCGCCTCCATCCTGCCCCCCCCGCCACCATCCTGCCCCGCTCACTTCATCCTGCCCCGCTCACCACTATCCTGCCCCCCCCCACCACCACCATCCTGCCCCCTGGCTCCATCATGCCCTGCTTGCTCCCTCCTGTCCCCCCCCGGCTCCATCCTGCCCCCCGCCACCATCCTGCCCCCCTCGCTCCATCCTGCCCCCCTCACTCCATCCTGCCCCCCTCACTCCATCCTGCCCCCCTCAATCCATCCTGCCCCCCTCAATCCATCCTGCCCCCCTCACACCATCCTGTCCCGCCGGCTCCATCCTGCCCCCCCATCCTGCCCCTACCTTTGCTGCCACCATCCTGCTCCTCCGGCTCCATCCTGCCCCCCCCCCCGCCACCATCCTGCCCCCCCACCACCATCCTGCTTCCCCCCCCCCAACATCCTGCCCCGCTCGCTCCATCCTGCCTCCATCCTGCCCCGCCGACTCCATCCTGCCGCGCCGGCCCCATCCTGCCCCCCGCCACAATCTTACCCCCCCCGCCACCATCCTGCTTCTCCGGCTCCATCCTGCTCCTCCGGCTCCATCCTGCACCGCTCGCTCCATCCTGCCCCGCACTCTCCATGCTGCCCTGCTCGCTCCGTCCTTCCCCCCCTGCCACCATCCTGCCCCGCTCACTACCATCCTGCCCCCGCACTCTCCATGCTGCCCTGCTCGCTCCGTCCTTCCCCCCCTGCCACCATCCTGCCCCGCTCACACCATCCTGCCCGACTCCATGCTGCCGCTACCATCCTTCCCCGCCGACCATCTCCCCCCGACCATCTTCCAGCTCACCATCCTACCCGGTCCATCCTGCCCGCCAGCTCCATCCTGCCCCCCCATCTTGCCCCCACCTCCGCCACCATCCTGCTCCTCCGGCTCCATCCTGCCCCTCCTGCCACCATTCTGCCCCGCTCTCCACCATCCTGCCCCGCTCGCTCCATCCTGCTTCCCCCCGCCACCATCCTGCCACCCCCATCCTGCTCCCCCCCCCCATCCTGCCCTCCCCCTCTCTTCCGGCTCCATCCTGCCCCCCCCCGCCACCATCCTGACCCGCTCGCTACCACCCTACCCCGCCAGCTCCATCCTGCCCCCCCTCCACCCACCATCACCATCCTGCCCCCCTGCTCCATCCTGCCCCCCCGGCAGTTAGCGGTCATGTGACCTATCAGCTGATCGGTTTCCCAGGCAACGACGGGTCCTACAGGCCTGTAGGACCTAGAAGACGGAGGTGGAGCGAGCCGGCGGACAGGTGAGTATCCTCACTGAGGATTTTTTTTACTTTTACTGTGGAGGAGCGGGGAGCCGCGGGGAGCGGAGTATCACCATATACCAAAGTGCTGCTATACATGTACTGTAATGTACCGCCATAAACTATAGTGCTGCTATACATGTGCTTTAAAATACCACCATATACTATAGTGCACCTCTACATATACTGTAATATACTGCCATATACTATAGAGCTGCTATACATGTGCTATACTGTACCGCCATATACTATAGTGTTACTTTACATGTACTGTAATGTACTGCCATATACCATAGTGCTGCTATACATGTACTGTAATGTACAGCCATATACTACGGTGCTGCTATACATGTACTGTAATGTACCGCCATATACCATAGCGCTGCTATACATGTAATGTAATGTACCGCCATATAACATAGTGCTGCTATACATGTTCTGTAATGTACCGCCATATACTATAGTGCTGCTATACATGTGCTGTAATGTACCACCATATACCATAGCGCTGCTATATATATACATATATATATATATATATATATATATTAGTTCACTCATGTTGACTTAACAAGTTCTGTCAGTCACAATATGTCAACTACATACATATTCTAGAATACCCGATGCGTTAGAAACGGGCCACCATCTATTTTCAGTTGTTTCACACTTTTTTGTTAAGTATTTAATTCCACATTCATAGTTTTCATGTCTTCAGTGTGAATCTACAATTTTCATATTCATGAAAATACAGAAAACACTTTGAATGAGAAGGTGTGTCCAAACGTTTGGTCTGTACTGTATAAGTGATTTAGTGTTTGGCCACTTTGGGAAACTCCTTAAGAAATGCAATGATTGTAACAATTGTACTAATAAGATTTATCAGACGTTCTGCTGTTTTGGCTCCTTATTACGACAGCCGTATCTTCTGATCACACACTGATCCCGTCATTAAGGGAACCTGTCACCCCCTTTGGGCATTCTAAACTGTGCCCACCAGCTGTAACATGATGTAATTGGGGTTCCTGTAACCCCTCTATATTCCCAGAGGTCTCCCTGCATACCTAAGAAATTAACTTTTATTCTCTCCTGCGCTCTATGTAAAAGGCTCCTAAAAAGGTCTGGGGGGGTTCAGCTCTCTGTGGTCCTCAACACCCTGCTGCCTTCAAAACCCACCCCACTCAATTTAAACTGCCACCCCTCCTGTGTTTGCATGATGACTGAAAGGCACTACTCACACGCCTGCACAGTGGCACAGGTCACTGTGCTCCATTGAAGACGCAATACCCGAAGTCTTAAGAGATTCTCCTGCACAGGCGCGAGGCTTCACAAATCTCGCAAGACTTTGTGCACTGCATCTTCAATGGAGCACAGTGACCTGCGCCACTGCGCAGGAGCGTGAGTAGTGCCTGTCAGTCAACCTGCATACACAGGAGGGGCGGCAGTTTTAATTGAGTGGGGTGGATTTTGCAGGCAGCAGGGTGTTGAGGACCACAGAGAGCAGACCCCCCGGACCTTTATAGGAACCATTTATATACAGCATGGGAGAAAATAAAAGTTAATTTCTGAGGTATGCAGGGGAACGTCTAGGCATATAAAGGGGTTACAGTAACCCCAATTACATCATATTACAGCTGGTGGGCAGGGTTTAGAACGCCCAAAGGAGTGACAGGTTCCCTTTAATATGGAGGAGCCTATGATCAGACACTCTGCATCCAGGACACAAGCGCCGGTGCTGTGTGCTACAATGGAGGAAGCAGAGACGTCTCATCATCGGCCGCAGCCGTGACCAACAAACACATCACCGCTGCTGTTCTAGTGTTTGATGGCCAGAATCAAATGACCATGGAGCGAGCAGTGGGGGCTCAGGAAGGGGAATCTCACTCATTTTATTTGCTTCTGAAAGGTTTTTTTCTAATTTTTCAGTTTCTTGTTAACTCTTCAAGATTTTCCTATAGCAGCCCCCCCCCCTATAACAGATGTGTGTATTTAGTGGTGTCTATTACCTGGTGATGTGCGGGGCTGGTGATCCTCCATCATGACGTCCTTGTACCGATCCTTGTGTCCTTCTAGATACTCCCACTCCTCCATGGAGAAATAGACGGCGACATCCTGACACCTTATAGGAACCTGACACATACAATGATCCCATTGTCATCCCCCGATCCCTTCATAGCGTTACTGTATAATGTTCCAGCATTCCCAGCACTGTCACCTCTCCAGTCAGCAGCTCAATCATCTTGTAGGTGAGTTCTAGGATCTTCTGCTCATTGATGTCCTCATGTATCCGCGGGTGCGGTGGAGACCCCGGGATTGGGCTCAGGGGTCCTCCCCATTCATCAGATACTGGGTCCTGACAGCGATCAGTAGGGGTCTTCTTCACCACTGTGTAATCCTGAGTATGGAGACACAGTAATAGATATCACTACAGACATGTTATTACAATAGAGGAGAATGATGTCAGAGATTGTGATAAGGTCACATCACCTCTCCAGTAATCCGGAAGAGGATCTCTAGGGTGATATTCAGTATACTCTCCACCATCTCTCCATCTCTGGATCTATCCATCCTTGACAGGTGAATCAGGAGAATTCTCTTATATAGAAGATATCAGCCGAGAGGATCCGATATTGTAGAGACCTGAATCAGAAGAAGGTGATCCCATGTAAGATCCTAAAGGATCCTATATAATAATACAATTACTGGGATAATAAGGGGATGGGATATCACTATATAATAATACAATTACTGGGATAATAAGGGGATGGGATATCACTATATAATAATACAATTACTGGGATAATAAGGAGATGGGATATCACTATATAATAATACAATTACTGGGGATAATAAGGGGATGGGATATCACTATATAATAATACAATTACTGGGGATAATAAGGGGATGGGATATCACTATATAATAATACAATTACTGGGGATAATAATGGGATGGGATATCACTATATAATAATACAATTACTGGGGATAATAAGGGGATGGGATATCACTATATAATAATACAATTACTGGGGATAATAAGGGGATGGGATATCACTATATAATAATACAATTACTGGGGATAATAAGGGGATGGGATATCACTATATAATAATACAATTACTGGGGATAATAAGGGGATGGGATATCGACTATATAATAATACAATTACTGGGGATAATAAGGGGATGGGATATCACTATATAATAATACAATTACTGGGATAATAAGGGGATGGGATATCGCTATACAATAATACAATTACTGGGATAATAAGGGGATGGGATATCACTATATAATAATACAATTACTGGGATAATAAGGGGACGGGATATCACTATATAATAATACAATTACTGGGGATAATAAGGGGATGGGATATCACTATATAATAATACAATTACTGGGATAATAAGGGGATGGGATATCACTATATAATAATACAATTACTGGGGTAATAAGGGGATGGGATATCACTATATAATAATACAATTACTGGGGATAATAAGGGGATGGGATATCGCTATATAATAATACAATTACTGGGATAATAAGGGGATGGGATATCACTATATAATAATACAATTACTGGGATAATAAGGGGATGGGATATCACTATATAATAATACAATTACTGGGGATAATAAGGGGATGGGATATCGCTATATAATAATACAATTACTGGGATAATAAGGGGATGGGATATCACTATATAATAATACAATTACTGGGGATAATAAGGGGATGGGATATCACTATATAATAATACAATTACTGGGATAATAAGGGGATGGGATATCACTATATAATAATACAATTACTGGGGATAATAAGGGGATGGGATATCACTATATAATAATACAATTACTGGGATAATAAGGGGATGGGATATCCTATATAATAATACAATTACTGGGGATAATAAGGGGATGGGATATCCCTATATAATAATACAATTACTGGGGATAATAAGGGGATGGGATATCACTATATAATAATACAATTACTGGGGATAATAAGGGGATGGGATATCGCTATATAATAATACAATTACTGGGGATAATAAGGGGATGGGATATCGCTATATAATAATACAATTACTGGGGATAATAAGGGGATGGGATATCGCTATATAATAATACAATTACTGGGATAATAAGGGGATGGGATATCACTATATAATAATACAATTACTGGGGATAATAAGGGGATGGGATATCGCTATATAATAATACAATTACTGGGGATAATAAGGGATGGGTATATCACTATATAATAATACAATTACTGGGATAATAAGGGGATGAGATATCACTATATAATAATACAATTACTGGGATAATAAGGGGATGGGATATCACTATATAATAATACAATTACTGGGATAATAAGGGGATGGGATATCACTATATAATAATACAATTACTGGGGATAATAAGGGGATGGGATATCACTATATAATAATACAATTACTGGGGATAATAAGGGGATGGGATATCACTGTATAATAATACAATTACTGGGATAATAAGGGGATGGGATATCACTATATAATAATACAATTACTGGGATAATAAGGGGATGGGATATCACTATATAATAATACAATTACTGGGGATAATAAGGGGATGGGATATCACTATATAATAATACAATTACTGGGGATAATAAGGGGATGGGATATCACTATATAATAATACAATTACTGGGGATAATAAGGGGATGGGATATCACTATATAATAATACAATTACTGGGGATAATAAGGGGATGGGATATCACTATATAATAATACAATTACTGGGGATAATAAGGGGATGGGATATCACTATATAATAATACAATTACTGGAGATAATAAGGGGATGAGATATCGCTATATAATAATACAATTTCTGGGGATAATAAGGGGATGGGATATCGCTATATAACAATACAATTACTGGGGATAATAAGGGGATGGGATATCGCTATATAACAATACAATTACTGGGGATAATAAGGGGATGGGATATCGCTATATAACAATACAATTACTGGGGATAATAAGGGATGGGATATCGCTATATAATAATACAATTACTGGGGATAATAAGGGGATGGGATATCGCTATATAATAATACAATTTCTGGGGATAATAAGGGGATGGGATATCGCTATATAATAATACAATTTCTGGGGATAATAAGGGGATGGGATATCGCTATATAACAATAGAATTACTGGGGATAATAAGGGGATGGGATATCACTATATAATAATACAATTACTGGGGATAATAAGGGGATGGGATATCACTATATAATAATACAATTACTGGGGATAATAAGGGGATGGGATATCACTATATAATAATACAATTACTGGGATAATAAGGGGATGGGATATCACTATATAATAATACAATTACTGGGGATAATAAGGGGATGGGATATCACTATATAATAATACAATTACTGGGGATAATAAGGGGATGAGATATCACTATATAATAATACAATTACTGGGATAATAAGGGGATGGGATATCACTATATAATAATACAATTACAGGGATAATAAGGGGATGGGATATCATTATATAATAATACATTTACTGGGGATAATAAGGGGATGGGATATCGCTATATAATAATACAATTACTGGGAATAAGAAGGGGGATGGGATATCACTATATAATAATACAATTACTGGGATAATAAGGGGATGGGATATCACTATATAATAATACATTTACTGGGGATAATAAGGGGATGGGATATCGCTATATAATAATACAATTACTGGGAATAATAAGGGGATGGGATATCACTATATAATAATACAATTACTGGGATAATAAGGGGATGGGATATCACTATATAATAATACAATTACTGGGGATAATAAGGGGATGGGATATCACTATATAATAATACAATTACTGGGGATAATAAGGGGATGGGATATCACTATATAAGAATACAATTACAGGGATAATAAGGGGATGGGATATCACTATATAATAATACAATTACTGGGGATAATAAGGGGGATGGGATATCACTATATAATAATACAATTACTGGGGATAATAAGGGGATGGTATAGCGCTAGGACATGCGGTCTGGATCCTCCACTGATCCTGAGAGTCGCGACTCTGATCACCGCTGCATCCCCTTCACTGTTTCCCTGCACAGCGGCTGCAACCACCAGAAAGAAAAAGGGAATGAGACAGAAAGACAGTATAGAAGACATGACGAGGGATGGGGTGGGATAGGGTGGGGGAGGGGAGGGCTAAGGATCCTGTATTCAATGTTCCTCAATGTTTGGGATTCGGCAGAGGAACTAAATTGAAGCCAATAAAGCCGAGTGTCATAAGAGCAGCCATAGCACAGCGCCTTTATCCTACCAGAGCCCCTAAGCTTTGTCCTCAGGAGGAGCACTGGCCTGAAGGGTGTGTGGAGACACGGGGGGCAGGGTGGTCTCGTCCGCTGGCCCGGCCGCCTTTAGACAGAGCGCATGGACCAGGGCTCATCCCACTGAACGGCCGAACTCCTAAACCGTGGGCAGAACACGACTCAGACAACACAGGGAGGAACCGCACAATGGGAAGACTTTACTGGATCCAACAGTCCCAGGAAATAACACAGAACAACAAGGGCCACAATGTAACAGGAGCAGAGTCTCACCCTCCGCTGTCACCCGGGATTACACTGCAAACTACACACAACACTGTGCTTACAGGACCTGTGCTGATGTCACAGTCATGTGATCATGTGTGGGAGGAGTCAGGGTCACATGACCAGTGTCACTCTATGGTGTGTGTGAATAGGGTTGCGTCTAGTTCAGAATTGATTTTTTGTGGTCCTCAAAAAATCAACTCCGTTCTAGCTGATTCACTAGTGAATTGTCTAGATCAGAGTGGGTTTTTTGTGCTCCTCACTTTCTCCACTCCGCTCTAGACGGTTCAGTACTGAGGTGACTATAGATCGGAGGTGAATTCTTGAGGCCTCTCTGTAGTCACATGTTTGGTTACATCATTTTATCCCCTCCCTGTAGCTGATTCACAGTGAGCCGTCTAGATCAGAGTGGATTTTTTGATGATCTCTCTGATCTTCTACATTCTACACAGTTGAGTGTCTACAGCACAGGGGGGGACTCCAGGCCTCAGAGCCGCACACAGTGCAGGGTGTACAGCATGGGGGGACTCCAGGCCTCAGAGCCACACACAGTGCAGGGTGTACAGCAGGGGTGACTCCAGGCCTCAGAGCTGCACACAGTGCAGGGTGTACAGCAGGGGGGACTCCAGGCCTCAGAGCCGCACGCAGTGCAGGGTGTACAGCAGGGTGGGACTCCAGGCCTCAGAGCCCACACACAGTGCAGGGTGTACAGCAGGGGGGGACTCCAGGCCTCAGAGCCGCACACAGTGCAGGGTGTACAGCAGGGTGGGGACTCCAGGTCTCAGAGCCGCACACAGTGCAGAATGTACAGCACAGGGGGGGACTCCAGGTCTCAGAGCCGCACACAGTGCAGGGTGTACAGCAGGGTGGGGACTCCAGGCCTCAGAGCCGCACACAGTGCAGGGTGTACAGCAGGGTGGGGACTCCAGGCCTCAGAGCCGCACACAGTGCAGGGTGTACAGCAGGGGGGACTCCAGACCTCAGAGCCGCACACAGTGCAGGGTGTACAGCAGGGTGGGGACTCCAGGCCTCAGAGCCACACACAGTGCAGGGTGTACAGAGCGGGGACTCCAGGCCTCAGAGCCGCACACAGTGCAGGGTGTACAGTGGGGGGACTCCAGGCCTCAGAGCTGCACACAGTGCAGGGTGTACAGCAGGGGGACTCCAGGCCTCAGAGCCACACACAGTGCAGGGTGTACAGCAGGGGGGACTCCAGACCTCAGAGCCGCACACAGTGCAGGGTGTACAGCAGGGAGGACTCCAGACCTCAGAGCCGCACACAGTGCAGGGTGTACAGCAGGGGAGGACTCCAGGCCTCAGAGCCGCACGCAGTGCAGGGTGTACAGCAGGGTGGGGACTCCAGGCCTCAGAGCCCCACACACAGTGCAGGGTGTACAGCAGGGGGGGACTCCAGGTCTCAGAGCCGCACACAGTGCAGGTGTACAGCAGGGTGGGGACTCCAGGTCTCAGAGCCGCACACAGTGCAGGGTGTACAGCAGGGTGGGGACTCCAGGTCTCAGAGCCGCACACAGTGCAGGGTGTACAGCACAGGGGGGGACTCCAGGTCTCAGAGCCGCACACAGTGCAGGGTGTACAGCACAGGGGGGGACTCCAGGTCTCAGAGCCGCACACAGTGCAGGGTGTACAGCACAGGGGGGGACTCCAGGCCTCAGAGCCGCACAAAGTGCAGGGTGTACAGCAGGGGGGACTCCAGACCTCAGAGCCGCACACAGTGCAGGGTGTACAACACAGGGGGTAACTCCAGGCCTCAGAGCCGCACACAGTGCAGGGTGTACAGCACAGGGGGGGACTCCAGGTCTCAGAGCCGCACACAGTGCAGGGTGTACAGCACAGGGGGGGACTCCAGGTCTCAGAGCCGCACACAGTGCAGGGTGTACAGCAGGGTGGGGACTCCAGGACTCAGAGCCGCACACAGTGCAGGGTGTACAGAAGCGGGGACTCCAGGCCTCACAGCCGACACACAGTGCAGGGTGTACAGCAGGGGGACTCCAGGCCTCAGAGCTGCACACAGTGCAGGGTGTACAGCAGGGGGGACTCCAGGCCTCAGAGCTGCACACAGTGCAGGGTGTACAGCACAGGGGGGACTCCAGGCCTCAGAGCCGCACACAGTGCAGGTGTACATGCACAGGGGGGGGGGTAGGGGTGGGATCCAGGTACTCAGAGCCGCACACAGTGCAGGGTGTTACAGCACAGGGGGAACTCCAGGCCTCAGAGCCGCACAAAAGTGCAGGGTGTACAGCAGGGGGGACTCCAGACCTCAGAGGCCGCAACAAGTGCAGGTGTACAGACACAGGGGGGTAACTCCAGGCCTCAGAGCCGCACACAGTGCAGGGTGTACAGCACAGGGGGGGACTCCAGGCCTCAGAGCCGCACAAAGTGCAGGGTGTACAGCAGGGGGGACTCCAGACCTCAGAGCCGCACACAGTGCAGGGTGTACAACACAGGGGGTAACTCCAGGCCTCAGAGCCGCACACAGTGCAGGGTGTACAGCACAGGGGGGACTCCAGGTCTCAGAGCCGCACACAGTGCAGGGTGTACAGCACAGGGGGGGACTCCAGGTCTCAGAGCCGCACACAGTGCAGGGTGTACAGCAGGGTGGGGACTCCAGGCCTCAGAGCCGCACACAGTGCAGGGTGTACAGAGCGGGGACTCCAGGCCTCACAGCCACACACAGTGCAGGGTGTACAGCAGAGGGGACTCCAGGCCTCAGAGCTGCACACAGTGCAGGGTGTACAGCAGGGGGGACTCCAGGCCTCAGAGCTGCACACAGTGCAGGGTGTACAGCACAGGGGGGGACTCCAGGCCTCAGAGCCGCACACAGTGCAGGGTGTACAGCACAGGGGGGGACTCCAGGCCTCAGAGCCGCACAAAGTGCAGGGTGTACAGCAGGGGGGACTCCAGACCTCAGAGCCGCACACAGTGCAGGGTGTACAACACAGGGGGTAACTCCAGGCCTCAGAGCCGCACACAGTGCAGGGTGTACAGCACAGGGGGGGACTCCAGGCCTCAGAGCCGCACAAAGTGCAGGGTGTACAGCAGGGGGGACTCCAGACCTCAGAGCCGCACACAGTGCAGGGTGTACAACACAGGGGGTAACTCCAGGCCTCAGAGCCGCACACAGTGCAGATTTTCAGGATTTCCTTAGCATTGCACAGGAGTTAGAATCAGATTTATAATTGTAATTATTTCATGTTTTTATTTATTAAGTTCTTACTTAAACTGTTATATTTCTTATATATTTCCAAAGGGCAATTTTTTTTTTCATGATTATTTCACCATACATTTTATTATTGCTTTTTGCAATATAAATAATTACACCCAGCGCTGATTGTTCAGTTTTGCTAGAATTTTTATTTTACTGTATTTCCACAAGTCCCAACCGTAGGAAGACATTAAAGGAGTGGGCGGAGCCTCCGGCCGCAGGACCGACAAGAGTGGGCGGAGCCTTGCAGGGAAAACTGTAACAGAGCGCAGCTGAGTCTTAAGAACTTACTACATTGGATCGTAGTGTATTTTTTGAGGACCTCATTTTAGCCACTCCGTTTTAGCTGATTCACCAGTGAGCTGTCTAGATCGGAGTGGATTATTTGAGGGCCTCATTTTAGCAACTACATTCTGTACAGTTTGTACTAAGGTGACTGGAATTGAGTTTTTTGAAGATTGGGAGGATCCTCCAAGCAAAAAACGTAACAGAGCACAGCTGAGAGTCCTCATAATATACAAAACTAGAAAAAGGCCTGATGCTATTGCATCGGGAGTGCGGTGAAATGAATTGTGTGTATCCTTAGTCGTGCTAACAGGAGCAGTAAACATGTGTAACACTATTTGCGCTTTTGAAAAAACCTGTTGTATCTGATGTGTTTGAATTTGGGTATTCTATATGTAGCTTGATTTGAGTAATTTCAAACATGTGCATTGTCTTTTGTTAGTTGTGTGCTGTATTTAGGTAAGTAGTGTGGTGTTTGTTGGCCGATGTGTATTATGAGCAGAGTATACAGGAGGCTCAGTGGTGGCACAGTATACAGGAGACTCTGTGGGTAGCAGAGTATACAGGAGGCTCAGTGGTGGCACAGTATACAGGAGTCTCTGTGGGTAGCAGAGTATACAGGAGGCTCAGTGGTGGCACAGTATACAGGAGTCTCTGTGGGTAGCAAAGTATACAGGAGGCTCAGTGGTGGCACAGTATACAGGAGACTCTGTGGGTAGCAGAGTATACAGGAGGCTCAGTGGTGGCACAGTATACAGGAGTCTCTGTGGGTAGCAGAGTATACAGGAGGCTCAGTGGTGGCACAGTATACAGGAGTCTCTGTGGGTAGCAGAGTATAAAGGAGGCTCAGTGGTGGCACTGAGTCTCTGTGGGTAGCAGAGTATACAGGAGGCTCAGTGGTGGCACAGTATACAGGAGACTCTGTGGGTAGCAGAGTATACAGGAGGCTCAGTGGTGGCACAGTATACAGGAGTCTCTGTGGGTAGCAGAGTATACAGGAGGCTCAGTGGTGGCACAGTATACAGGAGTCTTTGTGTGTAGCAGAGTATACAGGAGGCTCAGTGGTGGCACAGTATACAGGAGTCTCTGTGGGTAGCAGAGTATACAGGAGGCTCAGTGGTGGCACAGTATACAGGAGTCTTTGTGTGTAGCAGAGTATACAGGAGGCTCAGTGGTGGCACAGTATACAGGAGTCTCTGTGGTAGCAGAGTATACAGGAGTCTCTGTGGGTAGCAGAGTATACAGGAGGCTCAGTGGTGGCACAGTATACAGGAGTCTCTGTGGGTATACAGAACATCTCAAAGATATACATAATTATAATACCCCGCGGGCACTAGGCAGAAATTTGTCAGCATTGTCCAAACATTTTGCCCTGACACACAACTCCAATACTCAGTCCATGAGAGTATACGACATTGAGAAGTAACTCTTTCATGCCGGGGAAGGGGATCCACAAAGGTTACTGCTTACTAGAGAAGCCTATTGGATCTTTAGACTAGGCACAAGACATCCTGCAGGTCTCAACCTGAGAAGGGACATCATGTTTCATTATTAATAAAATAATAAAAAAAATTTTTTTTTCAGATCTTATTCATTAAACCAAGCAGACACCTTCATCCTGTTTCCTTTGACAACATTCGGTCATTCTTTGATATCCTCATTTATATATACTTAATCACAGGAATTTATTTCTTATTATATTGTCTTAATAATGATTACACTTATTTTCCTGTGATTTTTTTGAATGGATTTCTGCTATCTCAATAAAGTTATGGACTACATGATATATAAAAAAAATTTTTTTAATCACTTTCACTGTTTATCTAATTGATTTTATGCATTTTTATTTTGTTCATCTATTTTACTTATGTTGGTATACACGTTATGATAAATCCTTTTTATTGTTTTTCTCAGTATTGTATATGTATTTCCTAAATCAAATTCTGCATTCCAACCAGCTATGTGAACCCTGACACTGATTATTTACTAATTGATATTGATATGATATCATGCAGCTTTGTCTTTATGTCTCATATGCTGCCTCTATTTAAATCTTGTCAGTGTTCACATTGTCAGGCTTGAAAAAGAACCTTGGTCCGAAACATGTCGCCTTGCGTTGCTCTCTGTATATTTAATATCCATACATTATGAGCACTAACACCGGCTGTACTGACAACTGGAAAATTATTTGATTAATAAATCTTCATTTGAGCATTATTCATCGGGAGCCGGACCATCACTTTCTTCTTCACATTTCTACGTGCGCTGCCAGGACGCAGGTCCGTGCATACCGAATATACGAGGGGTGAGCTGATTGCCTTTAACTTTATTATTATCCTAACGTGTAGTTGTGGTCCCCGTCGGTTGTCTGGGGATGCCGGGTGAAGCTACGGTCCCCTCTAGAACCGACACTCTACTTCAGCCTAGCGTCCAGCAGTCCTCCCGTGTGAGGCTCTGCCAGGCTCTCTCTACTGTGTCTTCAAGTATCATAGGAGGGCTACTCCGCCTGCAGTTTGTCGTCTCGGCTGTAGTTCTAGGGCCCGGTATCACCGTCCCTCTCTTCCCTCACACTCCCGAGGTGCTGGCTTCGGACGTGCTTTCTCTCTGCGGCTCACACTGGCTCTGTTCAGATTCTGCGCTCCTACACCCCACTTTGCCAGGACGTGTAATTCAGTCTTTACTGCTCAGCCTACCACGGCCTACTGACTCCTTCCTGCTCCCCCTGCTCTATTTCTACCTTCTGTCAGCTGACTACGTGTTTGCTCACCCACTGCTCTACATCCACCACCCCTCGCCTGCCTAGAGTCCTCAGGCTCCGGGCTGGATGCTGCCATCTACTGTACGTGGGTTGTGTGGGCAGTGCGGGTGTTGGTGTGCAACTGTCGTCCTACCTGCCTTGCTGCAGTTCCCTTTGTGGCCTCCTGGTCGCAGGGGCGCCACATGTACAGGCGGCTCTGTGGGTAGCAGAGCGTACAGGCGGCTCTGTGGGTAGCAGAGCGTACAGGCGGCTCTGTGGGTAGCAGAGCGTACAGGCGGCTCTGTGGGTAGCAGAGCGTACAGGCGGCTCTGTGGGTAGCAATGCGTACAGGCGGCTCTGTGGGTAGCAATGCGTACAGGCGGCTCTGTGCGTCACAGTGCAGTGTAGCTGAGAGGGGCTGGACTCTCTGTGAGGTAAATGTGGCATCCGGCCGCGGTGCATGCCGGAATAGCGGCACAGTGGCCGGATGCCACCAGCAACTGGCATTTATTATATATATATATATACACACACACACACACACGCATTTGCCTATATATTACTATGTATCACTATATATGGTACAGTAACTGATATACCTATATAATCCAAGCATACAGGGTGCTGTGACTTCAGCTGTGATGTTGCAGGCGGTCCTCCCTGTGATCTCCCAGCATCATGTCCTCCCTCCAGCACAGGTGTGAGCACACCTGTTATCTCATTATCTATCTGCCGTTCACCATCTATGTTCCCTCTCACCTGCCGCTTACTTCGTTGTTCCCTTGGTTCCCATAGATACCGGTGACGTCACAGGCGCGCCGCATTTCTGTGGACGGAGTCACCCAGTCACCATGGATGTGGTCACCAGGCAGTGACGTCACGCAAAGGCTCCGGCCATGTCTGATAAGGGCAAAGCTTCCAGTCTCTTGGTGCTAATGCGGCTTCTACACTGGCGCTCTGTGACAGCCGAGCTCACCTCACCGACTACTAACACTAAAACTAGGATTCACAGGGACTAGTGCGCGAGGCGCCGGGCGCGCCATCACTCACGGCGCTGGCATCCGGCCGCGGTGCATGCCGGAATAGCGGCACAGTGGCCGGATGCCAGCAACTGGCATTTATTATATAGGATTGTATCGGAGTGGATTTTTTGAGGACCTCATTTTAGCAACTATATTCTGTATAGTTTGGTATTGAGGTGACTGGAATTGATTTTTTTCTAAGAATAAGGGGAGCCTCATGGGAAAAAACATAACAGAGCGCAGCCGACAGTCCTCATAATATACAAAATTGTATCGTAGTGGATTTTTTGAGGACCTCATTTTAGCCACTCCGTTCTAGCTGATTCAGCAGTGAGCCGTCTAGATCGGAGTTCATTTTTTTGAGGACCTCATTTTAGCCACCACATTCTGTACAGTTTGGTACTGAGGTGATTGGAATTGTTTTTTTTTCGAAGAATGGGGAAGCCTCACTGAGAAAAACGTAACAGAACGCAGCCGAGAGTCCTCATAATATACAAAATTGTATCATAGTGGATTCTTTGAGGACCTCATTTTAGCCACTCCATTTTAGCTGATACACCAATGAGCCATCTAAATCGGATTGGATTTTTTGAGGAACTCATTTTAGCAACTCCATTCTAGCTGATTCACGAGTGAGTTGTGTAAATCGGCATGTATTTTTGAGGACCTCCCCATAGCCTCCACTCTGTACAGTTTGGTGCTGAGGTGGCTAGAAGCATTTTTTTTTTCTGAAGATTATGCGGAGCCTTGTCCGAAGTGTCACAGAGCGCGGATGACAGTTTGTTGCTGAGATGGCTAGAATGGAGTTGATACAGCGAGGTCCTCATAGCATAAAGCCCAATCTAGACGGCTCATGACGGAAACCACCAGGCTGGAGTTAATACCAGGACCTCCTCAAAGATTCCAATCTAGTGGCATATGAATTACATATACTTGTATGTATTATTTGTTTTTGTAATATAATTATGACCCACCCCAGGGCCGTGGGGTACCCGGTCACGGGCAGCCTGTGCCTGGCCCATGGCCCTGGTGATCGCTAAAAAGGGGGTAAAGATTAAAAATAAGAGTTTGTGACGCCACCTATGGTTCCGGTCAGGTTACCGGCGCTGCGGGACAGTCCTCTGGGTGATGGTGGAGCAGCAAGATGGCTATGCTCCCTGTAGGTGGAGCCGGATCCCCAAGGCATTGATGGTGTAATTAAGTCTTTTGTGCTGTGAGGCGGCTCCTCAGACGGCCTCATCACTAGTGCTGAAAAGGAAGGTGGCTCATCAGCCGAGAGGAATGAATACTCCACAGTCTTTAGCTCTGAATGGGTTTACTGGCAAGTTCTTAGTGCAGGCAAGCAGGTGGTCCAGTCTATCAGGTCTTCCTGGCCTGGGTAGTCACCAGGGAACCAGGATAGCTCACTTAGGACCCTCGGTGGTGCGCCTGCTGTTCCTTGCTTGTCCTTCTCTGCGCTGTCTCTATCCTGCCTCCCTTCAGCGCTTCCACGCGCACAGCCTTCATCCAGCTCCCTTGGGCCCTTTCTGAGGGACCTTCCTCCGGACCCTATACAGTGCCTTTTAAGGATTACGCCGGGCGTTCGGCCACAACATCCTAAAGAAAGCCGGTCCTCCGTTCCAGGACTGAACCCCTCCGGTTGGTAGTATATTGGGTCCAGATTCGGGCGCGCCGCAACTCCTGGTGTCCCTAGGGTCCCGTTCTGTCACAACAGCTTCTCTGCTTCTCGTTCCCCAAAGGAGCTCTCCAACCCTTCTCACTAACTCACTTCCCGCTCTTCCACTAACCCACCTAGCCCCATCCACCGGGTCTGGGTCTCCCTGACAACAGGTCCACCCAGATCCCCTACTCTAAAGGTACCATCACACGCAGCAACATCGCTAGGCAATTTCACTGGCAATTTGCAGGTTGCAGTGAAATCATGAACACATTGTCCTATTTTGTTGCAGTGTACAAATGTAACAATGGGTCCATGATTTCACTGCAACCAGCAAATTGCCTAGCAATATTGCCGTGTGTGACGGTACCTTAAGGTGTGTGGATGGGAGTATGAGTGTCCCTTATGCGACATCCCAGTTCCCTAGTCGCAGGGATACTACACACTCCTTTGTGGGTGCAGTACCCCTAGGTGGCGTGCTGAGCAGTGGGGCGCCACATTTACACACACCACTGATTTTTCAGTTTTTCTCAATTTTGACTTTTCCCAGCTGCAGGACTAATATTTCTGAAGAGTGGGTGGAACCTTGCGAGAATCGTAACAGAGGCAACAGAGTCATCATAATTTATATCACAGAAGTGACATAAATATACTCTAGTACTCCACACATTCCTGTCATAGTTTATGCTGTAATTTTTGCCACTTTTGTGATGTAAATTATGATTTTGTCATCTGTACTTTGACATGGCTCAGCGTTCTTTCCCTCCCACTTTATTAATACTGGCATGCAATATTCTGTCCTTCTTGAATAGGGGTTGTGATCTTGTATGATTGTGAAGAAATAATGAAACTCACTACAGCAACCTCTTTCAAATGTCTCACTAATGGTGGGTTTACACGCCGCGATATCGTTTCGATATCGCAACTCAATGGCGCGGGAGCGCGCAATTAGTGCACGTTCCTCCCGCATCGCATTGAATGTTTAGACGCTGCGATATCGTTTTACAACGTCCGTGCGATGTCTCCGCCTCCCAATCCAGGATCGCATAGTTAACATGGGAGTGAATGGGTGACGTATGAAATCGCATCGTAATTGGGCGTTTACACAGCACGATCCGGCTTCAATCGCTATGCAATATCGGGGCATTGAATAGCACGCTCATTCAATCCCCGATATCGCATTGACATCGTTCCTGCATCGTATTGGACGTTCACACCATACAACGCAGGCACGATGTCGGCTCCAACGATTGAACCACGTGACTTTTCATTGAAATTGTACTACGATATCGCAACGTGTAAACCCCCCATAAAGAGATGACAAGATCAGAGCTGTTGCACTGAGGTTCATGATTTCTGTGCATAAGGACGTCGTCTGTAGAGTAACTCTGTTCTAGATGTCTCATTACAGAGGTGTCTAGCTCAGTTGTTGCACTGAGGTTCATGATTTCAGGGCACCCATTACGGTCCGTTAGGGCTCATTCAGACATATGCACATCAGTCCATTCTCAGACCACAATGCACAGACTGGCTGAGGCTCTCCCGACCAAAGAATGAAGTCTTCATATATTTCTTTGAGGCCACCACGGGCAGGCTACAGTAAAGACAGTATAATCACACCTGCATGCCCTGTCAGGCGGGCATGCTTAAAAAATAATTAACTTTGCTAAGTCTTATTTTCAAGAAGTCCTTATATTTAGCAGTTCTGCAAGCCCCCCCTACTATGTCTTATTTTTGGAGAAACGCGGTACTATTCATCTTTCTTTCTACTTCCTTCTACTCCCTCCCTTTCTTGCCTTCTTCTACTCCTACCACTTTTCCCCCTCCCCTTTCTATACTTTATCGCTTCTTTATGGCTTTTTTGTAGGGCTTTGGCATTTACATTTTTGCACCGTCCTAGGAGACGTTATCTGTGGTACGGGGTCCACCTAGGTCCCCTCCGAACTGACTTTTTGTTTTTTCCTTTCAGCGCTATCTGGACGGCTCACATGGACACAAGCTGCCTGACACCGCTATTATGGCTACAAGATTGAATGACCTTGAGTTGCAAAGGATACATACCCGCGCTCGTGTCCTCCAATGTATTCAACAAGGAAGGAATTTTATCATAAATACAGAAATTTGATATTTCAACAATTTTCACAACTAAAGTGCAGGGGACCCTGGTCCAGAAGGTTTCTGCTTTCATTGTCACTTATCTCTGATGTCACTTATTTATATCTTGATTTGTAAAGATGATTGTTCTACATTTGTATAAATATATATTTATCGTTCTTCTTTTTGTTAGAATTATATTATTTATATATATTTGCTTTAATAAAGGCAGAAAAGAATGTGTTGAATTTTCATTTCTATAATTATAAATCTCAGTGTGACCTTAGTGAACAGTAATGGTACCTTTACACGCCGCCACAACAGGATGGATACAACCCGCTACAGGCTACAAATGTAGCTTGTCGCGCCAATATCGCCCGTAGTAGCGGCGTGTGAAGACGGGACGACACAGCCGGCTACAGATACCTCTGTATCCGTGCACTGCCCATAAACAGATGGCTACATCGCCGATTGTAGCGAGCTGTATCGGCGTGTAAAGAAGCTACAGAAGGGAACTCTGGACACCCGGCGATGTAGCTGCAATGTAGCTAAGGCGTGACCCAGGCTCCGTGTTACCGCGCCCCATCTGCGATCATTGGTGGAAGATGCTGCGTTACGATTGGCCCATGCCTCACAGCCCTCCATCTTGGCTGAGCTGTCCCTTCAGCACTACACAAACGCACCTCAGTGCAATCGGCACACGCCGCTGTCACAAGCGCTGATCGTGCGTGACAAGGCAAACACTTGTACTACGCACACATAGCCCCGGACCGCTACTTTGATACACACGGGGTATGTGACTGGCCACCGCTCTAGCGTGACCCATTACCATCGATTTCGATGCATTCGGCATGCTCCGCCATGTCACAACCGCTTATTCCGTGCCACACTCCGATCACTAGTACGGCACGTCTCGCCCATCCGCCCTTTCCGTCGTGCCCAATCACAACTCCGTACTGTTGGCCAATGGTTGTGGTTTGGGCGCGGCGTACAGGTCTGTGGCACGCCTATTTGTTTTACGTCCTGCCTTTGTTGCTCCCAGATTACTCTGTGGTGGCGGTGTGTAAAGCTGGTACGCTGAGCTACAGACGGCTACTTGCGACACCCGGCGATGTAGCTAGCTGTAGATGTAGCGTAGCGTAGCGCACCTTGTGGCGGCGTGTAAAGAGGGTGCGTTTCCCGTTGGTAACCGTTCGGGCGTGCTCGTGCACGTGAAGTAGCCGTTGGTATCCATCCTGTTGTGGCGGCGTGTAAAGGTACCTTTACACGCGGCTACATTTCTAGGGTGGCTACAGGTAACTTACTGATTTCAGTGAAATCATGGATACATGATTCCATTTGTACACAGCAACAAGATAGAACCTTGTCTCCATGATTTCACTGCAACCAGTAAGTTACCTGTAGCCACCCTAGAAATGTAGCCGCGTGTAAAGGTACCCTAACTGCGGGTTAAACCTGCATCCGGCCGTGTTCATACATTGCTATTTATTGGGGAGACTGTCCACACCAAAGTCCTCATACGTAGACCTGCACTAAATCGTTCAGATCTCTCTGACAATTTCTTTTGTTTTCAGTAGTATCCTTTAAAAAAATAAATGATTTATTAGGTCCTGTGACTAATTTTCCACTGAACCTGGTAGCTCTTTAGCGCCCCACCTATACTCAGGACAGTCAGGGAACTGACTGAGGATAAGGGCAGGAGTACACAATTTACAGTAACTCAAATCTACAGTATAGTACATAGATGGTATGCATAATATTAGAGGTTTTCCACTAATAATTGATCCTTTTTATTTGTCCCAGCTAACACTTTGCTAATATACATTCACTAGCTACCCTGCTCCTGTAGCAGATCTCTCTGCGGCTCCTGTTTTTCTGGCTCTGCTATTTCAGATCTGGGGATCATAATTTTCTGTACAGAACAGGGCACATCACTGGATGGGGCGGGGCTGCCTTTCTGTGAGTGACAGCAGTCTGGGCACACATGCCAAGATCAGACTTCACTCAGCCTGGTTTACAGTACGGGGCTTTCATCTGACAAGCACTTCTATGGGCCGATCAGTAGATACAGGGCCTGTGATATATTCCAATAGGCATGTTGTAGTGCTATTAAGATGGAAACACTGCACAGTAAACGAGGCTGAGAGGAGAGTGAAGTCTGATCTGGGCATTCTGACACTAACAGAGCCACGCCCCCACCAGTGATGTGCCCAGGCAGCTGTCACTCAGAGCCACGCCCCCACCAGTGATGTGCCCAGGCTGCTGTCACTCACAGAGCCACGCCCCCCACCAGTGATGTGCCCAGGCTGCTGTCACTCAGAGCCACGCCCCCACCAGTGATGTGCCCAGGCAGCTGTCACTCAGAGCCACGCCCCCACCAGTGATGTGCCCAGGCAGCTGTCACTCAGAGCCACGCCCCCACCAGTGATGTGCCCAGGCTGCTGTCACTCACAGAGCCACGCCCCCCACCAGTGATGTGCCCAGGCTGCTGTCACTCACAGAGCCACGCCCCCCACCAGTGATGTGCCCAGGCAGCTGTCACTCAGAGCCACGCCCCCACCAGTGATGTGCCCAGGCTGCTGTCACTCACAGAGCCACGCCCCCCACCAGTGATGTGCCCAGGCTGCTGTCACTCAGAGCCACGCCCCCACCAGTGATGTGCCCAGGCTGCTGTCACCCAGAGCCACGCCCCCACCAGTGATGTGCCCAGGCAGCTGTCACTCAGAGCCACGCCCCCACCAGTGATGTGCCCAGGCAGCTGTCACTCAGAGCCACGCCCCCCACCAGTGATGTGCCCAGGCTGCTGTCACTCAGAGCCACGCCCCCACCAGTGATGTGCCCAGGCTGCTGTCACTCAGAGCCACGCCCCCACCAGTGATGTGCCCAGGCTGCTGTCACTCAGAGCCACGCCCCCACCAGGATGTGCCCAGTGTGCACTCAGAGCCACGCCCCCACCATGATGTGCCCAGCTGCTGTCACTCAGAGCCACGCCCCCCACCAGTGATGTGCCCAGGCCTGCTGTCCAGAGCCACGCCCCACCAGTGATGTGCCCAGGCTGCTGTCACTCAGAGCCACGCCCCACCAGTGATGTGCCCAGGCTGCTGTCACTCAGAGCCACGCCCCCACCAGTGATGTGCCCAGGCTGCTGTCACTCAGAGCCACGCCCCCACCAGTGATGTGCCCAGGCTGCTGTCACTCACAGAGCCACGCCCCCACCAGTGATGTGCCCAGGCTGCTGTCACTCAGAGCCACGCCCCCACCAGTGATGTGCCCAGGCTGCTGTCACTCAGAGCCACGCCCCCACCAGTGATGTGCCCAGGCTGCTGTCACTCAGAGCCACGCCCCCACCAGTGATGTGCCAGGCTGCTGTCACTCAGAGCCACGCCCCCACCAGTGATGTGCCCAGGCAGCTGTCACTCACAGAGCCACGCCCCCACCAGTGATGTGCCCAGGCTGCTGTCACTCACAGAGCCAACGCCCCCACCCAGTGATGTGCCCAGGCTGCTGTCACTCACAGAGCCACGCCCCCCACCAGTGATGTGCCCAGGCTGCTGTCACTCACAGAGCCACGCCCCCCACCAGTGATGTGCCCAGGCTGCTGTCACTCAGAGCCACGCCCCCACCAGTGATGTGCCCAGGCTGCTGTCACTCACAGAGCACGCCCCCCACCAGTGATGTGCCCAGGCAGCTGTCACTCACAGAGCCACGCCCCCACCAGTGATGTGCCCAGGCTGCTGTCACTCACAGCCACGCCCCCACCAGTGATGTGCCCAGGCTGCTGTCACTCCAGAGCCACGCCCCCACCAGTGATGTGCCCAGGCTGCTGTCACTCCAGACAGCCACGCCCCCACCAGTGATGTGCCCAGGCTGCTGTCACTCAGAGCCACGCCCCCACCAGTGATGTGCCCAGGCTGCTGTCACTCAGGCAGCCACCGCCCCCACCAGTGATGTGCCCAGGCTGCTGTCACTCACAGAGCCTACGCCCCCACCAGTGATGTGCCCAGGCTGCTGTCACTCAGAGCCACGCCCCCACCAGTGATGTGCCCAGGCTGCTGTCACTCAACGAGCCACGCCCCCACCAGTGATGTGCCCAGGCTGCTGTCACTCAGAGCCAGCCCCCACCAGTGATGTGCCCAGGCTGCTGTCACTCAGAGCACGCCCCCACCAGTGATGTGCCCAGGCATGCTGTCACTCAGAGCCACGCCCCCCACCAGTGATGTGCCCAGGCTGCTGTCACTCAAGAGCCACGCCCCCACCAGTGATGTGCCCAGGCGCTGTCACTCACAGAGCCACGCCCCCCACCAGTGATGTGCCCAGGCTGCTGTCACTCAACAGGCACGCCCCCACCAGTGATGTGCCCAGGCTGCTGTCACTCAGAGCCACGCCCCACACCAGTGATGTGCCCAGGCTGCTGTCACTCAGAGCCAGCCCCCACCAGTGATGTGCCCAGGCTGCTGTCACTCAGAGCCACGCCCCCACCAGTGATGTGCCCAGGCTGCTGTCACTCAAGAGCCACGCCCCCACCAGTGATGTGCCCAGGCTGCTGTCACTCAGAGCCACGCCCCCCACCAGTGATGTGCCCAGGCTGCTGTCACTCAAGAGCCACGCCCCCACCAGTGATGTGCCCAGGCGCTGTCACTCACAGAGCCACGCCCCCACCAGTGATGTGCCCAGGCTGCTGTCACTCACAGAGCCCACGCCCCCACCAGTGATGTGCCCAGGCTGCTGTCACTCAGAGCCATGCCCCCACCAGTGATGTGCCCAGGCTGCTGTCACTCACAGAGGCCACGCCCCCACCAGTGATGTGCTTAGGCTGCTGTCACTCACAGAGCCACGCCCCCACCAGTGATGTGCCCAGGCTGCTGTCACTCAGAGACACGCCCCCACCAGTGATGTGCCCAGGCAGCTGTCACTCACGGGTACCCCCACCACAGTGATGTGCCCAGCAGCTGTCATCAAGCACGCCCCCACCAGTGATGTGCCCAGGCTGCTGTCACTCACAGAGGCACGCCCCCCCCACCAGTGATGTGCCCAGGCTGCTGTCACTCAGAGCCACGCCCCCACCAGTGATGTGCCCAGGCTGCTGTCACTCAGAGCCACGCCCCCACCAGTGATGTGCCCAGGCTGCTGTCACTCAGAGCCACGCCCCCACCAGTGATGTGCCCAGGCTGCTGTCACTCAGAGCACGCCCACGTGATGGCCAGCAGCTGTCACTCGAGCCCGCCCCCCACCAGTGATGTGCCCAGGCAGCTGTCACTCAGAGCCACGCCCCCACCAGTGATGTGCCCAGGCTGCTGTCACTCACAGAGCCACGCCCCCACCAGTGATGTGCCCAGGCTGCTGTCACTCAGAGCCACGCCCCCACCAGTGATGTGCCCAGGCTGCTGTCACTCACAGAGCCACGCCCCCCACCAGTGATGTGCCCAGGCAGCTGTCACTCAGAGCCACGCCCCCACCAGTGATGTGCCCAGGCTGCTGTCACTCACAGAGCTACACCCCCACCAGTGATGTGCCCAGGCAGCTGTCACTCACAGAGCCACGCCCCCACCAGTGAAGTGCCCAGGCTGCTGTCACTCACAGAGCCACGCCCCCCACCAGTGATGTGCCCAGGCAGCTGTCACTCAGAGCCACACCCCTCACCAGTGATGTGCCCAGGCTGCTGTCACTCACAGAGCTACACCCCCACCAGTGATGTGCCCAGGCAGCTGTCACTCACAGAGCTACGCCCCCACCAGTGATGTGCCCAGGCTGCTGTCACTCATGTCCCGCCCATGCCAGTGATGCCCCTTTTTAGTATGTCTGATTCTGGTTGGAAGTAGCATAACCAGAAACACAACAGAAGAATATCAAGCTGCAGAGAGCTCATCTTATAGGAGCAGGATAGGTGGTAGAAGTAGAAGTCCAGTGTTATTTAGCACAAAAAAAAAAAAAAAAAAGGGTGAACTTAGTGAACAACCCCTTCAAGAACTCTGTTCACCAGTGCTTCCAAGCTTGAGTTTAGTGAGCTTGTTTTGACTGGACAATCCCTTTATCACTTCTATCCAGCAGAATATGGTACTTAATCTTGTTTGGAGTTGAGCAGCAGTACACATACTCAGTCTGAGCTTTATTCTTGCCCTATTGGGCGGCCCAGCAATGTCCTCCGTTCTTTCAAAAAGTCACATTGAGAATGAGAGAAGTGGTCGGGCATCCAACAAGCTCCATTCTGTAATCGGAATAAAAATTCTCCGCTTTCACGATCTGCACTGTTCCCACAGTTCGGATACTCACTGATCAGCATGTTGTTATCACCTATCCCAATAGGTAGGTGATAAAGGATTTATGTAGTGAAAATAAATTAAGGCCCATAAACCCCCAATCCCTACAATTGTTTGGTTGACAGTTCTCTCTCCTGACTAACATACAGGAATGTTTGACCAAATGTTCTTGCGTCCTTTATTAGTGAGGAGATGTTGGCTCCTCTGGTGGCGGTTATCTTCAGAGAGACAACAAGAGAATCAACCTTGGAATTGGAACTCTCCCCTGACATCAACAGAGAAGCGGGAAGCCCACGCCCTGTACACATCAGATTGTTGTCTAATCTTGCAGACTTTACACTAAGGCTCACATACACCTAATCTGTATACAGGCTTGTTCAGACATCTATGCTCATAGCTTCAATCTCTGAACACGGACTGGCCATGGCTCCCCCAACCTATAGTGACAGCCTCAAAGAAATATATGAAGACTTCATTCTTTGGTCGGGAGAGCCTCGGCCAGTCTGTGCATTGTGGTCTGAGAATGGACTGATGTGCATATGTATGTCTGAATGAGCCCTAATGAACAGCAATGGGTGCCCTGAAATCATGAATCTCAGTGCAACAACTCTGACCTAGACACCTCTGTAATGAGACATCTAGAATAGAGTTACTGTCCAGAGGACGTCCTTGTGCACAGAAATCATGAGCCTCATTGCAACAGCTCTGATCTTGTCATCTCTTTAGTGAGACATTTAGAAAGAGGTTGCTGTAGTGAGTTTCATTATTTCTTCACAATCATACAAGATTACAACCCCTATTCAAGAATTATTATTAGGTATTTATATAGCGCTATTGGGATACATGGCGCTTTACAATTTAGAAGGTAGACAAAGACAAGTGGTCGAAAACGACCACCAACGGCGACAAATCCACGATTAATCATACGGGTACAATAGGGCTGGGGATCCTGTCCGCGAGGGCTCACACTCTAGAGGGGGTGGGGAGGGAGACAGTAGGAGGGGGAGAGGTGAGATGGTGCAGTGGATTGGGTCTCGGTTTGTGTTATAGGCTTGTAGGAAGAGGTGGGTCTTCAGGTTTTTCTTGAAGGTTCCCAGGGTCGGGGAGTGTCTGATGTGATGGGGGAGGGAGTTCCAGAGTCTGGCAGAAGCACGAGAGAAGTCTTGTGTGCGGTTGTGGGAGGTGGAGATGCAGGGGGGGGGGGGTTGAGAGAAGGAGTTCTTGGGAGGAGCACAAGTTGCGTGAGGGGAGGTAGCGGGAGACTAGGTTGGAGATGTAGGGAGGGGACAGGTTGTGTATGGCCTTGTATGTCAGGGATAGGGTTTTGAAGCGAGATCGCTGGGGATGGGGAGCCAGTGCAGGGCTCAGCGAAGAGGGGAGGCGGGGGAGTAGCGGGGAGATAGGTGGATGAGTCGGGCAGCAGAGTTGAGAATGGTGTGGAGAGGTGCAAGAGAGGAGGCACTGAGGCCGGTGAGCAGGTTGCAGCAGTCCAGGCGGGAGATGATGAGGGCGTGGACAAGTGTCTTAGCCGTGTTGTGATCAAGGAAGGAGTGGATGCGGGCAATGTTTTTTAGTTGGACTCGGCAGGCGGTGGAGAGGGGGTGTCGAGGATTACCCCGAAACATTTGGCGTGGGGGACGGGTGAGAGAGTGCAGTCATTGACGGTGATGGATAGGTCAGGAAGGGGGGGGGGGGGGAGGGTTGTTAGGGGGAAAGACGATGAATTCTGTCTTGTCTATGTTGAGTTTGAGGAAGCAGGTAGAAAAGAAGGATGCAATGGCGGATAGGCAGTGAGGAATTTTGGATAGAAGAGAGGAGATGTCGGGGCCAGACAGATAGAGCTGGGTGTCGTCGGCGTAGAGGTGGTATTGGAGGCCATGTGACTCGATGAGGTTGCCTATTCCGAGGGTGTAAATGGAGAAGAGTAGTGGTCCCAGGACCGAGCCTTGGGGGACACCTACAGAGAGGGAGTGGGCGAGGAGGAGGTGTGGGAGTGGGTGACGCTGAAGGTCCTGTCCGTTAGGTAGGAGATCCAGGAGAGGGCGAGGTCAGTAATGCCAAGAGATTCAAGGATTTGGAGTAAGAGGGAGTGGTCAACAGTGTCAAAGGCAGCAGAGAGATCGAGAAGTATGAGGACGGAGTAGTGTCGTTTGCGCTTGGCGAAGAAGGACAGAATATTGCATGCCAGTATTAATAAAGTGTGAGGGAAAGAAAGCTTAGCCATGTCAAAGTGTAGACGACAAAATCATAATGTACATCAAAAAAGTGGCAAAAATTAGAACTCCACACATTCTTGTCATAGTGTATGTTGTAGAGTACATTTATGTCACTTCTGTGACATATTTCAAAAAAATTTGAAATATATAAGAAATATAACAGTTTAAGTAAGAACCTAATAAATAAAAACATGAAATAATTACAATTATAAATCTGATTCCAACCCCTGTGCAATGCTAAGGAAATCCTGAAAATCTGCACTGTGTGCGGCTCTGAGGCCTGGAGTCCCCCCCTGTGCTGTACACCCTGCACTGTGTGCAGCTCTGAGGCCTGGAGTCCCCCCTGTGCTGTACACCCTGCACTGTGTGCAGCTCTGAGGCCTGGAGTCCCCCCTGCACTGTGTGCAAGAAAAAACAGGGGAGGGGGACAAGAGGCGCAATAGTGCCCTTATCACTAGACACTAGAACGTATAGTGGTGAAACAGGCAATTCACTCACCTATGCCAGTTGTGTGACCCACAACTGGTTTTGAAGGCTTATGGATTAATATCCTGATGGCTGCTGCAGGACTCCCACCGGCTCCACGCACGTGGAGATGTATCAAGCAATTTAGGGAAAGACGGTGTTCTCCGGTCCGCGCTGCCAAATTCATTCACATCAAAAGAAAACCAAGAATCGATGTTCTGATCCAATCCTTCCTTTATTCTCTTCCTACGCGTTTCAGTGCCCACCCGGCACCTTCATCAGATCCCTGATGAAGGTCCCGGGTGGGCACTGAAACGCGTAGGAAGAGAATAAAGGAAGGATTGGATCAGAACATCGATTCTTGGTTTTCTTTTGATGTGAATGAATTTGGCAGCGCGGACCGGAGAACACTGTCTTTCCCTAAATTGCTGCACTGTGTGCGGCTTTGAGGCCTGGAGTCCCCCCTGCACTGTGTGCGGCTCTGAGGCCTGGAGTTCCCCCTGCTATACACCCTGCACTGTGTGCGGCTCTGAGACCTGGAGTCCCCCCTGCTGTACACCCTGCACTGTGTGCGGCTCTGAGGCCTGGATTCCCCCCCTGTGCTGTACACCCTGCACTGTGTGCGGCTCTGAGGCCTGGAGTCCCCCCCTGTGCTGTACACCCTGCACTGTGTGCGGCTCTGAGGTCTGGAGTCCCCCTCTGTGCTGTACACCCTGCACTGTGTGCGGCTCTGGGGCCTGGAGTCCCCCCTGCACTGTGTGCGGCTCTGAGGCCTGGAGTCCCCCCTGCACTGTGTGCGGCTCTGAGGCCTGGAGTCCCCCTGCTATACACCCTGCACTATGTGCGGCTCTGAGGCCTGGAGTCCCCCCTGCACTGTGTGCGGCTCTGAGGCCTGGAGTCCCCCTGCTATACACCCTGCACTATGTGCGGCTCTGAGGCCTGGAGTCCCCCCCCCACTGTACACCCTGCACTGTGTGCGGCTCTGAGGCCTGGAGTCCCCCCTGCTGTACACCCTGCACTGTGTGCGGCTCTGGGCCTTGAGTCCCCCCCTGTGCTGTACACCCTGCACTGTGTGCGGCTCTGGGGCCTGGAGTCCCCCTGCTGTACACCCTGCACTGTGTGCGGCTCTGAGGCCTGGAGTCCCCCCTGCACTGTGTGCGGCTCTGAGGCCTGGAGTCCCCCCTGCACTGTGTGCGGCTCTGAAGCCTGGAGTCCCTCCCCTGCTGTACACCCTGCACTGTGTGCGGCTCTGAGGCCTGGCGTCCCCCCCCTGCTGTACACCCTGCACTGTGTGCGGCTCTGAGGCCTGGCGTCCCCCCCGCTGTAGACACTCAACTGTGTAGAATGGAGAATATCAGAGATCATCAAAAAATCCACTCTGATCTAGTCACCTCACTGGTGAATCAGCTACAGCAGAGTGGAGAAAATGAGGAGCACAAAAAACCCTCTCCGATCTAGACAATTCACTAGTGAGGCGTCTAGATCGGAGTTGATAAAATGAGGCCTCCAAAAGTCAACTCCGATCTAGACGGCTCACTAGTGAATCAGCTATAACGGAGTTTTTTTTGTTTTTTTTTGTCCTCAAAAAATCATCAACTCTGAACTAGACACAACCGTGCCAGCGCTCCCCCGGCGTCTCCATCAGCTCCCGCTCAGTAACAGGACCTGTGATGATGTCACAACCCGATCAGCAGATCGGGTCACATACCGCTCATGTGACCCGATGACACTTCTGACATCACCACAGGTCCTGTACACCTAATCGGAAGCAGATGGACACCCGGGGGAGCGCTGGCAGGTGAGAATAAAGATGTGTTATGTTGAAATGACAGGAGAGGACGGGAGAGGGGAACAGCAGGGGGACACCAGGCAAAACAGGGGACAGCAGGCAGAGAGGAGGGGGAGCGAGGTGACAGCCCAAACTGATACTGCAAAATGTTGGAATCGGATGCCCTGTATACACCTCACAACCAAGCCCCCCCTAGATGCCCTGTATACACCTCACAACACGCACCCCCCTAGATGCCCCTGTATACACCTCACACAGCCCCCCTTAGATGCCCCTGTATACACCTCACACTGCCCCCCCCTAGATGCCCCTGTATACACCCCACACAGCCCCCCTAGATGCCCCTGTATACACCTCACACTGCCCCCCCCTAGATGCCCCTGTATACACCTCACACACAGCCCCCCTAGATGACCTGTATACACCTCACACCACACAGCCCCCCTAGATGCCCCTGTATACACCTCACACAAGCCCCCCCTAGATGCCCCTGTATACACCTCACACAGCCCCCCTAGATGCCCCTGTATACACCTCACACAGCCCCCCTAGATGCCCCTGTATACACCTCACACAGCCCCCCTAGATGCCCCTGTATACACCTCACACCAGCCCCCCTAGATGCCCCTGTATACAACCACACACAGCCCCCTAGATGCCCCTGTATACACCTCACACAGCCCCCCTAGATGCCCCTGTATACAACTCACACACCACCCCCCCTAGATGCCCCTGTATACACCCCACACACCAGCCCCCCTAGATGCCCCTGTATACACCCCACACAGCCCCCCTAGAGCCCCTGTATACAACTCACACCACACAGCCCCCCCTAGATGCCCCTGTATACACCCCACACCACACACAGCCCCCCTAGATGCCCCTGTATACACCCACACAGCCCCCCTAGATGCCCCTGTATACACCCCACACCACACACAGCCCCCCTAGATGCCCCTGTATACACCTCACACAGCCCCCCTAGATGCCCCTGTATACACCCCACACCCCCTAGCCCCCTGTATGACATCCTATACACCCCACACAGCCCATAGATGCCCCTGTATACACCTCCACACAGCCCCCCCTAGTTGCCCCTGTATACACCCCACACAGCCCCCCCTAGATGCCCCTGTATACACCCCACAGCCCCCTAGTTGCCCCTGTATACACCTCACCCCACAGCCCCCCTAGATGCCCCTGTATACACCCACACAGCCCCCCCTAGATTGCCCCTGTATACACCACACAGCCCCCCTAGATGCCCTGTATACACCTCAACAACAGCCCCCCTAGATGCCCCTGTATACACCTCACACACACAGCCCCCCTAGATGCCCCTGTATACACCTCACACAGCCCCCCTAGATGCCCCTGTATACACCTCACACAGCCCCCCCTAGATGCCCCTGTATACACCTCACACCACACAGCCCCCCTAGATGCCCCTGTATACACCCACACAGCCCCCCCTAGATGCCCCTGTATACACCTCCCCAACTGTACACCCCTGATCCATACACTCACACAGCCCCCCCTAGATGCCCCTGTATACACCCCCACACAAGCCCCCCTAGATGCCCTGTATACACCTCACACCACACACCCCCCTAGATGCCCCTGTATACCCCTCACACCACACAGCCCCCCCTAGATGCCCCTGTATACACCTCACACACCACACAGCCCCCCTAGTATGCCCCTGTAATACACCTCGATCCTCGTCACTCACACACCAGCCCCATGGATTTCTTCTCCCACCTCAGTCCTCTGCTCTCCTTCCTCTCCCGTCACAGGCTGCTCCAGAGGCCGCACACAATACACACTGACTGACTGACTGACTGGAGGAACGCTGCTGTAGCTTTTCCATTGGACTAGAAAGGCCCCGCCCATTCAAGTGACGTAATGATTTTATGAAATTCACTCCGCCCCCTCCAAACTTCGACTCCAAACTAGACGCTACCGTGTGCATATGCAGAGTATACAAGAGAGCTCCCCTCACTCCACCTCAGCTCACCAGCGAATCCTCAGCACACATCAGCATCCCATCCCACTCCGCATACACGAATCTGAGCACAAACTATCAGCACTCGCCCAACTCCCAATATTCCATGAGAGACACAAACCCTGTAACATCTCCCTCTATATACAGGACACACACACACTCTGCTGTATACAATATACCTCTATATACAGGACACACACACACTCTGCTGTATACAATATATACTCTATATACAGGACACACACACACTCTGCTGTATACAATATACTCTATATACAGGACACACACACACTCTGCTGTATACAATATACCCCTATATACAGGACACACACACTCTGCTGTATACAATATACCTCTATATACAGGACACACACACACTCTGCTGTATACAATATACCTCTATATACAGGACACACACACCTCTGCTGTATACAATATATCTCTATATACAGGACACACACACCTCTGCTGTATACAATATACCTCTATATACAGGACACACACACTCTCTGCTGTATACAATATACCTCTATATACAGGACACACACACACTCTGCTGTATACAATATACCTCTATATACAGGACACACACACTCTGCTGTATACAATATACCTCTATATACAGGACACACACACCTGCTGTATACAATATACCTCTATATACAGGACACACAACACTCTGCTGTATACAATATACTCTATATACAGGACACACACCACACTCTGCTGTATACAATATACCTCTATATTACAGGACACACACACACACTCTGCTGTATACAATATACCTCTATATACAGGACACACACACACTCTGCTGTATACAATACTCTATATACAGGACACACACACTCTGCTGTATACAATATACCTCTATATACAGGACACACACACTCTGCTGTATACAATATACCTCTATATACAGGACACACACACCTCTGCTGTATTTCAATATACTCTATATACAGGACACACACACACTCTGCTGTATACAATATACCTCTATATACAGGACACACACACTCTGCTGTATACAATATACCTCTATATACAGGACACACACACCCCTCTGCTGTATACAATATATCTCTATATACAGGACACACACACACACTCTGCTGTATACAATATACTCTTATACAGGACACAACACACTCTGCTGTATACAATATACCTCTATATACAGGACACACACACATCTCTGCTGTATACAATATACCTCTATATACAGGCCACACACATTCTGCTGTATACAATATATCTCCTATATACAGGACACACACACTCTGCTGTATACAATATACCTCTATATAGCAGGACACACACATCTGCTGTATACAATATATCTCTATATATAGGACACACACACCTGCTGTATACAATATATCAGGACACACACACACACACTCTGCTGTATACAATATACCTCTATATACAGGACACACACACACCTCTGCTGTATACAATATACCTCTATATACAGGACACACACACTCTGCTGTATACAATATACCTCTATATACAGGAACCCCAACACACTGCTGTATACAATATACCTCTATATACAGGACACACACACACCTGCTGTATACAATATACACTCTATATACAGGACACACACACACACTTGCTGTATACAATATTCAGTAATACAAAAAGAGAGAGAAAAGCGCCCCCTAAACCCACATGCACATTTAAGGGGAAGGGAAGGTTGTGACAGGGGGGGGGGGGGGCTCTCACCTTTTCAGGTTATGTCGCCTCCGCACAACCCCTCTGTATTCTCAAGGCCACCTGAGCCGGGAGAGCCGTCCAGGTGCCAGCCGCCTGTCACGTGGTGTCTGCAGTCACGTAAACGATATCCACCAATAACAGGTGTCGAGGTTCCCACAGGCCCCGTGCTCCACAGGTAGTGAAGGATTTTCAGTAATGTGCCCCGCAGCTTCTGAATAACTCACACAAGGTTGAGACCCAACAGTTCAATTATAGGTTATTCTATAGCGAGCGCAGGGGCACAGATAAGGCAGGTAGTTATGGATCAAGAATCTTCTTTATTCACCACAACATGTTTCCACGACTGGGTCCCAATGGCGGTACCTGCCGCCCGGCTTTAGTCACCCAGCACGATGACTCCATATTAACCCCGTAGTCAGGATTCCTGCCGGACCGGGACCTTACAGATCACATGTGATCCATCATACATTATTCATGGATCCCATGCACCCTCACATCCGCTCCTAGCCCATCAGAATACATCCATGGACTGTGGCTCCTCCATGACCATAGCAGGGACCTGGTCAACCATAGAATCCGGCTAACCACGCGTCACCATGGCCTACTCACCACGGTACGGGCCACCAGTCGCCACCAAACCTCCATCTCATTTGCAGGTCCCAGGTCGACGACTGTACCCTGTGTCTGAGTAGCACCCTTCCGATCAGCCATGGTTACCCCTGTAGGAGCCTTCGTGACCCCTGTTCTGGCCACAGGCACACCCACACCATTAGAGCCGTGGTCGAGGGACAGGTACCCACCGCAAGCAGCCGGGCAAGCCTCCCTCTCTCCCACAGGGACGGAACGCCTCCAATGTCATCCATACTGGCTGGGTCACTCTCTCCCCACAACATTATACATGGCTCTTACATAGGCCATCGTCTCTCATTCAGGGCACTGTTACCTAAGCCCGCACATACATCACGGGTCCTTTACCGACTGCCTAGTCGGACCCAATGGCGGTTGTGCCCGCCCGGCATTAATCACACACACAGCTCACTCGTTACATGGGAACTGCTGTCTAACCGGGCACGGATCTGGGTCTCGCTACCTGGGTAACGAGTTGGCCAAGCCTCCCCACAGGCTCCTTCCTGGACATGTTTCACCCCACGTCCAGTCCAGCGTCCACCAGGTCAGCCACAGCTTCCCCACTCCAGGCGCTGTAACAACCCCAGTCCTGGCTACCGGCATGGAGCTAGCATGCTCCCTTCACCAACTCTCAATGTGGCGTATGGACTATCACTCAGTCCCTCACACAAACTGGATCTGCACTTCTCTGTGGTCTGAGCTGATCTCACACAAGTCTGTGTTTTCTGAATCAATCTCCCAGCTCTCGCTGGCAGGCTCTATATCGTGCATGCCACGCCCACATGGACACACCCCCTTAGCTGTAGTAATCAGCCTCCCAGTTGCTATACAGCTGCTCATCTATGTGCCTGAACTCTACAGCTTCCACACAGCTTATGTTAACTCCCTGTGTTCCGGGTTGGTTCACACAGTACACACAATGCTCTACACCGCTCATTGATCTCAGGAGCCATTCACTGCCGCTCATTAGGCTCATGAATGTTTCAGACATTGACATACAGGTGCCGGACATGGTTACACAACACACCTACGGTACAACCTGGCTCATGTGCACAGGATCCTATGCTGATCCTGCATGTGATGGCCCCGGCCATGGGGACATGCCGGGGTGCCTCACACAGGACACACACACACTTTGCTGTATACAATATACAGGACACACACTCTGCTATATACAATATACAGGACACACACACACTGCTATAAAAACAATATATCACTATATATAGGACACACACACACACACTCTGCTATATACAATATACAAGACACACACACACTCTGCTGTATACAATATAGCTCTATATACAGGACACACACACACTCTGCTGTATACAATATACCTCTGTATACAGGACACACACACACACTCTGCTGTATACAATATACTCTATATACAGGACACACACACACTCTGCTGTATACAATATACCTCTATATACAGGACACACACACACACTCTGCTGTATACAATATATCTCTATATACAGGACACACACACACTCTGCTGTATACAATATACCTCTATATACAGGACACACACACACTCTGCTGTATACAATATACCTCCATATACAGGACACACACACACTCTGCTATATACAATATATCTCTATATACAGGACACACACCCACTCTGCTGTATACAATATACCCCTATATACAGGACACACACACTCTGCTATATACAATATATCTCTATATACAGGACACACACACTCTGCTGTATACAATATACCTCTATATACAGGACACCACACACTCTGCTGTATACAATATATCTCTATATACAGGGACAAACACACACTCTGCTGTATACAATATACCCTATATACAGGAACACACACTTGCTATATACAATATATCTCTATATACAGGACACACACACTTGCTGTATACAATATACCTCTATATACAGGACACACACACACTCTGCTGTATACAATATATCTCTATATACAGGACACACACACACACTCTGCTGTATACAATATACCCTATATACAGGACACACACACTCTGCTATATACAATATATCTCTATATACAGGACACACACACTCTGCTGTATACAATATTCTCTATATACAGGACACACACACACTCTACTGTATACAATATACCTCTATATACAGGCAACACACACTTGATGTATACAATATAAGGACACACACTCTGCTATATACAATTTCAGGACACCACACACTCTGCTATATACAATATATCTCTGTGGCGCCCCTCTGGCTAGGCGCCACAGGGAGGTATTGCACTCTGACAACAAATAACATAGTAACATACGGTAGTTTTTAGGTTGAAGGAAGACTTTTAAGTCTCTAGTTCAACCCATAGCCTAACATGTTGATCAGAGGAAGGCAAAAAAAAACCCATGTGGCAACACTAAGCTCCACATTAGGGAAAATTCCTTCCTGACTAAAGAGATCATTAGAAAGGTCTCTGTACTGCCCCCTCATATATTTATACATTATTATAAGATCACCCCTAAGCCTTCATTTTTCCAAAATAATTAACCCCAAGTTTATAAACCTGTCTTGGTATTGCAGACCCCTCAGTCCTCTAATAACCTGTCTCTGTATTGCAGATTCCCCCAGTCCTCTAATAACTTTTGTCGCTCTTCTCTGGACCCGCTCTAGTTCAGCTATGTCTTTCTTATACACCGGAGACCAGAATTGTACACAGTATTCTAAGTGTGGTCGCACTAGTGACTTGTATAGAGGTAAAATTATGTTCTCCTCATGAGCATCTATGCCTCTTTTAATACATCCCATTATTTTATTTGCCTTTGCAGCAGCTGCCTGACACTGTCCACTAAATGTGAGTTTGTCATCTACCCATACACCTAGGTCTTTTTCAGTGACAGTTTTGCCCAGTGTTTTACAATTAAGCACATAATTATACCTTTTGTTTCCTCTGCCCAAGTGCATGACTTTATATTTATCCCCATTAAAGCTCATTTGCCATTTACAGCCCAAGCTTCTAGTTTACATAAATCCTCCTGTAATATAAAATTGTCCTCCTCTGTATTGATTACCCTGCAGAGTTTAGTGTCATCTGCAAATATTGAGATTCTACTCCGTATGCCCCCTACAAGGTCATTAATAAATATATTAAATAGAAGCGGGCCCAACACTGACCCCTGTGGTACCCCACTGTTAACTGTGACCCATTCTGAGTATGTTCCATTAATGACCACCCTTTGTATCACTAACCCAGTTCTTAACCCACTTACACATATTTTCCCCTATCCCCATTTCTCTCATTTTATGTATCAACCTTTTGTGTGGCACCGTATCAAAAGCTTTTGAAAAGTCCATATACACCACATCCACTGCATTTCCTTGGTCCAGTCCAGAGCTTACTTCTTCATAGAAGCTTATCAGATTAGTTTGACAGGAACGGTCCCTCGTAAACCATGTTGATATGGGTCATGAGGTTATTTTTCTTCAGATACTCCAGTATAGCATCTCTTAGAAAACCCTCTAGGATTTTACCCACAGTAGAGGTTAAACTTACTGGCCTATAATTTCCTATATAAATGTGGTATCTCTGTAAGTTCTCAGTTCAAGGTTTAACCTGTGGAGTCTCAGGTTACACACACACCCAGGACTAGGCCACCTTAGAATAATATAATAATAATAAAGCTTTATTTATATAGCGCCACCATTCGCAGCGCTTTACAATGTAGGGTTAGAGTACAGAAAATATAATACAGTAAGTAATTACAGTAGAGAACAAAAACAGTACAATAATTGGATACAAAACAATAGGCATAGAATCAATGTAAAAGAAAATACAATAAATAAAGCAAGAATGAAGGTGACCCTGCTCAAAGAGCTTACAATCTACGACGGATAGGGGTTGCACAAGGTACAGGGGCTTATTGCACTGATGGTCAGGCATCTTGAGGAAATGGGGCATAGAGATAAGCTTACATGGATGGTCATTGTACAATCTGTGTAGACCTTTTTTGGTTTGGTTGAGTTTATAAAAGAGTAATATCAGAGGGATAGCCATTCACTGTTACAGTACAAAGGACTTCTATTAGGAGTATGATAGGCCGCCTTAAAAAGATACGTTTTTAGGGATCGTCTGAAGCCATGCAAGTTGTGGATAGTCTCATTTTTGGGTACAGCATTCCAGAGTTTTGGTGCAGCTCTAGAGAAGTCTTGGAGCCGGGAGTGGGAGGATCGTATTTGTACAGATGTCAGTCGAAGGTCAAAGGTAGAATAGGGGGGGCTGATTATTTAGTAGGTCCCAAAAGGGGTGGAGCCTAGGCTAGAGTAGTGAGAGAGTGACAGTTTACTCAGACAGTGCTGGAAGGCAGTCAGGAAGGATAGGCCTGACAGTTCCGCTGACAGGAGGGATCCCATCTTTAAGTGGACTTAGGACAGAAGCAACGGACCAGGACTGGCTAGAGCCGTCTGGTCACGTGTGGAGAAACCCGGCAACACGGGAAGCCGAGGCGGTCAGCAGTTTACCTCTGGCCGCAAACCGATGAGCTGCGGGCCCATAGTAATCAAGTTGCCGTTAGCGCCACAAGGACATCTCACCCCTCAGCACTGAAACCGGTTGAGGAAACTAGAGGTTGCGGATCGAATTCCAATGGCGGAGAAATTATGTGCTCCTGCTGCTCCCGTCCGTACCGGTAAGGGACCAACCTGATCGGCTAGTTACAGACCGTAGGACTGGCGGGTGAGCACTTTGAAGGTGGTAGAGACAGAGAAGAGTCAATTAGACCCAAAAGACAAAGAACATCTAGAGACTCCACAAGGGGGACCCTGAACTGGCAACAGACAACCGGTAAACCGGACTGTACCGTGTAATGTTTACCATCTGCCGGTACCCAGTAAACAGGAGTTTGAGTTGAAAGTAGTCTCTGTGATTCTTCTCGCCGGTGCCCAGAGGGCTCCAACACCATCAGCAGCATCTCACCAGAGGGGTAAGAACAACAGCAACAACTACTCCCTCATCTCCCCCTCACCATCCTTCATCACCGCTGCCCTGAGGTAAAAGCTCCTCCTGTGGAGAGCTGGAACACTCTCTGCTGCCTCACCCTCAGCGGCTGGCTTGCAGCGCCGGTACCTATATTACCAGGATCCACAGGTGGCGTCACATTCCCCTTCCACTCCCTCCTTCCCCACCATCTAACAAATGATAACCAGGGCACGGAACTGGGAACCCGACCACCCGTGATTCCCCCATCCAAGAAGCCATCAGTCCCGGTGTCCGAGTACCCCTAGCCCTGAGCTCATCATTTTCTGGCATCTACGAACAGGATAGAACCAGCCTGGTAAAACCAGGTAAAGTATGTCTTAAGACTTTATTTTATTGACTGTTACTGTGGATTACAAAATAGAGCCGCAATTACATCACCTCAGAATTCAAACTGCATCACTTCAGCAAGAGAAAAGATCGGGAAGATAAGCCCCGCCCCCTCGCTCTTCCGAGGCGTGACGAAGGTAGTGGCGGGCTCCGGAAAAGCCTGAAAGACTTGCTCATAAGACTTTCGTGGTGGGCGGGCTTAAAAATGTAAAAGAAACTATGTGCTGGCCCAGGGGCGTGCCTCGACCCCCTCAGCATACATGGGCCATCCAAGAGGCGCCAAAAAGTCTCCCCGCCCTCCTTGCTATCAAACAAGCAAGGGGGCAGGTCAAGCGCCAGCCCACACCAGTTCGGGACTATAAGATCAAGCAGGGTGCGGCCGGAAGCAAAAACAAGATACCTGGTCAGGCTTCGGACCCATTACCTAGAACCGTTGTGAGGCAATGGCTGTACCCAACTTTAAGCAGCTGATCCAAGAGATCGAACAGGACATTTTAGTCGACCGTGCCACCCCGGGTGTGTTGACACTGGAGAAAGAGGGTGAGGACGGTACTTTCTAGAGACGGCCCTTAATGATCTGCGGGCCCAAATCCAGGAGGTCACGGAATGAACTGTCCGGCGCTGGGGAGCGGAGATGGTGCTCCATCTGGATCGACGGCAGAGGGCTGCAGCTCAGAGAGACCAGGAGCGCCGGGAGACTGTCGCAACTCAGACGGACTACCCCGTAACCCCCGAACCCGTTGCTGAACCCTTGGAATCGGTTAACAGAAGAGGATGTCGCCAAGGTGGGAGACCTCATTCAGTTCTCAGATGAGCCCGAGCTGATTGAAGAGGAGCCGGTCGAGTATATGGACGGCCAGGTTGGTGTTGGGGAGGAGGAGGAGAATCTGGAGGAGTAAGGAGCCATCGGTGACATGGAGGAGGCCGGGCCCCGCAAGCTATGGAGGAACACGGTACCGGCTTCGGTTGCTGGGGTTGGAGAAAGGAGAGCAGTGCGGTACACAGACCGGGCTCCAACACCATCAGCAGCATCTCACAAGAGGGATAGAACAACAGCAACAACATCTCTCCCTCACCATCCTCCATCCCTGCTGCCCTGAGGTAAAAGCTCCTCCTGTGGGGAGCTGGACCACTCTCTGCTGCACCCACCATCACCTCAGCGGCCGGCTTGCAGCGCCGATACCTATATTACCGGGATACACAGGGTGGCGTCACGTTCTCCTTGTAAATACTCCCTCCTCCCCCACGATCTAACAAATGATAACCAGGGCACGGAAACGGGAACCCGACCACCCGTGATTCCCCCATCCAAGAAGCCATCAGTCCCGGTGTCCGAGTACCCATAGCCCTGGGCTCATCATCTCTATATACAGGACACACACACATTCTGCTGTATACAATATACCTCTATATACAGGACACACACACTCTGCTATATACAATATATCTCTATATACAGGACACACACACACTCTGCTGTTATACAATATACCTCTATATACAGGGCACACACACTCTGCTATATACATTATAATTCTATATGTGTCGCCCCAGGGTGTGGGGTACTCGGGTATCAGGCAGCAGAAGGGGTTAACTGGGTCACGGGGAATGGCGGTCGCGCCTGATCCCGTATCCCAGGGGACGGTTCTCTTGAAAAGGGGGATTATGTACAAGGGAATTATTTACAAGTTTATAGTTTTCGTGACGCCACCTGCAGTACCTGGTGAGATGTCACCAGCGCAGCCACAGTTCTCCGGAGGTTGGTGATATTGCGGCTTAGATGGTTTAGTCCTCCGCAGGCAGGACTGGACCTCCGGGGCAGCGATCCTGTGAAAGGAATCAGTTTGTGGAAAGAAGATGCAGCAGAGTCAAAAGTCACTTCACCCGGGTACTTTACTGGAACTTTGGCAGCATTAGATGTTACATGACAAGTAGCTACAGGTGGCTGCAAGCCGATCTCTGGTAGATGGACGGAACCCCCAGTGTGTACCTTTCTTGTTCCTTCTATTCCTTGCTTCCCAGTAGATTGAGTGAAGCCTGACTTCGTATAGAGTAAGTCTGACCTCCTGCTGTTCCTCTTTCCTTCCCTTGCTCCCGTCAGACCTTCTATTGAACACTGCGGCTTTCTGCCTTCGGCAGTCCTCTGGACACTGCGGCTTGCCAGCTGTGCCTGGTCCCCTCTAATGGTCGCTTGGGAATCAGGGCCGTATCTAGAGATACCCCCGTGCTGCGGATTTTCTGTGGACCTTGAAGGTTACCACAGGTGCGGGCTCCAGTACCCCGTTCTCTCCTGGGGCGAACTCTCCTAAGTTCCTCTGTTCCCCACTCCTTCTCGGTGTCTGTGATCTTTTCTAGTTGTCCTTGGGTCCCGCAGCCGAGGAGACCCTCCTGTCTCCCTCAGGCCATCCGCCTGGCTGACTAACTCCGAGCTGAGCTCACTAGTTCCCTCTGGAGGTTCCCTCCCACTGCATGATCTACTGTAGTGTGGGATGTGAATCTAGGGTTCCGCCTACCATCCCTGAAATCCACTTGCAGCTGGGGTTACTACACCTCTTTTACGGGTGCAGTACCCCTCTGTGGCACCTACATAGTGGGGAGCCACATACCCCCTTGATGGAATATACTCGTCCGCGAGCATCAGCACTTGTCTACGGGGAAGTGAAAAACATTTTTATATATATTTATAATCAACATCAACGGGTAACTATTTACATTCAAGCAAGCCATTGTTGGGAGGCTCATGACTTTGAACGTTTTACATTTAAAACACATTATTACTTCGGCCCAACGGGACCGGTACTAGGTATGCGGGCCCAGCGGTAATCCAGTGTGTGTTATCACCGCTGGGCCGCTGCTCACTCAGCACATATCATTAAAGAAGGTGCAGTTCAGATATAAAAGTCATTGGATTTTTCAGGTCAAAGCAAACGGGGACACACATTATTCAAAAAGGAAAAGGGGATGATTGCTGGAAAGATGATGGGCTATTTACAGGGGCAATGTCTCGCAACGGGAGTCTATTGCAAAGAATGAAATGTTATTATTCTATACGGGCGATCCTGATGGCAAACCAGCATAAAGGGCTGGGGTAACGTTCGTAGGTCACCTGCTTACCTCTATACAGGTCTTGCCGGGGATGTCCTTTTCGCAGGAATGATTCCACATCCCGCCGGGAAAAGAAAATGTCGTCTATCAATCCAGGTTCAAGGAGGAATCCTCAACCATCCTCCTAGTACACAGAGATTACTGTCCCTGTTTTGCGCAGTTCAATGGGGAGCGGGGGCTGAGCTCAGGCTTCATCTCGTAGTCTCCTGGTAGCCTGCTCCCGCTGATACCAGTCCTCCCGCCGTCTCTGCATCGCCACCTGGTCTCTCTTATCCATGGCTGGTCGGATGTACGATAGCGACTGGTACTGTGGGGGTGGCGAGCTGTTGCTGGAAACTCTCGATGTCACTCTCATCTCCGCGGAGCTTATGATGGCGGGAACTCCTCGCTGATGCCGCTGCCACGTGGTCCACAAAGCTGCTTCTGGAGTGCTCCCTCCCGAGGCTCCATCCGGTTCTTCGTCATCATCATCGTAAAGCTCCTCCTCGTCTTCCACATCTTGTGCAGTTAAAGGTGTTTGAGCTGCCTCCAGCAAGAGACATCTGCTGGCCCGGGACGGTGGTGTGGTCGGGGGCTCAGTCTGGGTCCCTGTATCCCAGGTCTGGACGGATGGTGGTAAAGAGGCGTGGTACTTCTCTACCGCTCTTTCAGCCTCTGTCGCCTCTTGTGCCTCACGGGTTGACCTCCTGGCGGACAGCTCGAAGGTCCGCTCGGCACTCCACCGCCGACACACCAAAGTTAACGTCTGTTCCATCTCCTGGCGGAGCTGGGTGAAAGCAGCACGCCAGTAATCAGCATCCCCCTCCATGGTTAAGAGGGACGCCGCTGCCAGATCACCCTGCTCGGCGCGGGTCTGCTCCTCCAGCTTTCGCACAACGTCTCTCCACCGGGGCACTGCCATGCTGCCAGATACAAAGGAGCTCTGTTCTTTCTGTCCTTCTTTTCCGGTTTGTCCAGCTGTGGGCGGGCACTCCCTGGGAATTTCCTGTGGGCCGCCCCCCTGATTAATTGATGCCAATCGAGGCGGCCACACTTTTTGGCGCCTCCGTCTAGGCCCTCCTTCTTCTAGGGGCTGAGGCACGCCCCCGGTCCTGCACATGGTGTTTAGTACATGGCTACGGCGCCATCTTGGGTCCTCGTGCAATAATGGCGGGAACCCATTTTTGGCACCAAGCAATGGCTGAAAATGTCTGTTTTAAGTCCAAGTCCAAGTTCAAGGTGCACAGTACCCAGTGGTACCGGGCACGAGATCCTGCTTGTGACGCCAGAAAGAGATGTGTTGCCCCAGGGTGTGGGGTACTCGGGTATCAGGCGGCAAAAGGGGTTAACTGTGTCATGGGGAATGGCGGCCGCGCCTGATCCTGTATCCCGGGGGACGGTTCTCTTGAAAAGGGGGATTATGTACAAGGGAATTATTTACAAGTTTATAGTTTTTGTGACGCCACCTGCAGTACCTGGTGAGATGTCACCAGCGCCGCCACAGTCCTCTGGAGGTTGGTGGTATTGCGGCTTAGATGGTTTAGTCCTCCGCAGGCAGGACTGAACTTCCGGAGCAGCGATCCTGTGAAAGGAATCCGTTTGTGGAAAGAAGATGCAGCAGAGTCAAAAGTCACTTCACCCGGGTATTTTGGCAGCATTAATACAGTCCTCAGTGCAGTTAGATGTTACGTGTCAAGTAGCTACGGGTGGCTGCAAGTGGATCTCTGGTAGATGGACGGAACCCCCAGTGTGTACCTTTCTTGTTCCTTCTTTTCCTTGCTTCCCAGTAGATTGAGTGAAGCCTGACCTCGTATAGAGTAAGTCTGACCTCCTGCTGTTCCTCTTTCCTTACCTTGCTCCCGTCGGGTAACCTTCTATTGAACACTGCGGCTTTCTGCCTTCGGCAGTCCTCTGGACACTGTGGCTTGCCAGCTGTGCCTAGTCCCCTCTAATGGTCACTTGGGAATCAGGGCCGTACCTAGAGATACCCCCGTGATGCGGATTTTCTGTGGACCTTGAAGGTTACCACAGGTGCGGGCTCCGGTACCCGGTTCTCTCCTGGGGCGAACTCTCCTAAGTTCCTCTGTTCCCCACTCCTTCTCGGTGTCTGGGATCTTTTCTAGCTGTCCCTGGGTCCCTCAGCCGAGGAGACCCTCCTTTCTCCCTCAAACCATCCGCCTCGCTGACTAACTCAGAGCTGAGCTCACTAGGTCCCTCTGGAGGTCACTATATACCCTCCCGGGTTCCCTGCCACTGCATGATCTAGTGTGGGATGTGAGTCTAGGGTTCCGCCTACCATCCCTGAAATCCACTTGCAGCTGGGGTTACTACACCTCTTTTACGGGTGCTGTACCCCTCTGTGGCACCTACATAGTGGGGCGCCACATATATACAGGACACACACACACTCTGCACAACAACAAGGCTCCAAGGAAACACATTTATAAAGCTGCTATTCACAGGGATTTCTACCCAGATGTCGGTGACAGTCCATCCAATCCACACAGGAGAAGACATCACCATAGATTATCATTATTTATTACTAGATATAGGCCTGATGCTATCGCATCGGGAGGGCGTCACTGCTACGGTCTTTTTGGCACTCCTGCACTCCCTTTGACCCCTCTGTGCTCTCTTTGCCCCTCTGCTCTGCCTTGTGTCTCTGCCCCCCCTTCCCTCTCTCTTCTCCATCCTGCGCTGACCACCGAGCCTCCATCCTGCGCTGACCACTGAGCCTCCATCCTGCGCTGACCACTGAGCCTCCATCCTGCGCTGACCACTGAGCCTCCATCCTGCGCTGACCACTGAGCCTCCATCCTGTGCTGACCACTGACCCTCCATCCTGGGCTAACCACTAAGTCTCCATCCTGCGCTGACCACTGAGCCTCCTTCCTGCACTCACCACTCAGCCTCCATTCTGCGCTAACCACTGAGCCTCCATTCTGCGCTGACCACTGAGCCTCCATCCTGTGCTGACCACTGAGCCTCCATCCTGTGCTGACCACTGAGCCTGCATCCTGTGCTCACCACTCAATCCTGTGCTGACCACTCAGCCTCCATCCTGTGCTGACCACTGAGCCTCCATCCTGCGCTGACCACTGAGCCTCCATCCTGCACTGACCACTGAGCCTCCTTCCTGCACTCACCACTCAGCCTCCATTCTGCGCTGACCACTGAGCCTCCATTCTGCGCTGACCACTGAGCCTCCATCCTGTGCTGACCACTGAGCCTGCATCCTGTGCTCACCACTCAATCCTGTGCTGACTACTCAGCCTCCATCCGGTGCTGACCACTGAGCCTCCATCCTGCGCTGACCCTCCATCCTGCGCTGACCACTGAGTCTCCATCCTGCGCTGACCACTCTTCCTCCATCCTGTGCTGACCACTCTGCCTCCATCATGCGCTGACCACTCTGCCTCCATCATGCGCTGACCACTCAGCCTCAATCCTGCGCTGACCACTCCATCCTGTGCTGACCACTCAGCCTCCTTCCTGTGCTGACCACTCTGCCTCCTTCCTGCACTGACCACTCTGCCTCCATCCTGCGCTGACCACTCTGCCTCCATCCTGCGCTGACCACTGAGCCTCCATCCTGCGCTGACCACTGAACCTCCATCCTGTGCTGACCACTCTGCCTCCATCCTGTGCTGCCCACTCTGCCTCCATCCCGTGCTGACCACTGAGCCTCCATCCCGCGCTGACCACTGAGCCTCCATCCTGTGCTGACCACTGACCCTCCATCCTGCGCTGACCACTGAGCCTCCATCCTGCGCTGAACACTCCATCCTGTGCTGACCACTCAGCCTCCATCCTGTGCTGACCACTCCATCCTGTGCTGATCACTCAGCCTCCATCCTGCACTGACCACTCAGCCTCCATCCTGCGATGACCACTCAGCCTCCATCCTGCGATGACCACTCAGCCTCCATCCTGCGCTGACCACTCAGCCTCCATCCTGCGCTGACCACTCAGCCTCCATCCTGCGCTGACCACTCAGCCTCCATCCTGTGCTGACCACTGACCCTCCATCCTGCGCTGACCACTGAGCCTCCATCCTGCGCTGACCACTCCATCCTATGCTGACCACTCAGCCTCCATCCTGCGATGACCACTCAGCCTCCATCCTGCAATGACCACTCAGCCTCCATCCTGCGATGACCACTCAGCCTCCATCCTGCACTGACCACTGAGCCTCCATCCTGCGCTGACCACTCCATCCTGTGCTGACCACTGAGCCTCCATCCTGTGCTCACCACTGAGCCTCCATCCTGTGCTGACCACTGAGCCTACATACTGCGCTGACCACTGAGCCTACATACTGCGCTGACCACTGAGCCTCCATCCTGCGCTGACCACTCCATCCTGTGCTGACCACTCAGCCTCCATCCTGTGCTGACCACTCCATCCTGTGCTGATCACTCAGCCTCCATCCTGCACTGACCACTCCGCCTCCATCCTGTGATGACCACTCAGCCTCCATCCTGCGATGACCACTCAGCCTCCATCCTGCGCTGACCACTCAGCCTCCATCCTGCGCTGACCACTCAGCCTCCATCCTGCGCTGACCACTCAGCCTTCATCCTGCGCTGACCACTGAGCCTCCATCCTGTGCTGACCACTGAGCCTCCATCCTGCGCTGACCACTCCATCCTGTGCTGCCACTGAGCCTCCATCCTGCACTGACCACTGAGCCTCTATCCTGCGCTGTCCACTCTGCCCCATCCTGCGCTGACCACTTGCCCCATCCTGCGCTCAACACTCTGCCCCATCCTGCGCTGACCACTGAGCCTCCATCTTGCGAATACACTCTGCCTCCATGCTGCACTGACCAATGAGCCACTGCGCAGAGCTAACCACTGAGCCAATGCACTGTGAAAACCACTGAGCCACCGCACTGTGCAAACCACTAAGCCTTCACACCGTGAAAACCACTGAGCCATCAAATACAGTGCTAACCACTGAGCCACCCATATACACTGAAAACCACTGAGCCACCATATACACTGAAAACCACTAAGCCATCATACTGTGCTAACCACTCAGCCATCATACTGTACTAACCACTAAGCCACCGCAGACACTAGCAGTGCTAACCACTGACCACCATATACAGTGCTAACCACTGAGCCAGCGTATACAGTGCTAACCACTGAGCCAGCGTATACAGTGCTAACCACTGAGCCACCGTATACAGGGCTGACCACTGAGCCACCGTATACAGGGCTGACCACTGAGCCACCGTATACAGTGCTACCACTGAGCCACCATATACAGTGCTAACCACTGAGCCACCATATACAGTGCTAACCACTGAGCCACCATATACAGTGCCAACCACTGAGCCACCATATACAGTGCTAACCATCTGAGCCACCGATATACAGTGCTAACCACTGAGCCACCGTATACTCTGTACCCACTGAGCCACCTGTATACACACAATTAATTTCACCGCACTCCCCTAACTATTAGTAAATAAACTATATATGGATTCTAGACTACCCGATTCTTTATAATCGGGCCGCCATCTAGTAAGATAATATATATCACCAGGATTCTATTTGCTTAAAATATGTTTATTGGCAATTGTAAACATTTCATAAATTACATATACATTTTTGATGTTGAAATAGATCTGATTTGCGGATAAAACATTTCCCACATTCATATGGATTCTTCTCTAGAGATGGATGAACCCGCAGATGTTCCGAGTTCGGCGAATCCAGACAGACTTCAACAAAAGTCCGAGTTTGAGACCGTACTTGACTCGAACCCCATTAAAAGTCTATGAGTACCCAAACTTTAGTGCTATAAAATGGTGGCAGTAAGGGCTAGGGAGGAGTAAAACAAAGCAAAATGGTGATTAAAGCAGGAGAAATATACTTGACAATGAATGGCACGGCAGTCACACTTGCTTCCAGGTTCCCTTATTTAGCCTCATGAACAGTGATGGGCGATGTTCGGGTTCACTAAACTGGCCCAAACTTTTTTTTAAAGTTCGGGGTCGAAAGTGGCTTGAATTTGAGTCTGAACCCCGAACTCGGAATGTGAAGTTATGGGATGGGGGCTCTTAGGCTGTAAAAGAAAGAAGACCGTTATTAAACAGCATTATACTTATCGGTGTCCACCCACATGTACTTCTGGGGCCACTCATTAACATCCTGAAAATTCACTGCAGAGGGCACAAGGTAGAAACAGCACTTAAAGAGGACCTGTCACCTCCCCCTCATGGATGTTAATCTAAGTGCAGCACTGAATGCAGCATGTATGCTGCATTCAGTCAAGGGGTCCCCCATGTGTTTGTGAAGCTTGTACACCGAGATATAAGCTTTTTAAAACTTACAGTTAGACGCCATGGTGGCTGTCCCTAGTGCTTGGAGCCACCTTGCTCCACGGCTGCATTTGACGCCCCCTGCGTCTCTGTGCTGCCTTGTCTACAGCCGTTGTTGCCTCCCTCCTGCCAGTCATTTCTTCCTCCTGTGCGCCTGCGCCTCCTTGTGAAGCTTGACGCAGGCGCAGAGCGAGGAATCGCTTCTTGCGGTCCTGGCCGCCTGTCCGGCCTCATGCTGTGACGTGTTCTCATTTCCCTGGCCCTGCTCCGTATTATGCTGTCTTACGTCAACGTTCTAAGGGCCCTTTCACATCAGCGTTTTTTGAAAATCGCGGCAGATGCAGTGAAAAAACCGCATCTGCCGCGATTACCGCATACGGCTGCACTTGCGGCGCGGGTTGCGGTTTTTGCCATGCAAAGTATAGGCGTACTTGCAGCAGGTGCGGCAAGTGCGGTTTTGCACTTGTGGCAGGTGCGGCGCGCAAAAAAACCGCTTCTAATACCCCGATTGCCACCGCACCAGGTCAATGAGGTGGATGAGGATGAGGAAAAAGCAAATATGCTAAATGACTTTTTTCAACAGTTATTTACACAAGAAAATCCCAAAGACAGACAATATGATCAGTGATAACAAAAATTCTCAATTAAACGTCACCTGCTTAAACCCAACAGGAAGTACGGCATCGTCTAAAAATCACTAAAATTGACAAATCCCCGGGACCCAGATGGGATACACCCATAGTGCTGCAGGAATTAAGTACTGTCATAGATAGACCATTATTTTTAATATTTAAAGATTCCATAATAACAGGGTCTGTACCACAGGACTGGCGTATAGCAAATGTGGTGCCAATATTCAAAAAGGGGACAAAAACTGAACTTGGAAATTATAGGCCAGTAAGCTTAACCTCTACTGTGGGTAAAATCCTAGAGGGTTTTCTAAGAGATGCTATACTGGAGTATCTGAAGAAAAATAACCTCATGACCCATTATCAACATGGTTTTACGAGGGACCGTTCCTGTCAAACTAATCTAATAAGCTTCTATGAAGAAGTAAGTTCTGGACTGGACCAAGGAAATGCAGTGGATGTGGTGTATATGGACTTTTCAAAAGCTTTTGATACGGTGCCACACAAAAGGTTGATACATAAAATGAGGGCAATGGGGATAGGGGAAAATATGTGTAAGTGGGTTAAGAACTGGCTTAGTGATAGGAAACAAAGGGTGGTTATTAATGGAACACACTCAGAATGGGTCACAGTTAACAGTGGGGTACCACAGGGGTCAGTGTTGGGCCCGCTTCTATTTAATATATTTATTAATGACCTTGTAGGGGGCATACAGAGTAGAATCTCAATATTTGCAGATGACACTAAACTCTGCAGGGTAATCAATACAGAGGAGGACAATTTTATATTACAGGAGGATTTATGTAAACTAGAAGCTTGGGCTGCTAAATGGCAAATGCGCTTTAATGGGGATAAATGTAAAGTCATGCACTTGGGCAGAGGAAACAAAAGGTATAATTATGTGCTTAATTGTAAAACACTGGGCAAAACTGTCACTGAAAAAGACCTGGGTGTATGGGTAGATGACAAACTCACATTTAGTGGCCAGTGTCAGGCAGCTGCTGCAAAGGCAAATAAAATAATGGGATGTATTAAAAGAGGCATAGATGCTCATGAGGAGAACATAATTTTACCTCTATACAAGTCACTAGTGCGACCACACTTAGAATACTGTGTACAATTCTGGTCTCCGGTGTATAAGAAAGACATAGCTGAACTAGAGCGGGTCCAGAGAAGAGCGACAAAAGTTATTAGAGGACTAAGGGGTCTGCAATACCAAGACAGGTTATTAAACTTGGGGTTATTTAGCTTGGAAAAACGAAGGCTTAGGGTGATCTTATAATAATGTATAAATATATGAGGGGCAGTACAGAGACCTTTCTAATGATCTCTTTACTCTTAGGCCTGAGACTGGGACAAGGGGGCATCCTCTACGTCTGGAGGGAAGAAGGTTTAATCATAATCACAGACGCGGAGTCTTTACTGTAAGAGCAGTGAGACTATGGAACTCTCTGCCACATGATGTTGTAATGAGTGAGTCACTACTAACATTTAAGAAGGGCCTGGATGCCTTTCTTGAAAACTATAATATTACCAGTTATAATACTAGATTCTTTGATAGGGCGTTGATCCAGGGAATTAGTCTGATTGCCGTATCTGGAGTCAGGAAGGAATTTTTTCCCCCAATGTGGAGCTTAGTGTTGCCACATGGGGTTTTTTTTGCCTTCCTCTGGATCAACATGTTAGGCTATGGGTTGAACTAGATGGACTTAAAGTCTTCCTTCAACCTTAAAAACTATGTTATGTTAATAAAAAAGACCAGGATAAAGACCCCGGATTTACCACATCTAATGAATGCGCCAAATTCTGGGGCGGCAGTAGGCTGCTATTCTTACCCTGATGGGGAGGCAATAACTATGTGCCCAGGGTGAGAATACCAACCCCCAGCCGTGTGCACTAATTGTGCTGAGTATCAATTTAGTAGGGGACCCAGGCCACCATGATTTTTTAATTATTAAATTAGTTTAAAAAATTGTATAAGGGTCCTGTATTTGATACTAAACCAATAAAAAGCACACAGCTGGGAGCTGCAGGCCGCAGTTGTCCACTTTATCTGTGCTGGAAATCAAAAATACAGGGGACCCTATGCAATGTTTTAAAATTATTTATTTTTTTCACATATATGATGGCAGGTATGTTGCCATACACTAATGTATATGAAAACCAAACACAGACACCGGTACAGATTGTGGGGGCGCAGTCTGACTGCAACACGCAATCACAGATGCTGTTACAGAGATTGGGCGTATGAGATTGGCTGTTGCAGTAAGTGCAGTGAATAAACGTGGACCCAGAAGCAAGTGTGAATGTGGTGCTAGAGAATGGCAAGTATAATTCTCCTGCTTTAATTAACAGTTTGTTTATTTTTAAAGCCCCCTAGCCAAACCCGAACAGAAAAACAGACTTCTCAGGGAATTGTTTGTTCTGGGTCCATGCATGAACACTAGCTGTTCGGTACGGACCCCGGACTTTACAGTACAGATTTGCCCATCACTATTCTCCTCTGTATGAATTGTCGGAATAATACCAAGATCTGATTTCTGGGTGAAATCTTTCCCAGATTGTGAACATCAGTATAGTTTCTCTCCTGTGTGACTCCACACTTGATAAAAATATGAAACATTTCCAGCATTCCGGGCATGAATGGCTTCTCCTCAGTATGACTTTTCTAATGTCTAAAAAGATTGGCTTTCAGGTTAAAACATTTCCCACACTCTGAACATGAAAATATTTTCTTCTGGGTGTGATATCTCACATGTACAACACAACACAATTTATTTGTAAAATGTTTAACCACACTATGAGCAGGAATATGGCTTCTCATCTGTGTGAGTTTTTTGATGTTTAACAAGATGTGATTTTTGTATAAAACATTTCCCACATTCTGTACATCCATACGGCTTCTCACCTGTGTGACTTTTCTGATGTGTAACAAGATGTGATTTTTGTATAAAACATTTCCCACATTCTGTACATTCATACGGCTTCTCACCTCTGTGACTTTTCTGATGTTTAACAAGATGTGATTTTTGTATAAAACATTTCCCACATTTTGTACATCCATACGGCTTCTCCCTTGTGTGACTTTTCTGATGTGTAACAAGATGTGATTTACGTATAAAACATTTCCCACATTCTGTACATCCATACGGCTTCTCCCCTGTGTGACTTTTCTGATGTGTAACAAGATATGATTTACGTGTAAAACATTTCCCACATTCTGTACATCCATACGGCTTCTCACCTGTATGACTTTTCTGATGTGTAACAAGATGTGATTTTTGTATAAAACATTTCCCACATTCTGAACATCCATACGGCTTCTCACCTGTGTGACTTTTTTGATGTTTAACAAGATGTGATTTTTGTAGAAAACATTTCCCACATTCTAAACATTCATACGGCTTCTCACCTGTGTGACTTTTTTCATGTATAATAAGATTTGATTTACTTGTAAAACATTTCTCACATTCTGGGCAGGAATATGGCTTCTCCCTTGTGTGAATTCTCCTGTGTGTAGCAAGAATATATTTGTCGCTAAACCTTTTTCCACAGTCTAAACATGAATATGGCTTCTCCCCTGTGTGTTTTCTAAGATGTATAACTAGGTTTTGTTTTGTTGTACAACATTTATCACATTCAGAACATGAATACGGCTTCTCCCTTGTGTGAATTCTCCTATGGGTAACAAGAATATATTTGTCTCTAAATCTTTTTCCACAGTCTAAACATGAATATGGCTTCTCCCCTGTGTGTTTTCTTAGATGTATAAGAAGATTTTGTTTTGTTCTAAAACATTTATCACATTCAGAACATGAATACGGCTTCTCCCTTGTGTGAATTCTCCTATGGGTAACAAGAATATATTTGTCTCTAAATCTTTTTCCACAGTCTAAACATGAATATGGCTGCTCCCCTGTGTGTTTTTCAGATGTATAACAAGGTTTTGTTTTGTTCTAAAACATGTATCACATTTGTAGCATGAATATAGCCTTTCCTTTGTGTGAATTCTTTCATGTCTAACAAGAATATTTCTGTTGCTAAAATTTTTTCCACAGTCAAAACAAGAATATGGCTTCTCCCCTTGTGTGTTTTCTAAGATGTCTATGAAGATGAGTTTTCCTTTTAAAACATTTTTCACATTCTGAACATGAATACGGCTTCTCCCCTGTGTGTGTTCTCTGATGTATAACAAGATGTGCTTTCCTGTTAAAACATTTCCCACATTCTGAACATGAATATGGCTTCTCCCCTGTGTGAGTTCTCGATGTCTAACAAGATGTGCTTTCGTGTTAAAACATTTCCCACATTCTGAACATGAATATGGCTTCTCCCCTGTGTGAGTTCTCTGATGTATAACAAGATGTGCTTTCCTGTTAAAACATTTCCCACATTCTGAACATGAATACAGCTTCTCCCCTGTGTGAGTTCTCTGATGTCTAACAAGGTTTCCTTTCCTCTTAAAACATTTTTTACATTCTGAACATGAAAATGTCTTCTTTCCTTTGAGAACTGCAGGATATTTCATACCGCTTCTGAGAATTTTGCTTTGCATTTCAGTCTGTGATGATTCAGAAGATGATGATATATCTTGGACAATGGCATGTTCTTCATGTGTAGCTTGTGAGAATCAGGATTACTGCCATAAAATCTGACGTCAGATGTCCCTCCACGCTCCTATTACATCACCTGACAAATATTGAATCTAATTTGATTATTTAGGAATAAAACTTTAAAAGCATGTTACAATTTTACGAACATCAGTCCGTCACACAAAAAAACAAGCCTCACACAGAAAAATTAAAGGGAACCTGACCCCTAAAAATCAGCCCCCAGCCTTTTAAGACCTGTCCCTGCACCATCATGATCGATTTCTAGCCATCCCCTTGTCTCAAAAATGGCAATTTCTAAAGTTACAAAAGTTAGTTTTGTACTGCAGAACTGCGGCTTCTCAGTTCTTGAGAAATCACACAGGGCGTTCACTGTGGCTTTTCATTGCCGCCTGCAATGTAATTATTCACGCCCTGATGGGCGTGCTAAACAACACAGAGCCTCCTCGTCACTGTACATGGGCGGTATAACCGCTATGACGCTAACACGTCATATCCGGCTATACTGACATCAGTACACCCATTTGGGTGTTTTGCTGACTTCGTAAACAATTTTTTCTTTTACAAATTTCTGAATTTTTCTTTCTCCACTAACATAGAAATACAAAACTATACAGGACTGATATCGCTGTAATCGTACTGACCTGAAGAGTCATATTTCAACCTTATATTTACCATTACAAAAATAAACAGAAATGAGGGATTTTTTGCTAATTCACCACCTCCCCTTTGAGTACAAAGTTTAGTAACTTTTCATTCAAAACTACAACTTGTCCAACAAAAACAAACCTCATATAGTTATGTCACCAGAAATATAGAAAAAGTTCGGCTCCTGAAAAAAGAGGAGAAAATAACAAAAGAGCAAAAAAATAAACCAAAATAAGTTACGGAGGGAAAAAGTAAAAAAAAGGGTTAATGAGGATATTGCAGAATATAGAATGAGAGTAATATGTAATTTATTTGAAATAATTTGGGTTGAAAATCCAGATTTTCCAGCTCTTTATCTACTTGGAATAAATAAGTGTCTGAGGTGCAATCATTTCTCATATATACATGTGATATTCCCAGAGCCGGGGCTGACACGAGAGGGAGGAAGATATTCAACACTTTAGAAACATAAACTACCCAAAAGTGACACCATTCCAAAAACTGCACCCCTCAGACTACTTAAAACCACATTTCATGAAGATTATTAATCCTTCAGGTGCTTTACTGCAATTAAAGCAATGTGGAAGGAAAAAAATAACATTTTACTTTGTCCAACAAAAATATTGCTTTATCCTAAAATTTTGCATTTTCACAAGGGAAACAGGAATAAATGGATCCTAAATTTGTTGGGCAATTTCTCCTGAGTAGACCAACAAATCATATGTTGTGAAAAACCACTGTTTGGGCGCATGGCAGGGCTCGGAAGGGAAGCGCCATTTGACAATCCAAGCGGAAAATTAGCTGAAATGGTTAGTGAACACCATGTCGCATTTGGAGATTCCCTGATGTGCCTAAACAATGGAGCTCCCCCACAAGTGAGATTTTGCACTGATGATATGGGGCTCCACTGTATTTTTTGTCACAAGCACAGGTACAAAGGCAGTACAGGTTGCCACCCACCCCCAGCTGCCTAGTTTTACCTGGTTGGTAATCAAAATACAGTGGAGGCCTTTTTTTTTATTCTAAAAAATAACAAAAAAAACATATGGGCTTCATTGTATTTTTAGTTTCCAGCCAGGAACAACTAGGCAGCTACCCACCCTCAGCTGCTTAGTTGAACCTTGCTGGTAACCAAAATACAACAGGAAACCTTTTTTATTATTTCTTGAAATAATGTAAAAATAAAAATGTGGGCTTTGCCGTATTTTTAGTTTCCAGCCAGGTACAACTAGGCAGCTGGGGGCTGGAATCCACAGTGTGGAGAGGCCTAAAGTATTGTGGGCCCCCCACGCTTCAAATTGCAGCCCACAGCTGCCCCAGGAAATGGCGCATTCATTAGAAGCAAAATTTCCTGGCACTGTACGCAGACTCTTACAGTTGTTCTGGTGCTGGTGGCAAACTGGGTAATAACGGGGTAACGCCAGCTTTGTATTGGCAGCTGGCACTATGCCCGAGGTTCATAATGTCAGGCTAATGTTAGACTCGGCCATTAGGAACCTCTAAGTCAATGGAAATAAGCCACCACACCGTGAAAAAATAATTTCATTATAACAAAAAAGCCACAAATACATATTTGGACTCCATCTTTATTACCCGCACATGCCCTCCGACGTAGTCCACAATGTCCAATGACGGTCAGTTGGCTACAGAGACTGCAGCAAAGATTAAGGGTCCTTTATCTGCAGTCTCTGGGGTCAAACTGATGCTGCACTGTATGGCAGTGCTCACATGATCTCTGAGGCTTGGGTCAGGTTACCAGATGCCGCCATTATCACTGTGATCGGCCCATCACAATTACATTATGATCGGCTGATCACTGCGGGGAGAGGTGAGTGACCCTGCGCTCCCTCTCCCCAGACCCTAAGTGCTGTGATTGGTAAGATCACAACACATAGGGGGCGACACAGAACCAGGGACAGCGACGACACAGATCGCTGCCCATGGCTGTCAGATCGCCCCTCTCAGCCTCGTCTCCTCTATGCAGGGATGACGCTGAGAGGAGCGGGGCAGAGCTGGTGGGCGAGCAGCACATGAGTGGGGAGGAGAACGGGCACCGGAAAGGCAGAAGACGGAGGAGAGCAGGCAGAGGAGGTGAGCGGACGGGAGGAGAGCAGAGGGAAAAGGGATGAGAGCAGGAGCGGAGGCAGGAGAGGAGGGATGAGATCAGGAAGAGGAGAGAGGAGATCAGGAACAGGAGGGAGGAGACTGGGAAGAGAGGGAGCAGACTGGGAAGAGGAGTGAGGAGAGGAGGGAGGAGAGCAGGGAGGGGAGAGCGGGGACTGGGTACAGCAGTGGAGGAGCAGTGTGCGTAGGCAGGTGATGAATGCAGGAGCCGGGCACACTAACAGCCCGGCTCCTGCAGCGATCATGCAGGGAAGTGCTGATATTCAGAACATTCCTGCGCGATTTTGATTTGATCGGTCAGACTGACTGACCGATCACATTGCCCGAGTGTGGGGACCACTAACAACGTCCCCACACCTCTGCCCTTAGTTGACACTGACAGCTGTTAGAATTGAACGGTCACTGTTTGTTTACAAGCAGTGGCAGTTCAAAGGCATGACGAGATTAGTCAAATGGTGCGGGAACTAGCATTTTTTCATGACGGCTAATCCCGTCAATGGGTCATAATGGGGTTAAAGGAAGGAAGGGATTAAGAATGTGAATAACCTGATAATAATATTTAACTGATAGAAATTCTTTGGTTATGCAAACCGATTCTTCCAGCCACTGACCGGGTGGCCAGTCTCAGACGATCTTGGAGGTGAAGATACTGGATGTAGAAGTCCTGGGCTGGTATAGATACATGTAGTCTGTGATTGTGAGGTCGGTTAGATGTATGGCGAAATTCTCTGAAACGCCTTTGGAGACGGCTTATGGTAGAGAAATGATCATTCACTTCACTGTAACAGTTGACTTTCCTGCAGTCAGCTGCCAACTGCACGCTCCCTCATACCTGCCACATCTGTGCATTGTGCTGTGTGATAAAACTGCACATTGTAGAGCGGCCTTTTATTGTGGCAGCCTAGAGCTCACCTGAGACCTGATGAGGCTGGTGAACAATAATGTAATCAGCATTCCCTACTCACCCGAGCCGTTATCTGTAGGAATCTCCTCGTTCCTCTGCTCATCACCGCTCACATATTTCTCTTCTTTTACCATTATGTCTGGAGTGTTACAATGGTTCAGAACTTCATCCCCATTCAAAAGCTGTGAAACAAATAGGATAAATGTGACCAGATATTGGACAAGTCACATGGAATGAAGAGATGAGCAGAAAACATCATTAAAGGGTTATTTCCCCCAAAGGCAAGTTATCCCCTATCCATTGTAGATTGGCGGGGGGCGACTGCTGGGACCCCAGCTGATCCAGAGATCCTGAGAATGCAGCTCTGCAGGGTCCATACTGAGAAAAGGGAAGGTGCTCATGCTCGGCTCTGCTCCATTCACTGTCTATGGGACTGATGTAAATAGCCGAGCGCTGCACTTCACAGTCACATTGACAATGAATAAAGCGGAGGTTGAGCATGTGCACATTTGCTCTTTGTAGACTGGGCTGCAGAGCCACATTCTCGGGGTTACAGAGCCCCAATCTAGGATCGATGGAGATCCCAGTGGTCAGAATATCTTGTTGTTTTGGGAATATCCCTTTAATCAGCAGGACGACCAAAAATCACATTACAGCAAATAGCTGCACATCTTCCATATAAATCCACCGACCTGATGATCTGTTGAGCAGTCCTGAGGTCCGGGATGTCTCTCTGGTGTCGTCCTCTTACTGGTTCTTACTGTAGGAAACACATAAGGAAATTAATCCATTCTTTATATAGAAGTGATTTAGTGTTTGGCCACTTTGGGAAACTCCTTAAGAAATGCAATGATTGTAACAATTGTAGTAATAAGATTTTATCAGACGTTCTGCTGTTTTGGCTCCTTCTTACGACAGCCGTATCCTCTGATCACACACCGCTCCCGTCATTAATATGGAGGAGCCTGTGATCAGACACTCTGCATCCAGGACACAAGCGCCGGTGCTGTGTGCTACAATGGAGGAAGCAGAGACGTCTCATCATCGGCCGCAGCCGTGACCAACAAACACATCACCGCTGCTGTTCTAGTGTTTGATGGCCAGAATCAAATGACCATGGAGCGAGCAATGGGGGCTCAGGAAGGGGAATCGCACTCACTTTATTTTCCCCCCCTTATAACAGTTCTGTCAGGTGTGTGTATTAGTGGTGTCTATTACCTGGTGATGTGCGGGGCTGGTGATCCTCCATCATGACGTCCTTGTACCGATCCTTGTGTCCTTCTAGATACTCCCACTCCTCCATTGAGAAATAGACGGCGACATCCTGACACCTTATAGGAACCTGACACATACAATGATACCATTGTCATCCCCCGATCTCTTCATAGCGTTACTGTATAATGTCCCAGCATTCCCAGCACTGTCACCTCTCCAGTCAGCAGCTCAATCATCTTGTAGGTGAGTTCTAGGATCTTCTGCTCATTGATGTCCTCATGTATCCGCGGGTGCGGTGGAGACCCCGGGATTGGGCTCAGGGGTCCTCCCCATCCATCAGATACTGGGTCCTGACAGCGATCAGTAGGGTCTTCTTCACCACTGTGTAATCCTGAGTATGGAGACACAGTAATAGATATCACTACAGACATGTTATTACAATAGAGGAGAATGATGTCAGAGATTGTGATGAGGTCACATCACCTCTCCAGTAATCCGGAAGAGGATCTCTAGGGTGATATTCAGTATACTCTCCACCATCTCTCCATCTCTGGATCTATCCATCCTTGACAGGTGAATCAGGAGAATTCTCTTATATAGAAGATATCAGCCGAGAGGATCCGATATTGTAGAGACCTGAATCACAAGAAGGTGAACCCATGTAAGATCCTAAAGATCCTATATAATAATACAATTACTGGGATAATAAGGGATGAGATATCACTATATAATAATACAATTACTGGGGTAATAAGGGGATGAGATATCACTGTATAATAATACAATTACTGGGGATAATAAGGGGATGGGATATCACTATATAATAATACAATTACTGGGGATAATAAGGGGATGGGATATCACTATATAATAATACAATTACTGGGGATAATAAGGGGATGGGATATCACTATATAATAATACAATTACTGGGATAATAAGGGGATGGGATATCACTATATAATAATACAATTACTGGGATAATAAGGGGATGGGATATCCTAATAATAATACAATTACTGGGATAATAAGGGGATGGGATATCACTAATAATAATACAATACTGGAATTAGGGATGGATACTATAAAATACAAACTGGAAATAAGGATGGGATATCACTATATAATAATACAATTACTGGGGAATAATAAGGGGATGGGATATCACTATATAATAATACAATTACTGGGGATAATAAGGGGATGGGATATCACTATATAATAATACAATTACTGGGGATAATAAGGGGATGGGATATCACTATATAATAATACAATTACTGGGGATAATAAGGGGATGGGATATCACTATATAATAATACAATTACTGGGGATAATAAGGGGATGGGATATCACTATATAATAATACAATTACTGGGATAATAAGGGGATGGGATATCACTATATAATAATACAATTACTGGAGATAATAAGGGGATGGGATATCACTATATAATAATACAATTACTGGGATAATAAGGGGATGGGATATCACTATATAATAATACAATTACTGGAGATAATAAGGGGATGGGATATCACTATATAATAATACAATTACTGGGATAATAAGGGGATGGGATATCACTATATAATAATACAATTACTGGGATAATAAGGGGATGGGATATCACTATATAATAATACAATTACTGGGGATAATAAGGGGATGGGATATCACTATATAATAATACAATTACTGGGATAATAAGGGGATGGGATATCACTATATAATAATACAATTACTGGGATAATAAGGGGATGGGATATCACTATATAATAATACAATTACTGAGGATAATAAGGGGATGGGATATCACTATATAATAATACAATTACTGGGATAATAAAGGGATGGGATATCACTATATAATAATACAATTACTGAAGATAATAAGGGGATGGGGTATCACTATATAATAATACAATTACTGGGGATAATAAGGGGATGGGATATCACTATATAATAATACAATTACTGGGGATAATAAGGGGATGGGATATCACTATATAATAATACAATTACTGGGGATAATAAGGGATGGGATATCACTATATAATAATACAATTACTGGGATAATAAGGGGATGGGATATCACTATATAATAATACAATTACTGGGATAATAAGGGATGGGATATCACTATATAATAATACAATTACTGGGGATAATAAGGGGATGGATATCACTATATAATAATACAATTACTGGGATAATAAGGGGATGGGATATCACTATATAATAATACAATTACTGAAGATAATAAGGGATGGGGTATCACTATATAATAATACAATTACTGGGGATAATAAGGGGATGGGATATCACTATATAATAATACAATTACTGGGGATAATAAGGGGATGGGATTCACTATATAATAATACAATTACTGGGGATAATAAGGGGATGGGATATCACTATATAATAATACAATTACTGGGGATAATAAGGGGATGGGATATCACTATATAATAATACAATTACTGGGATAATAAGGGATGGGATATCACTATATAATAATACAATTACTGGGATAATAAGGGGATGGGATATCACTATATAATAATACAATTACTGAAGATAATAAGGGGATGGGATATCACTATATAATAATACAATTACTGGGATAATAAGGGGATGGGATTCTCTATATAATAATACAAATACTGGATAATAAGGGATGGATATCACTATATAATAATACAATTACTGGGGATAATAAGGGGATGGGATATCACTATATAATAATACATTTACTGGGATAATAAGGGGATGGGATATCACTATATAATAATACAATTACTGGGATAATAAGGGATGGGATATCACTATATAATAATACAATTACTGAGGATAATAAGGGATGGGATATCACTATATAATAATACAATTACTGGGATAATAAAGGATGGGATATCACTATATAATAATACAATTACTGAAGATAATAAGGGGATGGGTATCACTATATAAAATACAATTACTGGGGATAATAAGGGATGGGATATCACTATATAATAATACAATTACTGGGGATAATAAGGGATGGGATATCACTATATAATAATACAATTACTGGGATAATAAGGGATGGGATATCACTAATAATAATACAATTACTGGGGATAATAAGGGATGGATATCACTATATAATAATACAATTACTGGGGATAATAAGGGATGGGATATCACTATATAATAATACAATTACTGGGATAATAAGGGGATGGGATATCACTATATAATAATACAATTACTGAAAAATAAGGGATGGGATATCACTATATAATAATACAATTACTGGGATAATAAGGGATGGGATATCTCTATATAATAATACAATACTGGGATAATAAGGGATGGGATATCACTATATAATAATACAATTACTGGATAATAAGGGGATGGGATATCACTATATAATAATACAATTACTGGGATAATAAGGGGATGGATATCACTATATAATAATACAATTACTGAGGATAATAAGGGGATGGGATATCACTATATAATAATACAATTACTGGGATAATAAAGGGATGGGATATCACTATATAATAATACAATTACTGAAGATAATAAGGGGATGGGGTTATCACTATATAATAATACAATTACTGGGATAATAAGGGGATGGGATATCACTATATAATAATATACAATAACTGGGATAATAAGGGGATGGGATATCACTATATAATAATACAATTACTGGGGATAATAAGGGGATGGGATATCACTATATAATAATACAATTACTGGGATAATAAGGCGATGGGATATCACTATAGTATAATACAATTACTGGGATAATAAGGAGATGGGATATCACTATATAATAATAACAATTACTGGGGTAATAGGGGGATGGGATATCACTATATAATAACACAATTACTGGGATAATAAGGGGATGGGATATCACTATATAATAATACAATTACTGGGGATAATAAGGGGATGGGATATCACTATATAATAATACAATTACTGGGATAATAAGGGGATGGGATATCACTATATAATAATACAATTACTGGGATAATAAGGGGATGGGATATCACTATATAATAATACAATTACTGGGATAATAAGGGATGGGATATCACTATATAATAATACAATTACTGGATAATAAGGGGATGGGTATCACTATATAATAATACAATTACTGGGATAATAAAGGGGATGGGATATCACTATATAAATAATACAATACTGGGATAATAAGGGGATGGGATATCACTATATAATAATACAATTACTGGGGATAATAAGGGGATGGGATATCACTATATAATAATACAATTACTGGGATAATAAGGGGATGGGATATCACTATATATAATACAATTACTGGGGATAATAAGGGATGGGATATCACTATATAATAATACAATTTACTGGATAATAAGGGGGATGGGATATCACTATATAATAATACAATTACTGGGATAATAAGGGGATGGGATATCACTATATAATAAACAATTACTGGGGATAATAAGGGGATGGGATATCACTATATAATAATACAATTACTGGGATATAATAAGGGGATGGGATATCGCTATAATAATACAATTACTGGGATAATAAGGGGATGGGATATCACTATATAATAATACAATTACGGGGATAATAAGGGGATGGGATATCACATATATAATATACATTACTGGGATAATAAGGGGATGGGATATCACTATATAATAATACAATTACTGGATAATAAGGGGAGGGGATATCACTATATAATAATACAATTACTGGGATAATAAGGGGATGGGATATCTCTATATAATAATACAATACTGGGATAATAAGGGGATGGGATATCACTATATAATAATACAATTACTGGGATAATAAGGGGATGGGATATCATATATAATAATACAATTACTGGGATAATAAGGGGATGGGATATCACTATATAATAATACAATTACTGGGATAATAAGGGGATGGGATATCACTATATAATAATACAATTACTGGGATAATAAGGGGATGGGATATCACTATATAATAATACAATTACTGGGGATAATAAGGGGATGGGATATCACTATATAATAATACAATATCTGGATAATAAGGGGATGGGATATCACTATATAATAATACAATTACTGGGATAATAAGGTGGAATGGGATATCACTATATATAATATACAATTACTACTGGGATAATAAGGGGATGGGATATCACTATATAATAATACAATTACTGGGATAATAAGGGGATGGGATATACTATATAATAATACAATTACTGGGATAATAAGGGGATGGGATATCACTATATAATAATACAATTACTGGGATAATAAGGGGATGGGATATCACTATATAATAATAAATTACTGGGATAATAAGGGGATGGGATATCACTATATAATAATACAATTACTGGGATAATAAGGGGATGGGATATCACTATATAATAATACAATTACTGGGATAATAAGGGGATGGGATATCACTATATAATAATACAATTACTGGGATAATAAGGGGATGGGATATCACTATATAATAATACAATTACTGGGATAATAAGGGGATGGGATATCACTATATAATAATACAATTACTGGGATAATAAGGGGATGGGATATCACTATAATAATAATATAATTATGGATGATAATAAGGTAAGGATAGGTGGGATATCACTATATAATAATACAATTACTGGGATAATAAGGGGATGGGATATCACTATATAATAATACAATTACTGGGATAATAAGGGGATGGGATATCACTATATAATAATACAATTACTGGGATAATAAGGGGATGGGATATCACTATATAATAATACAATTACTGGATAATAAGGGATGGGATATCACTATATAATAATACAATTACTGGGATAATAAGGGGATGGGATATCACTATATAATAATACAATTACTGGATAATAAGGGATGGGATATCACTATATAATAATACAATTACTGGGATAATAAGGGGATGGGATATCACTATATAATAATACAATTACTTGATAATAAGGGAATGGGATATATCACTATATAATAATACAATTACTGGGATAATAAGGGGATGGGATATCACTATATATAATACAAATTACTGGGATAATAAGGGGATGGGATATCACTATATAATAATACAATTACTGGGGATAATAAGGGGATGGGATATCACTATATAATAATACAATTACTGGGATAATAAGGGATGGGATATCGCTATATAATAATACAATTACTGGGGATAATAAGGGGATGGGATATCACTATATAATAATACAATTACTGGGATAATAAGGGGATGGGATATCACTATATAATAATACAATTACTGGGATAATAAGGGGATGGGATATCACTATATAAATAATACAATTACTGGGATAATAAGGGGATGGGATATCCTATATAATAATACAATTACTGGGATAATAAGGGATGGGATATCACTATATAATAATACAATTACTGGGATAATAAGGGGATGGGATATCACTATATAATAATACAATTACTGGATAATAAGGGGATGGATATACTATATAATAATACAATTACTGGGATAATAAGGGGATGGGTATCACTATATAATAATACAATTACTGGGATAATAAGGGGATGGGATATCACTATATAATAATACAATTACTGGGATAATAAGGGGATGGGATATCACATATATAATAATACAATTACTGGGATAATAAGGGGATGGGATATCACTATATAATAATACAATTACTGGGATAATAAGGGGATGGGATATCTAAAACACTACTGATAATAGGATATATTAAATAAAATACTGGGGATAATAAGGGGATGGGATATCCTATATAATAATACAATTACTGGGATAATAAGGGATGGGATATCACTATATAATAATACAATTACTGGGATAATAAGGGGATGGGATATCACTATATAATAATACAATTACTGGATAATAAGGGATGGGATATCCTATATAATAATACAATTACTGGGATAATAAGGGGATGGGATATCACTATATAATAATACAATTACTGGGGATAATAAGGGGATGGATATCACTATATAATAATACAATTACTGGAATAATAAGGGATGGGATATCGCTATATAATAATACAATTACTGGGATAATAAGGGGATGGGCTATCACTATATAATAATACAATTACTGGGATAATAAGGGGATGGGATATCACTATATAATAATACAATTACTGGGGATAATAAGGGGATGGGATATCACTATATAATAATACAATTACTGGGGATAATAAGGGGATGGGATATCACTATATAATAATACAATTACTGGGGATAATAAGGGGATGGGATATCACTATATAATAATATAATTACTGGGGTAATAGGGGGATGGGATATCACTATATAATAATACAACTACTGGGATAATAAGGGGATGGGATATCACTATATAATAATACAACTACTGGGATAATAAGGGGATGGGATATCGCTATATAATAATACAATTACTGGGGATAATAAGGGGATGGGATATCACTATATAATAATACAATTACTGGGATAATAAGGGGATGGGATATCACTATATAATAATACAATTACTGGGGATAATAAGGGGATGGGATATCACTATATAATAATACAATTACTGGAATAATAAGGAGATGGGATATCGCTATATAATAATACAATTACTGGGATAATAAGGGGATGGGATATCACTATATAATAATACAATTACTGGGGATAATAAGGGGATGGGATATCACTATATAATAATACAATTACTGGAATAATAAGGGGATGGGATATCGCTATATAATAATACAATTACTGGGATAATAAGGGGATGGGCTATCACTATATAATAATACAATTACTGGGGATAATAAGGGGATGGGATATCACTATATAATAATACAATTACTGGGGATAATAAGGGGATGGGATATCACTATATAATAATACAATTACTGGGATAATAAGGGGATGGGATATCACTATATAATAATACAATTACAGGGGATAATAAGGGGATGGGATATCACAAAATTATAATACAATTACTGGGATAATAAGGGGATGGGATATCACTATATAATAATACAATTACTGGGATAATAAGGGGATAGGATATCACTATATAATAATACAATTACTGGGATAATAAGGGTATGGGATATCACTATATAATAATATAATTACTGCGATAATAAGGGGATAGGATATCACTATATAGTAATACAATTACTGGGATAATAAGGGGATGGGATATCACTATATAATAATACAATTACTGGGGTAATAGGGGGATGGGATATCACTATATAATAACACAATTACTGGGGATAATAAGGGGATGGGATATCACTATATAATAATACAATTACTGGGGATAATAAGGGGATGGGATATCACTATATAATAATACAATTACTGGGGGTAATAAGGGGATGGGATATCACTATTTAATAATACAATTACTGGGGATAATAAGGGGATGGGATATCACTATTTAATAATACAATTACTGGGGATAATAAGGGGATGGGATATCACTATATAATAATACAATTACTGGGATAATAAGGGGATGGGATATCGCTATATAATAATACAATTACTGGGGATAATAAGGGGATGGGATATCACTATATAATAATACAATTACTGGGGATAATAAGAGGATGGGATATCACTATATAATAATACAATTACTGGGGATAATAAGGGGTTGGGATATCACTATATAATAATACAATTACTGGGGATAATAAGGGGATGGGATATCGCTATATAATAATACAATTACTGGGATAATAAGGGGATGGGATATCACTATATAATAATACAATTACTGGGGATAATAAGGGGATGGGATATCACTATATAATAATACAATTACTGGGATAATAAGGGGATGGGATATCACTATATAATAATACATTTACTGGGATAATAAGGGGATGGGATATCACTATATAATAATACAATTACTGGGGATAATAAGGGGTTGGGGTATCACTATATAATAATACAATTACTGGGATAATAAGGGGATGGGATATCACTATATAATAATACAATTATTGGGATAATAAGGGGATGGGATATCGCTATATAATAATACAATTACTGGGGATAATAAGGGGATGGGATATCACTATATAATAATACAATTACTGGGATAATAAGGGGATGGGATATCACTATATAATAATACAATTACTGGGGATAATAAGGGGATGGGATATCACTATATAATAATACAATTACTGTGATAATAAGGGGATGGGATATCACTATATAATAATACAATTACTGGGATAATAAGGGGATGGGATATCACTATATAATAATACAATTACTGGGATAATAAGGGGATGGGATATCGCTATATAATAATACAATTACTGGGGATAATAAGGGGATGGGATATCACTATATAATAATACAATTACTGGGGATAATAAGGGGATGGGATATCACTATATAATAATACAATTACTGGGGATAATAAGAGGATGGGATATCACTATATAATAATACAATTACTGGGAATAATAAGGGGTTGGGATATCACTATATAATAATACAATTACTGGGATAATAAGGGGATGGGATATCGCTATATAATAATACAATTACTGGGATAATAAGGGGATGGGATATCACTATATAATAATACAATTACTGGGGATAATAAGGGGATGGGATATCACTATATAATAATACAATTACTGGGATAATAAGGGGATGGGATATCACTATATAATAATACATTTACTGGGATAATAAGGGGATGGGATATCACTATATAATAATACAATTACTGGGGATAATAAGGGGATGGGATATCACTATATAATAATACAATTACTGGGGATAATAAGGGGATGGGATATCACTATATAATAATACAATTACTGGGATAATAAGGGGATGGGATATCGCTATATAATAATACAATTACTTTTTCTCTGTAAGTTCCTCTCCTGGTTTTGAAACACAAAACCTGACCTGACCTGACCTGATCTGATCGCAGCGTGAAATCAGCCTTAGTGATCAGCGGGGATCTCAGCTCTGGATCCTCCACTGATCCTGAGAGTCACGGCTCTGATCACTGCTGCGTCCCTTTTACTGTATTCCCTGCACACCGGCTCCAACCACCAGACTCAAAAAACAGTGAAGTTGTGACGTTCGTCCGAAGCTGCAGGCACAAAAGAGCTATCTCAGATAGACAAGATACAAGCTTCTCCATTAGGCAGAACCCTGAGAATCACTGACACCCTTTAACCCCTATATTGGGATCTGAATTTACAACAAGGTCCAGGAGATTACTGCCTATGGATGGGCTGAACCCATAGATAGGAAAATCGCATAGCAGAGTCAAAATTGGGAGGTCAGAAAAAGGACAAAGTCAGGATCCGATAGCATAGTCAGTGAGCTGGGTCAAAACCGAGATGGCAGCAAGGTAGAAAATCATGAGGCAGAAGCAGCATCCAAATACAAGCCGAGGTGAAACTGGAAAACACGAAATGCAAGACAGGAGACTAGCAGGGAAACCAAAGGCTATTTCTGGCAGCTTGCAACAGAAAGCTGAAGGTCTATGTAGGGTGTGGTGCTTTCCAATAGGCTGAAGCTTAGGAGTTAATGGAGTTTTAATAATAAAAAAAGATCTCAGCGCCTACAGCCTCATTCACATGTCCATGCAGTACGTGACGACACATGCCGGAGGCACGGACATACGGGGACACACGATCCCCTATGGACCCATGCACATGTCCGTGTTTCTGTACAGACCATTTCTTTGTGTGGAGCAGATGTGTGTCCGTGTGCTCCACACGGCGACATGTCCGTTTTTTTGTGGAGCCAAGGGCCGTTTTTTTGTCCAAACATCCTGCACACGGATGTTCACACTGTGACATCCGAATGCACTGACCACGGACAAAAGCAAAAAGCTTCAAAATAAAGAATTTCATACTCAACTCTCTCCAGCGGTGTCTGCTCCTCTCACTTCCGGTGCCGCTCATTAGGGCTCATGAATATTCACTTCACTGAGCCCTAGAGCGGCCCGGAAGTGAGTGGAACTGTCAGCGCTGGAGCGAGGTGAGTATGCGGTGACAGGCTGTCCGTGTGCTATCCGTGGATGCATGGACAGCACACTGACAGCACCCATCGTGTCACACGGCCGTGACACATGGGTCTATGCCCAGCCCCCAAACGGTCTTGTTCCACACATTCGTGACACGGACGGTGGACGGTCTGATAAACCCTTTTTGCAGACTGTCTACTATATGATCTTTTATGGCCTGACATTCTGGACCAGAAAGATTATAAATGGTACCCTTGGGAACATGGGAATGCAGTACCAAGTCTATGGATCACAATCTCTGTGTGAGGGTAAATTTTTAGATTCAGACACAGAAAATAAATCTGAGAAATCTCCAAATGCATAAGGTAAAAAGGTAGGTGCAGCTTTAGAGGTTTACAGATAAGGACATGCACTTCTACTGGCACGCAGGACTCCATCGCACAATATCACCCTGGTACCTATCTATAACGGGGTTATATTTACACAACCACAACATCCCTAAAACCGCCAACAGGTTTTCAAGTACAAAAATTGACACAGATTCAAAATGTCTGGCTCCAACAAGCATGCACATTTATTTAGTGACGTACTTCACCACACCATGGTTGAGAGGGGTATCATCAATAGCAATGATCCTATTAGGAGAGCTTAATTTTAGCAAAGGTAAATTAAGATCTTTTGCCACCATGGTATGAAGAAACCGGCCTTCATTGCTCCTGCACACGCGCACTTCTCTCTGTCCTGCTGAGGGCAGAGCAAAGCATTGCCATGTGCAGGAAAAGGTCAGAGAACGCTGCACTACAATGCTCTGCTCTGCCCCCGGAAGTGCGCAGGAGAGCAATGGATGACACTGTGTGGATGATGGAGGACAAGTCTCCACATGAAGAGGAGGATTAGGAGGAGTCTCCACATGAAGAGGAGGAGGAGCACGAGGCAGGAGCGCAATGGACAACACTGTGTGGATGATGGAGGACGAGTCTCCACATGAAGAGGAGGAGGAGGAGGAAGAGGAGCAGAAGGAGGACAAGGAGGTGGAGGACGAGGAGAACGAGGATGAGGAGGGCGATCACAAGCAGAGCGGAGGTGCCCGACCAAGATCAGCACCGCTGATCAGACCGGCCCGCCCCGTATGTGAGTATAATAACAGATCGGCCTGGGGGCTTATATACGGCATTCTACAATGCTGTATATAAGAGCTTTCTGGGGGTGGCTGCAGGTTATAGGGGAAAACCTGGGGACGGGTTCACTTTACATTAACAATAAGGCTGGCCTCAAACTTGAGTTCCACGCCGCAGCGTATTGCGGCGGGCGAATGCAAGCGAGCGCATACACCGCGCATCCATATGTTTAACAAGGGGACGCGGGTGTATGCGGATTGCCGAGCGCACCCATTGCCGCCATGTATGATTTGTAAGATGCGGATGCTTGCGTACAAATCATACACTATGTTAAACATATGGATGCGCTGTGTATGCGCTCAGCTTGCGTTCGCCCGCCGCAATACGCTGCGGAGGGGAGCGCAAGTGTGAAGCCACCCTAAGACCGGACTAACGGGAAATAATGAATTTCCAGAATAAAAGTCCCAGCTTTATACTGTAACCGGCCTCAATTTATAACAAATAAGAACAATACAAGGATTGAAGATTCTTACCAATTCCCCTCACAATAGGCGATAAATATGTCGTCACCCAACACTGCAGCCCCTCCTGATAGAACAACACCGGCCCTTATACAGAGAACACCAGAGACAAGAAGAAAGAGCCGAGTCCTCCAACACCAAGGAGAAACCCCAGAAATACCAAGAAATGGCCGGGGGGGAAGGGGTTAATAACAAGGAATCTCCATTCTATTACCCAGTGCAGAGCCGCACACTGGATATATGGCTGCTCTGTGCCCACAGGACCTGTGATGATGTCACATGGAGGGGTGGAGTCAGGGATCACATGATCAGCTTCTCAGTGTATGCAGGACTCTGCTGTGCTGGTTTTCATGGTGCTGCATGAGGTGAAGTTAATGTGTAAGGTGAGGAGGGATTTACAGTGTGGATGTAGCAGAGCCGCATGTGTACGGAGCAGAGCGGAGTGTGTATGGAGTGGAGTCGAGTGTGTACGAGGTGTACGGAGCTGAGCCGAGTGTGTACGAGGTGTACGGACCTGAGCCGCGTGTGTACGAGGTGTACGGAGCGGAGCCGAGTGTGTACAAGGTGTACGGAGCGGAGCCTAGTGTGTACGAGGTGTACGGAGCAGAGCCGAGTGTGCGAGGTGTACGGAGCAGAGCTGAGTGTGCGAGGTGTACGGAGCAGAGCCGTGTGTGTATGAGGTGTACAGAGCGGAGTCGAGTGTGTACGAGGTGTACGGAGCTGAGCCGAGTGTGTACGAGGTGTACGGAGCTGAGCCGAGTGTGTACGAGGTGTACGGAGCTGAGCCGAGTGTGTACGAGGTTTACAGAGCTGAGCCGAGTGTGTACGAGGTGTACAGAGCAGAGCCGAGTGTGTACAAGGTGTACAGAGTGGAGCCGAGTGTGTACGAGGTGTACAGAGCGGAGCTGAGTGTATGAGGTGTACGGAGTGGAGCCGCGTGTGTACAAGGTGTACGGAGCGGAGCCGAGTGTGTACGAGGTGTACGGAGCGGAGTCGAGTGTGTACGAGGTGTATAGAGCAGAGCTGAGTGTACGAGGTGTACGGAGCAGAGCCGTGTGTGTACGAGGTGTACAGAGCGGAGCCGAGTGTGTACGAGGTGTACGGAGCGGAGTCGAGTGTGTACTAGGTGTACAGAGTGGAGCCGAGTGTGTACGAGGTGTACAGAGCGGAGCTGAGTGTATGAGGTGTACGGAGTGGAGCCGCGTGTGTACAAGGTGTACGGAGCGGAGCCGCGTGTGTACGAGGTGTACGGAGCAGAGCCGAGTGTGTACTAGGTGTACAGAGTGGAGCCGAGTGTGTACAAGGTGTACAGAGCGGAGCCGAGTGTGTATGAGGTGTACGGAGCGGAGCCGAGTGTGTACAAGGTGTACGGAGCGGAGCCTAGTGTGTACGAGGTGTACGGAGCAGAGCCGAGTGTGCGAGGTGTACGGAGCAGAGCTGAGTGTGCGAGGTGTACGGAGCAGAGCCGTGTGTGTATGAGGTGTACAGAGCGGAGTCGAGTGTGTACGAGGTGTACGGAGCTGAGCCGAGTGTGTACGAGGTGTACGGAGCTGAGCCGAGTGTGTACGAGGTGTACGGAGCTGAGCCGAGTGTGTACGAGGTTTACAGAGCTGAGCCGAGTGTGTACGAGGTGTACAGAGCAGAGCCGAGTGTGTACAAGGTGTACAGAGTGGAGCCGAGTGTGTACGAGGTGTACAGAGCGGAGCTGAGTGTATGAGGTGTACGGAGTGGAGCCGCGTGTGTACAAGGTGTACGGAGCGGAGCCGAGTGTGTACGAGGTGTACGGAGCGGAGTCGAGTGTGTACGAGGTGTATAGAGCAGAGCTGAGTGTACGAGGTGTACGGAGCAGAGCCGTGTGTGTACGAGGTGTACAGAGCGGAGCCGAGTGTGTACGAGGTGTACGGAGCGGAGTCGAGTGTGTACTAGGTGTACAGAGTGGAGCCGAGTGTGTACAAGGTGTACAGAGCGGAGCCGAGTGTGTATGAGGTGTATGGAGCGGAGCCATGTGTGTACAAGGTGTACGGAGCTGAGCCGAGCATGTATGAGGTGTATGGAGCAGAGCAGAGTGTGTACGAGGTGTACAGAGCGGAACCGAATGTGTATGAGGTGTATGGAGCGGAGCCGAGTGTGTACGAGGTGTATGGAGCGGAGTCGAGTGTGTACGAGGTGTATGGAGCGGAGCCGAGTGTGTACGAGGTGTATGGAGCGGAGCCGAGTGTGTACGAGGTGTACAGAGCGGAGCTGAGTGTATGAGGTGTACGGAGTGGAGCCGCGTGTGTACAAGGTGTACGGAGCGGAGCCGCGTGTGTACGAGGTGTACGGAGCAGAGCCGAGTGTGTACTAGGTGTACAGAGTGGAGCCGTGTGTGTACAAGGTGTACAGAGCGGAGCCGAGTGTGTATGAGGTGTATGGAGCGGAGCCATGTGTGTACAAGGTGTACGGAGCTGAGCCGAGCGTGTATGAGGTGTATGGAGCAGAGCAGAGTGTGTACAAGGTGTACAGAGCGGAACCGAAAGTGTATGAGGTGTATGGAGCGGAGCCCAGTGTGTACGAGGTGTATGGAGCGGAGCCGAGTGTGTATGAGGTGTATGGAGCGGAGCCGAGTGTGTACGAGGTGTATGGAGCGGAGTCGAGTGTGTACGAGGTGTATGGAGCGGAGTCGAGTGTGTACGAGGTGTATGGAGCGGAGCCGAGTGTGTACGAGGTGTATGGAGCGGAGCCGAGTGTGTACTAGGTGTACCGAGTGGAGTCGAGTGTGTACAAGGTGTACAGAGCGGAGACGAGTGTGTACGAGGTGTATGGAGCGGAGCCATGTGTGTACAAGGTGTACGGAGCTGAGCCGAGCGTGTATGAGGTGTATGGAGCAGAGCAGAGTGTGTACAAGGTGTACGGAGTGGAGCCGTGTGCGTATGAGCTGTACGGAGCGGAACCAAGTGTGTACGAGGTGTATGGAGCGGAACCGAGTGTGTACGAGGTGTATGGAGCGGAGCCGAGTGTGTACGAGGTGTATGGAGCGGAGCCGAGTGTGTAGGAGGTGTATGGAGCCAAGTGTGTACGAGGTGTACGGAGCAGAGCCGCGTGTGTACGAGGTGTACGGAGCAGAGCCGAGTGGGTACGAGGTGTACAGAGCGGAGCTGAGTGTGTATTAGGTGTATGGAACAGAGCCGCGTGTGTACGAGGTGTACGGAGCGGAGCCAAGTGTATACGAGGTGTATGGAGCGGAGCCATGTGTGTACAAGGTGTATGGAGCGGAGTCATCTGTGTACAAGGTGTACGGAGCTGACGGTCATCCTGGTGATATGGTGGTGGAGGATGAGGAGAAAGACTACAGCAAATAGCCAAAATCAGGAAGCATATACTCATGTGTGGGGGTGAAGAGGAGCCTGGGAATATGTCACACCCATGCCATTACAGGTAGCCACAGACTCACCTATAACGTGGATGGATTTCCACAGTGGGTACCCATACACATACAACATCTTCCACCACAGACCTGTAGGGGGAGCTCCACTTGCTGCCTTTAAGCAAGATCCCCTATAAATACTGATGCTGGGGGCAGAGTTAGTGAGAGTGTGCAGTCACTAGAAGAGCTATGAAGACAGTTGTTGAAAGACAGATTCTACTGGGTTGGCATGAGAGGATCCATAGAGAGATGGTGTAAAAACTGTGGACCATGCAATTTGAGGAGAAAAGACCAAGAGAGTCAACAAGCACCACTCCAGCCAATTGTCACCACTCAACCACCCCTAATAGTAGCCTTAGATCATGTAAAGTTAACACCAAGCAGATCAGGTTATACATATGCCTTGACAATTGTAGACCACTACTCAAGATTCATGGTAGTCGCTCCAGTGAAAGACTTGACAGCTGAACCAGCCGCAAAGACCTTTCAAGCCTATTTCTGTAGACCACACGGGTATCCAGAACAGGTATTGACTGATAGAGGTTCTGCATTTGAAGCTGAAATATTTCAAGAATTTTGTCATCTGAAGATTACCATCCACAAACGAATGGCATATGTGAAAAGATGAACAACATCGTCATAGACATGTTAAAAACACTGTCTTTGGAAGAGAGAAATCAGTGGCCTGATAAATTACCTGACTTAGCAGACATGTATAACAACATCCCTGTGAGTTCCACCAAATTGTACACCAGATTACCTAATGCGAGCATGCCCTGGAAAGTTACGAGTTGATTTGGAAATGGGAATCATAGAACCGGAAGCAGAAACATCTAATTCTGACTGGAATACCACTCGTCAAGAACATTACAAAATTATCCAAGCCTATGTAGATGATAATCTCAACAAGGTTAGAGAAAAACAAGAAAGAGACTTCAACAAAAATGCACAAGCTGAACCCTTAACACCAGGAACAATTGTACTAAAAAGGAAAAGAAAACGTCATATGCTTGATGACCAATGGGAAAAAGAGCCCTATACAGTGTTAAACTCCAACTTTGATAACACCAAAACCTGTTTGATTAGTAAAGATGGAGGAAAGACTGTTGCAACAATATCTAGAGACCACTTGAAAGCTTGTCCAGAACAGCTAAAGACCCAAGAACCACAAGAGGAAGAAATACCTTGTGTAGCACCCCCTCAACCAAAGGAAAAGGTTATCCATACAATACTTGGAGACTTTCCAGAGGATTGGCCCCAATGTGAAGGAGCAGTGATAGTCCCAGTCATTCACTTTTAACAACCTCAAGAAGGACAAAGTATGCTGGAAGAAACTTCAAGAGTTCATGAAGAACCAGCTCGAGAAGAAACACCCATTGCCAGAGAACCAGAGGATCCTGCAATCAGTGAGACTGCCAGCCCTCTACTGAGACTAAGGCCACGCAGACAGTTACCTGACTTACCTACACTAGCTACATCACCTGAGACACCAACACTACGTAGATCTAGGCGTAGCAATCAAGGTCAACCCCCGTCCAGCTATGGAGAATGGGTCTAGTAGGTATAATATCACACTGCAAAAAGTTAACGTAAATAGAAACCAGTGGAGGAAATGGGCCTAGCCCCATGCATATTAAGTTAGGAACAGAAAGTGCCTGGGGTAGAGAGTAGGTACCAGGTCTCCTAAGCAGAGACACCCATAGGAAAATGTTTATGTGTATAAAGGACTTCAACTCATTTTTACCTGGAGCTTAGAGAGACTTACTGTAGAGACTCTGGAAAAACATTTTCCCCGGACTTCCCCCTTTTTCGTTAAAAAAGGACCATAGTCACAGGACTGGTTGTGACGAAAATTTACTGTACAGCCTGCGGCGGATGGACTAGCGCTGTATGGACTGCACCCTGTTTTTACCATTTTTCAGTGGTTTTTGTATATTTTTCCTTTTCAGACTATGTACATAATACCAGTTACTGTTATTAATATAATGTTTATTGCTGTTTGTTTGTAAAAATGTTTCTCAGTCCAGGAGTACTGATCATATCTAGGGGGGTATGTGGCACCCTGCCTTTACAGGTAGCCACAAACTCACCTAAAACATGGATGGAATTCCACAGTGGGTACCCATACATATACATCCTCCACTCCAGACCTGTAGGGGGAGCTCCACTTGCTGCCTTTAGGCAAGATCCCCTATAAATACCGATGCTGGGGGCGGAGTTACTGAGAGTGTGCAGTCGGTAGGAGAACTGTGAAGATGTCCTGGTGTGTCGGAGCTGTGCTAGGCCCGAGCCAGTTGACAACGCAGCAGTTACTCAGCCCAGCCAGTGCAGGGACCTAAGAGTGAGGTCGAGGGCAAGGCAAGAAAACCAAGTAACAGCAGACTGGGGGCAAAGGAGCCATATCAGTTCATCCCAGAAAGCATCCCGGACACCGGAGTCCGAGTCTGCAGGAGAGCATCTAGCCCAGCAAAAACACTGGTTCACAGAGGAGACTCCAGTTTCCCGCACACCTGTATCGCAACCAAGAAGGGAGCCAGGGACTGCAGGAGAAGTTATAGAGGTAGCCCACACAAAGGTTTCCCACTACACAATACAGGTGGCAGAGACACAGAGGAGGCCAGGCCTAGTTACACATGGGTCAGAAGCTTCACAAAAAGGGAAGTTCAACAAGGAGGCCTTACAACTCACTCACTGTGGAGATCCAGAAGTGTTTCCCGCCACCGAATTGTGCCCCGGACAGTATCTTCAATACCACCAGTAAAAGGTACAGAAACAACTTCAGTGTGTGTGTCTGTTTCTCCAACCCTGACCATGTTCATCTCAGAAGCTGTAGCAGCAGCTTGGCTGCCTAGCCACCTCCCTGTGCAAGCCCCTGTCACCTAACCAAAACCCCGGGGACACTGCTCCGCCTGTGGGGAGCTATACCATCCAGCTGCCTGTCCATCATCCCCTGAGGCCCACAGCAGCGCTGGTGCCATCACCTGAAATCACAGGTGGCGTTACGAGAACTCTTATTTTTACTTTTACCAGTTTTTTAACGATACCCCAGGGCTACGGGTCCGGGCAGGCCACCGGTGATATCCCCTTTACAGCAACGCTCCGGGTACAGAGTACCGCACAGAATCATGGGGCGAGTCAAATATACCTCCCAAAAAAAATACTGGTTTATATCATTCTGATGTCATTTGGTGGTGTTGAGAAGTCTGGCCCAATCCAGCCCTTGTTCATTTTGATAAGAGTCAGCCTGTTAGCATTTTCAGTTGACAGGCGGGTGCGCTTATCAGTAATAATTCCCCCTGCAGCACTAAAAACCCACTCTGACAAAACGCTATCGGCAGGGCAGGCCTCGACTTCCAAGGCGTAGACAGCCAGTTCATGCCACGTGTCCAGCTTGGATACCCAATAATTATAAGGCACAGAGGAATCACGGAGGACTTTGGTACGGTCGGCAAGGTACTCCTTCAGCATCTTCCCAAACTTTGCACTCCTTGTGAGAGTACCCCGTGCCTCAGGGCCTGTGCCATTGGAGGGGCTGAGAAAAGTCTCCCAGAACTGTGACAGTGTTCCCCTGCCTCTGCTGGATTGGAGTTCTGTCTCTCTCGCCTTGGTTGTCCACCGAACTCTGACCTCTGCCGCCAGCGTTTTCCGATGGAAATTTTTTTAATAAGTCCGCAACAAGGGCCTTCTGGTACTGCCCCATCTTTGTTGGCCTCTCCGCCTCGGGAATAAGAGATATAAAGTTCTCCTTGTAGTGTGGGTCTATAAGTGTCACCAACCAGTAATGACTGTCACCCAAAATTTTGATGACCAAGAGCATGACTGACCATGCTCTCCTCTTACACCTCCTCCTCCCTGTCCTCTAGCCATCTACACTTAACAGAGTTGTGCAGGTAGTACCATCTATAGCGCATGAAACTAGCTCTTGTTCTTCCTCCTCATTGTACGCCAATCCACATTGGGATGAGATGAAGCTGGGCTGTGTGTAATCACCCTGTATGGTTTCTTGCTCCATCTCATCGTGCTCTACCTGCAATGCATCCTCTTAGATTTTGAGCAGAGAGCAATTCAGAAGACAGAGAAGCGGGATGGTAATGCTAATGATAGCGTCATCGCCGCTCACCATCTTGGTGGAGTCCTCAAAGTTATGTCAGACATCCATGTCCACTCCTGAGGTCTTATGTGTGGAGTCTGAACCGAATTCCGACGGCCTTTTTGATGGTGGTAGTCAACAACTGCCCCTTCTGCTAACAAATCCTGACCAACATCTGCAGTGTGGAATTCCAATGCGTGGGGACATCACACACCAGTCTGAGAGTCGGAAGCTGCAAACGCTGCTGAAACTCGGCAAGAGCGGCCGAAGCAGTAGGTGACTTTCTAAAATGGGTACACAGGCGGCATACTTTGACGAGCAGATCCGACAGCTCCGGGTAGGATTTAAGAAACCGCTGAACCATGAGGTTGAGCACATGGGCCACACATGGTACATGTGTGAGCTCGGCTCGCCTCAGAGCCGCCACCAGGTTTCGGCCATTGTCACAAACGACCATGCCTGGCTGTAGGTTCAGTGGTGTGAACCACAGATCTGCCTGCTATTTCAGAGCTGTCTACAACTCTTCAGCGTTGTGCAGTTTGTTAGCTAAGCATATTAGCTTCAGCACAACCTGTTGCCACTTGGCTGAGGCAGTGCTGCAGTGCTTCCAGCTTGTGACTGATGTGGAGGCTGAAGAGGAGGAGGAGGTGGCTGAGGTGGATGTGCAGGAGCTGTAGACTGTGGGGGCAACCCTAATTGACTTAGGGCCCGCAATCCTTGGCGTCGGGAGGACGTGTTCCGTCCCAAGGTGCGACTGGGTCCCGGCTTCCACTATGCTAACCTAGTGTGCAGTCAGCGAGATGTACCATCCCTGCCCACAAGCACTTGTCCATGTGTCCGTGGTTAGGTGGATTTTCCTTTTGTGTTATTGAGGACATGGCTAATCTTTTGGGACACGTGCTTGTGTAATGCAGGTATGACACACTGGGAGAAATAGTGGTGGCTGGGGACTGAGTAACGAGGGATGGCCGCCGCCATCAGGTTGCGGAATGCTTCCATTTCCACTAGCCTGAAAGGCAACATTTCTAGTGCAAGCAGTTGCAAAATGTGCAAATTGAGGAGTGTGGCCTGTGGGGCGTTGGCTGTGTGTTTGCTCTTGCGTTCCAAGGACTGGGGTATGGACACCTGAATGCTGCGCTGGGGCAAGGACGTGTTTTCTGATGTGCTATTTCACATTGTGCAACAACAGGTGCAGGACATGAGGCATCTTTGCATGCACTTTGGATAGGGGATTGCCTTGCACGCACAACAGTGAAAGAACCAGTGGTGTCACCCGCAGACACTGTTCTTGGACCCTGGCGTTTGGCCTGCAAAGTCGGGTGCTTTGATGCCATGTGCCTGATCATGGATAAGCTGGTAGTTTTGTTACCCCTGCTGATGCTGGCATGGCAGGTGGTGCAAATGGCCTTTTTGGAATTATCAGCAGTGTCTTTAAAAAACAGCCGGACTCGGGAGGACCTAACAGTTGTACTGGCAACTTCTATAGTGTTGGTGTTATGAGGAACGGTTTCCTGCCTTCTGTCTGCGGCCACCACACCGCTTCTTCCTGCCTGTTGGGGCGCTATGCCTCCCACCCCCTGTACACTGTTTACCTCGCTCTGCATGTCCTCCTGCCAGGTTGGGTCAGTTACTATATCATCCACCACGTCGTCTTCCACTTCCCCACCCTGGTCCTCCTCCTGACTTTCTGGCAATTGTGTCGCATCATAGTCCATCTCTTGTGACACTTTACCACCATTGCCTTCGTGCGACCGTGGCTGCTTAAATATTTGGGCATCACTACATGCGATCCCTTGACCTCCTTCAAGTGGAGCGGGCGAGAGGCCCGGATGTATAAATGGAAAAGTGAACAGCTCTTCAAAGTGTCCAAGTGTGGGATCCCACTTGGCATGGTGGGAGGAAGCAGGATCAGGGTGAGGAATAAGTGGTCCAGACTGAGATTTGACTGTTCGGAAGACAGGGCGGTTGTGGTGGTGGCAAACTGACTGGAAGCATTATCCACTATCAAACCAACAACCTTTTCACACTGCTTTGGGTTTAATAGTGGTGTGCTGTGGTCCCCTAGGAATTGGGATAGTCTGGCATGTGTAGCAGGCTCCGCCGGCCCCAGATGTGACTGGGATAGAGCCTTCTGTTACACACATTGCACTCTCATATATACCTTGCCTGCCTGTATACAGCTGGATTAGTCCTGAAAAGGACTGTTTGGTTAGATGAATTGTGTACCCTACACTACCTAAAGCACACAACTCTGTCCCTAGCTCAGCAACACCTCTCCCCACACTAGCTGTCTCTGGGTCACAGTGACGTGCACAGCGCCTTCAGGTCTTATATAGACCTGATGATGCTGTGCGACCAGCAAATCACTGTAATGCCACAACCAACATTGCTGTGGCATTACAGTGTGTGACTGTCATTGGCAACCAATCCCTGCATGTGGGATGGCTCTGTAAAGAGCGCCAACATGCAGGGAGGCGGGAGCCAAGCATCTTCCCGAGCAGAGTGCAGAGATGCTCGGGTGAACACCGAGTACCGTGGCGAGCATGCTCACCCATCATTACCGGGGACCTATACACGATATAAATACCATAAGGTGGATCATACTCCAACCTTCTTTCCTTGACCACTTCCCTAGGGCTCTCCCAATGGTCCTCCTCTCCCACCCACGAACAAGGCCACATGCTTGACCTCATCTTTACCCGCCTTTGCTCCCTCTCTAACCTCACAACCTCGGTACTCACACTGTCCGACCACCATCTCTTGACCTCCTCCGCCCTCTCCTCCCCTGCCACACTACCCCCTCTCCGCAAACTTGATCACCCTCGCCGAAACCTAAAAGATCTTGATCTTCCTTTATTCTCTGAATCACTCCTCCCTCTCACCGACCTACCCTGCGCTGACGACATTGAAATTGCCACCACCCTATACAACACCACCATAACGAACGCTCTCGACCTAGCTGCCCCCCTCACTCTCCATGCTCCACGCATTAACAGGCAACCCTGGCACACCACCCTCACTAAAAACCTGAGACGGGCGTCCAGAGTCGCCGAGAGGAGATGGAAAAAGTCTCACACCCCCGAGCACTTTGCTCTGTTCAAGCAATCCATCACTGACTTCAAGACGGCACTCGCTACCGCCAAGCAAGTGTTCTTCTCATCCCTTATAACCTCTCTGTCCCGCAACCCCAAACAGCTCTTCAAAACTTTCAACTCCTTACTTCGCCCACCTGCTCCTCCCCCTTCTCCCCTCATCTCTGCTGAAGACTTTGCGACCTTCTTCAAGGAGGAGATCGACAAGATCAGAAGCAGCTTCGGTCCACTATCCCAACTCCCCTTCCCATCTACACTGCCCTCCTCCTCCATCAGCCACTTCCCCCCGTAACTGAAGACCAACTCTCCTTCCTCCTGTCAAAATCACACCTCACCACCAGCGCCCACGACCCACTCCCATCCCACCTCATTCCGAACCACACCTCCATTTTCATCCCAGCCCTCACCCACCTCTTTAACCTTTCACTTAGCACTGGTACCTTCCCCTCGGCCTTCAAACACGCCCTAATCATGCCCATCCTAAAAAAAACCTCACTTGACCCTATCTCTGTCTCTAACTATCGCCCCATATCTCTTCTCCCATTCGCCTCTAAGCTACTTGAACAGCACGTCCACTCCGAACTGTCCTCTCACCTCTCCTCGTGCTCCCACTTCGACCGCCTACAGTCCGGCTTCCGACCCCTCCATTCCACCGAAACAGCCCTGACCAAAGTCACCAACGACCTACTGACCGCCAAGAACAAACACCACTACTCCAACCTCCTCCTCCTTGACCTGTCTGCCCCCTTCGACACGGTTGACCACTCCCTTCTTCTCCGGATCCTGGAATCCCTTGGCATCACCCACCTTGCCCTCTCCTGGATCTCCTCATACCTAGCGGACCGGACCTTCAGCGTCTCCCACTCCCACACCTCCTCCTCACCCTACCCCCTTTCTGTCGGAGTCCCCCAAGGTTCGGTCCTGGGACCCCTACTTTTCTCCATTTACACTCTCGGCCTAGGGCAACTCATTGAGTCCCATGGCCTCCAGTACCACCTCTACGCCGACGACACCCAAATCTACCTGTCCGGCCCTGACATCACCTCCCTACTCTCGAGAATCCCACAATGCCTTTCCGCCATCTCATCCTTCCTCTCTGCTCGCTTTCTTAAACTCAACATGGACAAAACTGGATTCATAGTCTTCCCCCCCAAGAAATTCCACCCCACCTCCCAACCTATCCATCTGCATCAACGACTGCGCCCTCTCCCCAGTCCCCCAAGCCAAGTGCCTCGGGTAATCCTTGGCTCCTCCTTATCCTTTAAGCCCCACATCGAGGCCCTCACCATATCCCTCCGGCTCCAGCTCAAGAACATCTCACGGATCCGCTCCTTCCTCACCCACGACACCGCTAAAACACTCATCCATGCTCTTATCATCTCCCGCCTTGACTACTGCAACCTCCTTCTCAATGGCCTCCCTGCTAACTCCCTCATACCTCTCCAGTCTATCCTCAACTCCGCTGCCCGACTAATCTACCTGTCCTCACGCTACTCCCCTGTCTCCCCCTCTGCCAAGCCCTTCACTGGCTCCCGTCTCCAAGAGATCCCAATTCAAAACACTAACCATCTGTATCAAAGTAAAAAAATAGGGGGGGAACAAGAGGCGCAATAGTGCCCTATCACTAGTGACACTAATGTATGCGGTGGGTATGAATTCACTCACCTAGCACAGTTGTGAGACCCACAACTGGTGTAAAAGCATTTGGCATTAAATGCAGCTGCTGCAGGACTTCCACCTTCCACATGCACGTGGGAATCATCCAGAAGTTACCTCAGGGGAAATGGTGTATCAGTGTCCGCGCTGCTGAAATCCCAAGAAAACGATCCGGAAACCATATGTAGGTTGCATCAATCATCCATTTATTCCTTTCCTACGCGTTTCAACACTGTCCTAGTGTCTTCCTCAGGGATATTACATGTCAGCTCTTAACAAGGTTTATATAGCCCCTGTACATGGCATTTAGGGGTGTGTTAGCACATGCTGATGATGTCAAAATCGTCATTAAAGTGGGCGGAGCCCAATTCGATGATGTCAAAATCGTCATCAAAGTGGGAGGAGCCTAATTTTTGGCTCCAAAACAGTAAAAACAAGTTTCTGTGGAGCATTTTACATCGTACAATGATATACAAGTTGATAAAAATATGACTAAACAAATGGTATAAAAAACGTTCTGAAATTTGCTGCGGAAAAGTAAATAAAACCTTCAGTAATAAGAACAGGAAAAAAAATAAATAAATAAATAATATACACTCCGATATGCCTCTGGGTGTATTAGAACTCTTGGTCATTTGGATGAAAAACATCCTCACTATTGGGTTGTGCCACCAGGGCAATTCATTAGCAAATAAAAGTGCTGAGAAGTTTGGTATTATCCTGTGAAGGTGGAATAGGAAAAAATATATATGGACAATATTATCTATATCTATGTAATTAAAAAACAACTTTATTATAAAATTATTCAAAATAATATAAATATATAAAAAATATAAAAAAATATAAATATATGAAAATGTATAAAATGATGAGGGATAAGAATATTTAAAAACTTAATATTCATCATATAAATATATATATATATCTGAGAGGGATTTTGCTTAAAAGGTTTCAAATTATAGGAACTACTTATTATTTATGTGAGGGGATCTTATAAAGATAAAATCAAATGTTAAAAATACGTATAAACTAGTTTAAAATACTCATATTCATGGTTCAAGTGTTGCGCACCACTTAAGGAGCTGCTCTCATATCTAAAACCTTGCCAGTTCTAATCCTCCAAGAGGCATTTACATATAAAGCAAAACTCTTCCATCATAAAGTATAATTTATGTTGTAAACTTTCATTAGCGGGTGTATTAACAATTTGCGTCACAAAATGGTGCTCACATTACACCATAGAATAATTCTGGATGCAGTTTCCATAGCAATAGGGTATCAAAGTAGTTCAAATGTTTGTCTCCGGGGGCGACCAAAATACACGTTCCTATGTGTTTGAATTTCTGTGCAGTGCAATTGTTCGCCTCTAGGGGCGATCAACATACATGTTTCTATGTAATCATACTCTGTTAGCTCATAGTAGTGATAGAATAGTGATTCCAAGATGTGTTGAGTTAAATATTTGTGTTCAGAAAAAAATAAATAAATACTAATATATAATAATAATAACTAAATTGGGGGTGAAAAAGTGATATAGTATTTTATATAAAATATTTCCACAAATATATAGTGACCTTATTATAAATAAATAAATAAATAAATAAATAGAAGTTCCGTGAGTGTCTGAGTATCAGAATGTATATAATCTGTGAATCTATTTAACAGTGGTTATCATATGAGCTCAGAGATGATGTTCAGACCCTTGGGTTTTAATGTATCTAGTCGGTACATCCAGAATTTTTCACGTTTTTTCAGGACCTCAAATCTGTTGTTTGTATTGGCAGGTATGTGGTCAATTGGTGTAATTTCTAAACATGTGGGGTCCCTATTGTGGTGCGTACTGAAGTGGTTTGATACCCCATGGAATTTAAAACCATTTTTAATGTTGGCTCGATGTTTATTGAGTCGCTCATGTAGCGATCTTATAGTTCTGCCCACATATTGGAGGTGACATGGACATTCTAGGAGGTAAATAATGTACCCAGTTGTACAATCCATATTATGCTTAATTGGATAGGATTTTTGTGTGGTAGAGGATGTGATATTTGATCTCTGTTGAATATTCCTGCAGCACAGACATTTCTTTCTGTTGCACCTTTTTGTCATGATGGTGGTTGGCTCACTTTTTTTGGTGGTGAATCTCTCTCTCAGACGGCTGGGAGCTACCATGTTTTTAATATTGGGGGCTCTCCTATATGTAATACCGGGTGTGTTAGGGATGATGGACTTTAAGATGGGATCTTTTTTTAGTAAATGCCAATGTGTGGTGAGGCATTTTCTGATGTTGTTATGGTATTTGTTATACGTTGTGATAAAATTCAGGGAAAAATCTTTATCCGTCTGCTGTTTTTTCTTTGGTTGCAGGAGAATATTTTGGGGTACTCTGCTGCTCCCTTTTTGTGCTTTATTTATTAGTTTGCTAGGGTAACCCTGACTTTAAATTTTCTTTCCAAGATCTCAGATTGTTCTCTGTAATCTTCATTTGTTGTACAATTCTTTTTTATTCTCAAGAATTGATTAGAAGGAATGTTCCGGAGCCATTTGGTATAATGACCACTGGCGAAGTTTATATATGAATTTCTGTCCGTTGACTTGAAATATGTTTTAGTGCATATTTCAGAGTCTTGGATAAAGATTGTTAGGTCCAAAAAGTTTATAGTTGTTCTATGCACAGTGGGTTCAAATTCAAGGCCCCAATTATTGGTCATGATTTCATTCAAAAAACCTTGTAAATCTCCCTTCTCGGTATCCCATATGAAGAATATATCATCTATAAAACGTTTATATACCACTAGACCATCATCATTACTCTTATTAATATAGAGTCTTTCAAACATACCCATGAATAGGTTTGCGTATGAACACGCTGTTTTAGACCCCATGGCTGTTCCATAGGTCTGATGATACATGTCACCTTCAAAAGTGAAAAAATTATTATTGAGTATAAATTTTAGTCCATCCAGTACAAAATCAATGGTTGCATCCCTCATTTCTAGGTCTTCCTTCAAATAAAATTCTGCACACATGATTCCTGTCTCATGCCTGATGTTGGTGTACAAGGAAGTGACATCCATAGTGACCAAGATAAAGGAATCTTTCCATTTGATATCTTTCAAGGTTTTTATCAGTTCTGTCGAGTCTTTTAGGAAACTGGGTAGATTTATCACATATTTTTGAAGCTTTTTATCTATATACATTGATAAATTACTAGTCAATGAATTAATACCCGAGATGATAGGCCTACCAGGCGGGTTGTTGAGCCTCTTATGTATTTTGGGGAGATGGTACATGAATGGTGTGGCTGGTTGGTTTTTTATAAGGAATTTTTTGAGAGATGTATCAATGATATTTTGTTTATGGGCCATATTTATTTTCTGATTATATATTTTCGTGAGAGCTGGATAGGGATCTTTTTTGATCTTTCTATAGTATTTGGCATCAGACAAAAGTCTTAGTGCTTCAGCTTTATACTCTGTAAAATCTTGGATTACAATGCCTCCCCCTTTGTCAGCAGCCCGTATGACAATATTTTTATTGTCTCTAAGTTTTTTCAAGGCCATTTTCTCTTCTTTTGTTAGATTGTCTTTATTCTTACCCATTGAGTTATTCTTTATTAGGTTTTCTTTTTTCAAGTCATTTAAAAGAATGTCCTGAAAGGCTTCAAGTATATGGCCTCTACTCTCCAAGGGGTAAAAATGAGATTTTACCTTTAACGTTTTATCAGGAGTAACTACTTCTGTGGTTACTGTTTCATTCTCAGGTTTTAGGGCAAAATGTCTTTTCAGTGTTAATTTTCTTATAAAATGGTGGACGTCGATGAATAAGTTAAAATCATCAGGCTGATATGAGGGGCAGAAGTGTAGGCCCTTATTAAGGAGTTTCTCTTCATCTTTAGAGGGTACATAACTGGAAAGGTTTATTATGTTATTCTCATTTAATCCCGAAAGCTTATTTTTACTTTTTTCCTTTTTTCTTTTTCCTCTACATCCTCTTTTTTTCTTTTGCCTCCTAATGGGCTGAAGAATCTCGTTATTTCCTGATTTGTTGACCTGGCTGCAGCTAAAAAAGGTACTACTCCATTATTTTTATTTTTTGAGTTATCCAGTATAACCTTATGTGTAGGGAGGTCTTTATCTGTGGAAATAAATGGAATTTCATTCATGTTTATTAGATCTATTTGTTCTGTTATATGATCTGTTACCCCCATTAGATTAATTTCTGGAGTTGTGGTCGTTGTGTTATATCTGCTTTTCTCATGTAATTTAATCGGACTTAATGGCCTCTCTCTGTTTATTTTGTTTATAAGTTCCCTGATCTGTTTCAGATGCTCCTCATCACTTGTTATGGCTTCATTTACTGTTATAGATTCTGCATTATTTTCTCTGACATTATGTATCTGTGCTATAGTTGTTATCACATTTTTTTGGGTAGATTGGGTTACCAAAGTATTGATCCCTTCTTGCTGGGCATCAATAATTTTTGGTGTCTCTTTACTCAGTATTTTGTCTACTTTTACAAAACCATCCTCATCAAAAAGATCATCAGGCAATATACTTGATCCCTCTTCTAACTCCTCCTCTTCCATTATGTCTATATCATTGGTGGGTATTGATTTTGGGGATATCACTTCAATAATGTCAGAATTTAGTGGTATACTCTCAGACTTTTTAGGGGTGGCCTTCTTCCCCATAGAGATGTTATCATGTGGTATATGTCCATCATTGTGGTTACCCCTTCTATTATTGTTGCTGTAGGCTCTCCTTGAGCTATTAGAGAAACTCCTATCCCTCGGTCCCTTCTGCTGAGATGTGTTTCTTGACTTTCTATATGTATTGTTCTCCTCTCCTGGTTTATTTGTAGCATAATCCTGTCTGTCCCTATTTAATTTTCGTGATTTCCTCATGACAGTGTCATGTTCTGTTTGGACCAGACTGGTACTGATACTGGCATATATCCTTTTATATTCAGTGTTCGCACTATATTTATTCAGGTTATCACTGATTCTATTGATCTCTTGTGTGGCTATGTCTGCCAGCTTAGACCTCTTATCACATAATATACTCAATAGCGTTCTCATACATTGCTTTAAAATAAAATTCCAGTTAGTAGTAAATTCAGTATCGTCTGGAAAAGGCGAGTTTAGCACAAGCCTGAGTCCCCTTGGGCAAATGTTCTCCTCAATATAAACTGTTAAAAATCTGGCATCTATACCATATTGCACTTCCCTTTTGCACTCAAAAGGGAAGTGCAATATGGTATAGATGCCAGATTTTTAACAGTTTATATTGAGGAGAACATTTGCCCAAGGGGACTCAGGCTTGTGCTAAACTCGCCTTTTCCAGACGATACTGAATTTACTACTAACTGGAATTTTATTTTAAAGCAATGTATGAGAACGCTATTGAGTATATTATGTGATAAGAGGTCTAAGCTGGCAGACATAGCCACACAAGAGATCAATAGAATCAGTGATAACCTGAATAAATATAGTGCGAACACTGAATATAAAAGGATATATGCCAGTATCAGTACCAGTCTGGTCCAAACAGAACATGACACTGTCATGAGGAAATCACGAAAATTAAATAGGGACAGACAGGATTATGCTACAAATAAACCAGGAGAGGAGAACAATACATATAGAAAGTCAAGAAACACATCTCAGCAGAAGGGACCGAGGGATAGGAGTTTCTCTAATAGCTCAAGGAGAGCCTACAGCAACAATAATAGAAGGGGTAACCACAATGATGGACATATACCACATGATAACATCTCTATGGGGAAGAAGGCCACCCCTAAAAAGTCTGAGAGTATACCACTAAATTCTGACATTATTGAAGTGATATCCCCAAAATCAATACCCACCAATGATATAGACATAATGGAAGAGGAGGAGTTAGAAGAGGGATCAAGTATATTGCCTGATGATCTTTTTGATGAGGATGGTTTTGTAAAAGTAGACAAAATACTGAGTAAAGAGACACCAAAAATTATTGATGCCCAGCAAGAAGGGATCAATACTTTGGTAACCCAATCTACCCAAAAAAATGTGATAACAACTATAGCACAGATACATAATGTCAGAGAAAATAATGCAGAATCTATAACAGTAAATGAAGCCATAACAAGTGATGAGGAGCATCTGAAACAGATCAGGGAACTTATAAACAAAATAAACAGAGAGAGGCCATTAAGTCCGATTAAATTACATGAGAAAAGCAGATATAACACAACGACCACAACTCCAGAAATTAATCTAATGGGGGTAACAGATCATATAACAGAACAAATAGATCTAATAAACATGAATGAAATTCCATTTATTTCCACAGATAAAGACCTCCCTACACATAAGGTTATACTGGATAACTCAAAAAATAAAAATAATGGAGTAGTACCTTTTTTAGCTGCAGCCAGGTCAACAAATCAGGAAATAACGAGATTCTTCAGCCCATTAGGAGGCAAAAGAAAAAAAGAGGATGTAGAGGAAAAAGAAAAAAGGAAAAAAGTAAAAATAAGCTTTCGGGATTAAATGAGAATAACATAATAAACCTTTCCAGTTATGTACCCTCTAAAGATGAAGAGAAACCCTTAATAAGGGCCTACACTTCTGCCCCTCATATCAGCCTGATGATTTTAACTTATTCATCGACGTCCACCATTTTATAAGAAAATTAACACTGAAAAGACATTTTGCCCTAAAACCTGAGAATGAAACAGTAACCACAGAAGTAGTTACTCCTGATAAAACGTTAAAGGTAAAATCTCATTTTTACCCCTTGGAGAGTAGAGGCCATATACTTGAAGCCTTTCAGGACATTCTTTTAAATGACTTGAAAAAAGAAAACCTAATAAAGAATAACTCAATGGGTAAGAATAAAGACAATCTAACAAAAGAAGAGAAAATGGCCTTGAAAAAACTTAGAGACAATAAAAATATTGTCATACGGGCTGCTGACAAAGGGGGAGGCATTGTAATCCAAGATTTTACAGAGTATAAAGCTGAAGCACTAAGACTTTTGTCTGATGCCAAATACTATAGAAAGATCAAAAAAGATCCCTATCCAGCTCTCACGAAAATATATAATCAGAAAATAAATATGGCCCATAAACAAAATATCATTGATACATCTCTCAAAAAATTCCTTATAAAAAACCAACCAGCCACACCATTCATGTACCATCTCCCCAAAATACATAAGAGGCTCAACAACCCGCCTGGTAGGCCTATCATCTCGGGTATTAATTCATTGACTAGTAATTTATCAATGTATATAGATAAAAAGCTTCAAAAATATGTGATAAATCTACCCAGTTTCCTAAAAGACTCGACAGAACTGATAAAAACCTTGAAAGATATCAAATGGAAAGATTCCTTTATCTTGGTCACTATGGATGTCACTTCCTTGTACACCAACATCAGGCATGAGACAGGAATCATGTGTGCAGAATTTTATTTGAAGGAAGACCTAGAAATGAGGGATGCAACCATTGATTTTGTACTGGATGGACTAAAATTTATACTCAATAATAATTTTTTCACTTTTGAAGGTGACATGTATCATCAGACCTATGGAACAGCCATGGGGTCTAAAACAGCGTGTTCATACGCAAACCTATTCATGGGTATGTTTGAAAGACTCTATATTAATAAGAGTAATGATGATGGTCTAGTGGTATATAAACGTTTTATAGATGATATATTCTTCATATGGGATACCGAGAAGGGAGATTTACAAGGTTTTTTGAATGAAATCATGACCAATAATTGGGGCCTTGAATTTGAACCCACTGTGCATAGAACAACTATAAACTTTTTGGACCTAACAATCTTTATCCAAGACTCTGAAATATGCACTAAAACATATTTCAAGTCAACGGACAGAAATTCATATATAAACTTCGCCAGTGGTCATTATACCAAATGGCTCCGGAACATTCCTTCTAATCAATTCTTGAGAATAAAAAAGAATTGTACAACAAATGAAGATTACAGAGAACAATCTGAGATCTTGGAAAGAAAATTTAAAGTCAGGGGTTACCCTAGCAAACTAATAAATAAAGCACAAAAAGGGAGCAGCAGAGTACCCCAAAATATTCTCCTGCAACCAAAGAAAAAACAGCAGACGGATAAAGATTTTTCCCTGAATTTTATCACAACGTATAACAAATACCATAACAACATCAGAAAATGCCTCACCACACATTGGCATTTACTAAAAAAGATCCATCTTAAAGCCATCATCCCTAACACACCCGTATTACATATAGGAGAGCCCCCAAATTAAAACAGGGTAGCTCCCACCGTCTGAGAGAGAGATTCACACCAAAAAAGTGAGCCAACCACCATCAGTACAAAAGGTGCAACAGAAAGAAATGTCTGTGCTGCAGGAATATTCAACAGAGATCAAATATCACATCCTCTACCACACAAAAATCCTATCCAATTAAGCATAATATGGATTGTACAACTGTACATATTTACCTCCTAGAATGTCCATTCACCTCCAATATGTGGGCAGAACTAAAGATCGCTACATGAGCGACTCAATAAACATCGAGCCAACATTAAAAAATGGTTTTAAAATTCATGGGTATCAAACCACTTCAGTACGCACCACAATAGGGACCCCACATGTTTAGAAATTACACCAATTGACCACATACCTGCCAATACAAACAACAGATTTGAGGTCCTGAAAAAACGTGAAAAATTCTGGATGTACCGACTAGATACATTAAAACCCAAGGGTCTGAACATCATCTCTGAGCTCATATGATAACCACTGTTAAATAGATTCACAGATTATATACATTCTGATACTCAGACACTCACGGAACTTCTATTTATTTATTTATTTATTTATTTATAATAAGGTCACTATATATTTGTGGAAATATTTTATATAAAATACTATATCACTTTTTCACCCCCAATTTAGTTATTATTATTATATATTAGTATTTATTTATTTTTTCTGAACACAAATATTTAACTCAACACATCTTGGAATCACTATTCTATCACTACTATGAGCTAACAGAGTATGATTACATAGAAACATGTATGTTGATCTCCCCTAGAGGCGAACAATTGCACTGCACAGAAATTCAAACACATAGGAACGTGTATTTTGGTCGCCCCCGGAGACAAACATTTGAACTACTTTGATACCCTATTGCTATGGAAACTGCATCCAGAATTATTCTATGGTGTAATGTGAGCACCATTTTGTGACGCAAATTGTTAATACACCCGCTAATGAAAGTTTACAACATAAATTATACTTTATGATGGAAGAGTTTTGCTTTATATGTAAATGCCTCTTGGAGGATTAGAACTGGCAAGGTTTTAGATATGAGAGCAGCTCCTTAAGTGGTGCGCAACACTTGAACCATGAATATGAGTATTTTAAACTAGTTTATACGTATTTTTAACATTTGATTTTATCTTTATAAGATCCCCTCACATAAATAATAAGTAGTTCCTATAATTTGAAACCTTTTAAGCAAAATCCCTCTCAGATATATATATATATTTATATGATGAATATTAAGTTTTTAAATATTCTTATCCCTCATCATTTTATACATTTTCATATATTTATATTTTTTTATATTTTTTATATATTTATATTATTTTGAATAATTTTATAATAAAGTTGTTTTTTAATTACATAGATATAGATAATATTGTCCATATATATTTTTTCCTATTCCACCTTCACAGGATAATACCAAACTTCTCAGCACTTTTATTTGCTAATGAATTGCCCTGGTGGCACAACCCAATAGTGAGGATGTTTTTCATCCAAATGACCAAGAGTTCTAATACACCCAGAGGCATATCGGAGTGTATATTATTTATTTATTTTTTTTTTTTTTTTTCCTGTTCTTATTACTGAAGGTTTTATTTACTTTTCCGCAGCAAATTTCAGAACGTTTTTTATACCATTTGTTTAGTCATATTTTTATCAACTTGTATATCATTGTACGATGTAAAATGCTCCACAGAAACTTGTTTTTACTGTTTTGGAGCCAAAAATTAGGCTCCTCCCACTTTGATGACGATTTTGACATCATCGAATTGGGCTCCGCCCACTTTAATGACGATTTTGACATCATCAGCATGTGCTAACACACCCCTAAATGCCATGTACAGGGGCTATATAAACCTTGTTAAGAGCTGACATGTAATATCCCTGAGGAAGACACTAGGACAGTGTTGAAACGCGTAGGAAAGGAATAAATGGATGATTGATGCAACCTACATATGGTTTCCGGATCGTTTTCTTGGGATTTCAGCAGCGCGGACACTGATACACCATTTCCCCTGAGGTAACTTCAAAACACTAACCATGGCGTACAAAGCCATACACAACCTGGCCCCACCATACATCTCCGACCTGGTCTCCCGATACCTACCCTCACGCAACCTCCGCTCCTCCCAAGAACTCCTCCTCTGATGAGGGGCATCACCTCTTCGCACAACCGAGTCCAGGACTTCTCCCGGGCATCTGCCTTACTCTGGAACTCCCTGCCCGAACACGTCAGACACTCTCCTACCCTGAGTAGCTTCAAGTGTCACCTGAAGACTCACTTGTTCCGTCAAGCCTACAACCTGCCATGAGACCCAGGCGACCACCCCATACCTGACATTCCCCCATCCTACTGTATCCTAACCCACCCCTCTTAGACTGTGAGCCCTCATGGACAGGGTCCCTGCCCCTCCTGTACCTGTACGTCCTGATCGCCTAGATTTAGTGTACTTGTTCTTGTCTCCCTCATCCTCATGAAAAGCGTCATGGAATCTAATGGCGCTATATAAATAAATAATAATATATCGGTGTATTAGCAGGATTCTACCCATACTCTTAAAAGGTAATATATATCAACAGGATTCTATTTGCTTATAAGATGTTTATTGGTAATTGCAAACATTTCATAAATTACATACCGTATATACTCGTGTATAAGCCGACCCGTGTATAAGCCGACCCCCCTACTTTTGCCCCCAAAACCTGGGAAAACCCATTGACTCGCGTATAAGCCGAGGGTGGACCACAGCACAGGTATACAGCCCCCAGCAGTGTGGTATACAGCAGCCTCCCCAGCAGTGTGGTATACAGCAGCCTCCCCAGCAGTGTGGTATATACAGCAGCCTCCCCAGCAGTGTGGTATATACAGCAGCCTCCCCAGCAGTGTGGTATATACAGCAGCCTCCCCAGCAGTGTGGTATATACAGCAGCCTCCTCAGCAGTGTGGTATATACAGCAGCCTCCCCAGCAGTGTGGTATATACAGCACCCTCCCCAGCAGTGTGGTATATACAGCACCCTCCCCAGCAGTGTGGTATATACAGCAGCCTCCCCAGCAGTGTGGTATATACAGCACCCTCCCCAGCAGTGTGGTATATACTGCACCCTCCCCAGCAGTGTGGTATATACAGCAGCCTCCCCAGCAGTGTGGTATATACAGCACCCTCCCCAGCAGTGTGGTATATACAGCAGCCTCCTCAGCAGTGTGGTATATACAGCAGCCTCCCCAGCAGTGTGGTATATACAGCAGCCTCCTCAGCAGTGTGGTATATACAGCAGCCTCCCCAGCAGTGTGGTATATACAGCACCCTCCCCAGCAGTGTGGTATATACAGCAGCCTCCCCAGCAGTGTGGTATATACAGCAGCCTCCCCAGCAGTGTGGTATATACAGCAGCCTCCCCAGCAGTGTGGTATATACAGCACCCTCCCCAGCAGTGTGGTATATACAGCAGCCTCCCCAGCAGTGTGGTATATACAGCAGCCTCCCCAGCAGTGTGGTATATACAGCACCCTCCCCAGCAGTGTGGTATATACAGCACCCTCCCCAGCAGTGTGGTATATACAGCACCCTCCCCAGCAGTGTGGTATATACAGCACCCTCCCCAGCAGTGTGGTATATACAGCACCCTCCCCAGCAGTGTGGTATATACAGGCCCCCCGATACCCCACCCCTGTAGTTTATACAGGCCCCCCGATCCCCCCCGCCCCGTAGTATATACAGGCCCCCCGTAGTTTATACAGGCCACCCGATCCCCCCCGTAGTATATACAGGCCCCCCGCGCTCTATACACAGGCCCCCAGTTGCAGCCACAGACCTGTAAGAGAATCGCTTTCATACTTACCCTCCTCGCTGTCATCGCACGTCCTCGTCTCCTTCCCGCTTCTACCCGGCGCATCCACAATGACGTCATTGTGGACGCGCCGGGTAGAAGCGGGAAAGAGACCGGAGGAGCGCGGTTAACAGTGAGGAGGGTAAGTATGAAAGCGATTCTCTTACAGGTCTGTGGCTGCAACCGGGGGCCTGTATATACAGCGCGGGGGGCCTGTATATACTACAGGGAGGGTGGGAATCGGGGGGCCTGTATATACTACGGGGGGGGGGGGGGATCGGGTGGCCTGTATAAACTACGGGGGGCCTGTATATACTACGGGGCGGGGGGGATCGGGGGGCCTGTATAAACTACTGGGGGAGTGCAATGTAATATGCACGGCTCCCCCTGCCGCTGATGGACTGGGGGATGCCGTGCATATTGCATTGCACTAATGAGCGGCCCCACGTGACTGGCCGCTCATAGTGCAGCCTCCTCCAGCCCCCGGACACCGGCCCCCCCCCCCCACTCAGCCGTATAGTGACTCGTGTATAAGCCGAGGGGGCACTTTTCAGCACAATTTTTGTGCTGAAAAACTCGGCTTATACACGAGTATATACGGTATACGTTTTTGATGTTTAAAAAGATCTGATTTGTAGATAAAACATTTCCTACATTCATATGGATTCTTCTCTAGAGATGGACGAACGCACAGACAAGATTTGCTGGCTCGGCTACATCGTGGTGAGCAGTGACATTACAGTGACTGCTCACTGTGAGAAGTGCTCTCACATTGATGGAACAGAGAGCCGCAACTGTGAGAGCGGTGACGTCAGAGAGTTCAGATGAACTGTCTGATGTCACCGCTCTCACTGCTGCTCCTCTCTGTGCCATCAGTGTGAGAGCACTGCACGCGTTGAGCGGTCACTGTAATGTCAACTGTTCAGTGCGTTGTAGCAGAGGCATGGAGCGTCTTTGAAGAATTACTGTTGCAGCTGGGTATGTTTGGAGTAAATAAATGGGTAAAGGAGGGTGTCTGTGTGTTTTATTTCAACTAAAAGATTTTTCTCTGTTTGCCAATACTGTAAGTGGATAGTTAAAAAACAATGTGGGGTCTCATAGAGACCTGAACATTACCAATCCAGGGCTTTATGACAGCTGTCATTAAACCCTTTTATTACTGCAGCAGGGCAATCGGGAAGAGCCAGGTAATGCACCAGGATTTGGTACTTCTAATGGATGAGTCACATTCTTGGGCAGCTGTGGGCTGTTATTCTTACACTGGGGGGAGGCAATAACTATATGTGCCTCCTCAGGTTGAGAATACCAACCTGCAGCCATGTGCTTTATCTTAGCTGAGTATTAAATTGGGGGAAGCCCAGGCTTCTGTTTTTCTTTTCATTATTTCAATTTTTTATTTTTTTTTTAAATTGCATGGGGACCCCATATTCGATACTCAGCCAATATAACGCGTACACCTGGGGCTGCAGCTGTCTGCTTTATCTGAGTTGAGAATCAAAAATATGGGGACTCCTATGCATTTTTTCATTCATTCATTCATTCATTCATTCATTCATTTTTACACACATATGACGGCAGATTTGTTGCCATACACAATGTACATGACAACCAATCAGACACTGGTACAGATTGTGGGGGCACAGTCTGACTGCAACAGCAAATCAAAGATGCTGTTACAGAGAGTGGGCGTCTGCGGTTGACTGTTGCAGTCAGTGCAGTAAATAAACATGAGGCTTAATGAGTGGACCTGGAAGCAAGTGTGACTGCAGCGCCAGAGACTTGTAAGTATAATTCTGCTTTAATCTCCAGTCTGCTTATCTATTGCCCCCCCCACCTAGCTGACCCTGAATAGTAACACAAATTTCTCAGGGAATTCTGTGTTCAGGATTCATGCATGAACACTAGGTGTTCGGAATGGACCCTGAACTTTACAGTTCGGGTTCACCCATCTTTAACATGAATATAGTTTCTCTCCTGTGTGACTCCTCTCATGATGATAAAGACCTGATGTAAAACATTTCCCGCATTCTGGGTATGAATACGGCTTCTCCCCTGTGTGAGTTCTCTGATGTCTACGAAGACTGGAACTCTGGTTAAAATATTTCCCACACTCTGAAAATGAACATATTTTCTTCAGGGTGTGATATCTCACATGTACAACATAATATGATTTATCTGTAAAAAGTTTACAACACTATGAGCAGGAATATGGCTTCTCACCTGTGTGACTTTTCCGATGTCTAACAAGATATGATTTACATGTAAAATATTTCCCACAGTCTGTACATCCATATGGCTTCTCACCTGTGTGACTTTTCTGATGTATAGTAAGATCTGATTTATATGTAAAACATTTCCCACATTCTGTACATCCATACGGCTTCTCACCTGTGTGACTTCTCTGATGTATAACAAGTTGTGATTTTTGTATAAAACATTTCCCACATTCTGAACATGCATATGGCTTCTCACCTGTGTGACCTCTCGTATGCATAATAAAATTTGATTTATTTGTAAAACATTTCCCACATTCTGTACATGCATATGGCTTCTCACCCGTGTGACCTCTCGTATGTATAATAAGATCTGACTTACTTATAAAACATTTCCCACATTCTGTACATGCATACGGCTTCTCACCTGTGTGACGTCTCTTATGTGTAATAAGATTTGATTTATTTGTAAAACATTTCCCACATTCTGAGCATGAATATGTTTTCCCCCTGTGTGAATTCTCTGATGTTTAACAAGATGTGATCTCTGACTGAAATATTTTTGACATTCTGAACATGAATATAGTTTCTGTCCCGTGTGAATTCTCTGATGATTAACAAGATGTGATTTCTGGTTAAAATATTTCCCACATTCTAAACATGAATAGGGCTTCTCCCCTGTGTGTTTTCTTAGATGTATAACAAGATCTGGTCTTCTTTTAAAACATTTTTTACATTCAGAACATGAATATGGTTTCTCACCCGTGTGAATTTTCTGATGTCTAATGAGATCTGATTGAGTTGTAAAACATTTCCCACATTCTGGGCATGGATATGGCTTCTCCCCTGTGTGACTTCTCTGATGTCTAAGAAGACTTGATTGATATGGAAAACATTTCCCACATTCTGAACATGAGTATGACTTCTCCCCTGTGTGAATTTTCCTATGTGTAGCAAATGCATATTTGTCGCTAAAACTTTTTCCACATTCTAAACATGAATATGGCTTCACCCCTGCGTGTTTTCTTAGATGTCTCCCAAGTGCTGGTCTTGTTTTAAAACACTTTTCACATTCTGAACATAAATAGGGCTTCTCCCCTGTGTGTTTTCTTAGATGTATAACAAGATCTGGTCTTCTTTTAAAACATTTTTTACATTCAGAACATGAATATGGTTTCTCACCTGTGTGAATTTTCTGATGTCTAATGAGATCTGATTGAGCTGTAAAACATTTCCCACATTCTGGGCATGTATATGGCTTCTCCCCTGTGTGACTTCTCTGATGTCTAAGAAGACTTGATTGATATGGAAAACATTTCCCACATTCTGAACATCCATGCAGGTTCTCCCCTGTGTGATTTCTCTGATGATCAACCAGATGTTTTCTCAGAGTGAAACATTTCCCACATTCTGAACATGAGTATGACTTCTCCCCTGTGTGAATTTTCCTATGTGTAGCAAATGCATATTTGTCGCTAAAACTTTTTCCACATTCTAAACATGAATATGGCTTCACCCCTGCGTGTTTTCTTAGATGTCTCTCAAGTGCTGGTCTTGTTTTAAAACACTTTTCACATTCTGAACATAAATAGGGCTTCTCCCCTGTGTGTTTTCTTAGATGTATCACAAGTTCTGGTTTTGTTTTAAAACATTTTTCACATTCGGAGCATGAATATGGCCTTTCCCCTGTTGTTTTTCGTCTTAGATGTAAAACAACATACGCACTCGTTTTGAAACATTTTTCACATTCTGAACATGAATATGGCTTCTCTCCTGTGTGAGTTCTCAGATGTATAACAAGATGTGCTTTTCTGGTAAAACATTTTTCACATTCTGAACATGCAAATGGCTTCTTTACTTTGAGAGCTGCTGGATATTTCATTCCCCTTCTGTGAATGTTACTTTGCTCTTCAGTCTGTGATGATTCAGAAGATGAGGGTATATCTGGGACAATGGCATGTTCTTCATGTGTAGCTTGTGAGGTATTAGGAATTTCTGCCTTAAAATCTGACGTCAGATGTCCCTCCACGCTTCTATTACAGTCACCTGACAAAAATGTAATCTCATTTGATTATTTAGGAATAAAACTTTAAAAGCATTTTGCAATTATACTAACATCAGTCCGTCACACAAAAAACAAGATCTCACCCAGAAAAATTAAAGAAAGCAATTATTTTCTTTGATAAATTTCTGAATTTTTCTTTACCACTAAAATAAAAATGCAAAACTATATAGGATTGATATCGCTGTGAGTGTGCTGACCTGAAAAGTCATATTTCAACCTCATATTTACCATTTAAATAAAAAAAATGGAAATGAAGAAATGTTTGCAAATTCACCACCTCCCCCTCCAGTACAATGTATAGTAACTTGTCATTCAAAACTACAACTTCTCCCACAATAAAAGCCCTCATATAGTTATGTCACCAGAAATATAAAAAAAGTTATGGGTCCTGAAAGAAGAGGAGAAAATAACAAAAAAGCAAAAAATGAAAATGGGTTGTGAAGGAAGAAGTTAAATAAATCAATAATTAATTAGGATACTGCAGAATATAGAATGAGAGTAATACGCAATTTAAATTTGAATAATTCGGGTTGAGAATCCAGATTTTCCAGCTCTTTGCCTACTTGGAATAAACAAGTGTGCAAGTGGTGCAATCATTTTTTCATATATACAATATTACCATACCCAAATTTGGTAAAGGAACAGACTAAAAGAAACAAATCATTAATGTTAAATAGGGTCCGTCTTATAATGCCAGTGTCCATCTTACAATCAGTAGGTCCCCGAACCTGGGCCCCATCCTGGTATATATGGGCCCCATCATTGACCCTCCATAGCCTTTCAATCCTGGTACATGGTACCCAACCCTGGATATAGTAACATAGTAACAGTTTTTAAGGTTGAAGGAAAACTTTAAGTCCATCTAGTTCAACCCATAGCCTAACATGTTGATCCAGAGGAAGGCAAAAGAAAAACCATGTGGCAACACTAAGCTCCACATTGGGGGAAAAAATTCCTTCCTGACTCCAGATACGGCAATCAGACTAATTCCCTGGATCAACGCCCTATCAAAGAATCTAGTATGTATAACTGATAATATTATAGTTTTCAAGAAAGGCATCCAGGCCCTTCTTAAATGTTAGTAGTGACTCCCTCATTACAACATCATGTGGCAGAGAGTTCCATAGTCTCACTGCTCTTACAGTAAAGAATCCGCGTCTGTGATTATGATTAAACCTTCTTTCCTCCAGACGTAGAGGATGCCCCCTTGTCCCAGTCTCAGGCCTAAGAGTAAAGAGATCATTAGAAAGGTCTCTGTACTGTCCCCTCATATTTATACATTATTATAAGATCACCCCTAAGCCTTCGTTTTTCCAAACTAATTAATGTGAAGTTTAATAACCTGTCTTGGTATTGCAGACCCCTCAGTCCTCTAATAACCTGTCTTGGTATTGCAGACCCCTCAGTCCTCTAATAACCTTGGTCGCTCTTCTCTGGACCCGCTCTAGTTCACCCCTTATCATGGTACATAGCCCCCCCATCCTGGATATGGCCCCCCCATCCTGGTATATAGCCCCCTCACCCTAGTATAAAGTCCCCCATCATGCTATATGGCTCCATATCCTGGTACATAGCCCACCCATCACACTATATGGCCCCCTTATCCTGATACATAGCCCTCATCATCTTATATGGTCCCCCTGCTGGCGCACACGAAAATAATAAACTATGTGAACTTACCCTCCGTCACTCCCCGCTTCCAGCATCGCCATCTTCCTGTGTCCTGGGCATCTGATCATGTGACCGGGGCTCACAGCGATGACCTCAATGTGCTGCATGTGACGGCGATGCTGGAAGCAGGGAGCGAAGGAGAGTGACTTAACATTGTTTATTATTTTTGTGTGTGTGCCAGCAGGGAGTCTTATTGTGTGATGGGGAAGTCATATCCAGGATGGGGGGGTCAGAATACTTTAGGCTCATTTAATATGCATGCCCCCCCACCCCCTTCTCAGTGCCGGCTTCAGTGCTGAGGTGATAGACAAGGGAATGCAGTGATCCTCCAGTCACTGGACATACTCCTAAAGTAATTCAGATTATAAAACGCACCCCCCATTTCCCCCCAGTATTTGGGGTTCCAAAAGTGTGTTTTATAATCCAAAAAATACGGTACGTGTGATATTCCCAGAGCCAGGGCTGACATAGATATTCAGCTCTTTCTAAAAATGGAAGTGCTAATACCACCCACCTATATTTATGTTCATATATAGTGTACACCACTGGGAAATTTAATTATTCAAGGGAGGGGATAAAGAAGGGGTCTCACAAACATTGGTCGCATGTGGTGCCTGGGGCTTCATTGTGCGGCCCCAAGCACTGTGGACAACTTGACCACGACGAGGTCCAGTCCAGGGGACCGCCGCAGTCCGCGCTTTATATCTTCCAGGCTCCACTCAGACAAACTCTCCAACTCATTTACATCAGTGCACCATCAGTGTGACCCCAGAGGCTGCAGCAAGGGATCAAGTGTCCTCGTCCTCTTGTAGTCTCTGGGGTCATAGTGACGGTGCAGTGTATGGCAGATCATTGCCATGCAGTGTACCATCACTGTGACCCAACAGACTACAACAAGAGGACACTTGATCCCTTGCTGCAGTCTCTGGGGTCTCACTGATGGTGCACTGATATAAATGAGCTGATGACGGGGCACGTCAAACAGAACGCTCAGGCACGCCTCTGTAATTGCTTCCAGATGGCAGGGCGATCAGGCAACGCAACACCGGCAATTTCTCGGTGTAAAATCGCCGTCTCACGCCAGTGCGCACAGGCGATGTGGCTTCCACATCGCCGAAATACACAACTTTACAGCAATATGGAAGCCATATGGCTGTGTGTGACGGTACCTTTAGGCAGTCTGAGTTAGACTTCAACCCTGCTTTAATTGACATATCAGGGGTTCTATACACCTTGTGGATCACATACAGCTGTGACAGTCTCCCAGGCTCACTCATGGATAACTTGGATATATATTCTAGAATAGACACCCACCTATCGTTATTTATCTCTCCCAAGTCTGTCTCCCACTTCCTTCTAGCTTTGATAGGGTGTCCTCCCAGAAAGGCGTGCCGCAGATCTCTATACACTTATTTTGCCCTTTTTTTCCCACTGTTTTTGAGTATAAAATCGAACGTAAGGTCTATTTGTATTATTATAGGCTCTCTTCTGCCTTGTGTCTGAAATGCATGCTGAACCTGTGTATACTGAAAGAGATTTAGCTTAGGGAATTGATATTCTTCCTGCAACATTTCATATGATTTAGGCTTCCATCGGTAAATCAACGATAGATCAGGCTAACAACCCTTTCTTTCCACTCACCAAACCCCTTCATATTACTGAACTCCTGAAAATTGATGTTATTCCGGAAAGGCAAAAACCTAGTGAAGTGAGTTAGCCTCCTGGATTTTCTGCCACATCTTATGTATTAGATGTATGGTATGGTAATGTGATCCCCATTTTTTAAAGAGTCTCGCCTCCAGTCCCATACTTAATGGCGAAATCTTTATTAAGTGCTCCAAACTCACAGGTATCTGTCCCTTTCCCAGAATCTCCCCCCATCCCTTGAGGGGTTAGCTTTGTGCAGAAAGAAAGTATAACCAGGGAGAAGGGAGCGCTAGGCCTCCTTCCTCTTTCCGTCTCTGCAGTGTTTTCTGTTTAAAAGGAACCTGTCACTAGATAAAGCCCCCCAGGCTATCACTACCTGTCCCTGCACCTTCCTATTACTACTCTAACTATTCCTTTCTGTCCTAACGGTGTAGTGTGAGTGTTTAATGAAATGTTTTTATACCTTAGTGCGGCGTATGTTAATGATCCATGGGGCTACCGTTGCTAGCTCCCCTGGGCGTCCTCTTTGGGTCCCTCTCGCCGCCTCCAGGAGTCTTTATCACACCCGATGGGCATGATATTAAAATCAAATTTCGCGCCCCCAGCCTGGCTCCCTCTGCTCGGCTATGCAGCCTTCCTGTGGTAATGACACTGAACGTGAATTTACGGAATTGCTGGCCCCATAGCAACCCGATATTTACCTTATTAGCGCACAGCTGCTAAAGCCCCATAGATAGCAGTGCACAGAGCTGCTGCTAAGGCAACTATTGGGCTCACAGTTCCGGAAATGACGCGTTCAGCGTCTTTACCACAGGAAGGCTGCATAGCAGAGCGGAGGGAGCCAGGCTGGGGGCACAAAATTTGATTTCAATATCACGCCCATCAGGGCGTGATCAAGACTCCTGGAGGCGGCGAGAGGGACCCAAAGAGGAAGCCCAGGGAAGCTAGCAACGGTAGCCCCCCCCCGATCATTACCATACGCCCCACTAAAGTATAAAAACATTATATTAAACACTCACGCCACACAGTTAGGACAGAAAGGGATAGTTAGGGAAGCAACAGGAAGGTGCAGGGACAGGTAGTGATAGCCTGGGGGCTTTATCAAGGTGACAGGCTCCTTTTAAGTCTCGGACTCTTCTTACCCCCCCTTAATTCTTCAAAAAGTGATTTTATCTTGCGGGACATACTCATTGTGATCCAGACGGGGGAATTATGCAGGACATATAGCAGTTGCGGAATCACAATCACTTTGGTCTGTATGACTCTGGCAGTTGTGGATCTTTTTCAGCTTTGGGAATAGCCACAACAATGGCCTCCCTCATAGATGTGGGCAATACCCCCCTCTCCAATGTCTCATTAAATACCCCTAGCAATTTAGTTATTATTTCCTCATTAAGGTCTTTGTATACTTCAGCTAGGAAGCCGTCTGCCCCCGCTGCCCTGTCACCCGCCACGAACGCCAAAGCCTCTCCCAATTCCTCCGCTGAGAGGTTCATCTAGCCGATCTTGTCTTTGTTGTGTAACTTAAGTGAGTGGGCCTTGTCAGGAAAATATGAGTTATTTTCATTGTTTTAAAGATACAGCCAGAGCTGGCCTACCACTACTCCCTCCTGCCACCGGTTTCTGTAGACCAAATTCTCCAGGCAGCCCCTCTCTCCCTGTGAATTTCTTTCCCCCTCACTTTCCCCCTCCCCAGTCAGGTATTTACAACCTGGCAGAGTCATAAAACTAGCAGAGCTGAAGGCTTTTTCTTTTCCCTTCAAAATGTCTTTGGCAGCAACGTAGATCGAACGACACTTCGTCCTGTACATGCTCTTATTGCAGACAAAGAAGACCAGAAGACTGGAGTATCTGGATGAAGGTGTATGTTTAATCCGACGCATTTCGGAACCAATACCCAGCTCCTTCCTCAGGTACAATAGGAGCTGAGTATTGGCTCTGAAACGCGTCGGATTAAACATACACCTTCATCCAGATACTTCAGTCTTCTGGTCTTCTTTAGCAGCAGCGCGGATCGAACGACACTTCGTGCTGTACATGCTCTTATTGCAGACAAAGAAGACCAGAAAACTGGAGTATCTGGATGAAGGTGTATGTTTAATCCGACGCATTTCGGAACCAATACCCAGCTCCTTCCTCAGGTACAATAGGAGCTGAGTATTGGCTCTGAAACGCGTCGGATTAAACATACACCTTCATCCAGATACTTCAGTCTTCTGGTCTTCTTTAGCAGCAGCGCGGATCGAACGACACTTCGTGCTGTATATGCTAGTTTTGGACCGCGTTGACCCGTGGATGTGTGGATCCAGCAGCAGCTGCCTACTAAGCGACTAAACTGGTTGTGGGTTTACACAAGCAGATTAGGTGAGCAGATTCCACTAGTGAACATATCCACTCTCCACATTTAGGAGATAAGACCCTATTGCGCATTTTATCTCATATTTTAGATTTGTCTGCAATAAAAAACACTTTACGTCAAATTTAATAGTACACATTCATACCATAATTACATAAATCATATTTTTGGGGTACTTGCATTTTTGGGATCACACTGCCCCATCTTACTTTTCGGGAGAAGGGTCAGAAACCTGGGAAACAAATTTCTGCCCATCCGCAAACCAGACACCCCATGTCTTGTCACAAAAAACACATAAAATCAAAAGGGAAAACATTATGCTAACATCTTTGACTTGTGAGTTTCCAGGCCAAAGATATGAAGAAAAGGAGTTCTTGATAACTTTTGGAGATTGGTGTTTCTCCCAGATAACAGCCCATATTGTGAGGTCAGCAAAGCGAGAGTTCTTAGCTTTATGTCCAAAGCACAAAACAAGAGTGTCCATCTTTGGTAGGTCATTCTTGCCCGGATGAAAGACTCAGCACGACCTATAAATTGTCTCTTTTGTAATATCTATTGTAAACACTGCCATTTCTTTGGAGTAAAAATGATAAATTTTATAGTTCGTTCTTCATGTTCTATGAGCGAGCAGACATGTCCTTCCCAAAAATTCACGTTACCAAATGGGTTTCCAATCTACCTATAAGAGGTCAGTAGTGACAGCATACATTTTCGTGTTTATGTGATATTATGGACGTATTGATGACTGGATCGAGGTATATATATGTTCCCAGCAGGAACCAGTGGTATATGTTCCTCCTGTCACATCACGTGCCACAATAGTCAACATAAATTAGAGCAGATGCACTCCTTTCCTTATCCTCTGCAAATACCCTGATTAGCTAGCAGGATAAGGGGACGTCAGAGAGCGGCAAGGTCTGACTACGTTTGTTACAGGTCTCTCCCCCTCCACCTGCTGTGACTGCGAGGAGTATAACTTCTTGTAAATTCCCCTAAAAACTTCCAAAATTTGCTCCCCCTGTAACTACACTGCCATTCTCTTGTTTTAATGCATATACATGTGCTGAGTCCCGCTGCACAGAAGCCACCACTGAGATGTCCTACTTTTTCACCCTCTGTATAGAAAGCTTCTTTATGAAATGCCCTCAACCTCTCTGCCTTGTGCAAATGTAGTTTATTTACTTCCTCCTGAGCAGCCTTCATGCGGTTTTGCATGTCCTGAGAAGGCTGGTTATTCAGCGATTCCTCCACTGACCTCAATTCTTCCATCACCGCTATATCATTGTTTCAAGATGTGGTTTATGTCTCGATATGCCTCTGAACAAAATCCCCCTTAAATATGCCTTCATAGTGTCCCAAACAATGTGTTGCTCTGCATTACCCTCTTTAAGCCTAATATATTCAGCAACCTCATCACCAGTCTTCCCCAGGTCTAGGAGTTGCAACCAAAAAGGATGAATCTTCCATCCCAACCCCGATTTATTCCCCTGGTCCTCAATTTGTAGTAGCACCACTAATGGACTGTGGTCCGACAAAACTCTTGCTAAATACTCCACCTCCTGTACCAAATTATCCATCCATTCACTTCTCAAGGCTACGTCTATACAGGACAAAGAGCTATATGTTGCCGAATAGCAGGAATAATAGTACTTATCTACATTGCGTACCCGCCATAGATCTAGCAAGACTATTTCCTTTAAATAGTTACTAAATGCGGTCTCATTCCCCTCACTCCTCAACAAAGAATGTCTTCCCTTATCCCAGTGGTCATTGACAATATTGGTTACATCACCCACTATAAGAATAGGAACCCCTACCCATTTACTAGATATTTCTAGAATTTCTTGCATCTTCTTCTCAGAGTATGGCTGAGGGATATATACAGACACAATGCATAATAGTCTATTGAAAATCTTACACATTACAAATACGTAGGCTGAGAACGTTGAGTGATACGCCTTCATCACCCATCTCTTCTGTAGCACACCTATTTTTTCACTAACCAGGTGTGTTTCCTGAATCACCGAGGGCCTCTGTTGCATAATATATTGCAATACTGCTGTTCGTCTCGTGTTATTAGATAGGCCTCTGACGTTTCAGCTAAAAATTTTAATCCATCCTCCCATCATAGTCAATGATATCAGTATTTCTTCTCCCTCCTGCTTTGGTCTCCGTTCCCCCCCCCCCCCCGATACCCTCCCCACTCCAACACCTACTGCCCCCCCGATTCCCCACTTAAAAACTCAACTTAAACTACCTCTCGAATGTCCCCAACCCTCTCCCCACATGAGCTTTAACAACCTTTTTTTTTAATACCTATACCGCCCTCTCTATACAAGAAATGGGAATACCTTTCCACAACCTAGCAGTTATGATGGTCCGAGATTTTAGACACTTTACTACTCTATCTGCAGAAAACGATACAAGTAATGTCACCAAAAATTACATGATATTTGAAGTAGGCCTATTCTTCCACATGAATAAGTGCTTCCTGCACCATTATGGTCTTCGGGTGGGGAAGATTCCCATGTACACGCTTATTCATGTGGAAGAACAGGCCTACTTCAAATATCGTGTATCTTTTGGTGACATTACTTGTATCGCTTTCTGCAGATGGAGAAGTTCTGTGATGACCCCTAAGTCCTTCCTTCACTATTATGGTTTTCAGGTGGAGAAGATTCCCATGTACACGCATATTCATGTGGAAGAACAGGCCTACTTCAAATATCGTGTAACTTTTGGTGACATTACTTGCATCGTTTTCTGCAGATGGAGAAGTTCTGTGATGACCCCTAAGTGCTTCCTTCACCATTATGGTTTTCGGGTGGGGAAGATCCCCAAGTATACGCTTATTCATGTGGAAGAACAGGCCTACTTCAAATATTGTGAATATTTTGGGGACATTACTTGTATCGTTTTCTGCAGAAGGAGAAGTTCAGTGATGACCCCTAAGTTCTTCCTTCACCATTATTGTCTTCAGGTGGGGAAGATCACAATGAACACGCTAATTCATGTGTAAGAACAGGCCTACTTCAAATATCGTGTAACTTATGGTGACATTACTTGTATCATTTTCTGCAGATGGAGAAGTTCTGTGATGACCCCCAAGTTCTTCCTTCACCATTATGGTCTTCGGGTGGGGAAGATCCCAATGTACACGCTTATTCATGTGGAAGAACAGGCCTACTTCAAATATCGTGTAACTTATGGTGACATTACTTGTATCATTTTCTGCAGATGGAGAAGTTCTGTGATGACCTCCAAGTTCTTCCTTCACTATTATGGTCTTCGGTGGGGAAGATCCCAATGTACACGCTTATTCATGTGGAAGAACAGGCCTACTTCAAATATCGTGTAACTTATGGTGACATTACTTGTATCATTTTCTGCAGATGGAGAAGTTCTGTGATGACCTCCAAGTTCTTCCTTCACTATTATGGTCTTCGGGTGGGGAAGATCCCAATGTACACGCTTATTCATGTGGAAGAACGGGCCTACTTCAAATATCGTGTAACATTTGGTGACATTACTTGTATCGTTTTCTGCAGATGGAGAAGTTCTGTGATGACCCCTAAGTGCTTCCTTCACCATTATTGTCTTTGGGTGGGGAAGATCTCCATGTACATGATTATTCATGTGTAAGAACAGGCCTACTTCAAATATCGTGTAACTTTCGGCGACATTACTTGTATCGTTTTCTGCAGATGGAGAAGTTCTGTGATGACCCCTAAGTGCTTCCTGCACCATTATGGTCTTCGGGTGGGAAAGATCCCCATGTACACGCTTATTCATGTGGAAGAACAGGCCTACTTCAAATATCGTGTAACTTTACTACTCTACTAGTTAACTCTCTACCTCTTTGTCTCTCACACCCAGAGATGACAGAATAAAATGCCTGTTGTGCTACCAAATACAACCATCATAAACATTTTCATCCTGCAGTACCAAAGGACAATTATCTTATAACTATTCAAATTTTACAATATTAATAGCAATTAACCTTCTAATAACCAGAGCCTTCTTCAGTGGGCCCCATCAACTCTGATACGTTTGCCATTCTGATCCAACCAATTTGTTGCCCTGAGGTGGGTAGTCTGAAAAAAGTGTACCCGTCCATTGGCTACGACCCTTAATTAGGCTGGATATAGCATTGACTAAGCCAAAGCCAGTCCCCAGTTTCCTCTTGACCTCTCCGAATTTCATCCTGAGCTTTTGAAATGCCGCGGAATAGTCTGGGTATACAGATATTCGGTTGCCATCAGATTCCATGACGCTTTACATATGGAGAGAGGAAGACGAGGACAAGTACAATATGTATGGACAATCGAGTCGTACAGGTACAGGAGAAACAGGCCCCTGCCACGAGGGCTCATAGTCTACGAGGGACGGGCAGGGAAATATTAGGAGGGGGGAAGTGCCGATCGTGGGACGGTGCGGTGAACGGGTCTCATTGTAAGTTGTAGGGCTTGTCTGAAGAGGTGAGTCTTCAGGTTTATTTTGAATTTTCCAAAGGTAGGCGAATGTCTGATGTGCTGGGGGAGAGAGTGATCGATTTAATACGTTATGCCATTTATCTGGTGAAAGTGAAATCTGGTAAGAGATCCACTGCACCAAATTCAATATAAAACTGTTGCATCCAATGGAGAAGTCAAAACCATAATCAGCATTTCCTCCTCACCCGAGCCGTTATCTGAAGGAATCTCCTCGTTCCTCTGCTCATCACCGCTCACATATTTCTCTTCTTTTACCATTATGTCTGGAGTGTTACAATGGTTCAGAACTTCATCCCCATTCACAAGCTGTGAAACAAATAGGATAAATGTGACCAGATACTTGGACAATAACAACAATAATAATAATCATCATCTATATTGCGCCAACATATTCCGCAGCGCTTCACAATTCAGAGGTTTATATTTAAACAATCACAAGAACCAGTTATTAGAAAATACAATACAAAAAAACAAATACAATACAATAATTAAAGCAAAATAATGACAGCCCTGCTCATGAGAGCTTACAATCTAACAATGAGATGGGGGTGACACAAAGTACAGGTGCTTATTTACAATGATGGTATAGTCAACTTGAGGAGATGGGGAACAGTTAGGACCAGTATAGGTGGTCACCACCCATTTTTTGTGATCCACTTGAGACCTGTGGAGCGGATAGGCTATGTCTAAATGACTTTGACTAGGGATCATGGTAGGCCGCCCTAAAAAAATATTTGTTTTTAGGGATTGCCTGAAACTATGTAAGTTGTGGATACACCTAATTTCTTGAGGTAGAGCATTCCAGAGAATTGGTGCAGCTCGGGAGAAGTCTTGGAGCCGGGAGTGGGAGGTTCGGATTAATACAGAAGTGAGTCTAAAGTCACTTCCAGAGCTAAGAGAACGGGTGGGGCGATAGACAGAGATGAGGAAGGAGAAGTAGGGGGGTGCTGCACTATGATGAGATTGTGGGTGAGAACAACCAGTTTGAATTGAATCCTGTAGTGTATAGGAAGCCAGTGCAGTGACTGGCACAGAGTGGATCCTATAGTGTATAGGCAGCAAGTGCAATGACTGGCACAGAGCGGACGTGTCTGAGTAACATCCGCTATATAGGTGATCCTGGCTGCTGCATTAAGGATGGACTGGAGAAGGAAGAGTCTAGTGTGGGGGAGGCCAACTAAAAGAGAATTACAATTGTCAAGGCGGGAGTGAATCAGGGCCACAGTGAGGGTTTTTGTGATTTCCAAAGTGAGAAAGGGTCAAATTCTAAAGATCTTCTTCAGGTGCAAGCAGCAAGAGCGGGAGAGATACTGCAGTAGGTGTGAGAGGATGGGTTCAGCAGTGCATGTAGTGTGACAAGAGGAAGAGAGGAGCCTGGAGACTTCTTCTTCTGTGACTGGAATGTGGAGAGTGAGCCGGAGGAAATGTAGGGAGAGGTAGGGGTAACAGGGATTTGAGGACAAATCACATGGAATGTAGAGATGACCAGAAAAGATTATTATACGGTTATTCCCCCGAAAAGCAAGTTATCCCCCATCCATTGTAGATTGGCGAGGGCGACTGCTGGGACACCCAGCCTATCCAGAGATACTGAGAATGCAGCTCTGCAGCTCCATAATGAGAAAGGGAAGGTGCTCATGCTCAGCTTCTGCTCTATTCATTGTCTATGGGACTGATGTAAATAGCTGAGCGCTGCACTTCACAGTCACATTGACAATGAATAAAGCGGAGGTTGAGCATGTGCACATTTGCTCTTTGTAGACTGGGCTGCAGAGCCACATTCTCGGGGTTACAGAGCCCCAATCTGAGGATCGATGGAGATCCCAGTGGTCAGAATATCTTGTTGTTTTGGGAATATCCCTTTAATCAGCAGGACGAGCAAAAATCACATTACAGCAAATAGCTGCACATCTTCCATATAAATCCACCGACCTGATCATCTGGTGAGCAGTCCTGAGGTCCGGGATGTCTCTCTGGTGTCGTCCTCTTACTGGTTCTTACTGTAGGAAACACATAAGGAAATGAATCCATTCTTTATATAGAAGTGATTTAGTGTTTGGCCACTTTGGGAAACTCCTTAAGAAATGCAATGATTGTAACAATTGTACTAATAAGTTTTATCAGACATTCTGCTGTTTTGGCTCCTTCTTACGACAGCCGTATCTTCTGATCACACACCGCTCCCGTCATTAATATGGAGGAGCCTGTGATCAGACACTCTGCATCCAGGACACAAGCGCCAATGCTGTGTGCTACAATGGAGGAAGCAGAGACGTCTCATCATCGGCCGCAGCCGTGACCAACAAACACATCACCGCTGCTGTTCTAGTGTTTGATGGCCAGAATCAAATGACCATGGAGCGAGCAGTGGGGGCTCAGGAAGGGGAATCTCACGGATTTTATTTCCTTCTGAAAGGTATTTTTCTAATTTTTCAGTGTCTTGTCTCCATTTCAAGATTTTCCTATAGCAGCCCCCCCCTCCCCATAACAGATGTGTGTATTTAGTGGTGTCTATTACCTGGTGATGTGCGGGGCTGGTGATCCTCCATCATGACGTCCTTGTACCGATCCTTGTGTCCTTCTAGATACTCCCACTCCTCCATGGAGAAATAGACGGCGACATCCTGACACCTTATAGGAACCTGACACATACAATGATCCCATTGTCATCCCCCGATCCCTTCATAGCGTTACTGTATAATGTCCCAGCATTCCCAGCACTGTCACCTCTCCAGTCAGCAGCTCAATCATCTTGTAGGTGAGTTCTAGGATCTTCTGCTCATTGATGTCCTCATGTATCCGCGGGTGCGGTGGAGACCCCGGGATTGGGCTCAGGGGTCCTCCCCATCCATCAGATACTGGGTCCTGACAGCGATCAGTAGGGGTCTTCTTCACCACTGTGTAATCCTGAGTATGGAGACACAGTAATAGATATCACTACAGACATGTTATTACAATAGAGGAGAATGATGTCAGAAATTGTGATGAGGTCACATCACCTCTCCAGTAATCCGGAAGAGGATCTCTAGGGTGATATTCAGTATACTCTCCACCATCTCTCCATCTCTGGATCTATCCATCCTTGACAGGTGAATCAGGAGAATTCTCTTATATAGAAGACTAGATGGTGGCCCGATTCTAAAGAATCGGGTAGTCTAGAATCTATATAGAGTTTATGTAGTAATAGGGGAGTGCTGTGAAATTAATTGTGTGTATACAGTCGGCTCAGTGGTTGGCACTGTATACGGTGGCTCAGTGGTATCACTGTATATGGTGGCTCAGTGGTTAGCACTGTATATGGTGGCTCAGTGGTTAGCACTGTATATGGTGGCTCAGTGGTTAGCACTGTATATGGCGGCTCAGTGGTTAGCAGAGTATACGGCGGCTCAGTGGTTAGCACTGTATATGGTGGCTCAGTGGTCAGCAGTGAGTGCGGTGGCTCAGTGGTTAGCAGTGAGTGCGGTGGCTCAGTGGTTAGCAGTGAGTGCGGCGGCTCAGTGGTTAGCACTGTATATGGTGGCTCAGTGGTTAGCAGTGAGTGCGGTGGGTCAGTGGTTAGCAGTGAGTGCGGTGGCTCAGTGGTTAGCAGTGAGTGGGGTGGCTCAGTGGTCAGCAGTGAGTGCGGTGGCTCAGTGGTCAGCAGTGAGTGGGGTGGCTCAGTGGTCAGCAGTGAGTGGGGTGGCTCAGTGGTCAGCAGTGAGTGGGGTGGCTCAGTGGTCAGCAGTGAGTGGGGTGGCTCAGTGGTCAGCAGTGAGTGGGGTGGCTCAGTGGTCAGCAGTGAGTGGGGTGGCTCAGTGGTCAGCAGTGAGTGGGGTGGCTCAGTGGTCAGCAGTGAGTGGGGTGGCTCAGTGGTCAGCAGTGAGTGGGGTGGCTCAGTGGTCAGCAGTGAGTGGGGTGGCTCAGTGGTCAGCAGTGAGTGGGGTGGCTCAGTGGTCAGCAGTGAGTGGGGTGGCTCAGTGGTCAGCAGTGAGTGGGGTGGCTCAGTGGTCAGCAGTGAGTGCGGTGGCTCAGTGGTCAGCAGTGAGTGCGGTGGCTCAGTGGTCAGCAGTGAGTGCGGTGGCTCAGTGGTCAGCAGTGAGTGCGGTGGCTCAGTGGTCAGCAGAGAGTGCGGTGGCTGAGTGGTCAGCAGAGAGTGCGTTGGCTCAGTGGTCAGCAGTGAGTGCAGCACAGGCTGGAGGGGGCAGAGGAGGGAGGAGGCAGAGGACGGAGGAGGCAGAAACTGGAGGGGTTAGAGGAGGGAGGGGTCAGAGGAGGGAGGGGTCAGAGGAGGGAGGGGTCAGAGGAGGGAGGGGTCAGAGGAGAGCGGAGGCTGGGGGGCACAGGAGAGCGGAGGCTGGGGGGCAGAGGAGAGCGGAGGCTGGGGGGCAGAGGAGAGCGGAGGCTGGGGGGCAGAGGAGAGCGGAGGCTGGGGGGCAGAGGAGAGCGGAGGCTGGGGGGGCAGAGGAGAGCGGAGGCTGGGGGGGCAGAGGAGAGCGGAGGCTGGGGGGGCAGAGGAGAGCGGAGGCTGGGGGGGCAGAGGAGAACGGAGGCTGGAGGGCTGAACACTCACTGGGCTGTCGGCGGTTCCGGAGGCCGGCCCCAGAGTGCGGGCGGGGCTAGCTCCGTGATGGAGGAGAGTCACCGGGTGTGTGGAGAGAGCGGCAGGACTGGGAGCGGTGGCGGCGGAGGCCGCACACCGGAGTGTGGGCCGGTCCGGGCCGGTTCCCGCATGTTGGTGGGCACACAGCAGGCTGTGTGCGGAGCCAGTGGCGGGATGGCGGTCCCTGATGGAGAGTGGGCGGTGAGCTGCAGGGCTGTGGGCCGGATGTGGGTGGGCGCAGACGGGGCTCTGTGCAGGGACTGTGGCGGGATAAGGGGGAGTGGTGGCGCTTTAGCGCCCACCGCAAGGCGCTGTGCCATTTTGACAGCGGCTCACGGTGAGCGCTATGCGCTCACCGCTCGTGAGTCTGGTACTTCCGGTTCCGGTCTTTGACACAGGGCGCAAGCCATCACGGAAGTTGAGCGGATTGGCGGGAAGTGGCCTTCGGGTTTTATATATAAGATATATATATAGCAGTACGATGGTATATGGCGGTAGATTATAGTAAATGTATAGCAGCACTATAGTATATGGCGGTACATTACAGTACATGTATAGCAGCACTATGGTATATGGCTGTACATTATAGCACATGTATAGCAGCACTATGGTATATGGCAATACTGCGGTGACCGCGGTCCCCCACTCCTCCTGGCCCCCGGTCGTCCACAGTAAAAATAAAAAAATCCTCAGTGAGGATACTCACCTGTGCGGCGGCTCGCTCCACCTCGGCCTTGTAGGTCCTACAGGCCTTTAGGACCTGTAGTTGCCTGGGCAAGCGATCAGCTAAGGAGGGGAGGGGGGGGCAGGATTGTGTTGGGGGGGCAGAATGGAGCGAGTGGGGCAGGATGGAGCGAGCGGGTCAGGATGTAGCGGGAAGGGGGGACAGGATGGAGACGGCAGGGCAGGATGGTGGTGGGGGAGGGGTAGGATGTAGGCGGCGGGGCAGGATGTTGGCGGGGGGTGAGAATGGTGATGGGGGTGCGGGATGGAGTCGGGGGGGCAGGATGGATAGGGGGGGGCAGGATGGATAGGGTTGGCAGGATGGATAGGGGGGGGCAGGATGGATAGGGGGGGCAGGATGGATAGGGGGGGGCAGGATGGATAGGGGGGGCAGGATGGATAGGGGGTGGCAGGATGGATAGGGGGGGGGCAGGATGGATAGGGGGTGGCAGGATGGATAGGGGGTGGCAGGATGGATAGGGGGGGGCAGGATGGATAGGGGGGGGCAGGATGGATAGGGGGGGGCAGGATGGATAGGGGGGGCAGGATGGATAGGGGGGGCAGGATGGATGGGGGGGGCAGGATGGATAGGGGGGGGCAGGATGGATAGGGGGGGGCAGGATGGATAGGGGGGGGCAGGATGGATAGGGGGGGGCAGGATGGATAGGGGGGGGCAGGATGGATAGGGGGGGGCAGGATGGATAGGGGGGGCAGGATGGATAGGGGGTGCAGGATGGAGGCGCTCCTCCTGACCCCCTCCGCTCCGCGCAGCACCCGTCCCTCTGGGCCTCCAGTCTCTGTGGCGTCAGTGGTCAGAGCAGGGTAATAGCGGGGGTCAGTGGTCAGAGCAGGGGTTAGTGGGCAGAGTGATTGGGCAGAGCAGGGGTCAGTGGGCACAGTCAGTAGGCACAGCAGGGGTTAGTGGGAAAAATCAGTGGGCAGAGCAGGGGTGAGTGGGCACAGTCAGTGAGCAGAGCAGGGGTCAGCGGGCAGAGCGGGGGTGAGTGGGCAGAGCAGGGTTTAGTGGGCATAGCAAGGGTTATTGGGCACAGTCAGTGGGCAGAGCAGGGGTCAGTGGGCAGAGTGAGTGGGCAGAGAAGGGTCAGTGGGTAGAGCATGGGTGAGTGGGCACGGTCAGTGGGCAGAGCAGGGGTCAGTGGGCATGGTGAAAGGGCGAGAGCGGGGGGTGTGAGTGAACAGAGGGTGGTCAGTGGGCAGGGTGAGTGGTAAAAGCAGGGGCGAGTGGGCAGAGCGGGGGTGAGTGGGCAGAGCGGGAGTAAATGAGCAGAGCAGGGTCAGTAGGCAGTGTGAGGGGTCAGTGGGCAAAGCATGGTCAGTGGGCAGTGTGAGGGGTAAGTGGGTATAGCATGTTCAGTGGGCAGTGTGAGGCGTGAGTGGGCAGTGTGAGGGGTCAGTGGGCAGAGCAGGGTCAGTGTGAGGGGTGGAGAGGGCAGAGCAGGGTCAGTGGGGCATGTGAGGGGTCAGTGGGCAGAGCAGGGTGAGTGGGCAGTGTGAGTGGTCAGTGAGCAGAGCAGGGTCAGTGGGGCGTGTGAGGGGTCAGTGGGCAGAGCAGGGTGAGTGGGCAGTGTGAGTGGTCAGTGAGCAGAGCAGGGTCAGTGGGCAGAGCAGGGTGAGTGGGCATTGAGGGGTCAGTGGGCAGAGCATGTTCAGTGTGCAGAGGAGGGTCAGTGGGCAGTGTGAGGGGTCAGTGGGCTGAGCAGGGCGAGTGGGCAGAGCAGGGTCAGTGAGGGGTCAGTGGGGAGAGGATGGTCAGTGGGCAGAGCAGGGTCAGTGTGAGGGGTCAGTGGGCAGTGAGGGGTGAGTGGGCAGAGCAGGATGAGTGGCCAGTGTGAGGGGTCAATGGGCCGAGCAGGGTGAGTGGGCAGAGCATGGTCAGTGGGCATAGTGGGGGTGAGTGGGCAGAGAGGGGGTGAGTGGGGGTGAGTGGGCAGAGCAGGGTGAGTGGGCAGAGTGGGTGAGGGGGCAGAGTTTGGGGGTGAGTGGGCAGAGTGGGGGTCAGTGGTCAGAGTGGGGGTGAGTGGGCAGAGCAGGGTCAGAGAGAGGGTCAGTGTGCAGAGTGGGGGTGAGGGGGCAGAGAGGGGTTCAGGGGGAAGAGTAGGGGGGTGAGTGGTCAGAGTGGGGGTGAGTGGTCAGAGTGGGGGTCAGTGGTCAGAGTGGGGGTCAGTGGTCAGAGTGGGGGGTCAGTGGGCAGAGCAGGGACAGAGTGGGGGTCAGTGTGCAGAGTGGGGGTGAGTGGGCAGAGTTGGGGGGTGAGTGGGCAGAGTTGGGGGGTGAGTGGGCAGAGTTGGGGGGTGAGTGGGCAGAGTTGGGGGGTGAGTGGGCAGAGTTGGGGGGTGAGTGGGCAGAGTTGGGGGGTGAGTGGGCAGAGTGAGGGTCAGTGGTCAGAGTGGGGGTGAGTGGGCAGAGTGAGGGTCAGTGGTCAGAGTGGGGGTGAGTGGGCAGGGTCAGAGTGTGGGTCAGTGGTCAGAGTGGGGGTGGGTGGGCAGAGCAGGGTCAGAGTGGGGGTCAGTGGTCAGAGTGGGGGTGAGTGGGCAGAGCAGGGTCAGGGTCAGAGTGGGGGTCAGTGGTCAGAGTGGGGGTGAGTGGGCAGAGCAGGGTCAGAGTGGGGGTCAGTGGGCAGATCGTGGGTCAGTGTGCAGCGCAGGGGGATGAATAGGCAGAGGAAGTTAGATCGGGACAGGACCTTTGATGACGTCACGGTCATGTGATCTGTGACTCCACCCATCATCGTGACGTCATCAAAGGTCCTCAAGCAGGATGAAGAGAGATCGCGTGTGGTTGGAGGGAGCTGTGGTAAGGGGGGGGGTGACCGGACAGTGGAGGGGGTCTGTGCTGAGAGGCGGGGGGTGACCGGAGAGTGGAGGGGGGCGATCGGGGAGCGGAGGGGCAGTGGTGATAGGCTGGGGGTGACCGGACAGTGGAGGGCGGCTATGGTGACAGGCAGGGGGCTGATGGGGCAGCGGGGGGAAGGCAGTGGAGGATGGCTATGGTGACAGGCAGGGGGTGATGGGGCAGCGGGGGCTGTGTGCAGGGCCGGTGACGGGATAACGGCGAGTGGTGGCGCTTTAGCGCCCACTGCGAGGCGCTGTGCCATTTTGACAGCGGCTCGCGGTGAGCGCTGCTCACCGCTCGTGGGTCTGCTACTTCCGTTTCCGGTCTTTGTCACAGGAGGGAGGCCGTCACGGAAGTTGAGCGGATAGACCGGAAGTGGCCTTCGGGTTTTATATATAAGATATCAGCCGAGAGGATCCGATATTGTAGACACCTGAATCAGAAGGTGATCCCATGTAAGATCCTAAAGAATCCTATATAATAATACAATTACTGGGGATAATAAGGGGATGGGATATCACTATATAATAATACAATTACTGGGATAATAAGGGGATGGGATATCACTATATAATAATACAATTACTGGGAATAATAAGGGGATGGGATATCACTATATAATAATACAATTACTGGGGATAATAAGGGGATGGGATATCACTATATAATAATACAATTACTGGGATAATAAGGGGATGGGATATCGCTATATAATAATACAATTACTGGGATAATAAGGGGATGGGATATCACTATATAATAATACAATTACTGGGGATAATAAGGGGATGGGATATCACTATATAATAATACAATTACTGGGGATAATAAGGGGATGGGATATCACTATATAATAATACAATTACTGGGGATAATAAGGGGATGGGATATCACTATATAATAATACAATTACTGGGGATAATAAGGGGATGGGATATCACTATATAATAATACAATTACTGGGGATAATAAGGGGATGGGATATCACTATATAATAATACAATTACTGGGGATAATAAGGGGATGGGATATCACTATATAATAATACAATTACTGGGGATAATAAGGGGATGGGATATCACTATATAATAATACAATTACTGGGGATAATAAGGGGATGGGATATCACTATATAATAATACAATTACTGGGATAATAAGGGGATGGGATATCACTATATAATAATACAATTACTGGGATAATAAGGGGATGGGATATCACTATATAATAATACAATTATTGGGATAATAAGGGGATGGGATATCACTATATAATAATACAATTACTGGGGATAATAAGGGGATGGGATATCACTATATAATAATACAATTACTGGGATAATAAGGGGATGGGATATCACTATATAATAATACAATTACTGGGGATAATAAGGGGATGGGATATTACTATATAATAATACAATTACTGGGATAATAAGGGGATGGGATATCACTATATAATAATACAATTACTGGGGATAATAAGGGGATGGGATATCACTATATAATAATACAATTACTGGGATCATAAGGGGATGGGATATCACTATATAATAATACAATTACTGGGGATAATAAGGGGATGGGATATCGCTAGGACATGCTGTCTCTTAGTGATCAGCGGGGATCTGAGCTCTGGATCCTCCACTGATCCTGAGAGTCGCGGCTCTGATCACTGCTGCGTCCCCTTCACTGTTTCTCTGCACAGCGGCTCCAACCACCAGACTCAATAAACAGTAAACTGGGACCCAGCACTACACCCGGAGTGTAACCCCCTTATTCTTAGGATCAGTAGGTGGTCACCACCCAACAATTATTTAAGGGTTCCATTTTTTTACTATGTGAACAGATGTGCTTGGGGCATAAATTTGTTACAGTAACACATCAGTATTACAGGTTCTCCTCCTGCACAGTTCTGCTCATTATATAATGGCCACTGATGTGACCAAACATGTCCATCAGCTTCCTCCAATTGAATGCACATGTGAAAGCTGCATTTCTATTAGAGGAGACTGATGGACACCTCTATCTACAGCCATTATAAGGACAGAACTCACTCACTGCGCTCACCACTCTGCCCACGGCGCTGCGCTCACCACTCTGCCTACGCCACCGCGCAGTGCTCACCACTCTGCCCGAGCCACCGCGCAGTGCTAACCACTGAGCCACCGAGCAGTGCTAACCACTGAGCCACCGAGCAGTGCTAACCACTGAGCCACCGCGCAGTGCTAACCACTGAGCCACCGCGCAGTGCTAACCACTGAGCCACCGCGCAGTGCTAACCACTGAGCCACCGCGCAGTGCTAACCACTGAGCCACCGCGCAGTGCTAACCACTGAGCCACCGCGCAGTGCTAACCACTGAGCCACCGCGCAGTGCTAACCACTGAGCCACCGTATACTCAGCTACCCACAAAGCCGCCTGTATACACAGAATTCATTTCACCGCACCGTAACTATTAGTAAATAAATTATATATAGATTCTAGACTACCCGATTCATTAGAATCAGGCCGCCTTCTAGTTAAAGAAAAAAATGCAAAACTTTTTATTTGTATCAGTGAATTTTTTACAGATTTTTAAAGTTTTAATAAAGCGCGAATTTTGGCCTGGTATGGCTTTACATTTTCTATTATATCTCGGGCTAGAAATAAGATTGGCAGAGGAGGGGTCATGTGACTGCAGGGGGGTCATTCCATGTCAAGTGATCCAAAAATGAATATTTTTTTTCCCTGACGTCTTCAGATTTTTTTTTTCTTTCTATATGAAGTACAACTTTAGTTAATTACAAAAAATAAAGTTTTGAATTTTTCTCTTCATCAGTTAATTTTTTTACAGATTTTTAAAGTTTTTTAAAAAAAGTGTGAATTTTGGCCTGGTATGGCTTTACATTTTCTATCGTATCTCGGGCTAGAAATAAGATAGAGAAACAAAATAAACACCATTCTACTTAGAACTGTCCAGGGTTTCACCAGATATGTCACAAGAGAATCTTTGTTAATTTTTTACCCATGCGAACGAAAAAGCAGAATTTTAAAACTCATTTCTGAAAAATCAGCATAATTTAAATATTTCAAAAACTACCCATTATATATTATAGCGTCAATTTGAAAATCTTGAATTCAGATCTGTTCAGCCTGTGGTCTAAAAGTGTGGGGTCTCTATTCACCAAATAATCCACGATTTTTAGACATTACAGTATTATTTTGATATGTTACAGCTTAAAAGCAGGAGAGGACATATAGGAGAAAGCTTTGTTAGGGCTCAACCTGAGAATGAGCAATATTGTATTGAATATTGTACAAACCAGGACTACGAAGAGGAGGAGAGTTTGTTAAAACATCGGTTACAGGAAGCAGAACCCATCAAAGGGACTCAGTAATACGGCACTTTCATTTTATGTAGTGAAACAGAAAAAAAAAAAGCAAGGATTTTTTCATTCAGCAAAGACAGTGAAGTCCATGAGGTGGTAGAAGGCGGCACAAGATTGGCGATGGATGACATAACTGGCTATGTGACCTGTGAATATGATTGGCGCTGGTGGCAGCTACTGTACTCTCCAAAGATTGTGAAAAAGTCAGATAGTAACTCAGTGACAAGCCGTGCCTACGGTGACACAAAAGGAAATGGCGATTGCTAGTAAGCGCTTATGGACAAGATTACATTTCACCCACTTAAAAGGGACAAATTGATGATAAAAATCCACTTTAAAAACGTACTATTGTTTGATTAGTTCATATTTTATAGAACGATGATTTAACCACTGTACTATTCTTATTAAACACTTCATAAATGACATGTTTAGTGATATAATAGTAAACAAATTTACATGTATAAATAGGGGTTAACATTTTTGGTTCTTTTAATCTTGTTTAATCACGCTGGATGATATGATCACCTTTTTTCTTTTGGTTTGTTCAATGCATTCCGGTTGAACATGCTGAGCGTTGTATTCTGATGATTAAGATATATTTATCCTGGCACTTACGGGATTTGTGTTTCTTTTTTTGTTGCATATAAATGTTTTATTCAATAAGTTGTAATAACTCATACAACCATAAAATAAAAAATATATAAATTTTTCAGGTCCCAAGTTGAATCTCTGCACAAATATAACCAAGAACACAACACACAGGTAACACACACACAGTAACACACAGGTAACACACACACAAGGAACACATACACAAGTAACACACACACAAGTAACACACAGGTAACACACACACACAAGTAACACACAGACATTTTTTCACAATTTTCAAACTAACATTTATTTCACATTTGCGTATCAAAATTTTGAATTTGATTTTCCCAAGCAAAATATAAAAAAACAGTCTGGTGACATATCAAAGAAAGCCGTTACCATTCTGAGTAAAATGATGCCTCTCCCATTTCATATCTTATTTCTAGCCCGAGATAAAAAAATGTAAAAGCCATACAAGGCCAAAATTCGCACTTTTTTAAAACTTTAAATATCTGTAAAAAATTAACTGATTAAGAAAAAAATTCAAAACTTTTAATTTGTAATTAACTAAAGTAGTACTTCAAATAGAAAGAAAATAAAAAAAAAAAATCTAAAGATATCGGGTCAAAAAAAAAATTCATATTTAGATCACTTGATATGGAATGACCCATTGACGATATTAATAGTAAAATATTTTAAAATATGATCCCATCGTGATCCCAACTTGAAATTTGGTACAGATGTGGCTAAGAGCACAGCAGACATATGGGCAGTTTTTCAAATATTTAAATTATGCCGATTTTTCGAAAATGCATTTTAAAATTTTGCATTTGCGATCGCATGGGTAAAATATTAACAAAGATCCTCTTGTGACATATCTGGTAAAAGCCTGGACAGTTCTGAGTAAAATGGTTTTTATTTTGTTTCTCTATCTTATTTCTAGCCCGAGATACGATAGAAAATGTAAAGCCATACAAGCCAAAATTCACACTTTTTAAAAAACTTTAAAAATCTGTAAAAAATTAACTGAAAATTAACACTTTTTTTTGTAATTAACTAAAGTTGTTCTTCATATAGAAAAAAAAATAAAAAAAATCTGAAGACGTCAGGGAAAAAAAATATTCATTTTTGGATCACTTGACATGGAATGACCCCTCTGCAGTCACATGACCCCTCCTCTGCCCCCAATATACAGTGTGACACACAGGCCCCTGCAGTCACATGACCCCTCCTCTGCCCCAATATACAGTGTGACACACAGGCCCCTGCAGTCACATGACCCCTCCTCTGCCCCAATATACAGTGTGACACACAGGCCCCTGCAGTCACAAGACCCCTCCTCTGCCCCCAATATACAGTGTGACACACAGGCCCCTGTAGTCACATGACCCCTCCTCTGCCCCCAATATACAGTGTGACACACAGGCCCCTGAAGTCACATGACTCCTCCTCTTCCCCCAATATACAGTGTGACACACAGGCCCCTGCAGTCACATGACCCCTCCTCTGCCCCCAATATACAGTGTGACACACAGGCCCCTGCAGTCACATGACCCCTCCTCTGCCCCAATATACAGTGTGACACACAGGCCCCTGCAGTCACATGACCCCTCCTCTGCCCCCAATATACAGTGTGACACACAGGCCCCTGCAGTCACATGACCCCTCCTCTGCCCCCAATATACAGTGTGACACACAGGCCCCTGTAGTCACATGACCCCTCCTCTGCCCCAATATACAGTGTGACACACAGGCCCCTGCAGTCACATGACTCCTCCTCTTCCCCCAATATACAGTGTGACACACAGGCCCCTGCAGTCACATGACCCCTCCTCTGCCCCCAATATACAGTGTGACACACAGGCCCCTGAAGTCACATGACTCCTCCTCTTCCCCCAATATACAGAGTGACACACAGGCCCCTGCAGTCACATGACCCCTTCTCTGCCCCAATATACAGTGTGACACAGAGGCCCCTGCAGTCACATGACCCCTCCTCTGCCCCAATATACAGTGTGACACACAGGCCCTTGTAGTCACATGACCCCTCCTCTGCTCCAATATACAGTGTGACACACAGGCCCCTGCAGTCACATGACCCCTCCTCTGCCCCAATATACAATGTGACTCACAGGCCCCTGCAGTCACATGACCCCTCCTCTGCCCCCAATATACAGTGTGACACACAGGCCCCTGCAGTCACATGACCCCCTCCTCTGCCCCAATATACAGTGTGACACAGAGGACCCTGCAGTCACATGACCCCTCCTCTGCCCCCAATATACAGTGTGACACACAGGCCCCTGCAGTCACATGACCCCTCCTCTGCCCCCAATATACAGTGTGACACAGAGGCCCCTGCAGTCACATGACCCCTCCTCTGCCCCCAATATACAGTGTGACACACAGGCCCCTGCAGTCACATGACCCCTCCTCTGCCCCCAATATACAGTGTGACACACAGGCCCCTGCAGTCACATGACCCCTCCTCTGCCCCCAATATACAGTGTGACACACAGGCCCCTGCAGTCACATGACCCCTCCTCTGCCCCAATATACAGTGTGACACAGAGGCCCCTGCAGTCACATGACCCCTCCTCTGCCCCCAATATACAGTGTGACACAGAGGCCCCTGCAGTCACATGACCCCTCCTCTGCTCCCAATATACAGTGTGACACACAGGCCCCTGCAGTCACATGACCCCTCCTCTGCCCCCAATATACAGTGTGACACACAGGCCCCTGCAGTCACATGACCCCTCCTCTGCCCCCAATATACAGTGTGACACACAGGCCCTGCAGTCACATGACTCCTCCTCTGCCCCCAATATACAGTGTGACACACAGGCCCCTGCAGTCACATGACCCCTCCTCTGCTCCAATATACAGTGTGACACACAGGCCCCTGCAGTCACATGACCCCTCCTCTGCCCCCAATATACAGTGTGACACAGAGGACCCTGCAGTCACATGACCCCCTCCTCTGCCCCCAATATACAGTGTGACACACAGGCCCCTGCAGTCACATGACCCCTCCTCTGCCCCCAATATACAGTGTGACACACAGGCCCCTGCAGTCACATGACCCCTCCTCTGCCCCCAATATACAGTGTGACACACAGGCCCCTGCAGTCACATGACCCCTCCTCTGCCCCCAATATACAGTGTGACACACAGGCCCCTGCAGTCACATGACCCCTCCTCTGCCCCCAATATACAGTGTGACACACAGGCCCCTGCAGTCACATGACCCCTCCTCTGCCCCAATATACAGTGTGACACAGAGGCCCCTGCAGTCACTTGACCCCTCCTCTGCCCCCAATATACAGTGTGACACACAGGCCCCTGCAGTCACATGACCCCTCCTCTGCTCCAATATACAGTGTGACACACAGGCCCCTGCAGTCACATGACCCCTCCTCTGCCCCAATATACAGTGTGACACACAGGCCCCTGCAGTCACATGACCCCTCCTCTGCCCCCAATATACAGTGTGACACACAAGCCCCTGCAGTCACATGACCCCTCCTCTGCCCCCAATATACAGTGTGACACACAGGCCCCTGCAGTCACATGACCCCTCCTCTGCTCCCAATATACAGTGTGACACACAAGCCCCTGCAGTCACATGACCCCTCCTCTGCCCCAATATACAGTGTGACACACAGGCCCCTGCAGTCACATGACCCCTCCTCTGCTCCCAATATACAGTGTGACACACAAGCCCCTGCAGTCACATGACCCCTCCTCTGCCCCAATATACAGTGTGACACACAGGCCCCTGCAGTCACATGACCCCTCCTCTGCCCCCAATATACAGTGTGACACACAGGCCCCTGCAGTCACATGACCCCTCCTCTGCTCCAATATACAGTGTGACACACAGGCCCCTGCAGTCACTTGACCCCTCCTCTGCCCCCAATATACAGAGTGACACACAGGCCCCTGCAGTCACATGACCCCTCCTCTGCCCCCAATATACAGTGTGACACAGAGGCCCCTGCAGTCACATGACCCCTCCTCTGCCCCAATATACAGTGTGACACACAGGCCCCTGCAGTCACATGACCCTCCTCTGACCCTAATATACAGTGTGACACACAAGCCCCTGCAGTCACATGACCCCTCCTCTGCCCCCAATATACAGTGTGACACACAGGCCCCTGCAGTCACATGACCCCTCCTCTGCTCCCAATATACAGTGTGACACACAGGCCCCTGCAGTCACATGACCTCCTCTGTCAAACCTGTATATATTAGTGTTCGTAACAACCTTCCTGAATAATGACCTCGTCAGTAGGATGGTCAGCCTGTCTAAGTGGACAGTAACCTGTCCTTCGGTGAGTCCTCAGAAACGTATGCTGTAGTGAAGCCACGCCCTGTAGTAATTGGCAGCCGTCGTTGGGTGGCCCGCCCTGTGTAGAGTATCCCGCCGTAGTGCTGAGTTGTGACAGTCCCACAGTAATGGCCCTGAGTGAGCGGCACCCACCTGAGCTAATGTTAGGTGAGTGAGCAGCTCCGTGTAATGGTAAGTCCTGTGTACGGCCTGTGTATGGATCATGTAGGAGGCACCTGTAGTAATGTAGTCGAGTGGGGGCAGCCCTGTAAGTATGGTAGTGCTGTACCGTGAGTGGGCAGCCCTGTAGTAATGGGTATGCTGTAGTACATTGTTAGTCTGTAGTGAGGGGCAGCCCTGTAGTAATGGGTAGTGCTGTAGTGAGGGGCAGCCCTGTAGTAATTGTAGGTAGTGGGGCAGCCTGTAGTTGGTATGAGTGGCGCCCTGTAGTAATGGTAGTCTGTAGTGAGGGGCAGCCCTGTAGTAATAGGTAGTAGTAGGGCAGCCCTGTAGTAATGGTAGTGCTGTAGTGAGGGGCAGCCCTGTAGTAATTGTAGTCCTGTAGTGAGGGCAGCCCTGTAGTAATGTAGTGTTAGTGAGGGGCAGCCCTGTAGTAATGGAGTCCTGTAGTGAGGGGCAGCCCTGTAGTAATAGGTAGTGAGGGGCAGCCCTGTAGTAATGGTAGTCTGTAGTGAGGGCAGCCCTGTAGTAATGTAGTCCTGTAGTAGGGGTCAGTCCTGTAGTAATGGTAGTGCCTGTAGTGAGGGGCAGCCCTGTAGATAGGTAGTGAGGGGCAGCCTGTATAATGTAGTCTGTAGTGAGGGCAGCCCTGTAGTAATTGTAGTCTGTAGTGAGGGGCAGCCCTGTAGTAATGGTAGTGCTGTAGTGAGGGCAGCCCTGTATAGAGGTGTAGTGGAGGTATGATCTGTAGTGGGCACCTGTAGTAATGTAGTGAGGGGGCAGCCCTGTAGTAATAGGTGTAGTGAGGGGCAGCCCTGTAGTAAGGTAGTGCGTAGTGAGGGCAGCCCTGTAGTAATGTAGTCTGTAGTGAGGGGCATCCTGTAGTAATGTAGTGCGATAGGGCAGCCCTGTAGTAATGGTAGTCCTGTAGTAGGGGCAGCCCTGTAGTAATGGTATCCTGTAGTAATGGTAGTCCTGTAGTAGTAGTGTGAGGGGCAGCCCTGTAGTAATGGTAGTCGCTGTAGTGATGGTGGCAGTCCTGTAGTAATGGATATGCTGTAGTTAGGGGCAGCCCTGTAGTAATTGTAGTCCTGTAGTAGGGGCAGCCCTGTAGTAATGGGTAGTGCTGTAGTGAGGGGCAGCCCTGTGTAATGGTAGTGATGACAGTATAATGTAGGTTAGCCTGTAGTAAGTAGTCCGTAGTGACAGCCTGAGTAGTGGAGCAGCCTGTAGTAATTGTAGTCCTGTAGTGAGGGCAGGCCTGTAGAATGTTAGGCAGCCTGTAGTAATGGTAGTGCTGTAGTAGGGGCAGCCTGTAGTAATGTAGTGTAGGGGCGCCTGTAGTAATGGTAGTCTGTAGTAGTGGAGCTTAGTGATCCTGTATGAGGGGCAGCCCTGTAGTAATATGTAGCCTGAGTGAGGTCAGCCCTGTAGTAATAGGTAGTGTGAGGGGCAGCCCTGTAGTAATGGGTAGTGCTGTATGAGGGCAGCCCTGTAGTAATGTAGTCCTGTAGTGAGGGGCAGCCTGTAGTAATGGATAGTGCTGTAGTAGGGCAGCCCTGTAGTAATTGTAGTCTGTAGTGAGGGCAGCCCTGTAATAGTAGTGAGGGCAGCCCTGTAGTAATGGTAGTGCTGTAGTGAGGGGCAGCCCTGTAGTAATGTAGTCTGTAGTGAGGGGCAGCCCTGTAGTAATGTAGTCCTGTAGTAGGGGCAGCCCTGTAGTAATGTAGTAGACCTGTAGTAATTGGAGTCTGTAGTAGGGGCAGCCCTGTAGTAAATGTGGAGTCCTGTAGTAATGGGTAGTGCTGTAGTGAGGGCAGCCCTGTAGTAATTGTAGTGCTGTAGTGAGGGCAGCCTGTAGTATGGATGCTGTAGTAATAGTAGTAGGGGCAGCCCTGTAGTAATTGTAGTCCTGTAGTGAGGGCAGCCTGTAGTATGATAGTTGTAGTGAGGGGCAGCCCTGTAGTAATTGTAGTCCTGTAGTGAGGGGCAGCCCTGTAGTAATGGTATGTGTAGTAGGGCAGCCCTGTAGTAATGGGTAGTGCTGTAGTGAGGGCAGCCCTGTAGTAATGGTAGTCCTGTAGTGAGGGGCAGCCCTGTAGTAATGTATGCTGTAGTGAGGGGCAGCCCTGTAGTAATGGTAGTGCTGTAGTGAGGGGCAGCCCTGTAGTAATGGATAGTGCTGTAGTGAGGGGCAGCCCTGTAGTAATGGGTAGTGCTGTAGTGAGGGGCAACCCTGTAGTAATGGGTAGTGCTGTAGTGAGGGGCAGCCCTGTAGTAATGGATAGTGCTGTAGTGAGGGGCAGCCCTGTAGTAATGGATAGTGCTGTAGTTAGGGGCAGCCCTGTAGTAAATCGTAGTCCTGTAGTGAGGGGCAGTCCTGTAGTAATGGATAGTGCTGTAGTTAGGGGCAGCCCTGTAGTAAATCGTAGTCCTGTAGTGAGGGGCAGCCCTGTAGTAAAGGGTAGTCCTGTAGTGAGGGGCAGCCCTGTAGTAATAGGTAGTGAGGGGCAGCCCTGTAGTAATAGGTAGTGAGGGGCAGTCCTGTAGTAATTGTAGTCCTGTAGTGAGGGGCAGTCCTGTAGTAATGGATAGTGCTGTAGTTAGGGGCAGCCCTGTAGTAAATCGTAGTCCTGTAGTAATGGGTAGTGCTGTAGTGAGGGGCAGCCCTGTAGTAATGGGTAGTGCTGTAGTCTTCAATGTGTTTTTATTTCAATAACAAAGTTCACGGTAAACAAATTACAATACAAACAGATGGTATAAGGAGGGGGGGGGGGGGGTAGAAGGAACCTTTTCTCTTGCGCCAAACTGATCCCCAAGAGTGTTAAAAAAAGTAAAAGTGAAAGTGTTCAAAGTCTCAAAATTATGACATACAAGAGTGGACTTGTTGCTGATCATGTTTCCGCAGCTGGGGAGTAGCCGGGGCTCATATGTCAGGTCAGTACGTATCCGACATTCTAGGAGGATCCACATATCACATACAGATGACAAGGATTGTAACAATTAAACCAAGAATGGGTGGAATAGGGGAGGGTCGGACCAAGGAGGGGGGTGGAAGCGTAGGGGGGGGGGAGAGAGGGGGGGGGAGGGGAGGAATGAGAGGAAAGCAAGAATAAGTGCGCAGAGTCAGAGAAGCCAATAGTTTAGAGGGGAGGGGAGCGGGGCCAGCGGAAAGTAGCAGAAGAAAGCAGGAGCCGGAGGGTAGGCAATGTCGGTCTAAGTTAAAGTGCCTTCCTTGCCTACGTCTCCTTGCCAGTCCCCCCGCGTAGCCTCAGGGAGGGGGGGGGATGGCCGCCGGGTGGGTAGCCCAAAGGGCCCACGCATCTGAGACATAACGCCGTCTCGGGGCGTCCAATGCCAGGTGGTATTCGTGAGAAAATATTATGTTGAGTTTTTTAGTAAGATCTCCCAGATTCGGAGGGGCTGCATTTTTCCAAGCCGCTGCTATGCATAACCTAGCTGCAATGAGCACATAGGAGATTGCATGCCTCGTCACAGGCGGAAAACTTTCTGCTCCAATGTGTAATACTGCCAGTTGAGGGGTTAAGGGAATGCTCGTATCAGTAATCTCCCCCACCAGGCCAGACACTAATACCCAAAATTGGGAAATTTTAGGGCATCCCCACCATATGTGGGCCAGGTCTCCCTTCTGGCCACACTGTCTCCAGCAGAGTGACGAAGAGCCCTTTGCCAGTTTGGCCAACCTTGTGGGGGTGATATACCACCGAAGGTGTATTTTTTTTAAGGATTCCAAATGGTTGATGCACTTTGTAGCCTGCATCACGCACCTAATCGCTCCCTCCCACTCATCATCATCAGCCTCAAATCCCAGGTCTCTCTCCCAAGAGGTCATGTTGGGAAGTTTCACGGGGAGTCGTGAGTCACGAGTTCCCCATAAATCAGGGAGAAACCCTTCGGGGGATTATTTTCGGCCAGAAGATAACGTTGGAATGGAGAAGGGGCGGGTTGTTTAAGAGCGTGTGTGCATGCATTTGAATTCACAAAGTGCCTCACCTGAGAGTATAGCAAAAAGGAGTTACGTAAGAACTGAGAGTCTTTGCTGAAGGTGTCAAAAGCGACTAGTCTACCGTCCTTCACCAGGTCTCCCAGGGAGAGGACTCCCGATAAATGCCAGGGTGATAAGTTCAACATGGGGATGTGCACCTGGAAAGCCTCCAACGGTATATTCTCAGGGGGCAGTTGACGCCAGAGTTCAGGCATTTTTTTCCATGTCTCTTGAAGGGCACGAACCGTAGATAACGGGTGACATACCCTCACCGGGCCTAGTGCAGCCCCAGCCAAGAGCTTGACAGGCGACATCCCCGGATCGAACTCCGTCTCTAGCTGAACCCATCCCACCTCCGAGTGTTGTTTCCACAGGGCTCTGGAAGCCTCCAGTATTGCTGCTTTATGGTATGCGGTCACATCTGGAACCCCCATACCACCCTCCCTCAGTCTCATGTACATTGTTCGTCTCTGGATTCGCGGTCTACCTCCCGCCCAGACAAAGGTGTTAATTTGTTTTTGTAGTTGAGATAAGAGTTTGCTTGGGAAACCCATAGGCACACAGCGAAATAGGTATAAAAGCTTCGGAAGCCATAGCATCCTGAAGGCTTGAATGCGAGCCATCCAGGATAGGAGGGGAAGAGGACCAAGAGTCAGCTTCCCCCTCAATGTTGCCATTAAATTGGATAAGTTTACTCGGGCAACCTGTTTCGTGGGACACAGGATTATGCCCAGGTAGGGTATACCCTCTGGGGCCCAAGCAAAAGGGAATTGCGCGGATAGGGCTACCAGTTCCCTTTTTGACAAATTGATGGGGAGGGCCATGGATTTTCCCAGGTTTAGTTTGTAATAGGAGATTTTTGTGAAATTGTCAAGTTCCGTGAGCATAGCTGGAATTGAGCTATCGGGGTTGGTGCAGGAGACGATGACATCATCAGCATAGAGCCCTATGATATTATGTTTGGATCCCACATGGATGCCTGTGATTTGAGGGTTAGATCTAATGGAAGCCGCTAGAGGCTCCATAACGAGAGCGAATATCAGGGGTGACAATGGGCACCCCTGTCTTGTTCCATTGGTGATGTCAAAGCGCCTCGACACAAACCCCGACATTGAGACTCTGGCCCCTGGATTGGAATAGAGACTAAGTATGGCTGATAGAATTGGGCCCGAGAAGCCGAACCTCCCCAGGACCTCTCGCAGATAACCCCAGTGCACCCTGTCAAACGCTTTTTCTGCGTCGAGTGACAGGAATACACTAGGGTCACCTCCAGCCTCTGCTATCTCCACCAAGTCTAGCATACGTCTAGTGCCATCTCTGGCCTGTCGTCCCTCCACAAAGCCAACCTGGTCCGAGTTCACCAGCAGCGGAACCACCTTGGCAAGTCGAGAGGCCAACAGTCTGGCAAATATCTTCACATCTGTGTTAAGCAGCGAGATGGGTCGATAGTTGCTCGGACTGTCGGGAGGCTTTCCAGGCTTCAGAATTGTTGTGATCGTGGCCTCTAGGGCCTCCGCCGGAAGAGTCCCGTCAGCCTGCCAATGCTGGAAAAGTCGGAGCAGGTATGGCGCCAGTTGGGGGGAGAACGCTCTATAATATTCATTAGCCAGACCGTCTGGGCCCGGGGCTGAATTTAATTTGAGAGATGAAATTATGTTTGTCACTTCTGTGAGGGAGAAAGACTGGTTCAGGGAAGCGAGTATGTCCGGGGGGACTGTCGGAAGGTCGAGACCCGACAAGTAGGTTTGAATATTGTCTACGGCAGGCTGTGGCGTCATGGGGTCTTCAGACAGGTTGTAGAGATTTGAATAGAAGTCTGCCATCACTTCGACTATTTCACTCGGGTTCTTAATTATTTTTCCGTCTGGGGAAGTCATGGACGTTACCATTGAATGGGATACCCTTTTCTTGAGTCTCCTGGCCAATAGCTTCCCCGCCCTATCTCCTGCAGCGTAGTATTGGGTGCGGAGTTTCCTTAGGCCCAGCTCGTGTTGGTAGAGAAGCTGGGATCTTAGTTTCGTACGGAGAGCAAAGATCTGGGCGGATAGCTGAGAAGTTGGGTTGGCCTTATTTGATCTCTCCAGGGTTGCTATCTGCTCCATCCATTCCCTCCACAACCCCTCTCTAGCTCTTTTAGCTTGAGCTGCCTTTTGTATGAGGAGGCCGCGCATCACTGCCTTATGTGCTGCCCATAAGGTCCCATCTGCGGTCTCTCCCGTGTCGTTAAGAGGAAATAGTCATCCAGGCTCCCACCCAAGTCCTCTAAGGTGGTTTGATCGGAGAGAAGGCTAACATTCATCCTCCAACGACGAGACGCACCTCTATTTTGCCCCTGGGTGATCCCTAGTGTGACAGGCGCATGGTCTGACCACGAGATCAACCCAATTTCGGCTGTCTTGCAGCGGGGCAAAATTTTTTCACTCACCAGAAAGAAGTCAATTCTGGAGTATGTTTTGTGACTATTGGAGAAGAAAGTGTAGTCCCTTTCCTCTGCGTGGAGGTAGCGCCACACATCATGGAGTCTGAATTCCCTGCTTAGGTCCACCAACTCCCTCCTTCCTCTTACCCGCGGGGCTGAAGAGTCCAGTCTAGATTCCATGATCTGATTGAAGTCTCCACAAATCACCAAGGAGCTGTCAGATGGACTGTGCAGCTTTTTGAACAGGGCTCTCAGGAACCTCAACTGTCCCATGTTAGGAGCATAGACCGTCACTATCGTGTACGGCTCTCCCGAGATGAGGCAGTTTAAAATGAGGAACCTTCCCTGTGGGTCTGCCTCTACTGATGTCTGCTGGAACTGGACTCTGTTGCTCACCATAATACACACTCCTGCCTTCTTAACTTTATGGTTAGCAAAAAAGATATGCGGGAAGGTGGGGTTGCTTAGCCGATGATTGTCTACAGCTAGGAGGTGGGTTTCCTGTATACATAGCACGTCTGACTGCAGCCTTCGGGTCTCCCGCCATAAAAAGGACCGCTTGACTGGGGAGTTTAGTCCCTTAACATTAAGGGAGGCTACATTCAATGTTGAGGAGGATACAGACCTGGATGAGTCAACCGCCGGCATGGCTCCCAACCCCCAACTCCACGCGGGGGGGACCTCAAGAGAGGAGAAGAAGCTAGAAGTGGAGGGGTAGAGAGTTAGAGATTAGCAGTGGGGCCTGAGAGAGAGGAGGGGGAAGAGAAAGAGTTAGAGAAACAATCGGGGGGGGGGGGGGGGGGGGGGGGAGGGGGATAGGAGGGGGAAGGGGGAAGGGTAAAGGGAAACACTTATGTAAACCAAACAAACGTCAGACTCAATTATCTGACTAGTGGGGGGTACTGAGATACCCTCAGTTGGACCTTCCCTTTGGACCGAGTCCAACCGGTCACCACACAGATAGAGGAAGGGTCCACCTCCTCTCACAGTCTCAGAGGAGTCACTGCAAGTGGGGTCCGATGTAGGGGACCAAAGGGTAATCTCAGGAGGACAGGTCAATCCACACAGACCAGGGACCTGTTTTCCCAAGTTTCTTCTCAGAACTAAACCGGTTTCAAAGCTGAGGTCTCCGTGTCCCCGTCTCGGGGGTGTGCGGTGAACTTGCCGGGGATGGCGCTAAGTTCCACGAGCGTAACGCTCTACGCAGTTGAGTAGGAGATGCAAATGAATGTCTAGTTCCTTTGTATCTAAAATTCACAGATACCGGGGTACCCCAGGCATATTGGATTCCTCTTTCTCTGAGTAGCTGACAGCTTGGGGCAAATTCACGTCTTCTGGCGAGCGTGCCTGGAGAAAGATCTGGGAACACTGCTGACTTTTCAAAAGGAGATGGAAGTTCCGGGTTCGCTCTCATGGCATGTAAGAGAGCGTCCCTTGTTTTTATGCTTGAGAAGGAGATTAAAATGTCTCTGGGAATCTCCTTTGGGAGTTTAGCAGGTTTAGGTAGTCTGTGTGTTTTCACAACCTCCAGGGTTTCTGGAGCTGCTGCTGGGAGAGCTGCTGCCAGGAAGGCTGTGACCACTGCAGGAAGATCCTCTCCATCTTGAGATTCTGCCACCCCTCTTAATTTTAGATTGTTTTTGCGAAGCCCGTCTTCCAGGTGGCTCAGGGTTGCACGAACTGTGCCCATTTCCCTATCAAGCATGTCGTAGCTATCAGCCAGGTTGTTGTGGGCTGAGGCATAATCAGCCATCTTAGTTTCAATGTGTGAGGTTCTCTTCACTTAAGGCCGCCATTTCTGCCCTCATTTCTCCCATCATGTCTCTTATTTCCCCCATCATAGCGTCCCTCATGGAGCCAGCATGTCCCTCATACATCTCTTAGTGAGGGGGGAGTCATCTCTACTTACAGGGCTGCGGTCCTCTGTGCGCCGAGGAGATCGTGGTGCATGAGAGACCGCGCTGGAGGGGGACGCTGGGTCCTTCCTGGTCGGCGCCATCTTGGGATCCCTGTGGGGCTCCGGTGTGAAGAAAGCTGTGAGCTTGCCGTCAGCTTCACGTCGGCGGGACCCGGTCCGCGGCATGCTCGGGGAGAAGGGCAGGTGCTGTGCCGTCTCTCAGGTGGAAAGTGAGCTCGGGAAAGCCGTTTTTGAGCCGCTTTGCCGGTCTGAGTGGAGGAGCTCCTCTAGAATGTGTCCGGTGCCATCGGCTGCAGGACACGCCCTCATGGGTAGTGCTGTAGTGAGGGGCAGCCCTGTAGTAATGGGTAGTGCTGTAGTAATTGTAGTCCTGTAGTGAGGGGCACTCCTGTAGTAATGGGTAGTCCTGTAGTGAGGGGTAGTGCTGTAGTTAGGGGCAGCCCTGTAGTAAATCGTAGTCCTGTAGTAATGGATAGTGCTGTAGTTAGGGGCAGCCCTGTAGTAAATCGTAGTCGTGTAGTGAGGGGCAGCCCTGTAGTAATGGGTAGTGCTGTAGTGAGGGGCAGCCCTGTAGTAATGGGTAGTGCTGTAGTGATGGGTAGTCCTGTAGTGAGGGGCAGTCCTGTAGTAATTGTAGTCCTGTAGTGAGGGGCAGTTCTGTAGTAATGGATAGTGCTGTAGTTAGGGGCAGCCCTGTAGTAAATCGTAGTCCTGTAGTAATGGGTAGTCCTGTAGTAATGGGTAGTCCTTTGTAGTAATGGTATTGCTGTAGTGAGGGGCAGCCCTGTAGTAATGGGTAGTGCTGTAGTGAGGGGCAGCCCTGTAGTAATGGGTAGTGCTGTAGTAATTGCAGTCTGTAGTGAGGGGCAGTCCTGTAGTAATGGGTAGTCCTGTAGTGAGGGGGTAGTAATGGTAGTCCTGTAGTTAGGGGTAGTGCTGTAGTTAGGGGTAGTGCTGTAGTTAGGGGCAGCCCTGTAGTAAAGGGTAGTCCTGTAGTAAAGGGTAGATCCTGTAGTAAAGGGTAGTCCTGTAGTAAAGGGTAGTCCTGTAGTAAAGGGTAGTCCTGTATAAAGGGTAGCCCTGTAGTGAGGGGCAGCCCTGTAGTGAGGGGCAGCCCTGTAGTGAGGGGCAGCCCTGTAGTGAGGGGCAGCCTGTAGTAATTGTAGTCCTGTAGTGAGGGGCAGTCCTGTAGTAATGGATAGTGCTGTAGTGAGGGGCAGCCTGTAGTAAATCGTAGTCCTGTAGTGAGGGGCAGCCCTGTAGTAATGGATAGTGCTGTAGTGAGGGGCAGCCCTGTAGTAATTGTAGTCCTGTAGTGAGGGGCAGCCCTGTAGTAATTGGTAGTGAGTGGGGCAGCCCTGTAGTAATGGGTAGTGCTGTAAGTGAGGGGCAGCCTGTAGTAATGGATAGTGCTGTAGTGAGGGGCAGCCTGTAGTAAATCGTGGTCTGTAGTTAGGGGCAGCCCTGTAGTAAATCGTAGTCCTGTAGTTAGGGCACCGTAGTAAATCGTTCCTGTAGTGAGGGGTAGTCCTGTAGTAATGGGTAGTGCTGTAGTGAGGGGCAGCCCTGTAGTAATGGGTAGTGCTGTAGTGATGGGTAGTCCTTAGTGAGGGGCAGTCCTGTAGTAATTGTAGTCCTGTAGTGAGGGGCAGTTCTGTAGTAATGGATAGTGCTGTAGTTAGGGCAGCCCTGTAGTAAATCGTAGTCCTGTAGTAAATGTAGTCCTGTAGTAATGGGTAGTCCTGTAGTAATGGGTAGTGCTGTAGTTGAGGGGCAGCCCTGTAGTAATGGGTAGTCTGTGTAGTTATTGTAGTCCTGTAGTGAGGGGCAGCCTGTAGTAATGGGTAGTCCTGTAGTATGGGTTGTGCTGTAGTTAGGGGCAGCCCTGTAGTAATTGGTAGTGCTGTAGTGAGGGGCAGTCCTGTAGTAATGTAGTCCTGTAGTGAGGGGCAGTCCTGTAGTAATTGTAGTCCTGTAGTGAGGGGCAGCCCTGTAGTAATTGTAGTCCTGTAGTGAGGGGCAGCCCTGTAGTAAATCGTGTCCTGTAGTGAGGGGCAGCCCTGTAGTAATGGATAGTGCTGTAGTGAGGGGCAGCCCTGTAGTAATTGTAGTCCTGTAGTGAGGGGCAGCCCTGTAGTAATAGGTAGTGAGGGGCAGCCCTGTAGTAATGGGTAGTGCTGTAGTGAGGGGCAGCCCTGTAGTAATGGATAGTGCTGTAGTGAGGGGCAGCCCTGTAGTAAATCGTAGTCCTGTAGTTAGGGGCAGCCCTGTAGTAAATCGTAGTCCTGTAGTGAGGGGCAGCCCTGTAGTAATGGGTAGTCCTGTAGTGAGGGGCAGCCCTGTAGTAATAGGTAGTGAGGGGCAGTCCTGTAGTAAATCGTTAGTCCTGTAGTAATGGGTAGGCCTGTAGTAATGGGTAGTGCTGTAGTGAGGGGCAGCCCTGTAGTAATGGTAGTGATGTAGTGAGGGCAGCCTGAGTAATGGTAGTGCTGTATAATTGTAGTCCTGTAGTGAGGGGCAGTCCTGTAGTAATGGGTAGTCCTGTAGTGAGGGGTAGTGCTGTAGTTAGGGGCAGCCCTGTAGTAAATCGTAGTCCTGTAGTAATGGATGTGCTGTATAGGGGCAGCCCTGTAGTAAATCGTAGCTGTAGTGGGGGTAGTCCTGTAGTAATGGGTAGTGCTGTAGTGAGGGGCAGCCCTGTAGTAATGGGTAGTGCTGTAGTGATGGGTAGTCCTGTAGTGAGGGGCAGTCCTGTAGTTATTGTAGTCCTGTAGTGAGGGACAGTTCTGTAGTAATGGATAGTGCTGTAGTTAGGGCAGCCCTGTAGTAAATCGGTAGTCCTGTAGTAATGGGTAGTCCTGTAGTAATGGGTAGTCCTGTTAATGGTAGTGCTGTAGTGAGGGCAGCCCTGTAGTAATGGGTAGTGCTGTAGTGAGGGGCAGCCCTGTAGTAATGGGTAGTGCACTGTAGTAATTGTAGTCTGTAGTGAGGGGCAGTCCTGTAGTAAGGGTAGTCTGTAGTGAGGGTAGTGCTGTAGTTAGGGGCAGCCCTGTAGTAAAGGGTAGTCTGTAGTAAAGGGTAGTCCTGTAGTAAAGGGTAGTCCTGTAGTAAAGGGTAGTCCTGTAGTAAAGGGTAGTCCTGTAGTAATAGGTATTGAGGGCAGCCCTGTAGTAATGGGTAGTCCTGTAGTGAGGGGCAGCCCTGTAGTAATGGGTAGTCCTGTAGTGAGGGGCAGCCCTGTAGTAATAGGTAGTGAGGGGCAGCCCTGTAGTAATGGGTAGTCCTGTAGTGAGGGGCAGCCCTGTAGTAATGGGTAGTGCTGTAGTGAGGGGCAGCCCTGTAGTAATGTAGTCGTAGTGAGGGCAGTCCTGTAGTAATGGATAGTGCTGTAGTGAGGGCAGCCCTGTAGTAATGTGTAGTCCTGTAGTGAGGGGCAGCCCTGTAGTAATAGTAGTGAGGGGCAGCCCTGTAGTAATGTAGTGCTGTAGTGAGGGGCAGCCCTGTAGTAATTGTAGTGCTGTAGTGAGGGGCAGCCTGTAGTAATAGGGTAGTGAGGGGCAGCCCTGTAGTAATGGGTAGTGCTGTAGTGAGGGGCAGCCTGTAGTAATGGATAGTGCTGTAGTGAGGGGCAGCCCTGTAGTAAATCGTATATGTCCTGTAGTGAGGGGCAGCCCTGTAGTAAATCGTAGTCCTGTAGTTAGGGGCAGCCCTGTAGTAAATCGTAGTCCTGTAGTGAGGGGCAGCCCTGTAGTAATGGGTAGTCCTGTAGTGAGGGGCAGCCCTGTAGTAATAGTAGTGAGGGGCAGTCCTGTAGTAATGGGTAGTGCTGTAGTGAGGGGCAGCCCTGTAGTAATGGTAGTGCTGTAGCGAGGGGCAGCCCTGTAGTAATGGGTAGTGCTGTAGTAATTGTAGTCCTGTAGTGAGGGGCAGTCCTGTAGTAATGGGTAGTCCTGTAGTGAGGGGTAGGTTGCTGTAGTTAGGGGCAGCCCTGTAGTAAATCGTAGTCCTGTAGTGAGGGGCAGCCCTGTAGTAATGGGTAGTCCTGTAGTAATGGGTAGTGCTGTAGTGAGGGGCAGCCCTTTGGTAATGGGTAGTCCTGTAGTGAGGGGTAGTGCTGTAGTTAGGGGCAGCCCTGTAGTAAATCGTAGTCCTGTAGTAAAGGGTAGTCCTGTAGTAAAGGGTAGTCCTGTAGTAAAGGGTAGTCCTGTAGTAAAGGGTAGTCCTGTAGTGAGGGGCAGCGCTGTAGTGAGGGGCAGCGCTGTAGTGAGGGGCAGCGTGTAGTGAGGGGCAGCCTGTAGTAATGGGTAGTGAGGGGCAGCCCTGTAGTAATGGGTAGTGTGTAGTGAGGGCAGCCTGTAGTAATTGTAGTCCTGTAGTGAGGGGCAGCCCTGTAGTAATAGGTAGTGAGGGGCAGCCCTGTAGTAATGGGTAGTGCTGTAGTGAGGGGCAGCCCTGTAGTGAGGGCAGCCCTGTAGTAATGGGTAGTGAGGGGCAGCCCTGTAGTAATGGATAGTGCTGTAGTGAGGGGCAGCCCTGTAGTAATTGTAGTCCTGTAGTGAGGGGCAGCCCTGTAGTAATAGTAGTGAGGGCAGCCCTGTGTAATGGGTAGTGCTGTAGTGAGGGGCAGCCCTGTAGTAATGGTAGTCCTGTGTAAGGGTAGTCCTGTAGTAATGGGTAGCGCTGTAGTAGGGTAGCGCTGTAGTAAATGGTAGTCGCTGTAGTGAGGGGCAGCGCCTGTAGTGAGGGGCAGCCCTGTAGTGAGGGCAGCCCTGTAGCGAGGGGCAGCACTGTAGTAATGGGTAGTGCTGTAGTGAGGGGCAGTCCTGTAGTAATGGGTAGTGAGGGGCAGCCCTGTAGTAATGGGTAGTGCTGTAGTGAGGGGCAGCCCTGTAGTAATGGTAGTGCTGTAGTGAGGGGCAGCCCTGTAGTAATGGATAGTGCTGTAGTGAGGGGCAGCCCTGTAGTAAATCGTAGTCCTGTAGTTAGGGGCAGCCCTGTAGTAAATCGTAGTCCTGTAGTGAGGGGCAGCCCTGTAGTAATGGGTAGTCCTGTAGTGAGGGGCAGCCCTGTAGTAATAGGTAGTGAGGGGCAGTCCTGTAGTAATGGGTAGTGCTGTAGTGAGGGGCAGCCCTGTAGTAATGGGTAGTGCTGTAGCGAGGGGCAGCCCTGTAGTAATGGGTAGTGCTGTAGTAATTGTAGTCCTGTAGTGAGGGGCAGTCCTGTAGTAATGGGTAGTCCTGAGTGAGGGGTAGTGCTGTAGTTAGGGGCAGCCCTGTAGTAAATCGTAGTCCTGTAGTGAGGGGCAGCCCTGTAGTAATGGGTAGTCCTGTAGTAATGGGTAGTGCTGTAGTGAGGGGCAGCCCTGTTGTAATGGGTAGTCCTGTAGTGAGGGGTAGTGCTGTAGTTAGGGGCAGCCCTGTAGTAAATCGTAGTCCTGTAGTAAAGGGTAGTCCTGTAGTAAAGGGTAGTCCTGTAGTAAAGGGTAGTCCTGTAGTAAAGGGTAGTCCTGTAGTGAGGCAGGCTGTAGTGAGGCAGCGCTGTAGTGAGGGGCAGCTGTAGTAGGCAGCCTGTAGTAATGGGTAGTGAGGGGCAGCCCTGTAGTAATGGGTAGTGCTGTAGTGAGGGGCAGCCCTGTAGTAATTGTAGTCCTGTAGTGAGGGGCAGCCCTGTAGTAATAGGTAGTGAGGGGCAGCCCTGTAGTAATGGGTAGTGCTGTAGTGAGGGGCAGCCCTGTATGAGGGGCAGCCCTGTAGTAATGGGTAGTGAGGGGCAGCCCTGTAGTAATGGATAGTGCTGTAGTGAGGGCAGCCCTGTAGTAATTGTAGTCCTGTAGTGAGGGGCAGCCCGAGTAATGTAGTGAGGAGCCTGTAGTAATAGGTTAGTGAGGGGCAGCCCTGTGGTAAATGGGTAGTCTGTAGTTGAGAGGGCAGCCTGTAGTAAAGGGTAGTCCTGTGTAAAGGGTAGTCCTGTAGTAAATGTGGTAGCGTCTGTAGTAATGGGTAGCGCTGTAGTGAGGGGCAGCGCTGTAGTAGGGGTAGCCTGTAGTGAGGGGCAGCCCTGTAGGAGGGGCAGCCTGTAGTATGGGTAGTGCTGTAGTGAGGGGCAGTCCTGTAGTAATGGGTAGTGAGGGGCAGCCCTGTAGTAATGGGTAGTGCTGTAGTGAGGGGCAGCCCTGTAGTAATGGGTAGTGCTGTAGTGAGGGGCAGCCCTTGAAATGTAAATGGGGTAGTGAGGGGCAGCCCTGTAGTAATGGGTAGTAATGGGTAGTTCTGTAGTAATGGGTAGTCTGTAGTAATGGGTTAGTCCTGTAGTAATGGTATCTGTAGTAATGGTATCCTGTAGTGAGGGTAGTCCTGTAGTGAGGGGCACTCAGGGCAAGGTACTCAGCTCTCAGGCTCTGTCTGGGATGTCATTGGTGGCTGCCTGAGGCTGTGACCTGGTGATCCAAGGTTAAATAAAGAAAATATAAAGTATATAAGTTCGTGACGCCACCTGCAGTACCTACTGATGTTCACCAGCGCCGCTACAGTCCTCCGGTGGTCGATGGTATTGCGGCAATGATGGTGTAGTCCTCTGCAGGCAGGACTGGACCGATGGGGCAGCGTTTCTTTAAGGAAACAGTTAATGCGAGAGAGGATGCAGCAGAGGCAATAGTCACTTCACCGGGTACTTTACTGAAAAATGTTTCATAGTCATCATAGTTATTCAGTGCAGTAAGTTGTTGCTTGACAAATAGCTACGAGTGCTGCAAGTGGATTTAGTGGTTGGTAGATGGATCCCTCACTGTGTGCCGTTCCTGTTCTTTCTTTCCCTTGCCTCCCAGTAGCTGTGAAGTCTGACTTCATGAAGACTAATCTGACCTCCTGCTGTTCCTTGTCTTCCTCTACCTTGCACCCATCGGGTGAACCTTCTTAGCGACCACTGCGGGAGCCTATCGTGGGTCTGATTCCCCTCTTAGTGGGTCTTTTTGGGAGTCGGGGCTGTATCTGGAGACCTCCCCGGTCATCGGGTTTCTGTGAGCCTTGTAGGTTCTCACAGGTGCGGGCACCGGTACCTGGTTTCCTTCCTGGGGCAAACTCTCTGGTTACTGTGCTCCCCACGTTGAGCGAACTCCCGCCTCGAGTTACTTCTCTCCTTCCTTCTGAGATCTCTTCTACTTGTCCTGGGTCCCTCAGCTGAGGAGACCCTCTTTGCTCCCCCCCAGGCCGACTGCCTGGCTCTTTCCTTCTTGCCTCCCTAGACTCTGACTCTAGTGCCCCCTGGAGGTGACTATATTCCCTCCCGGGTCCCTCCCATCTGCTGACTAGTGTGGGGTGTGAGTTCTAGGGTTCCACCTACTGGCCACAACTTCCACTTGCAGTGGGGCGACTACACTGCTTTTATGGGTGTAGTACCCCTTTTGTGGCACCTACATCGTGGGCGCCACTTTGCTATTGTCGGCCCCCCACTCCCGCCCTGACAGCAGCATTTATTCCCGCCTTGCTCCATGTATAACAAGGAGCAGGGCGAGAACTAGTGCTGCCGACGGGCGGGAGGCGGGAGCAGGAGTGAGGGGCCGACAATAGCAACATCTTGCTTTGCGCATGCATGAGGTAGCACAAGGAGACGCATGCGCTGAACGAGGAGAAATAATACTCATCGAGGAGAGGGAGGAGGGAGGAACAGAAGCAGGGGGCGAGAATAGACCCTGGAGAAGGAGCCGACTCATTGATCTGGTAATGCCCTCCTGACTTTGTTTTACACATTTGGAAAGGCTGTATTTAATGATTTATACAGACTGCCGAGACCCGACCAACACCCGCCTCGCAGCAAATGACACGACACCAAATGTTTAACTTTATCAAGCTTTATGGAGAGCTAAAGCTCTCATCTTTTTACCACACATTGGCATAAACGGGGTAGCAGCTTTTTAACCGGGCAAATTGCCCACCAACATAGGGTTCGGGAAGAACTACCGCCTTCGGCCGTCTGTTACGAGTTTCTTACCACCGGATAGCTACCTTTTTTCCGTAGCTGCGACTTAAAAATAACGTCAAAAACAGGGAGGGAGGGTGGGAAACAGGTCCGGGTCCAAAAGAGTGCCGGACGCTATTGGGCAGGGGCTTTATACTGGTGGGCGGACCCCTCCGGGAGGGGGCCTCCTCCCCTTACATCATTGCTGGGAGGAACTGATGACATGCAGGAAGGGAGGGGGCAGCAGCCTAATCTGTAGCTGCAGTGCCCCTCAGACTGCTGAGACCCGACCAACACCTGCCTCCCAGCAAATGACGCAACACCAAATGTTTAACTTTATCAAACTTTATTTATGGAGAGGTAACGCTCTCATCATTTTACCACACATTGGCATAAACAGGGTCGCAGTTTTTTAACCGGGCAAATTGCCCACCAACATAGGGTTCGGGAAGAATTACCGCCTTTCGCCTTCCGTTGCAGGTTTCTTGCCCCCGGATAGCTACCCCTTTTCCGCCAAGGAGTAGCGCTGCGCAGCAAGCTACGACCCCCCCCACCACCAAGCAACTGAAAGGCCTGTACTATCCCTTCCCGTATACCCGCTAAGAAAATGTCCATCCCGGACTCGTTTAAATGAATACCATCTGGTTTCATAAAACCAGAATTAACACCTTCCAACCGGTGATGTCTCACCACTACCCCATTCTTAAGTCTAACGAAACTGGAAATCCTTTGGTTCAGCGTGCGCTGAGATCTCTCCATAGCCCCGCCTTCCCTGGCTCCATGCCAGCCGAGACGTGGCACTACCTCGGACCACACCATGTTGACTTCTGCAAAACAAAAAACGGGGAATTTGTCCATATATGAACGCATCAGGGTCAGTAGCTCTGCCAATGGCAAGGACGCCAAATCATTGCCACCGGCATGTATCACAAGGACGACCGGTGATGTTACTGCTCTCACGATCCTGACAACTTCTGGCAGTACTTGTGGCCATGTCAAGCCCTGTATCCTCTCCAGTTCACGTCCAAATCCAGAAATCCCAATGAGCACCTGTACGGGCGAGAATCAGCATGCCTGGCAGCCCTGTAAATGTACGAATGCCCAATAATCCAAACACTGGGCCGGTTTCCATCTGTAAGGAGATAATTAACAACCATCCTGTTGACTGTAAAAAACACTCCCAAGTTCCTATGTACCCTTCATTATTACCCTTTTTTTTTTTTTTTTTTAAAGAAAATTCTACAAAATCAAATCAGGCCTAATATACCTGACGAAACATCTGGATCGCCATCTCCCGATCCGCTGAATGTCGTGTTCAGCCATGACGCTCGGGCGACTTCTGTCGCCGCTCCTATCCGAAAAGAGTGGGTACCATAGTCTGACGCCGGTAATCCCAAATTAGTCAATATGCTCCACAACACTGACAAAAATTTACCCACCAACAACGGGGAACCGTCCTTGTGAATTACAAATGTGTCGCCGGTGCCTCTCATGTTCGCGTATGCAGTACCCAGGGCCATGGGGCACACCGGGCCCGTGATCCCAAAAAGTGGGAACCAAGTCCCTTTCCCGTCCGGTTCAGTTTTTGACTTCCGCAAGCGTAAACCATCCCCACAAAAATGTCATCACGCTGCAGGCCCTCCCGCCCCACGCGGGATTTCGGTAAAAATTCCCCAATGCAAAGCGCACCGAAAAAGGTGAGTCCGAAAGCTGCTGAAAATAAAACCGACTCGTAAGCGGAAGCGCACACGGAAACTGTCCCCTTTATTAAGTCAGCTAGCAGCTGAAACGTAATAGGCCTCCTTCTATCAGTCCGAGGATCCTATCTCTGCCAACCCTTCAAGATGCGACCTACCAAAACACATTTTGTAACATCCGGCCAGCTGCGCAGCTATAAGTGAAAAGCCAGACCGGAAACCTGATTATGGGCCACCGCTCCCGAAACGCCGCTGTTGCGTAGATTATGCAAGTACAACAGAGTATACCTCAATAGTGCTTCGTTGGACAGCCCCACTGCGTTGTCGCCCACCATCCTACACCAATCACCCCACGCCTTACCGTATGATCTCCACATGGAAGGTGCGACTGATGACTGGATAAGTTGCATCATGTCTCCAGCAATTCCCACATCGACGTCGGGCAAATCGAACCTGTCACCCGGGCAGACGAATGAAGTTCTGAAATTTCTGAAAGTTAAAGCGGGAGAGAGCATCAGCCATCTCGTTATGACAACCTGGAATGTGCTTTGCTCTAAACCACACGTTAAACGACAGACATTTCAGAACTATGAACCTAAAGAGCGTAATAACCGGAGGGGATGAAGACGATAAGTAGTTAATCGCGTGAACCACTCTAGCGTTGTCCGACCAGAAACACGCCCGCCTGTTGCTAAGTTCCGAGCCCCATCACTCCATTGCCACCGCAATTGGGAATAATTCCAGCAAGGTCAAATTTCTCGTCCAGCCCCTCTCCTCCCATGCCTCCGGCCAGCCAGCCGTGCGCCATTGGTCGATCAAAATCACCCCGAAGCGACAGAACCTGCCGCATTCGAAAAAAGCTGGATATCAGAATTGGAGCTTCCTCCTCCTGAAAACATTTACGTCCGTTGTACATCGACAAGAAAGGCTTCCAGACTCTCAAATCGTCCCTAAGGGGCTGTGTAATCCTGCTTCAATGATGAGGGCGGGTCACTCCTCTCGTTGCGATGGACAGTCGTCTGGAAAAAATTCTGCCCATCGGCATCACTCTACAAGCAAAATTAAGGGATCCTAACAGACTTTTTTTTGGACCAGCAAAACCTTCCCTGCTAAAAGAAATCCTTTGATCAGCTCGCTCAAAACCAGAATCTTGTCCTGCGGAGCCGAAACTCCATTGCCAGGGAATCAATGACTATCCCCAGAAACGATAACTCCGTAACCGGCCCATGGTCTTATCTACCGACAGGGGCACGCCGAAAAGTCCTATCAAAAACCGAAAGCGTTCCAGGGTGTCCTGGCATCCGGGGGAACCGGCGGGTCCCACAAACTAAATTTGTCACCCACTACCTTGATGATTTTTTGTTTGTGGGCCTTCCACCCGGACCTCCCACTCTAGGAAGGTGCTAAATGTTTCAAAATACTGGCAGGAGATTGAACAGCCCATGGGCAAGCAGATGTCCTCATAATAATACTGGCCTTCGAAGGCGGCGCCCAAAAGGTGGTAGCAATCGGGGTGGACAGGCAACAGCCGAAAGCCTGATTCGATGTCCGATTTTGCCATGAGGGCGCCTCGACCGGCCTCCCTGACTAGATCAACCGCCCTGTCAAACGAAACATAATGCACTGCCAATCGGCACTCGGGATTCCGTCGTTCACGGAATCTCCCTTTGGGTAGGACAAATGGTGAATGAGGCAGAACCGCCCCTGTTCTTTTTGGGAATGATTCCCAGCGGGGACACCCTCAAATTACGAAAAGGAGGGGCGTCAAACGGCCCCGGAAGCATCCTAAGAGGGCTTCTTTTGACAATTTTTTTATGTAGAACGTCTGGAAGCAACACTGCCGACCGCGAGTTAGGGGCATAGGATGGAAAATTAGAAAAAACGAAGGGTATGAAAAGAAACAAACGAAAATCCAAAACAAATCTGGGCCGCAGTGGCCTTATTGGGGTACCGGTGTAACCATGGCCCCATCTTTTTCACGTTCACCGGTGTCACGGACCTCACCCTGTGCATTACTTCTAGGTCCCCCGGCTTTTTGAGTGGGGCGGATGCACTTAGCCGCCGGGTGGGTTCCTTCGAAAGAGGAACACCCATTCTTGTACTTACACAAGCCATAAAATTTGCAATGCCCTTCATTGAAGAGCCAACAGATGCCAGGTCTGCGAACAACCTCTGTACCCATGCTGGCACCAGGTCCAGCCCCCCCTCCTGGAAAGGGGGAGGGGGCAGTTTTTTGAGCCATCATCAGGTCAAGCCACAAATCTATGGCCTTAGCGCCCCAGTCGAGGTGTGGGTGCACGGCTAGCCGACGGCGAAAATCCTCATCGTACCGCCACCACCCTGATCCCCCATGCGCCTTGTAAGAGTTATAAATGCTATCCGTATATATGAATAGCTCCGAGCATCTTTCGGGGTGCCTTTGCCCCATTACGCATCCCAAGACCGCGAAAGCCTTCAACCAATTGTTAATCGTCTTTGCGAACTTGGGCTTGCGGTTGTAAACCCTGTTGCTGACCCTGCGCTCTTTATCTTCCGAGTGCTGGTCCATTGAGACTAACGACCAAATGTCGACAAAATCGTTTGCCCAAATGGCTTCTCTAACTGTCAAATCCAAATGTGAGCCCAGTGGGGGGACGCCACAAAATAAACCCATCCTTACATATGTCATGACGTGGAGGGTGAGGTGGTTTCAGTACGTCCACTAACTGCATCAAGTTAGGGTTAACAAATACCTTATTCCCCGTACACACCGATCCTGCCCCCCCAGGCTCCCACATGGGGTACTCACCGATCGTTAACATGGGCATCTGCTGTGCTGGTTCCAGAGGGGAATCCGATCGCTGAACTGAGTGGCGCGCAGATGCGCGTCCGGCTGATCGTCCTCGGGACCTAACCGACGATTCATCTGACGAAAAAGGAGACTGCCAGCATGAGGACCTTGAACGTCTGCTGCGGAAGCCGGATCTTGACCTGTGGGAACGGCGACAACTGCTCATACGACTGCGACGGCGTGAAGTATGCCGCCTGTAACCATCCTCCTCCGAAGAGGACGAGCTACAGTTAGGGCCAGAAATATTTGGACAGTGACACAAGTTTTGTTATTTTAGCTGTTTACAAAAACATGTTCAGAAATACAATTATATATATAATATAGGCTGAAAGTGCACACTCCCAGCTGCAATATGAGAGTTTCCACATCCAAATCGGAGAAAGGGTTTAGGAATCATAGCTCTGTAATGCCTAGCCTCCTTTTTTTCAAGGGACCAAAAGTAATTGGACAATGGACTCTAAGGGCTGCAATTAACTCTGAAGGTGTCTCCCTCGTTAACCTGTAATCAATGAAGTAGTTCAAAGGTCAGGGGTGGATTCCAGGTGTGTGGTTTTGCATTTGGAAGCAGTTGCTGTGACCAGACAACATGCGGTCAAAGGAACTCTCAATTGAGGTGAAGCAGAACATCCTGAGGCTGAAAAAATCCATTAGAGAGATAACAGACATGCTTGGAGTAGCAAAATCAACAGTTGGGTACATTCTGAGAAAAAAGGATTGACTGGTGAGCTTGGGAACTCTAAAAGGCCTGGGCGTCCACGGATGACAACAGTGGTGGATGATCGCCGCATACTTTATTTGGTGAAGAAGAACCCGTTCACAACATCAACTGAAGTCCAGAACACTCTCAGTGAAGTAGGTGTATCTGTCTCTAAGTCAACAGTACAGAGAAGACTCCATGACAGTAAATACAAAGGGTTCACATCTAGATGCAAACCATTCATCAATTCCAAAAATAGACAGGCCAGAGTTAAATTTGCTGAAAAACACCTCAAGAAGCCAGCTCAGTTCTGGAAAAGTATTCTATGGACAGATGAGACAAAGATCAACCTGTACCAGAATGATGGGAAGAAAAAAGTTTGGAGAAGAAAGGGAACGGCACATGATCCAAGGCACACCACATCCTCTGTAAAACATGGTGGAGGCAACGTGATGGCATGGGCATGCATGGCTTTCAATGGCACTGGGTCACTTGTGTTTATTGATGACATAACAGCAGACAAGAGTAGCCGGATGAATTCTGAAGTGTACCGGGATATACTTTCAGCCCAGATTCAGCCAAATGCTGCAAAGTTGATTGGACGGCGCTTCATAGTACAGATGGACAATGACCCCAAGCATACAGCCAAAGCTACCCAGGAGTTCATGAGTGCAAAAAAGTGGAACATTCTGCAATGGCCAAGTCAATCACCAGATCTTAACCCAATTGAGATGCATTTCACTTGCTCAAATCCAGACTTAAGACGGAAAGACCCACAAACAAGCAAGACCTGAAGGCTGCGGCTGTAAAGGCCTGGCAAAGCATTAAGAAGGAGGAAACCCAGCGTTTGGTGATGTCCATGGGTTCCAGACTTAAGGCAGTGATTGCCTCCGAAGGATTCACAACAAAATATTTTGTTTGGGTTATGTTTATTTGTCCAATTACTTTTGACCTCCTAAAATGTGGAGTGTTTGTAAAGAAATGTGTACAATTCCTACATTTTCTATCAGATATTTTTGTTCAACCCTTCAAATTAAACGTTACAATCTGCACTTGAATTCTGTTGTAGAGGTTTCATTTCAAATCCAATGTGGTGGCATGCAGAGCCCAACTCGCGAAAATTGTGTCACTGTCCAAATATTTCTGGCCCTAAGTGTATGTCCAGTGCGGCCAGGGTTCCTGCACCAGGTAGGGGTAACCCAAGCTCCGCACCACCCGTCCCTAAAAGTCCCGTCTGTCCCAGGAACTGAGGTGTGGAAGTAGTTAGTGAGGACGCAGTGAGCCCCATGGGGTTAGACTGCTGGCTCATAGCCTGGAATATGGCTGGGTACGACAGGAAACCAGGTGAGAAACTACCTGGCCCCGGGTGAAATGAGGCTGCAGATATTGTAGACTGTCCTACAGCCGGGGCACAGCCCACAGTTGACCATACTTGCTGCTGTCCGCGGCCAATTGAGCCTCCCCACCTGCTGCTGCGTCAAGTCCCCTGTTCATATCTTGGGCGACTGAGGGGTTAATGTTGGCTATGGGCTGTGGCATCAGTGGTTCATCTATCCCCCCACCTGATGCACTGGAGGAACTCTGAGTGCCTCCTATATTAATATTATATTGTGGGACCGAGAAGGGGGTACTATTACCGGGACCCCCAGCTGGGATGATCGGGGGAGCAGGGCTCACCACGATGTGTGCAGCGGGGGCCACAGCGTTATGCGCAGCGGGGGCCACGGTGGTATGTGCAGCAGGAGCTTGCACGTGTGCTCCGGCGGCCAAAGATATATCGAGGTGGGTAAGTGGAGCTTGCGGAGCGGCGCGAGAAGACTGTCTGCATGCTCCTTTTCAAATTAGGTGGCAGGCTCAAGCGAGCCGGCAGGCGGGTAGCTCTTTTAGGTCACCACCCGCCGGCTTCCACCGATTGAACCTCAGCAGGGAGGGAGCCGGCGCCGCGATCCAAGCGCTACCCTCCCTGCTGATGCGCTCTCATACCGCCTCCTGGAGCGGGTCCATCACACCGGCTGCCTCACAGGTCCGGGTCCAAAAGAGAGTGCCGGATTCTATTGGGCAGGGGCTTTATACTGGTGGGTGGGGGCCTCCTCCCCCTACGTCATTGCTGGGAGGAACTGATGACATGCAGAAAGGGAGGGGAGGGCAGTCGGGGCAGCAGCCTAATCTGCGGCTGCAGTGCCCCTCATCAGAAACACATGGGGGGCCCCTTGCCTGAATGTTGCATACATGCTGCATTCAGTGCTGCCTCCTCTGCACAGTGATCTCACTATACACACACATGTACAGGGATCTAGTGATTAGTATAGACTCTTCACCCTGTGATGTCTCCAGCTCTCCTCTGAACAGTGTCTCCTCATTATACACATGTACAGGGATCTAGTGATCAGTATAGACTGTTCCCCCTGTGATGTCTCCATCTCTTCTCTGTACAGGGATCTCCTCATTATACACATGTACAGGGATCCAGTGATCAGTGTATACTCTTCACCCTGTGATGTCTCCAGCTCTCCTCTGTACAATGTCTCCTCATTATACACATGTACAGCGATCTAGTGATCAGTGTACACGGCTTTTTAGCATCATGTGTCCTCAGATTGTCAGCTTCTGTGATCAGGGCTCTCCTCATTATACACCTGTACAGTGTATATGATGCACCGCCAGACTATAGGGTACCCGGAAACCGGGCCGGTGCTGTCTCTCTGTCATCACGGTTGTCGTGACCCAGTCCCGTGGACTGGGATCAGTCCAAAAAGGGTATTTACAAGGGATTTGTCATGACGCCACCCGGGGTATGTGGTCAGTAGGACCACCGCTGCCGTATTCCTGTTGGGGACGGTGACTTGGGGCAGCGTGGATGGTGAGCCCTCCTCGGGTAGGGCTGAGGGTCCCCGGGGCAGGTGTAGTGGTAATGGATGGGCCTGGTGAGGGATAGTGGTCGGTGCAGTTCACTTACTTCACTGCTGCGGCTTCTCCAGCCAGCATGTGTGGAAAGCAGTCTCCAGCTCTTCAGGTGGGACTCTGTTGCGACGCTGGAAGTAAACAGTCTCAGGCAGTGATGAGCTTACTGGGTACTTTACTAAGGTCTCTTTAGCAGTAGTTCACCACAGCTTTCAGTTCTTTTTAGTCACACTTAAACACTTCAGCACTGCTCCGGGTTACTAGACTGTGCAGCTCAGGTGGCTCCTCCGCATTGCTCCCTCTAAGTCTTTACAGGCCCTTTCTGTTTTTCCATTGGTACCTCACCCACGAGTTTGGTCTGGTTGTCACAAGCTTTTTGGGTGAGTCGTCCCTCTCTGTCAGGGTCACCAGCCCTTGTCTGACGACTGTGTTCCTAGACCGTGGTGGTAGGTAGGCTGCAGGTCATAGAGCACCTGTGATTAGGGTCCTAGAGTGCACACGGTCACCTCTACAGAGCCGGCTCTCTGGCTGTAGTGGCCTAGCCTCCAGTGTCCCAGGTATGGCTGTGGTTTCACAAGGCTCCCTCTTCCTCACTGTCTCTCAGCTTGAGGGTTCCTCCGGTCAGCTAAGGTGTGTGCGACTGCCGGGCCCTTGTCTTCCCACTCTTCCTCTGTCAAACTGTGGCTCTTCCCTCGCCTCCGGCTATGGAGCGAGCTTTCTCTCCTGGGCATGTAGCCTCCAGGATTCTGCATCCTCCAGGGCACCCGTCCTCCTGGGAATCTGCGCCTCTCTCTACTGTTCTAACTCACTACTCCGTCTGCTCCCTGCTTCTGGTGCTCCCGTGCTTTTATCTACGGTGCCACCCACTGTATCGGTGCTGCTCTACGCTCCAACCACACTACTCTTAACCCCTGCTACCCCTTACCTAACCTAGAGTCCTAGGCGTAGGGTCGGTGTGTGTACTTGCGTGGGTGTTTTGTCAACCGTCTTGCCTTACCTGGCTGCACTTACCTTTGGGGCCACCTGTTCGCAGGGGCACCACAATACAGTACAGACCAAAAGTTTGGACACACCTCATTCAAAGAGTTTTCTTTATTTTCCTGACTATGAAAATTGTAGATTCACACTGAAGGCATCAAAACTATGAATTAACACATGTGGAATTATATACTTAAAAAAGTGTGAAACAACTGAAAATATGCCTTCTATTCTAGGTTCTTCAAAGTAGCCACTTTTTGCTGTGATTACTGATTTGCACACTCTTGGCATTCTCTTGATGAGCTTCAAGAGGTAGTCACTGGAAATGGTTTTCACTTCACAGGTGTGCCCTGTCAGGTTTCATAAGTGGGATTTCTTGCCTTATAAATGGGGTTGGGACCATCAGTTGTGTTGTGCAGAAGTCTGGTGGAGACACAGCTGAAAGTCCTACTGAATAGACTGTTAGCTGCTTTTTTCTTGCCATAATACAAATTCTAAGTTAAGGAAAATGAGTGGCCATCATTACTTTAAGAAATGAAGGTCAGTCAGTCCGAAAAATTGGGAAGACTTTGAAAGTGTCCCCAAGTGCAGTTGCAAAAACCATCAAGCGCTACAAAGAAATTGGCTCACATGAGGACCGCCCCAGTAAAGGAAGACCAAGAGTCACCTCTGCTGCGGAGGATAATTTCATCCGAGTCACCAGCCTCAGAAATCACAGGTTAACAGCAGCTCAGATTATAGACCAGGTCAATGCCACACCGAGTTCAAGCAGCAGACACATCTCTTCAACAACTGTTAAGAGGAGACTTTGTGCAGCAGGCCTTCATAGTAAAATAGCTGCTAGGAAACCACTGCTAAGGACAGGCAACAGGCAAAAGAGACTTGTTTGGGCTAAAGAACGCAAGGAATGGACATTAAACCAGTGGAAATCTGTGCTTTGGTCTGAGGAGTCTAAAATTGAGATCTTTGGTTCCAATCACCGTGTCTTTGTACGACGCAGAAAAGGTGAACGGATGGACTCTACATGCCTGGTTCCCACCATGAAGCATGAAGGAGGAGGTGTGATGGTGATGGGTGCTACGCCAGATGACCTGGCCTCTACAGTCACCACACCTGAACCCAATCAATATGGCTTGGAGTGAGCTTGACCGCAGAGTGAAGGCAAAAGGGCCAACAAGTGCTAAGCATCTCTGGGAACGCCTTCAAGACTGTTGGAAGACCATTTCCGGTGACTACCTCTTGAAGCTCATCAAGAGAATGCCAAGAGTGTGCAAAGCAGTAATCAAAGTAAAAAAGTGGCTACTTTGAAGAACCTAGAACAGTGATGGCGAACCTATGGCACGCGTGCCAGGGATGGCACGCGTGCAGGGATGGCACGCAGAGCCATTTTCCCTGGCACGCGGCGTCGCCTGTCACTGCAGCTTTGAACTGCCGGCATGATGGCGCCGGCAGTTCAAAGCCGCGTCGGATCGGAGGATTCGCCTTCCTCCGCATCTCCGACACTCTCTCTAGCTCCGCCCTGCCGGCGTCACATGACCGCGGTCATGTGACGTTGGGACGGAAGACACGAGGAGAAGAGGAGCGGTGAAGGCGGGAGTTCTAGGTGAGTATGATTTTTTATTTTATTTCAAGCCACGGTATAATGAGGGGCAGGATGGACACAGACATGAGGCTGACAAGGTTCAGGATGGCACAGACATGAGGCTGACAAGGCAGGATGGACACAGACATGAGGCTGACAAGGGGCAGGATGGACACACAGACATGAGGCTGACAAGGGCAGGATGGACACACAGACTGAGGCTGACAAGGGCAGATGACACCAGACATGAGGCTGACAAGGGGCAGGATGACACACAGACATGAGGCTGACAAGGGCAGGATGACACACATGAGGCTGACAAGGGGCAGGATGGACACACAGACATGAGGCTGACAAGGGGCAGGATGGACACAGAGACATGAGGCTGACAAGGGGCAGGATGGAGACAAGAGGCATAGGTGACGAGGGGCATGAGGGTGACGAGGGCATGAGGGTAACAAGAGGGCATGATGGTGACAAGAGGGGCATGATGGTGACAAGAGGGGCATGATGGTGACGAGGGCAGGATGGTGACAAGAGGGGCAGGATGGTGACATTAGGAGGAGGCATGATGGTGACATTAGAAGGGGGCATGATGGTGACATTAGGAGGGGGCATGATGGTTACATTATTACAAGAAGGGGGATGATGTTGGCTTTATTACAAGGAGGGGGCATATTGCTGAAGGATGGGGGCATTACTACATGATGGGGGCAGGATGGGGACATTACCACAAGGGGACAGGGATCGAGCATACTATAAGGGGATAAGGCTGGAGACATTACTACAAGAAGGGAGTTAGGATAGGGACATTACTGCCAGGAGAGGGTCAGGATGGGAGCAAATAACTTCAAGGAGAGGGTCGGGATGGAGCACATAACTACAAGGAAAGGGTCAGGATGGAGCGCATTACTACAAGGGGAATGTCAGGATGGAGCACATTACTTCAAGGAGAAGGTCAGGATGGAGCCCATAACTATAAGGAGAAGGTCATGATGGAGCACATTACTTCAAGGAGAAGATCAGGATGGAGCACATTACTTCAAGGAGAGGGTTAGGATTGAGCACATTACTACAAGGAGAGGGTCAGGATGGAGCACATTACTACAAGGAGAGGGTCAGGATGGAGCACATTACTACAAGGAGAGGGTCAAGATGGAGCACATTACTACAAGGAGAGGGTCAGGATGGAGCACATTACTACAAGGAGAGGGTCAGGATGGAGCACATTACTACAAGGAGAGGGTCAGGATGGAGCTCATAGCTACAAGGATAGGGTCAGGATGGAGCACATAGCTACAAGGAGAGGGTCAGGATGGAGCACATAGCTACAAGGAGAGGGTCAGGATGGAGCACATAGCTACAATGAGAGGGTCAGGATGCAGATACTACTACAAAATAGGGACCAGGATTTCAGTATGAAATTTGCTTGCTCTGACTAATATTCTGCGTTTTTCCATACAGATCAATCCACCTGCTGTTTCTAGAAAGGGCAGTGGCAGCGGCTCAGCTTCAATGTGCAGTACACATGAGCTGTCTGACCACTGCCGAAGAGAAGAGAAGACTGCAAAGGTAAGTTTAAAATCAATTAATTGTTAAAATAATTGAATTGATCATCAAGTGTTTCAGGACTACAAGCCCTGTACAGTGAAGAGAGTTAGCATCTGCTGGCTCTTCCCCCTGTGCAGCGCTTGTGATAGATAACCACTGCTGTAATTTAGGTTAAATTACAGTGTTGGCACTTCGCCATAAATAATTTTGTTTTGGGTTGCAGTTTGGGCACTCGGCCTCAGAAAGGTTCGCCATCACTGACCTAGAATATAAGACATCTTTTCAGTTGTTTCACACTTTTTTTTGTTAAGTATATAATTCCACATTTTCATAGTCATGAAAATAAAGAAAAGTCTTTGAATGACAAGGTGTGTCCAAACATTTGGTCTGTACTGTATATATAGTGTAAAGTGATCAGTATAGAGGCTCTTTATTATTCCTGCGTCCTCAGATTGTCAGCTCCTGTGATCAGAGCTCTCCTCCTCCTTTGTTATTTTCTATCTGTAATTGATTGGTCCCTTCTTAGTAAGTGTTATGATATCTGCTGTTTTCTATAGAAATAGAATTCTTAAAGGATCCGGTCATCAGGATTATTCCTATACAGTACAGCCCCGGCCATATTGTCACTGTGACACTGACAGTGAAGGAATCCATTTTTTGGACACTGTATTATTATCGTCCTGTAAAGATTTTCATGCAGATATCACAATGGGGGCAGCTCTGTGGCGCTGGAGACGGCTACTGTCTCTCCCCCTTGTCTGCTTCCCCCCTCCCCTGTGTGCTGTCTCTCCCCCTGTCTGCTCCCCCCTTGTGCTGTCTCTCTTTTCCCTGTGCTCTCTCCTTTGACCTGTCTTCTCCTGTGCTCTGTCTTTTGTATATGCTCCCTCCTTTGCCTGTGCGATCTCTCCCTCCCCCCATGTGCTCTCTTGTCCCTCCCTTTGGCCTTCCCCCTGGGCTCTCTGCTCTCTCCCTCTTTGGGCTCTCTCTGTCGCGCCCTTTGGGCTCCCTCTGTCGCGCCCTTTGGGCTCCCTCTGTCGCGCCCTTTGGGCTCCCTCTGTCGCGCCCTTTGGGCTCCCTCTGTCGCGCCCTTTGGGTCTCCCTCTGTCGCGCCCTTTGGTCTCCCTCTGTCGCGCCCTTTGGTCTCCCTCTGTCGCGCCCTTTGGCCACTCTTCGCGCTTTGGGCACTCTTGCGCTCTCGTCACCCCTTTGCGCTCTCGACTACCAGGTTTGGGAACTCTGTTCCCGGACGTTGCTGCTGAATGCGGTCACTGGTGGTTGGTGCCCGGGTTCGTGGCCCTGGCGGTTGCTGAAAAGTGTTGAATTGAAAATAATGGAAGTGAATTGTTCATGACGTCACCTGCAGTTTCTGATGATGACACCAAGTACTGCCAGCAGACCTATGGGGATTGTGTTATTGCAGCCAGTTGGTCTTGCTCCCTGCAGGTGGAGCAGTGTCCCCATGGTAGTGTTGCTGTACTAATTAGAAGGTGGCTCTGTAGGCCCTTTCCCAGCAGCCCTTGTTCTAGGCTCTGCCCCTTCTTCAGAAGCCACTATAGCCTCATACATACTGACATCCTGGTATGCTGATCCCTTTCTCTCTTCTCTCTGGATTTCAGCTCATCTGTTTCCTACATAGCACAGTCGGTGAGTTTATCATATGCTACAGCCCACCTAATTGTATAATGTAACTACACTGTTGTACATGTTTGTCATCATGCAGTATTCTGCCATTATACCTATTGTGTAACAAATCTAATGCTATGTATCTGATATGCTGTATGTTGTACTGAGAATTTCTATTTGTTTTTCTAGTTTTACACTATCCTATCAATAAAAGTTGTAAAGGACCCCCTGTGTCCAAGTCAATGCATCGATGGGAAAGAGTTTAGCTGTCAACTCATTCTTCAGAAGTACAGAGCGAGGGTGCCAGAACAATAAAACAACAACTATAAACGGGTCGAAGCACAGACACTGACTTCTAGCAGAGAACAGTCAAGCTGCAGACAGACACAAAGTTAGATATAGGATCTGAAGTTTATGCGACACGCTCCCATGTAAACTCATCATCTTCACGGAAGTCTGTGAGCAGCGCTGCAATTGCCATCGCCAGGGTGAAGGCGGAAGCCGTCAAAGTGAGAGCTGCCTTCGGTTATTAGGAGTGGAAATTAAGAAAGAAAAAGCACGCCTAGTAGCCAACTTTGCAAAACTTGCCGTAGACACAGAAGCAGCAGAAGCTGAAGTACAGGCTTTAAAAGAAGCAGCACGCTGCAATAGCGAAAGTTTCAGCTTAAGTCTAGGACCTGAACTTAATTATTGAGATCTCACAACGCACTTCAGACTTACATGCTACAGCATGCCTCATTAGATGACCATCTACATTCAGCTCCAAGAGACCGAATCCTGTCTTTCAGCCATCAAAAACTTTCATTCACCAATCATCCCACGTTAAGCATGAAGGTAATTCTGTCCACCTTCCACCATCAGTGCGACCACCCAAGCCTGTAGATTCCAACTACACACCGAAATCGTGATGAAGATGCATTTTGCGGCAACAATAGCTCACAGACCTCATCAGGGCAACACGCACCTGGATCGCCCTCTCATAGATCAAGAGCTACCAGCTTTCTTCAAGTTCTTTGCACGTTGTGAGTTACTCACCAAAGGTGTCTTACAGTTTAATGACCTTCCTTAAAGTTTCAGAACATGGAGAGCTTCCTTCAGAAACTCCACTGCCGCTCTGCCAGCGAAGACATCGACCTCTTGGTTAAGTGACTAGGAAACTAATCAGTAGAACATGCAAAAAGCATCACAGATATCAGGATCAACAACCCAAGCAAAGGTTTGTGCATGTTATGGGAGAGACTCGACGAGTGCTATGGCTCCTCAGAAATTATAGAAGAATCCCTCTTCAAAAGGTTGGAAGACTTTCCTATATTCTCTAATAAGAACTTTCACATGCTAAGAGAATTGAGCGACCTCTTAGTAGAACTCCAAGTCGCCAAGACTTAAGGAGACCTGCCAGGCTTCATTTCCCTAGACACTGCCTTAGCCATCAAACCCATAGTGAAGAAACTACCTTACAATTTGCAAAAGAAATGGTTGAACCGCGGTTCAGGTTACAAGCAGCGTCACAACGTGGTGTTCCCTCCATTCCACATCTTTGTAGATTTTATCCGCCAGCAGGCCAAGATCAGGAATGATCCCAGCTTCAACCTTTACGTCGTAGATCCCGTCAACACAAGAACAGGTAAGCGTGCTCCAGTCCACAACCCCAGAGTCTCGCCTATCACCTTACACAAAACTAATGTCTTCTGCAGACTCATCACACAATACCCACAGTACAGTAGGTTCCGAAGGGTCACTACCAATAGACCCGGAAAGGGAGTGCCCCCTACATAAAAGGCCTTGTCCACTACAAGATTGCAGAAGTTTAAGGGGACAATCCCTTAGATTGTAGAATTTTCCTCAAAGAGAATAACATATGCTACAGATGTTGCACATCTACATCCCATTTAGCTAAAGACTGCAAAGTCAGTATTGCTTGTTCGGAGTGTAACAGTCAAGAGCACACCACAGCTCTACACCCAAGGCCAGCCCTGCAGACCCCCTCATCTATAGACCCAGGGGCAGATTATAATAGGGTCAAAATGGGCTGCAGTCCCGGCCCAACCTCCAGGGGGGCCTTTGGCCCAGAAGATTATTGCGCGCATTATAATCTCCAGACAGCAGACAGGTGCCGTAGCTGCAGCAGCAGCACAGGTTGAATGATGAATAATACTGATCGGATCAGGGGCCCAGCATACAGAGCCCGGGAGTCATGTGCAGAAGCCATGCCTGCCTTCTGCAGTGAAGATGGAGCTTGGAGTCCCTGCAGTCCTAACATGCCTGGAGACTGTGGGAGTAGGTGAGCCTGGCTGCTTTGTGTAACTGCAGTGCAGCACATCAGTGGCTGCTGTCTGCACTGGCTCTGCACTATGTGCATACAGTATCTGTATATAGTGTGTAACTGGCATACCTTCAGTGCAGACACCAGCTCTCTGGATCTTAGGACAGGGGAGACTTTATTGTAATTTTTAAAACTTCTGAATAAATGTGGAAGATAAGAGAGCATTAAACTCCCTAGAAAGTGCCCCTGAACTGTGGCCCTACAGTGCCCCTCCCCCCTACACTATTTTACATGTAGTTTAATGCACTCCCATCATCCACATTTTATTCATAAGTTTTAAAAATGACAATAATGTCCTCTTGATACAGAGCGGCTGCACATTCTGCTTGTGTTCATGTATGCCACTGGCTCTCTGTCACATATTGCCTGCAGAATCATTTTAGGTAACAGGCACCCTTTAACCCTTTCACAACCAATGACATACCTATACGTGCTTGGTCTTGTCCCTGACTTTAATGTGAGCTTACAATCTGAGCCCGCATGTTTCCCCACACATATCGGATGATCTGATCAGCAGACGCACAGTTAATAATCGCAGGTGGATCGGAGATTCACTTGGGCTGTTAACTAGTTAGGTTGCATTGTCAAACTCTGACCGCACAATCTAACACGCCGGTAGGGATCGCTCGATCCCCCCACCCCAAACAGTGACCACATGTCGTGATCACGAGGCACCTATGGGTTGTCATGACCGTGAGAGGTCAGATGAAGATCTCTGTCACTTTCATAACAAAGTTTTTGTGAACGCAGCCCGAGCGCTGGCGATCACTGGAGATGACCATTTCAGCCGTACAGAGGGTTGCTAAATCATCGTTCTGAACAGCAGAAGCGATTGCACACTGCAGGATTCAGGCGCCTTTAGGCTAGGTTCACATTAACAAGAGAGAAAAGGAGACCGGGAAGCGCTCCTAATTAGAGAACCTGGTGGCCTATTGGGGGTAAAATTAGAGAGGTGAGCAGGGGGATCGACTCACCTTTTCGGGTTGTGCCGCCACCGCAACAACCCAAGTGTATGCCGTTGCCGGGGGCCTACTGGTGCCCGCACTGCTGGACGGAAAATCCTCTGACTTCAGTGTTCAGCCTGGTCACATGGGCTTGTAATCATGTGACCCACACGTCATCAGTCAGGGGGCCTGACGTCAGCACAGGTCCTTGAGCTCTCAGGCTGCTCGATAACAGGAAACGACAAATGGCACCCGCAGCTCCTGTAATCCAACACACCCAGGGAGGGTGGGAAATTCAGGATTAAAGGAACCAATAGATTACTTCTAGGAGCGCTGAATAAAATGACTATCTGTTGTGGAAATGCGTTGTGGTAATAAGACTTGTGCTTAATCCTTAACTGCTCTTTATTGTGCCCGCAGTGCTCCTAGAAGTAATCTATTGTTTCCTTTAGGGTCACATTAGCGTCAGCCTTGTTGCTGAAAAAACTTCGAATTCTGCAGGCTGAACGCAGCTTTAGCGTAGCGTTAATTTCTGTAACACTGTGCTAATGCTGGCAATTGATTCCTATGGGTGATGGACTTACAGTGCAGGCTGCCGTTTGACACAGAAGTCCCAGAGTTTCTAACGCTATTTCAGAGCGCACAGGAAAAAATGTGTTTTGCAGCGTTTTCCTGAGCGCTCGAAATTGCGCGAGATTTGAAACTGTGACTTCTGTGTCAAGGGAAGCCTGTGCTGTAAGTCAATCACCCATAGGAACCAATTGCCAGCATTAGCACAGCATTACAGAAATTAACGCTGCGCTAAGGCTGCATTCAGTTTGCAGAATTCTAAGTTTTTTCACGGATCCGTCAGCAAAAAGGCTGACGCTCGTGACCCTAGCCTAAGGGTAATAGTAAAAACAATAAAAAGTGTAAAAAAAATAAAAAATTAAGTTCAAATCACCCCCCCACTTGCCCCAATGAAAATAATACTAAAAAAATACACACATTTGGAATCGCTGCACTCAGAAGTGCCCGATCTATCAAAATATAACCTCAATCAGATCTGTAAACGTCGGAAAAGAAAAAAAAATACCAGAATTGTTTTCTAGGTCACTTCAGCATTGCAATATAATGCATTAACAGGTGATCAAAACAGCGTGTCTACTAGACCAGGGGTCCCCAGCCACTGGGACCGGGCCATGGGGGTCCCTGTGCTGGTCCGTGCCGCTGCAGACCAGCAGTACAGTGTGCTCTGCAGCTGCTCAGAATGGCATCCCCACCCACTGCGACCTGCACCGCACTACGCTGCTCTGAGCTGATCTTTGCCTCAGCTGCGTGCGTAGATGTACGAGCAGTGCCGTCGGCCAATCGCAGTGTAGCAGCCAGGCCCTGATTGGCCAGTGGCTGCTGCACTGTTATTGGCCGACGGCTCCGCTTGTACATATACGCGGCAGAGAGCAGAGCGACGCCAACTGCGGTGGACCCGTAAGCAAAGTGTGTGGCGTGTTGTGTTGGGGCAGTCTGTGTGTGTGGGGCAGTCTGTGTGTGTGTCGATGGGCTGCTGCAAGGGGATAATGTGAGATGCAAAGGGATGATGGGGGCTGTAAGGGGATGATGGTGAAATTGTGGGCTGCAAGGAGAAGGAAAAATAAGACATCCCCTGAAAATAAGATTTATTCACACAAAAAATACCCAGGAGTCAGGCCAAATGAAAATTCAATAATTCAATTTTATTTAAGCATCCATAACTGGTTAAAAACGACAAGCAGCTTCAGGAACTCCACTCTAATTACGGGTTCTGTTGTTACTGAGTCCCCTGAGATAGCACTCCTACCGTATCTGTCTTACCGGGATCCATGAGCCGGAACAAGAAAGATCCTATGTTTTTGTCTCGGCAGCCCGCACTCTCATTCCGAGGCTTTTGAAATCGCCAGAAATACCCTCTATCAGGTGGTGCTGTCGTGTCTCCGGAAAAATCATTACTGGTAAGTAATTTAGATTTTTTTCCCTATCAAAACATTACCGGTAAGTAATTTCGATTTTTTTTTTTTCCCCATCATGAGCCTGGTAGCACAGCAATTCATGGTTTTTACCATTGTCCATGTGCAGAGGGTCCACGAAAACCCGATTAAAAAAATTATTCCCTATGAAAAGATCGTTTTCAAAACCAAAAAATATCTTAGAAAATTACTTAAAGTGTTATCACTATATATATCGGTGTATTATCAGGATTTTACCCATACTATTATAAGGTGATATAATTCATCAGGATTATTTTGGCTTGAAAGATGTTTATTGGCAATTGTAAACATTTCATAAATTATACACATTTTTGATGTTCAAAAAGATCTGATTTGCGGATAAAAGATTTTCCACATTCATAACACATATGGATTCTCCTCTATATGAATTGTCTGATTATTACCAAGATCTGATTTCTGGGTGAAATCTTTCCCAGATTATGAACATGAATATAGTTTCTCTCCTGTGTGACTCCTCTCATGATGATAAAGACCTGATGAACGTGTAAAACATTTCCCATATTCTGGGCATGAATACGGCTTCTCCCCTGTGTGATTTCTCTGATGTCTAACAAGATTGGATTTCTGGTTAAAATATTTCCCACACTCTGAACATGATCATATTTTCTTCTGGGTGTGATATCTCACATGTACAACATAATATGATTTATCTGTAAAACCTTTACCACACTATGAGCAGGAATATGGCTTCTTGCCTGTGTGAATTTTGAGATGTCTAACAAGATGTGATTTACGTATAAAACATTTACCACATTCTGTACATCCATACGGCTTCTCCCCTGTGTGACGTCTCTCGTGTATAATAAGATTTGATTTACTTGTACAACATTTCCCACATTCTGGGCATGCATATGTTTTATCCCCTGTGTGAATTCTCTGATGATTAATAAGATGTGATCTCTCATTGAAATATTTATGACATTCTGAACATGGATACCGTTTCTCTCCTGTGTGAATTCTCTGATGACTAACAAGATGTGATCTCTGTTTAAATTTTTTCCCACATTCTGAACATGAATATGGCTTTTCCCCTGTGTGTTTTCTTAGATGTATAGCAAGTTGTGTTCTCGTTTTAAAATATTTTTCACATTCGGAACACGAGTATGGGTTCTCCCCTGTGTGAATTTTCTGATGTCTAAGAAGAGCTGATTGATCTGCAAGACATTTCCCACATTCTGGGCATGAATATGGCTTCTCCCCTGTGTGACTTCTGTGATGTCTAAGAAGATACGATTGAGTGGTAAACCCTTTCCCACATTCTGGGCATGAATACAGATTCTCCCCTGTGTGACTTCTCTGATGTATTAGAAGAGATGCTTTCCTGGTAAAACATTTTTTACATTCTGAACATGAAAATGGCTGCTCATATCCTTTGAGAGCTGCTGGATATTTCATATCACTTCTGGGGCTTTTACTTTGCTTTTCAGTCTGTGATGATTCAGAAGATGAGGGTATATCTGAGACAATGGCATGTTCTTCATGTGTAGCTTGTGAGATATCAGGATTTTCTGCTTTAAAATCTGACGTCAGATGTACCTCCACGCCGCTCCTATTACAGTCATCTGGCAAAAATTAAATCAAATTTGATTATTTATGAATAAAACTTTAAAAGCATGTTACAATTTTACTAACATCAGTCTGTCCCTCAAAAAAACGAACCACCAGAAAAATGAAAGACATTTTTTTTTTCTTTTGCAATTTTCTGAATTTTTCTTTTACCACTAAAATAAAATACAAAACTATACAGGATTGATATCACTGTGATCGTACTGACCTGAAGAGTCATATTTCAACCTCATATTTACTACTAAATAAAATACCGTATATACTCGTGTATAAGCCGACCCGTGTATAAGCCGACCCCCCTACTTTTGCCCCCAAAATCTGGGAAAACCTATTGACTCGTGTATAAGCCGAGGGTGGACCCCAGCACAGGTATACAGCCCCCAGCAGTGTGGTATACAGGCCCGCACAGTGGTATACAGGCCTCCCCAGTGGTAGTATACAGCCCCCAGAAGTGTGGTATACAGCAGCCTCCCCAGTGGTACATACAGGCCCCAGCAGTGTTACAGCAGCCTCCCCAGTGGTATATACAGCAGCAGCCCCAGTGGTAGTATACAGCAGCCCCAGAGATATATACAGCAGCCCCAGTGGTAGTATACAGCAGCCCCAGAGGTATATACAGCAGCCTCCCCAGTGGTATATACAGCAGCAGCCCCAGTGGTTATATACAGCAGCCCCAGTGGTAGTATACAGAAGCCCCAGAGGTATATACAGCAGCCTCCCCAGTGGTATATACAGCAGCAGCCCCAGTGGTAGTATACAGCAGCCCCAGAGATATATACAGCAGCCCCAGTGGTAGTATACAGAAGCCCCAGAGGTAGTATACAGCAGCCCCAGTGGTAGTATACAGCAGCAGCCCCAGGGGGTATATACAGCAGCAGCCCCAGTAGTAGAATACAGAAGCCCCAGTAGTAGTATACAGCAGCCCCAGTAGTAGTATACAGCAGCAGCGCCAGTGGTAGTATACAGCAGCAGCCCCAGGGGGTATATACAGCAGCAGCCCCAGTGGTAGTATACAGCAGCAGCCCCAGGGGGTATATACAGCAGCAGCCCCAGGGGTATATACAGCAGCAGCCCCAGGGCGTATATACAGCAGCAGCCCCAGGGGGTATATACAGCAGCAGCCCCAGGGGGTATATACAGCAGCAGCCCCAGGGGTATACAGACCCCCCCATTAGTATACGGGGGCCCCAGCTGTATACAGCAGCCCCAGCTGTATACAGCCCCCCCGTGGTATCCAGGGCCCCCCTTGCTGCACCTGTAAAGGAAGATGTCAGTATACTTATCGCTGCCGCCGCCGCCGCTCCGCTTCTCGGTCACCGCGCTGCTCCGGGTCTTCATGCTTCCTGTTCCTTCTCCGACGCTCAAACAATGACGTCATTTCCTGAGCGCCGGAGAAGGAACAGGAAGCATGAAGACCCGGAGCAGCGCGGCGACCGAGAAGCGGAGCGGCGGCGGCGGCAGCGATAAGTATACCGGCATCTTCCTTTACAGGTGCAGCAAGGGGGGCCCTGGATACCACGGGGGGGCTGTATATACGGGGGGGGGGGGGATACCACGGGGGGGGGGGCTGTTATGCATACATAGGTATGTACCCGTGTATAAGCCGAGGGGGGACTTTTCAGCACATTTTATGTGCTGAAAAACTCGGCTTATACACAAGTATATATGGTAACCGAAAATGAGGGAATTTTGCTAATTCACCATCTCCCATTCCAGTACAATGTATACTAACTTTTCATTTAAAACTACAACTTGTCCCACAAAAACAAGCCCTCATATAGTTATGTCACCACAAATATAGAAAAAGTTATGGCTCCTGAATGAAGAGGAGAAAATAAGGGCCGCTTTACACACACCAACTTCTGTGTCCAACATCTGAACAGATCTCTGGTTGCAGTGAAATCATGGACACATTGCTCCATTTGTACACAGCCACAAAATGGAACAATGTGTCCATGATTTCACTGCAACCAGATATCTGTACAGAAGTTGGTGTGTGTAAAGTGGCCCTTACAAAAGAGCAAAAATAAAATCAAAATGGGTTGTGGTGGGAAGAAGTTAAGTAAAGGGTTAAAGAGGATATTGCAGAATATAGAACGAGAGTAATAAGTAATTTAATTGGCATAATTAGGGTTGAAAATCCAGATTTTCCAGCTCTTTGTCTGCTTGGAATAAATAAGGGGATGTGGTGCAATAATTTCTTCATATATACAACTCCCTGGCAAAAAGTATGGAATCACCTGGCTCGGAGGATGTCCATTCAGTTGATTAATTTTGTAGAAAAAAAAGCAGATGGCAACTCTCTGCCTTGAAGAAACACTAAAAGAAGTCTTGAAAAAAAATCTGATCCAAATACAAACAACATGGGAAGGTTGTTAAAGAGAAACATACTGGTAGACCAAGGAAGACATCAAACCGTCAAGACCGGAAACTTAAGCATTATGTCTCCAAAACAGGAAATGCACAACGAAACAAATGGGAGGAAACTGGAGTCAATGTCTGTGACCGAACTGTAAAGAAACCTCCTAAAGGAAATGGGATTTACATACAGAAAAGCTAAACAAAAGCCATCCTTAACAGCTAAACAGAACAAAACAAGGTTACAATGGGCTAAGGAAAAGCAATCGTGGACTGTGGATGACTGAATGAAAGTTACTCGTATTTTTCGCTTTATAAAATGCATCGGATTATAAGACGCACCCAGATTTTAGAGGTGGAAAATAGGGAAAAAAAATATTTGTATCAAAAAATGACTTTGATATGACACTCAGGCCCTGCAACCAGTCAGCGCTGGCATCTGTCTCCTTTGGATGCAGGAGCAGCATGTGAGCAACACCAATGACTTCTTGCTCCAGGGTCTGATGGCGGGGAGACAGATGCCAGCACTGACTGGTCAGAGGGCTGAGTCTCATATCAATGTCACATGGGGCATGACTATGCAACTTCTGACAGTGTTGGAACTGCTGCAGCATCAGGGGTAAGGGTGCATGCACACGATCAGTATACGCAGCATTTTGGATGCAGCGGCAAGACGCTGTAGTACAGTACAAGCATAGTGAATGGGATTTGTAGAAATCCCATCCTCACTATGCTTAACCCGACCGCAGCAATCTGACAGCTGCGATGCAGGTTGCCGGCATTCCAATCCTCCTCCACATGTTCATTTCATGCTGCGGAGTCGGAAACGGCTCCCATCGGGTGACTGCAGGGAGAGGCTGCCCTGCACCTGCCGCACACGGTGACCACAGGGTGGCTGCAGGCTCCCTGCCTCCACCTGCAGCTTCACTCAGGTCCGGAGGAGCCGCGTCCAACACGCAACTCCTCCGGACCGTGAGCACCTACCCTTAGTATGGTCTTTATTACTTTTACAAGGGCCAACAAGGTGAATGAGATGGGATTTGTTCATGTAGTAGCAATCCCTTTAAGAAATATCACTCCCAGCATGTACTGTAGATCCTATAGTTCTAGTTAAGCACAGTATTGGTAGTGTTAACTTTACTTTATTAGTTGTTATGTTACATGTGCGCTCACCTTAATGTGTCCTGCTTTGCCCTGTCACCCTGCTGAAATCAAGGAAGTGACCATAGTCTGCACATCAAGTTCTGATGTGATGTACTGTAAGAGGGAGGGCCAGGGAGGGGCGCTGTACACTGTGCTGAAATACGATGCTCCAGCCCTGTCTCCTAATTACAATTAGGATGTGATGTGTCCCGAAAGCTTGCTATGTTTACCATCTTTTCAGTTAGCCATTAAAAGGTATCAACCACTGAGGACTCTCAGATTGCAATATATTTTTCTATCTACTGGCTAACACGGTATAAATATTTAAGTTTACATTCATATTCTGGACACTTTTCTTATCCCATCAATTGAAAGCATGTTTGAGGATGATGAAATAATTTATCAAGATGATAATGCATCCTGCCATAGAGCAAAAGCTGTGAAAACATTCATTGAAAGAAGACACATAAGGTCAATGTCACGGCCTGCAAATAGTCCGGATCTCAATCCAATTGAAAAAATTTAGTAGAAGTTGAAGAATATTGTCCATGACAAGGCTCCAACCTGCAAAGCTGATCTGGCAACAGCAATCAGAGAAGTCAGATTGATGATGAGTACTGTTTGTTGCTCATTAAGTCCATGCCTCAGACACTGCAAGCTGTTATAAAAGCCAGAGGCGGTGCAACAAGATACTAGTAATGTATTTGGATGTTGTTTTGTTTGTTTGTTTGTCATGATTCCATAATTTTTTACCTCAGGATTGAGTGATTCCATAATTTTTACCTCAGAATTGAGCGATTCCATAATTTTTACCTCAGGATTAAGTGATTCCATAATTTTTACCTGAGGATTGAGTGATTCCATAATTTTTACCTCAGAATTGAGTGATTCCATCATTTTTACCTCAGGATTGAGTGATTCCATAATTTTTCTCCCTGCTTGCTCTACAAAATTAATCGTTATGGTACCTTTACACGCCGCTACCGAGAGGTAGAAACCAGCAGGTGTCGGAGACAATTGTACCTTGTACCTTCAAAACACCGCGAGGTTGCGGCGTGTAATTCAGGTAGCACCTTCGTGTCTCTTTGGATACCTGTCTTTCAGCCGTGCTCAAAAACAAGCAGGTATAAACCCTATGGTAGCGGCGTGTAATCGGAGCACAGGAAGGTATTTGAGTTACCTGGGGCGTGCTACAGCGTCATGTATACCACGCCCCATCAGCTATCATTGGTGGGGACTACTGTGTACCCATTGGCTGTCCCTGTACAGGGCAGCATATTTAACAAGATGACCAGTCACTACACATTTGCAATAGCGTCATGTATTAGCCAGCCTCCCTGCGCTGGCTGGCCAATCATGATGTTATTGCATTGTGCAATCACCGTACGAGCGCCGCGTAATACACAACTCTGGCACGCCTATGCAGTTACGGCGCGCAATATGTACGCCCAGATTCCCTTGTGGTAGCGGCGAGTAAATGAGGGAAGGTGCTCCACAGAAGGTAACCTGCCGCACCCGTCGGCACTTCCAGGGAACGAAAATACCTTCTGTGGACACCTTGTGGCGTCGTGTAATTGCGGTATCAGGTACCGTTAGCAACTGTTGAAAGCGCGTGCACGTGCGGTGCCTACCTGTTGCTACCTTCGGTAGCGATGTGTAAAGGTACCATTACTGGCTAGCATATTTTTTTTCAAGATTTCTTTTAGTGTTTCTTCAGGACAGAGAGTTGCCATTTGAAATGACTTTAGTTTTGTGCCATGTCTCTGATCTGCTTTTTCTCTTCAACATTAAACAACTGAATGAACATCCTCTGAGCCAGGTGATTCCATATTTTTTGCCAGAGGTTGTACATGTGATATTCCTAGAGCCAGAGCTAACATAGTCGGAGAGGGGAGGAAGACATACAGATCTTCATAAAAATGGCAGTGTGAATACCTCCTCCTGTATATAAATTCATATATAGTGTACACCACTGGGTAAGGTAATCATTAAAGGAAAGGAGCAAATAAAGAATGTGAATACATGATATTAATATTTAACTTTTATTATTACTAGTGAAAGAAAAATGATTATAAAAATGTCCTTATCCTTGACCAAGAATTCCCAACTCCGTGGGATGGGAGAGGATCTGCCTGGGTCCTCAACGTTATCTCCCACTTTAATATTGGGATTATATTGCCCCTTATACTTTATAATGAGGAGTGATGTTATTAATATTAATAAACCGCACCGTGATTACGACAGATACATAATTCTTTGTGTCAAATTAATTATTGTGTCTGTACTCAGGCATGAAATAAGCATTGAACAAAAATAAAAAGCCAACACTTTTGTTTTTGTTCCCATTTTTCATGAGCTGAAGTCAAAGATCTAAGACTGGCTTCACACTGCAGTTTTTTCACTGATTAGTGTTCATCCAGTTTGTGTGCCAAAACTAGGAGAGGAACTTGTAGAGAAAAACTATAATTGAAAGATTGACACCTGTTCTGAGTTTTGGAGACTCTCCTGGTTTTGGCACACAAACTGGATGAACACTGATCAGTGAAAAAGCTGCAGTGTGAAGCCAGCCTTAGACTTTTTCTATGAACACAAAAGGTCTTTTTCTCTCATAAATTGTTCACAAATTTGTCTAAGGTGGCCGTCACACGCTGCAATATCTTAAACGATATCGTTTAAGTGATCTGCTTTTTGATCGCTTAAGCGATATCGTTTGTGCATCGCTGCGTGTAATCAAGCGATTTTACAATGTAAAATCGCTTGATCGTGACATCGCAGATATGAGAGCAGGAGCTCATATCTAGCGATGAACGATGTAGCAATCTGCTTCATCGTGGTGTATGACACCACGATGAACGATCTCCCAGCGCAGAGCCTATGCTGGGAGATGGTAACTATGGTACACGTCGGGTTACTAAGCGCCGCGCGGCGCCTAGTAACCCGATGTGTACCATAGTTACCAGTGATCTCGCTGGCCCACATCACTGGTGAGTCTGTCTGTGTGACAGCTCACCAGCGATGTGAACGATATTGTAAGCGATCGCGCGTGCACGTGATCGCTTACAATATCGTTCAAGATATTGAAGCATCTGACGGCCGCCTAAATCTGTGTTAGTGAGCACTTCTCCTTTGTTGAGATAATCCATCCTCCTAAAGGCCACTTCACACACACAGATATCTGAGTCCAATATCTGAACAGATCTCTGGTTCCAGTGAAATCATGGACAAATTGATCCATTTTGTGGCCAAATACAAATAGACCAATTTGTCCATGATTTCACTTCAACCAGAGATCTGTGAACAATATCTGCACAGATATCTGTGTGTGTGACCCCAGCCTCAGAGATGCGGCATATCAAGATGCTGATTAGATTATACGATTATTGCACAGGTGCGCTTTATACTGATCACAACATCCCACAATGGCCTGTGGGATGTTGGTCCGCTCCTCTTCAATGGATGTGTGATGTTGCTGGATATTGGCAGGAATTGGAACACGCTGTCGTATACGCCGATCCAGAGCATACCAAACATGATCAATGGGTGACATGTGCAGTGAGTATGCGGCCATGCAAGAACTGGGATGTTTTCAGCTTCCGGGAATTGTGTACAGATCCTTGGAACCTGGGGCCGTGCATTATCATGCTCCTACATGAGGTGATGGATGTGGATAAATGGATGAATGGAACAACATTGGCCTCATGATCTCATCACAATGTCTCTGCATTCACGACAAGCTGCAGTCAGGTGAAGACCCCGATGAGGATGACGAGCTACAGCCAGGTGGAGACCCTGATAAGAATGGTGAGCTGCAGTCAGGCTGAGACCCTAATGATGACGATAAGCTGCAGTGAGGTGGGGGCCCCAATGAAAATGACGAGCTGCAGTCAGGTTGGGATCCCAATGAGAATGACTAGCTGCAGTCAGGTGGGGATCCCGATGAGAATGACAAGCAGCAGTCAGGTGGAGACCCTGATGAGGACGACAATCTGCAGTCAGATAAAGACCACCATGAGGATGGCGAGCTACAGTCAGATGGAGACCTTGATGAAGACAACGACCACAGGGAGGTGGAGAAACCCGATGAGTATGATGAGCTGCAGTAAGAGATACTGTTGAGAATGACAAACTGAAGTCAAGTGGCAACCCTGATGAGGACGGCGAGCTGCAGTCAGGTGGAGACCCCGATGAGGATGATGAGTTGCAGTCAAATGTAGACCCTGATGAGGATGAGCTGCAGTCAGGTGGAGACCCCGATGAGGGCAACAAGCTGCAGTCACCTGGAGATCCCGATTACGACGAGCTGTAGTCACCTAGAGACCTAGATGTGGATGAGGAGCTGCAGATGAGTTTTCTTCTGATAGTTTGTGCTGAAATTCTTTGGTTAACCAAACCAATCGATGCAGCTGGCGTCTGGGTGGCCGGTCTCAGATTATCGTGGAGGTGAAGATGTTGGATCTGGAGGTTCTGGGCTGGTGTGGTTACACGTGGTCTGCGGTTGTGAGGCCGGTTGGATTTACTGCCAAATTATCTTAAACACTTTTGGAGACCCCTTATTCATGGGCAACAGGTGGCCATTCCTGCTGCCACCTGCCAACTACACGCTCCCTCAAAACCTGCGACATCTGTGCATTGTGCTGTGTGATAAAAATTCACATTGTAGGGCGACCTTTTATTGTGGCAGCCTAGAGCTCACCTGAGACCTGATGAGGCTGGTGAACTTACTGTGAAATTCCAGATCACAATGGATTTCACATGAGCAGATCATGAGTCCAGATTTAATATTACAATTTTACAGTCATTTTGATACAATTTTAAAAAATAAAGTACACCTGTCTCTACTGATCTAAGAGATCTATTTAATGAGTCATGTGGTTTATTTCGTGAAATTGAAATCTGGTAAGAGATCCACTTTACTAAATTCAATATAAAACTGTTGCATCCAGTGAAGATGTCAAAAACATTATCTGCATTTACTGCTTACCCGAGCCATTGTCTGTAGGAATCTCCATGTTACTCTGCTGCTCATCACCGCTCACATATTTCTCTTCTTTTACCATTATGTCTGGAGTGTTACAATGGTTCAGAACTTCATCCGGATTCAAAAGCTGTGAAACAAATATGATAAATGTGATCAGATACTTGGACAAGTCCCATAGAATGAAGAGATGATCAGAAAAGATCATTAAAGGGTCATTTCTCCCCCCCCCCCAAAAAAAAGTTATCCCCTACTGTAGATTGGTGGGGGGTGACTGCTGGGACACCCAAGTGATCTAGACATCCTGAGAATGCAGCTCTGCTGCCCCATAGTGAAAAAGCAAAGGAGTGCATACCCGCCTTCTGCTCCATTCATTGGCTATGGGACTGATGTAAATTCCCGAGCCCTGCACTTACCAGTCACATTGACAATGAAGAAGCAGAGGTTGAGCATGTGTGGCACCCCTGCTTCTTGGTCACCACTGTGATGCTGCACCTAATCTACCGGTGTGGTATCATTGCTCTCGGGTAACACTGGGACACGAACCTGAGACACATATCTTGCACCCAACACTATTCCCAACTAAAGTCGAGGGGATTCAGGGCAGAAGAAGCCTCTGTAGAGGGCTGTCCCCATCTGCTGACTGGAGGATGGAGGAGTTTAAGGGGTGGGAACCAAGTTAGTGAAGAGAAGTCTGCAGGAGAGTGAAGAGTGAGGAGCTTAAGAATGGAGTTCTAGGGGAGGCTAGTGCTGGGGATAGGTAGCCATGGAACTCTGGCCAGAGGGACCGCAAATCCACAATCGCCACACAGGTCGTTGGTGGAGGAACTGGTTGCATAAGAGTACCGGCCCCAATCTGGTGTGAGACTGCATGTTAAAGCCAGGAAACCAGAGGCTACTGGATTGTAAGTGCAGTAACCAACCCCGTGTACACTCCCAGGCACAGTGACTATAGAGGGTTAAGAGAACTTGCTAACCATCGCTCGACAGCACCCACAGTCGCCTGCCTTGGACTAATAGCACGAAGGTGCAGGACAGGAGGAGAGAAGATCAGCACAGAGAGGGCAGCAAAGAAAGGCATATAAAGGATGTCTCAGCAGAGTGTTCCTCGATTATCTGAGAGCTGGACAAGCTGCAACCTGGAAGAGCTCAGTACCCCAGCTGGGTCTGCACTGTACTCAGCTGCAAGTAAAGAACCTGGTAAAAACTGCATCCTCTGTGTCCGTGCATTTCTTCTGTGCCTCCCTGCACCACAACTACCATCATCCACATTACACAGACTTTATTCTCAAAACCCTGGGGCCCCGCTCCGCCTGTGGGGAACGTTCCATCCAAGCTGCCACAACATTTCTTCCCAAGGGATCACTAGAAGCAGCTCTGGTCATCCCCGACTAGACACCACAGGTGGCATCACGATAAAGACTTGATCCCTTTACATGCTCAGTCAGGGCCACGGCTGTGGGGAGGCCACCATGAATCCAAAGACTGATACCTCAGATGTCCAAGTACCCCCCGATCCTTATGACCGTTGCACATGCGCACCTTCGTTCTTTCAAGACTAGGCTGGAGAGCCACATTCTTGGGGTTACAGAGCCCCAATATGAGGATCGATGTAGATCCCAGTGGTCAAACACCCAGTGATTAAGTTACTCCTTATGCCATGGATGGGGAATATGTTGCCGTTTTGGGAATATCCCTTTAATCAGCAGGAAGACCAAATTCACATTATAACAAATAGATGCACATCTTCCACATAAATCCAACCTGCCGGTTCTTTATCCCGACATTTTCCATAGTTAGAAAAGTGTGAGAAGATCCAGACAACATGTAAGGTCCATGGTCAGCTCCTTCTCCACCATGTATAAATCATATAATAATGCTGGACTGACAGAACACACGACCTGCACAGCCTCCCACACATCAGACCCTACAACCTTCTCTCCACTGACCTGATGATCCGGTGAGCAGTCCAGAGGTCCGGGATGTCTCTCTGGTGTCGTCCCTCTTACTGGTTCTTACTGTAGGAAACACATAAGGAAATTAATCCATTCTTTATATATAAGTGATTTAGTGTTTGGCCACTTTGGGAAACTTAAGAAATGCAATTAATGTAACAATTGTACTAATATGTTTTGGCAGGCGTTTTACTCGGTTTTCGCTCCTTCTTACAATAGCCGTATCTTCTGATCACATACCGCTCCCATCATTAATATGGAGGAGCCTGTGATCAGACACTCTGCATCCAGGACACAAGCGCCAGTGCTGTCTGCTACAATGGAGGAAGCAGAGACGTCTCATCATCGGCCGCAGCCGTGACCAACAAACACATCACTGCTGGTGTTCTAGTGTTTGATGACCAGAATCAAATTCCTATAGTGGGCTTGGTCTGGAGAGAGATGTGACCGGCTGTGTTTAGGAGCAGCACCCGCACAGCACATAGGTAAGACCCAATTTGAGACACCGGAGCTCATGCTGGGACACATCGCTACGATCCCTGAATTTTCTGGCCGCTGCATGTATCTGGGAGATGTTCTAGGTCAGTGATGGCGAACCTATGGCATGCAGAGCCATCTCCACTGGCACGCCGTCTCGCCCACTATACTGCCGCTTAGATCTGCTGCGCGCGGTGGCGGCGGCAGTTCAAAGCTGTGTCAGATCAGAGGAGACATTTCTCCTCTCTCCGACACTTCTAGCCCCGCCCTCCCATCCAGCGTCATGTGACAGCGGTCATGTGACGCGCCCGGCCCAAAAAGGTCAAAGATCCCACAGCACCACCCTTGTATCGCCCGATCTCCTTATTGACAGTAGATATCAAGCTTTTGGCTAAAATGATGGCTAATAGGCTTGGTAAGGTCATCACTTCCATTATACATCCTGATAAGGCAGGTTTCATGCCTAGTAAATCCACAGCCACGAATCTGTGTAGACTGTTCCTGAATATGCAAGCCAGGGCGGACACTGTTGGTCGCAGGGCCATACTCTCATTGGACGCTGCCAAAGCATTTGACAGCGTAGAATGGAGATACCTGTGGGCCACAATGCGTCATATGGGCTTTGGGAAGAAATTCATAGGGTGGACTTAAATTTCTTTATGCCGACTCTAGAGCTAAGTTACGGGTTAATAGGCAGTTATGTGAGGACTTTCTCCATTTTTACAGGAACAAGATAGCTATGTCCACTGTCCCCTCTGTTATTCGCCATCGCCATTGAATCGTTGGCGGCAGTAATAACACGGGACCAAAATATTGTGGGATTTAGATATGGGATGCATGAAGAAAAGGTGGTACTATACGCAGATGATACACTCCTGTTTTTGGGAGATTCGGGCAATTCTGCTTTGGCTGGACCGGGTGACAGCTGTAGAAGAGGACCCGTTGACTCCGGTATGAGTAATCAGTGAATTTACCTATCTAGGAATTCAAGTATCGGCTAATATAGCTGACTATGAGAAACACACTGTAAATCCTCTGTTGGGTAAATTTAGATTGCGGCATGGTGCAGGCTATACCTCTCGGTGGCTGGAAGGGCAAACTTGCTTAAAATGATCATCATGCCCCAGCTCCTCTGTGTCTTACACAATGCTCTGGTGTGGTTGCTGCAAAATAGATTTTATAGAATGCTATTTTCTGTGATTTGATCTGGAAGAGGAAACAGGCTCGCATTAAACTTGAGCATCTGCAGCGTGCAAAAGAGGAAGGGGGACTAGCAGTCCCTAGGTCTACTATATTGCATCCCAGGGACTTGTAGTGGTCCATTGTTGTCTAGTGTGGAAGCAGGTAAATTTCGGCTGAATTCCCAAAGGTTACCTACAATGGTGATGATCTAGAAAGTGTGGCAAAAAATTAAGCAATGGAGGGGGATTACTGGACTCACTAGATATACTTTCATTTGGCAGGTTGACCGAGATGTTGCTTTTGCGGAATTTTGGTCAATGGAGGAGGATATGGTGTGTTTCCCAGTTGCTGACTGGTGACACGTTTAAATCATTTGAAGAGCTAGGGAAAGACTTTCCCTTGGAACATTTGATGTTCTACCAGTTTCTGCAGCTGCGACATGCATTCCATATATAAAATACACAGTCACCAATATTGGTTTAGATAGTTTATTAAATATTATCAGGTCACACACAGGTACTAAGGGGCTTATTTCCTTGCTGTATCGGAGCCTGGTAGAGACTTTTCTGGACAGACATTCATTGACGGCTAAATCAAAAGGGTCTGAAGACCTGGGGCATATATCAGACACGCAGTGGGAAGATATTCTACAGTACGTCCCTAAAATATCTATGAGTGAATCTGGACGTATGTCACATTTGTTTACTGTGTACATAGTTAATAGGACCCCGGTGTTGATGCATAGTTTTGTTGTAGCGGGGTCATTTGTTTATTTTTCAGAAACATTTAAAAACTACTATATCCTGTATTATTGTATTTGTCTGGATTTTTACACATAAAAAGTGTTTGTTTAAAAAAAAAATCAAATGACCATGGAACGAGCAGTGGGGGTTCAGTAAGGTAAATCATTTATTTTATATCCTTATGAAAGTTTATTTTCTCAAATTTTTCAGTGTGTTGTCAACTTTTCAAGATTTTCCTAAAGCAGCATTCTCCTACCCCCTATAACAGATGTGTGTATTTAGTCTTGTCCATTACCTGGTGATGTGCGGGGCTGGTGATCCTCCATCATGACGTCCTTGTACCGATCCTTGTGTCCTTCTAGATACTCCCACTCCTCCATGGAGAAATAGACGGCGACATCCTGACACCTTATAGGAACCTAGAAAACCAAGATTGGCTCACAGCACCACATGGACAAGCAGGGTTGTCATATTTACCCTAAAGGTGGGGCGCACGTCATTTCCAAGGAGTCCTTCCTGGATAGTGTCACACGTCAAATACTGAAGAAAGGACAGCACTTCACAAGTTGGTAAATGCTTCAAACTTCCTTTATTACGCAGGCATATTGTGACATTTCGATCCTGCTGAATCTTTATCAAGCTTGATTAAGATCCAGAGGGATTGAAACGCCGCAATACGGGTAAGGAATAAAGGAAGATTGAAGCATTCACCAGCTTGTGAGGTGCTGTCCTTTCTTCAGTATTTGACCTTATAGGAACCTGACACATACAATGATACTGTCATCCCTTCATAGCGTTACTGTATAATGTCCCAGCATTCCCAGCACTGTCACCTCTCCAGTCAGCAGCTCAATCATCTTGTAGGTGAGTTGTAGGATCTTCTGGTCATTGATGTCCTCACGTATCTGCAGGTGCGGTGGAGGCCCCAGGATAGGGCTTAGGCTTTCTCTCCATCCATCAGATACTGGGTCCTGACAGCGATCAGTAGGAGTCGTCTTCACTACAATATAATCCTAAGAATGGAGATACAGTAATAGATATCACTACAGACATGTTATTACCATAGATAAGAATGATGTCAGAGATTCTAATATGTCACATCACCTCTCCAGTAATCCGGAAGAGGATCTCTAGGGTGATATTCAGTATACTCTCCACCATCTCTCCATCTCTGAATCTATCCATCCTTGACAGGTCAATCAGGATAATTCTCCTATATAGAAGATATCAGCTGAGAGGATCCGATATTGTAGAGACCTAAATCAGAAGAAGGTGAACCGATGTGAAATACTAAAGAATCCTATATAATAATACACTTTCTGGAGGATCCTGTATTCAATGTTCCTTAATAAATGTTTGGTATTCGGCAGAGGACCTAAATTGAAGCCAAGAATGCCGAGTGTCATAAGAGCAGCCATAGCACAGCGCCTTTATCCTACCAGAGACCCTAAGCTTTGTCCTCAGGAGGAGCACTGGCCTGAAGGGTGTGTGGAGACACGGGGGGCAGGGGGGTCTCTAGACAGAGCGCATGGACCAGGGCTCATCCCACTGAACGGCCGAACTCCTAAACCGTGGGCAGAACACGACTCAGACAACACAGGGAGGAACCGCACAATGGGAAGACTTTACTGGATCCAACTATCAAAGGCAAAAAAACACATAACCAACAAGTGCACACAATGTAACAGGAGCAGAGTCTCACCCTCCGCTGGTCACCAGGGCTTAGAATCTTTGTGTCTTCGGAGCCTCCAGGGCCACTTACTCCAATCCAGCAGCCCCCGCCTTTGCCGATTACCCAGAGAAGGAAAGCTACAGCTTAGGAACTACCGAGCTCAGCAAAATCTGTAGTCAGGTGACCGGATTGTCCCAACCTGCTAAAGCGACATTATTAGGTAAAATATAAATGTATTTCTTTTTTTCATTCCTGTGAAGCAGCCGAGGGGTAAAATAATCTTCTTGAATGTGGTTTGGAGCAGTCTGAGGGGGCAGTTTTTGGTGTCTCTTCTGGGTGTTTTCTGTCAAATCGGCCCCCCAGAGCCTCTTCACATGTGATGTGGCCCTTAAAACAAGGGTTTGTAAATTGTGATGAGAAATTGCTGATGAACTTTGACCCGTTCTAACGTCCTAACAAAAAAAGTGTCCAGAAAGTGGGAAATGTTATTTACGAACTATTTGTGTGACAGAATCTTCGCTTTAACGGAATAGAAATTGAAAAAGTTGAAAATTGCTAACTTTTTTCCAAAATTGTAAATTTCCCTCGAACACGAAGAAGAAAATGTGATGAAAAACAATGTCAGAATCACTGGGAACCGGGGAAGATCCAGAGATAATAAATATTCATAAAGTGACACCGGGCAGCAGGGGAAGAAAAGGTCATTAAGGAGGAAGTTATCTCCGTCACTAAGGGGTTAAAAATGTTGTCATTCAACAATCCAGCCCCCCCTGATAGAATAACACCGGCCCTTATACAGAGAACACGAGAGACAAGAAGAAAGTGCCGAGTCCTCCAACACCAAGGAGAAACCCCAGAAATACCAATAAATGGGGAGGAGAGATAGGCCGGGGGTGAAGGGGTTAATAACGGGGAATCTCCACTTCCCTCCACCTGCAGAGCCTCACACTGGATGTATGGCTGCTCTGTGCCCACAGGACCTGTGCTGATGTCACAGTCATGTGATCATGTGTGGGAGGAGTCAGGGTCACATGACCAGGTGTCACTCTACGGTGTGTGTGAATAGTGCAGAGTATTGCAGAACAGAGAGAAAATCCCTCAATCTCCAGCTAAACTTCAGCTTCACAGCGAATCCTGAGCACAAACTATCAGCTGCACGGAAACTACAACCACTACTACAAAAACATTCCCAACGGAAAATGCACTCTTTAAAGTATGGAGGGCGAGAGGAGTAAGAGCGTTACAAGACCTAATGTAGACGCAGGAGTCGAGGTTGCTGACAGCTGGGGAGACTCTGAGACGATGGCGACTCGACAACTCGCTTACTTTTCAATTCGCACAATTGAGACAACATCTGCTCCATCGTCTCTGTGACTTGAGATGGGAATGCTTACCTTATGGATTGGACACCCTAATGGCAAGGGACATATCAGATATTAGTATATCTACTATATACGCCACTTCAAAACAAGAGCTGGTTCCCTCAAGACCAAGATGAATTCTTACCAGATGCGAGGGGAGACTGCAGGGCGGAGAGATTGAGTATAGGATTTTAAGGGGCTGACACGAGATCCAAAACACATCTTGAACGAGAGATGGAGGGACACCTGCTTTAGAATAATGCATGGAAATATTCTGGGGGTTCAATATACCGCCCAGTGTGTCCCATCCAAATAGAATCCAAAGGTCCAGGGTGTACAACGATCCGCGCTGCTGAGTATAAGGAAGGTCCACAATCTTGGTATATAAGAGTGGTGCTTTATTTCTTCTACGTGTTTTATGATGGTATTCCTGAGGAGCGGGCTTGGACTGCCCCGAAACACGTAGACGAAATAGCACCATTCTTATATACGAAGATTGTGGTCCTTCCTTATACTCAGCAGCACGGATCTTTGTACACCCTGGTCCTTTGGATTTATGGATACGTTGTTCCTGATGGAACGGTGGATCCTGCAGCAGCTGTTTTGAGCATTTAAACTGGTTGTGGGGCACACAACCGCATAAGGACAGCAGTATCTCATTTTTTAACTATCGGGTATCTAAGAGATAAGACCCTTTTGCGCCCTTGTCTACCCTTTAATAAGTTTTCCATCCAAATAAAGTCACTCTTGCCCAAAATGCGGAGACAATAAGACGGACATGTTTCATGGGATTTGGGAATGCAGGGTTATTTTTCATACATGGAAATTAGTGAAGAACTGGACACAAAGCATACTGCAACACTCTGCCCCACTAGATTACATGGTGTGGATGTTTCATGATCTGGGGAACTTGACAGGGAACAGATCAAACTATTTCACACTATCATGGTTCTGCACAAACAACTTATATTTCGACACTGGTTAACGTCGACTACCCCAACTCTTACAGAATGATCTCAAAAACGCGATCTTAATTGAAAAGGTAGAAACGGAAAGGGATAAAGACACTAACATGGCCAAGTTTTTTGCGAAATGGAGAACGTTTATAATAGCCCAATTACCCAGAGACAACATTTGTCAGATGGTTTACCCCTTTCGCGATACGGCATGATATGCTCTAGAGGACCTTCAGGGCACACTTGACCCATTGCAGATCATGGGTACACTGGGAGTCAGTCTTGCCATTAGATGATTTGATGGTCTGGTGCTCCTTATGGGGGATTGGGGGGGGGGGGGCACTGGACTTTAAGAAATTACTTTTAAGGCCCCGTTACACACTACAATATCGTTAACGATATCGTTGTAACGTCACTGGTTTTGTGACGTTGCTGCGACTTCGAAATTACATTGCAGCGTGTGACACGTAATAATGACCAACGATAAGTTGGATGATCGTTGATTAATGGACTGGACCATAAATTTATCATCCATTGTCCTTTGGTCCTGCAGCATCGGCGTGTGTGACACCTTTCCAACAATCTCGTCTGCGACTTCGGCTATTCAGAATGGAAGCATGTAGGCATCCAACGACCGCAAATATTGTTCGCTTGTTGTGGAATCATTGCTGCGTCGTTAAATATATCTGCATGTTTGACACCTCACCAGCGATCAGTAAACGATGTTCCAGCGATTACGGCCAGGTCGGATCGTTGGTCAGATCACTGGGACATCGTAGCGTTTAATGGGGCCTTTATGCTCAGGAGTACATGCAACCAGATGGCAAAGTGGATGTTGGGGGGGTGGGGAGAGAGGAGAAGGGAGGGAATGTTGGGGTTTGAATCTTGGTATATTAAACATGACCAGCTAATGTACTAAAAAAAAATGAAATTTCTATTATCATTTTATACACCTTGAAAATGTTTTGATGTATTAATATGTGATTCTTGCAAAACTAAATAAAAAAAAGATTCTTGAAAAAAAAAAAAAAAAAAAAGATGCCCAACTGAAATCTATATTTCCAGACCCCTGCTTCTGTATTTTAGACAACTTCCAAATCTAAAACGTATCATTGTCAGAAGCTTCCTGTCCTCTCCAAGGTAACAGGAACCTTTCTTCGCAACCAGAATAGGTGCAAAACCTCCATCTATAATGACAATGGACAAGATAAAGATTCCTGGGACAGATCAGGACTAGAAGATCCTGGTAACTTCAGCTGCACCACAAGCAATGTGTATTTAATTATATGTACCAAATGTCCAAGAGGTGGTATGTATGTAGGGGAGACCGGACTACAATTCAGAACAAGAATGAATTCTCATCGCTACACAATAAAATAAAGGCGTATGGAATGGACCTACCTTTAGCCAAGCATTTTTGCAGCTCTGACCACAGGGTAACAGGTATGAAGCTGCTCGTTTTAAAAAGTAACTTAAAATCTCAGAGAGAGAGAAGGATTTGGGAAAACAAATTAATAAAGACCTTTGACACATTCAAAGCTGGAATGAATGTCTCACATGGATTCATGGCTATACAGGACAGTGTGTTTCGATACGCGCTGCTGTATATATGTCGCGCCCCATGGAGGATATACTTGAGGCCAGGCCCGCTCCTTGCTGCTGCTGGTGCGGGGGAGTCACGGGTGGCTGAAGCCGATGTCGTGACCCTGGGGGACAGTTTTTAAAAGAGGGGAGCAGTCTCTGACTGGGTAGTTTTGGGAGATAAGAGTTTATTGTGACGCCAACCGTGGTAGGCGGCCAGTAGGGCTCACTGCTGCTATTGGGATCTCTGGGGACGATGGGAATGCAGCTGTGGTAGTGTTGCTCCCCACAAGTGGAGCTGATCCCCAGGGCAACTGTTAAAGTCTATTGCGGTAGCAGGCCATTGGGGGTGCAGGACGTGGTGTACAAAATAACTGACATACACCAGTTTTAGTAGTCTCCGTTACCTTTACTGAAAGAAGAAGCAGGTTTGTCCAGGGCACTGTCCACAAAAGGTGTCAGGGGTCCGGAGCCTGAAAGCAAGTTGGAAAACTCCACACCCAGCGAGTTCTGAGGCCTCCCTGCTACGCTGCTCTTGGTGGGTCCTGGCTGCCTGTAGCTACGCGCGACCCTCTCCTCTCTTGCGTGCTATCTCTGGCCCGTATAACAGCAGCTTGAGCCCTCTCTGGGATACTCTCCTTGACTGCTCCTCCCTAAGGTCTCTGGTGCTGCTGTGTCTCCTGGGCCTCATGGTGGATGAGCGACCTGGCATCTTTCGCCCTTCGGGGTTGGCTGCTTGCCTAGAGTCCCTCACAACCTCAGACTCCGGTGTCCACTTCTGCGCTATGTACTCGGGTGAGCCTGGCACTGGCTCCACTCTCCAGACTTGTTTCTCCTCTTCCTCAGACCCTCTTCTATGGGTCCCTAGTCTCTGTAACAGAATGAGCTTTACTCTGCTCAAGTCCATGGGACCTCTTCACAGCTCTTCTAGGAACTGAACTCCCTAACACCGCCCCCCAGGCCATAATTTATAGCAGGGAACCTCCCCTTGGACTTGAGTTTCAGAGCTCCCCCTTCTAGCCTGGCGTTGGGAAAGTGTTGGGTGCATAGTTCACCTGGTTTGGGTAACTTCCCTTGCTTCCAATCACAGCATGGTCCCCCGGGGGAGACAAAGCTATTGTGGCAACCGGACTCTTAGGTGCCACATATATGAATCCATGCTAAATCTGGTGTGAACGGTACTTTATTCTACACTTTTGGAGCTGCCTGAGCTCCAGTATATGACTATTTCCCACATTGTAAATGTTATCTTGTAGAAGGTGTGAATCTCTGGTGCAAAACTCTGGCATAATCTGTAAACTGTAATCAGAAACAACTGTGGCTGGAGAAGGCAAGAGGCTTTGCAGATTGAGAGTCCCAAGAGTTGAATGATTGTTTACATATTTGGCACCCCTGGCAACCTCTTGCGGATTTTTGTGGCGATCTACTGTATAGTTTAAGACAATGGACCCCTGCGTTGAGAGATCTGGTGCGGGACTGGATGTGGAAAGTTAAAGGACGGTTAGGGACAGCGCCGGACTAAGGTGTCTGGGGCCCACCAGGGAAATTGACTCCAGAGGCCCACCCATCAGCTATTTGCAAATACCTATTAGCCGTTATACCCATTATAGTGGAGCGTGGACTGTAAAACACAGCCGGCTCCGGCACATCACTGTGCGCTCACCATTACTGCGATGTACAATTACTGTAGTTTGCATTAAAGTGATTTTTTTGGTAAAAACAAGTTATCAGCGATGCACAGGTTTGGAAGGTGATCACTTATTTATTGGTGAGATCCGACCAGTGGACTGGTCAGAAGAACTGTCAGAAGAAAGTCATACTTTTACTTTGAGTATTTGGTGAGTTGTTACCTCAGTATTTGTAAGACAAAACCAGAAGTGGAGCAATCACAGGTCATTTTTTTCATGCATTTCTCACCCACTCCTTGTTTTGTCTTATAAATACTGAGGTGGAAATCTCACCAAATACTCAACTTGCTTTCTCTGGCAAACCTCTGTAACTGCATCTCTGCTACTGTGTCACAGGACAAGGAGGGATTAAATAGCCAACTATTTAATATCAATTGGAGATAAAGAAGTTTCCCATTATTGATATCAGATAAAACAAATGACCAACCACACTCCACTCTACCAAGACCTATAACACCAGATAGAAGGCAGAAATACCACCACATAGTGCCCAAATAATACCACATACAAGGCACAAATACCGCAACACCATGACCAAAGAGAGGGAAGAGTCGAGGATTACCCCGAGGCACTTGGCTTGGAGGACTGGGGAAAGTGAGCAATCATTGACAGTGATAGGTCTGGTAGAGGGGGGAGAGCAACTTGGGGGGAAGACGATGAAGTCGGTTTTGTCCATGTTTAGTTTTAGGAAGCAAGCAGAGAAGGATGAGATGGCGGACAGGGTATTGTGGAATTTTAGATAGTAAGGAGGTGATGTCGGGCCCAGACAGATAGATCTGGGTTTCGTCAGCGTAGAAGTGGTACTGAAGGCTGTGGGACTCAATGAGTTTTCCAAGGCCGAGGGTGTAGATGCAGAAGAGTAGTGACCCCAGAACCGAGCCTTGGGGGACACCGACAGATAGGGGGTAGGGCGAGGAGGTGTGGAAGTGGATGACGCTGAATATCCAGTCCGTTAGGTATGAGGAGATCCAGGAGAGGGCTAGGTCAGTGATGCCAAGAGATTCCAGAATCTGAAGTAGGAGGGAATGGTCAACATTGTTGAAGGCGGCAGCTAGGTCAAGAAGGAGGAGGACGAAGTAGTGTCGCTTGCTCTTGGTGGTCAGTAGGTCATTGGTGACTTTGGTGGTATCAGAAACCGGATTGTAGGCGGTCAAAGAGGGAGCAGGAGTAGGGGTGGGAGGACAGTTCAGAATGGACATGTTGTTCGAGTAGTTTTAAGGCAAAGGGGAGAAGAGATAGGGGTGATAGTTAGAGACAGATGCAGGGTCAAGGGAGGGTTTTTTGAGGATGGGTGTGATCAAGGCGTGTTTGAAGGATTAGGGGAAGACACCAGTAGTGAGTAATAAGTTGAAGAGATGGGTTAGGGCAAGGATGAGGACTGCGGTGGGGTTCGGGGTGATGTGGGAGGGGAGTGGGTCAAGGGCGCAGTTGGTGAGGTGTGATCGTGACAAAGGGAGGAGAGTTATGAGAGCTGTTGAGATTGATTTGTCCTTTTCCTCTGCTTATCACCCTGAATCTAACAATCAGACAGAGAGGAAAAATCAGTCACTGGAACAAATTTTGAGATGTTTTGTCGCTGATCAGCAGGAGAACTGGTCGTATTTTCTTTCTCTTGCTAAATTTGCTTTCAACAGTCGGGTCAATCAGTCCACGGGGACCTCGCCATTTTACTATAATTATAGGTTCCATCCTCATTGTGGTGAATTCTCCAGGATAGGTTTTGGGTGTTCTGGGGTAGATGTCACCATTCAAGAGCTGAGGAATGTCTGGAAGGAGGTCAAGAGGAACATTGGGTGGCTCAGCATCGGCAGAAACGGAAGGCTGATAGGAGACGCTCGTCAGGGGCTGCATTCAAAATATGGGAGATAAGGTATGGCTTTCCTCAAAGGATATTAGATTGAAGGTGCCCTTGCTAAAGTTGGGTCCTGGGTTCATTGGTCCATGTGAGATTCTGGAGGTGGTCAATCCAGTTGCCTTTCGATTAAAACTCCCCCGGTCTTTCCGTATTCCTAATGTGTTCCACAAGTTGTTGTTGAAGGAGTTTATTCCCTCTGCTCTGTCTGCCTCGCCCCCGCTTCTGGAGCTGAAGAACGGTCTTGGGTTCCGGCTCGTTTGGTTCGGGCCTTTCATTGGAGATTTCCTGGGAAACCTGGGGGTCCGGTGTCCCCCCTTGAAGAGGGAGTACTGTTACGATCTCCTCTCTGCCCTTGTTTTTTTACTATTGTCGTGGTAGCTCGCAGTCTGTGTTGCAATCACCTGCCTTCACTTTTCCCTAATCAGGCCTCTACTTCAGCAGGCTTGCCCCTTCATTCAGTACCAATTGTACACTTGCCTTTTCCTGTGTAGGTTTGATCTCCCTGTGCTCTGTGCCTGACTCAGTCTGACTTTATTCTCTTAACTCTCTCAGCTTTAATTTTTTTAAATTTTCATCCGAAACATACAAAATATATATTGTATTGTATAATACATTAAAACAGTGTTGCTAAACATCGTTTTTCCGTTTCATCTTGGCTTGAACTAAATAATTCCAATGTCTGAAACTACATAAAGATTCAAATTGGCTGTGTCTAATGGTGGGTTTACACACACCAATTTATCTGTTCAATCTCTGAACCAATCTCTGGTTGCAGTGAAATCATGGATACATTGCTCCATTTTGTGGCTGTGTACAACATGGAGCAATGTATCCATGATTCCACTGCAACCAGAGATTGGTTCAGAGATTGAACAGATAAATTGGTGTGTGTAAACCACCATAAGATGCAGAAAATAGAAATTTTGAAGAGGAGATAGTTCGGTGAACCATATGACCCCAACGGGAGGAGTAAATAGTTTTAGGTAGCATATTATGTTCATATAGTCTTACATTGTATATCCTCAATGAACAATGTCCAAGGAGTCCATATTTTGGTGAACGAGTCCATATTGTTGTGGATAAGAAAAAATGCAGCGCTCACTGAGCAGAGCTTTTTCCTTTTTTATTTCAGAGTCCTCTTTACATGATTTCTCTGCGATGGGGGAGGGAGTCTCCCCACTCCCTCCCCATCGCAGAGAAATCATGTAAAGAGGACTCTGAAATAAAAAACGAAAAAGCTCTGCTCAGTGAGCGCTGCATTTTTTCTTATCCACTGCTATTTGCTGTCTAAAAAGCGTGCACCCGGGCACATGAACCTGCTTCACTCGCACCCTTACATGTGTAAGTAGCACCGGTCCCTGCAGCGCAGCAGTGCCCAGTATTTATCTGCTATTTTTTATTTTTGAGTCCATATTGTTGTGTAGTATAGCAGTCATCCGCTCTATAGTATATACATCATTTATTCTAGCGTATAGGTTTGAAAGAGCGGGGATTGCAATCCTCTTCCAAAAGAGAGAGATCAAACATTTAGCGGCAGTCAATGAGTGCATCAGTAGTCATACTCTCGATTTATCTAATCCCATAGGGAACAAATTTAGCAGATAGGCTAATGGATCCAGGGGTAAACTTTTGCAAATGACCTTTCCCACCAAGACCTCCACCTCTTTCCAGTAAGCCTGTATTCCGGTGCAAGTCCAAAAAATATGATAAAGAGAAGTCCCAGTAGCTCTACAGTGCCCAATTAAAGGAATATTTTGCTACGATTCATTGAACACTACAAAAGCCAGCTGGTGTAAAGGAGACTAGTCTAGAAGACATAGTTTCAGGGCTTGAAGAGGAAGATGTGGCTGGAAGTGGAGTCTGGGGGCTGGAAGAGGAGGCTGTGGCTAGGAGAGGAGACTGGGGGCTGGAAGAGGAGGCTAGAAGAGGAGGCTGGGGGTTGGAAGAAGAGGCTGGGGGCTAGAAGAGGAGGCTGGGGGCTAGGAGAGGAGACTGGGGGCTGGAAGAGGAGGCTACAAGAGGACGCTGGGGGTTGGAAGAAGAGGCTGGGGGCTAGAAGAGGACCCTGGGGGCTAGAAGAGGAGGCTGGGGGCTAGAAGAAGAGGCTGGGGGCTAGAAGAAGAGGCTGGGGCTAGAAGAGGCGTCTGGGGGCTGGAAGAGGAGTCTGGGGGCTAGAAGAGGAGGCTGCGGCTGGAAGAGGAAGCTGGGGGCTAGAAGGAGAGGCTGGGGGCTGGAAGACTGGAAGAGGAGGCTGGGGGCTGAAAGAGGAGGCTGAGGGCTTGAAGAGAAGGAAGATGGGGGCTGCAAGGGGATTTATTTATTTTTTTTTAAACCATTTTATTTTGAAATTTCAGAGAAGTGAATAATACAAACTTTAGCTCGCGGAGCTATAAACCATGTGTGATACATAGGGTAGGATACAGAAATGAAAAAAAGGGGGGGGGAAGGGATAGGGAGAATTACATATGAGTAACGTATTGGTTAATCTTATCAACAAATATGCATTATTCAGAGTTTGATGTGAGAGAGGTAATAAGGGGACTCTTTCCAAGGGTCCCACGCTGCAAGGGGATTATGATGGGGCTGCAAGGGGATTATGATGGGGGTTGCAAGGTAATTATGATGGGGAATACAGTATTGTGCACTGCAAGGGAATGATGGGGATTCCATATTGGGGGCTGCAAGGGGATGGAAAAATAAGATATCCCTGAAAATAGGACATAAAACATCTGTCGGGGAAAAGGGGTACTAAACTCCACCCCTTCTCCATAGCTCCGCCCCATATGACCAAAGCTCCACCCCCCACCGGGCCACATAAAAATGTTTTTTTCATGAAGTTGGTCCCTGGTGCAAAAAAGGTTGGGACCACTGCTTTAGTGTACGGGCAACCAGTTCAGTGACTGGCACAGAGCAAAGGCATCTGAGTAGCGATTGACTAGATGGCTGATCCTGGCTGCTGCATTAAGGATGGACTAGAGAGAGGAAAGTTTAGAGAGGGGCAGGCCGATAAATAGAGAATTGCAGTAGTCAAGGCGGGAAAGGATTAGGGCCACAGTGAGGGTTTTTGTTGTTTCCGTGGTGAGAAAGGGGCAGACTCTAGAGATATTCTTCAGGTGCAAGTGGCAAGAGTGGGCGAGAGATTGTATATAGGAGGTAAAGGAGAGATCGGTGTGAACCATAACACCCAGACAGTGAGCCTGCTGCCTAGGCGTTATTATGGTGCCGCACACTGAGAGAGAGATGTCAGATTTAGGGAGGTTGGTGGAAGGCGGGAGCAGAAGGAGTTCAGTTTTGGAAAGGTTGAGTTTCAAATAGAGAACAGACATGATGTTGAAAACTGCAGCTAGACAGTCATTGGTGTTCTTTAAAACCACAGGGGTAAGGTCAGTGGCTGAAATGTATAATTACGTGTCATCAGTATAGAGATGGTACTGAAAGCTTAATCTGCTTATGGTCTGTCCAATAGGGGCCATGTATAGAGAGAAGAGAAGAGGGCCAAGGACTTAACCCTGAGGGTCCCCAATAGTGAAAGAAAGAGAAGTGGAGCGAGCAAATGAAACACTGAAAGAGCGGTCAGAAAGATAGGAAGAGAACCATGAGAGAGCTGTGTCCTTTATGCCAATGGAGTGCAGCATAGAGAGTAGGAGATGGTGGTCAACAGTGTCAAATGCTGCAGAGATGTCAAGAAGAATAAGCAGAGTGGTCACCATTACGTTTTGCTGTCAGAAGGTCATTGGTCACTTTGATGAGGGCAATTTCTGTACAGTGTAGGGGGCGGAAACCAGACTGTAATGGATCTAGAAGAGAGTCAGGCGGGTGTAGACCAGGCGTTCCAAGAGTTTGGAGATGAAGGGGAGATTGGAGACAGGTCTGTAGTTATTTGTGCAGGATGGGTCAAGAGAAGATTTCTTTAATAATGAATTAATGATAGAATGTTTTAAGGAGGAGGGGAAGATGCCAGAAGAGAGGGAGAGGTTGAAGATTTTGGTTAGGTGAGTGGTGACGACCGGAGAGAAAGATTTGGAGTAGGTGTGAGGAATGGGGTTTGTGGTACATGTAGTGGGACGAGAGGAAGAGAGGAGCCTGGAGACTTCTTCTGTGACTGGGTCAAATATGGAGAGTGAGCCAGAAGAAATGTGGGGAAGAATGGGAGTAGCATCACTTGAGGCTGGGAGCTGATTTCCTGGCGATGTTGGTCTGTTTTCACCATAAGTAAGGATCCAGATCATCAGCACCGAGGTCAGTGATGGGGACCTGCACTTTAGGACTGAGGAAAGAGTGACAAGATTCAAAGAGTTTTTTTTGGATTGTTGGATAGTGAGGAGATCAGGGTGGTGAAGTAGGTTTGTTTGGCAAGGTGAAGGGCAGAGTTGTAAGTTTTTAACATGAATTTATTGTGGATAAAGTTTTCTGATGAGCGAGCTTTCCTCCATAGGTGTTCAGCACTTCCTTTCCAAGCTCTCTACTACAGACAACTGGATGCTTCACTGGGACAAGTGGATGAGGTTGATGTTTTCTTTCTCTGTGCAACCGAACATTATGGGCAGGAGGTATGAGTGCCTGCTTCATGGACAGTAGATTGTGAAGGACAAAACACAGGCGACATGGCAGTGGTTCAACCGCAGAGACAGATTTTTTACCCTGGTCTTTCGCCCACCTACTGGGGTGCTTGGCTGCTATGTGGTGCCATATACTTGTGGTTTTGAGGTTGCCTTTGCCCTGACCTCTGCTCAGCTTGGTATGGAATATGCTACAGATTACAATATTTTTCTCTGAAGGACTTTCGGTAAAAAAAATTTCACGCCCCCATGCCCTGACTTGAGCCACAGTGGGGGTGCTCTTGGGAACAGTTCACCCAGTTGTCATTCTGGTCAAACCACTACCCCTTGGCAGCTGTGTTAGTGTTACATATCCATGTTCCCCTGTGTTGCTGTGCTGGCTATGCGTGCCAACAGTCCTGGGTTGGATCTTTGGACTCATCATCGACCAACTCATCCTCCATGTCATCTTCCTTCACAATTGAGATTATAGGCTGACTTGATGGCAACTGTGTCTCATCATCATCGTCCTCGACATCTGGAGACAGTAAATCAGCTTCCTCAAAGTTGCTTTCTTCTGGCCATGGGTCCTCAAATACTTGCGCATTAACTCTCGCCACCTCTTAAAATCCCTCTTCAATGCTCACAGTCAGCAGATATAGTCAACCAAAAGATATGTACAAAACAGATCCTTGGAATGGGCAAGCTTGGGGACATATGTCTCCTGTGACTGATGATGGGGGAAGAAGAACAAGGTTGAGAATTGGATGGTCCAGCCTTTTGTGTATGGCCAATAGACTGTGTAGTTGTGGAAGATTTCGGTGCTGCTTCAGAAATACGTAGACTAGAGGCCATGTCTGCCATCCAAGACATAATCTGCTCTCACTCTTATGGCTTCCAGGCACATTTACGTTCCAGAGACGTGGAACTTTTTCCAGAAACATAGTATATGAATCAAGCTTCTTCTGACCTGTCACAGACTCAATGCTTTGTTGCGCACCAATGACAACACCACGCCCATGCCTACATTCCTGTCCCTTAACAACAGTTTATTTTTGTATTTTGGGTTTTCTTTACATATTTGCATATATTGATGCCAAAAGCCAAGCTAACTGTGAGTCCACCAAAATATCGGGGGAAAAAGGACCACTGCAAATAAGCATGGTTCATTCCCAGAAGTGTAGAGGATGCTCTCCTCAAAAGTATAGAGGTGGGTCCTCCCTAATGTACAGATGAGATGACCTTCAGTGGTATCAACCATAGCTGTTCTTATGCTGTTATTCTTAAGGCAGTGGTTTCAGCACCAAATGTATAGAGGAGGGCCCTCCCTAAAGTATACAGGGGGGCCCTCCCAAGTCTAAGTAAGAGCAGTCCCTCCAAAACATGTTACTGGGCCCTCTCGGGACCCTCACCTAACTCAGGTATCCTGCCTACTGCAGGCCCTCTGAACATTTGAATTGAGAGCTGCAGAATCACATGGAGGTGGATGAAGAGGAGAGGGTCAGGCCGAACTCTACAATGGCACATTATAAACTGCTATAGAAAATGTATTCCACTATCTGAGTGTCATTGAGGGAAGGACCGCCCAAATGTGTAAGAGCAGTCCCTCCAAAACACGTTATAGGGCCCACTCTGAGCCTTTTAGGTCAAAGATCAACAAACCTACTGGTTGTAGCTGACCTTGTAAAGTGCTGGGGAATAGCTAACTAAAAATGATGTATTACAGAAGGACCTACAAAATGTATAAGTCAGGGCCCTCCTAACTGTAAAAGGCGAAAAAAAGCCACAACACTACGTGTGAACAAACGGTAAAAGGGATATTTTTTTTCTCTGGTTTATTTAGCCTTATATACAAGCGATTATGCAAGAAAACTGTTTCTTAACCTTTTTGGCCTGTTAAATGCCATTTAGGTTAGTTTTGGTAGTTGTTCTATTGTATCTGTAAAAGTGGCATAATGCTGCGACAAACTTATTCCCAGAAACCATATGAGTCAGAAAAGCATGCAAGCATATTCTCCAGACTCCTTTTCAATCCATTTCAGCTTTTGCCTTAGGCTCCCAGACCTCTTTGTAGGGTCCAGCAGAAAATTACTTGCGTTTTCCATTGACTTACATTGTACTCGCTATTCAGAACGAATACGATTATTACAAAGTGCGCATTACAAGTATAGTGATTACAAATATTATGGTGACTCACTCATTACTAATAAAACAATCATCAAGCGGCCCTTGCTCCAAATCCTAAGAGGGTTAACTTGTGGCACTCATTCATAATTTTTAGAGGGTCATCATGCACCCTAGCTATTAATTTTTCCAGGGTGTATGATGCCCTCCTTTATACGTTTTTCAGAATGTGTTTGAGGCCTACCTCTAGAATTCTCTTACATATATAGATTTATAGCTCCCAGGGTAAATGTTTTTCAGCCTTTACACTTAGTGCATAGGCTTTACCACTCTAGAAGGCCCACTCCTTAAATATGAGGAAAAAAATTCTGAGGCCCTCCTCTACGTGTCTTCCAGGATGTATTGCAGTCCTTCCTCTTATATTTGGTAGTCTTCCACTTGCATTGGCTTTATAGGTCTAGGAGTCCCACTACCTAACAATTTTAAAAGAATGTGTATGGGGCCCTCCTTTATTCTAATACAGAGTGTATCAGAGTCCTTCTGATTTTTGGCAGTTTTTGCATTGTCCGCATAGGCTTTGTGAGTTCAGACTCCTTCCTTCATAAACTAAACAGTATGTGTCCGACACATGACATGTCCAGATAAGGTGGTTTAGTTTTATTTCGAACCTCTACTATGTCATCTACTATAGTCTTAGGCAACAGGGAAATACGGAGTGAGATGGCCTGGCCAATAAGGGGTGCTTTTATACTAAATTGACAGGACAATATTAATGATCCAGACATATAAATTAGTGCAGTTAGTCATGAGTACCATGAAATGTGTGAGATAGCCTGGCCATTAAGGGTGATTTTATACTAAATTGACTGGATGATACTGGTGGTCCCAGCTGTTCTCTAGAGTTAGTGCAGTTAGTCATGAGTGCCATGGAAGATGTGGGATGGGTAATATATCTGAACAATTCCAGGCTAATTAAAGGAATATTTTGCTAGGATTCATCGATCACTACAAAAGCCAGCTGGTCTACAGGAGACTAGTCTAGAAGACATAATTTCAGGAGAGTAATATCAGGCCCTTTCAGAAAAATCACTAAATCCTCTATATCTTGTAGCTTATTTAATGGATATATCGAGAGGTCAAGAGGGTTGATCAATGGGAAAATCCACTCATCCAAACTGAAGGAATTAAAAGGTAAACTTGAGAGACCTCTATAATTTTTGGATCAGAATCAGAGGGAAATCGGTAAGAATATTCTCAGGCAAGCAACAATTCCGTACATCAATTGCTTAGTTTATTGGAAATTGTCTTCTCTTCTATTATTATTTTTTCCCCATCATGAGCCTGGTAGAAGAGCAATTATTGGTTTTTACTATGGTCCATGTGAGGAGGGTCCACGAAAACATGATTTAAAAAATTATTCCATATAAATAGATAATTTTCAAAACCAGAAAATATCCTAGAAAATGACATTAAGTGTTATCACGATATATCGGTGTATTATCAGGTTTCCATCCATACTATTATAAGGTAATATATCATCAGGATTCTTTTTGCTTATAAGATGTTTATTGGTAATTGTAAACATTTTATAAATTACATACACATTTTTGATGTTCAAAAAAATCTGATTTGTGGATAAAACATTTCCCACTTTCTTAACACATATGGATTCTCCTGTATATGAATTGTCTGATTATTACCAAGATCTGATTTCTGAGTGAAATCTTTCCCAGATTATAAACATGAATATAGTTCTCTCCTGTGTGTCTCCTCTCATGTTGATAAAGACTGATGATTGTAAAACATTTCCTGCATTCGGGCATGAATACGGCTTCTCCCCTGTGTGATTTCTATGATGTCTAAGAAGACTGAATTTATGGTTAAAAGTTTCCCACCCTCTGAACATGAACATATTTTCTTCAGGGTGTGATATCTCACACGTACAACAAAATATGATTTATTTGTAAAACCTTTACCACACTATGAGCAGGAAAATGGTTTCTTGCCTGTGTGAATTTTCTGATGTCTAACAAGAAGTGATTTACGTATAAAACATTTCCCACATTCTGAACATCCATACGGCTTCTCCCCTGTGTGATTTCTTTCATGTATAATAAGATCTGATTTACTTGTACAACATTTCCCACATTCTGGGCATGCGTATGTTTTATCCCCTGTGTGAATTCTCTGATGATTAATAAGATGCTGATCTCTCATTGAAATATTTATGACATTCTGAACATGGATACCGTTTCTCTCCCGTGTGAATTCTCTGATGACTAACAAGATGTGCTCTCTGTTTGAAATGTTTCCCACATTCTGAACATGAATACGGCTTCTCCCCTGTGTGTTTTCTTAGATGTATAGCAAGTTGTGTTCTTGTTTTAAAACATTTTTCACACTCGGAACATGAATATAGTTTCTCACCTGTGTGAGTTTTCTGATGTCTAAGAAGAGCTGATTGATCTGCAAAACATTTCCCACATTCTGGGCATGAATATGGCTTCTCCCCTGTGTGACCTCTGTGATGTCTAAAAAGATACGATTGAGTGGTAAACCCTTTCCCACATTCTGGGCATGAATACAGATTCTCCCCTGTGTGTGTTCGTTGATGTATTAGAAGAGATGCTTTCCTGGTAAAACATTTTTTACATACTGAACATGAAAACGGCTGCTCATATCCTTTGATAGCTGCTGGATATTTCATATCACTTCTGTGAATTTTACTTTTCTTTTCAGTCTGTGATAAATCAGAAGATGAGGGTATATCTGGGACAATGGCATGTTCTTCATGTGTAGCTTGTGAGATATCAGGATTTTCTGCCTTAAAATCTGACGTCAGATGTCCCTCCACGCTCCTATTACAGTCATCTAAAAAAGAATTGAATCTAATTTGATTATTTAGGAATAAAACTTTAAAGGCATGTTACAATTATACTAACACTAGTAAAAAGGCCCGATGCTATCGCATCGGGAGTGCGGTGAAATGAACAGATGCCGTAGAAATAGGTGCTGAATAGTACAGTCCTCTCTCCAGAAAGTATTATGTTGTTGCGGCATTTATATGGTGTATATGGAGGCTCAGTGGTTAGCACTGTGTTCTCTGGCTCTGTCCTGTGCTCCTGTCCTCTGCCTCTGTCCTGTACCTCAGTCCTCTGCCCTGTGGGCCTGTCCTCTGTCCCTGTTCTGTGGCACTGTCCTCTGTCTTGTGGCCATGTCCTGTGGCTGTGTCCTATGTCATGTGTCCCTGTCCTCTGCCCTGTCCTGTGCCCCAGTCCTCTGTCCTGTGCCCCAGTCCTCTGGGCCTGTCCTGTGGCCTTGTCCTCTGCTCTGTGCCCCTGTCCTCTGTCGTGTGCCCAAGTCCTCTGTCTTGGGCCCCTGTACTCTGGCCCTTGTCCTCTGCCCTGTGGTCGTGTTCTGTGCCTCTGTGCTGTGCCCCAGTTCTCTGTATCCTGTGCTCCAGTCCTCTGCTGTGCCTCTGTGCTGTGCTCTGTGCTGTGCCCCAGTCCTCTATCCTGTGCCCCAGTCCTCTGTCCTGTGCCCCATCCTCTGTCCTGTGCCCCTGTCCTCTGTCCTGTGCCTCTGTGCTGTGCCCCAGTACTCTATCCTGTGCCCCAGTCCTCTGTCCTGTGCCCCAGTCCTCTGTATTGTGCCCCTGTACTCTGTCCTGGGCCCCAGTCCTCTCTCCTGTGCCCCAGTCCTCTCTCCTGTGCCCCTGTGCTGTGCCTCAGTCCTCTATCCTGTGCCCCAGTCCTCTGTCCTGTGTCCCTGTCCTCTGTATTGTGCCCCTGTCCTCTGTCCTTGGCCCTGTCCTCTGCCCTGTGACCCAGTCCTCTGTCCGGTGCCCCTGTCTGTGTGCTCTGAACTGTGCCCTTATCTTGTCCTCTGTCCTGAGCCTGTCTTGTGCCCCTGTCCTGTGGCCCTCTCCTCTTTCCTGTGCTCCTGTCCTCTGTCCTGAGCCCCTGTCCTGTGCTCCTGTCCTTTGTCCTTATCCTCTCCTCTGTCCTGAACCCCTGTCCTCTGTGTTGTGCCTCTGTTCTGTGCCCCTGCCTTCACGTGCCTTCTTCCTCCTGTGCTTTTGTGTCTCTGCCCCCCATTCCGTGTCTCTGCTCTCCCCTGTGTTACAGTGCCCCCCTTCCCTGTGTCTGCTCCCTCCTTCTTTGGCTCTGCCCCTCTTTCCCTCTTTCCGAGCTGTGACAGCTCCGTGTCATAGCTAGGAAGAAGTGAAGACTACAGGAGGCGACGTTCCAGTGATGTACAGTCATGTGTGTGATCACATGACTATGACATCACCAAAGGTCCTGTCGGAGTGTATATCCGCGGCTAACTGCACAAGCGTGCGCGTCGGGAAGCCGCGGCTGGTCGCAAGGATCGGCGGAGAGGCTCGTGGCGGTGGATTCTCGGTAAGGCGGCATCGCTCGCGCCGCGTGTGCTTGTAGTGCCGTTAATTGCGGCTCGCGATGGCACGCAAGCGCGCCATCGCTCGCGGTGCTGGCATCCGGCCGCAATGCATGCTGGAATAGCGGCACAGTGGCCGGATGCCAGAAGCTCGTAATTATATAAAGAGATCAGTCCATCACACAAAAAACAAGCCTCACACAGACAAATTAAAGACATTTTTTTTTCTTTTACAATCTCTTACATTTTTCTTTCACCACTCAAATAATATACAAAACTACACAGGATTAATATTGCTCTGATTGTACTGACCTGAAAAGTGATATGTCAACCTCATATTTACTATTAAATAAAATAAACAAAATGACAGAATTTTTGCTAATTCACCACCTCCCCTTCCAGTACAATATATGGTAACTTTTTACAACAACTTGCTCCACAAAAACAAGCCTCATATAGTTATGTCACCAGAAATATAGAAAAAGTTATATCTCCTGACAGAAGAGGAGAAAGTAACAAAACAGCAAAAATATCAAAATGGGGTGCAGTGGGAAGAAAGGGTTAATGAGGATAATGCAGAATATAGAATGAGAGTAATATGTAATTTATTTGGAATAATTCGGGTTGAGAATCCAGACTTTCCAGCTCTTTGTTTACTTGCAATAAATAAGTGTCTGTGGTGCAATCATTCTCATATATACATGTTATATTCCCAGAGCCGGGGCTGACATAGCCGGAGAGGGAGGAAGATATTCAGCTCTTTATAAACATGGAAGTGTGAATACCCCCTCCTGTATTTATGGTCATATATATTGTACACCACTGGTAAGATAATTATTAAAGGAAAGGAACGGATAAAGAATGAATACATGATATTAATATTTAACTTTTATTATTACAATTGAAAGAAAAATGATTAAAAAAAACAAATTCTCTTGACCAAGAATTCCCAGTCTAATATTGGGATTATATTGCCCCTTATATAATGAGAAGTGACGGTATTAGTATTAATATTAATATACCGCATCGTGATTATGACATAAATAATGGTATGTGTCAATTTTATTATTGTGGCTGTACTCGGGCCGGCATGAAATATACATTGAACAATAATATAAACTCAACACTTTTGTTTTTGTTCCCATTTTTCATGAGCTGAAGTCAAAGATCGAAGACTTTTTCTACGTTCACAAAGACTTTTTCTTCGTAAATTGTTCACAAATTTGTATCTATCTGTGTTAGTAAGCACTTCTTCTACTTTGTTGAGATAATCCATCCTCCTCACAGGTGCGGCATATCAAGATGCTGATTACACACATGATTATTGCACAGGTGCGCCTTACACTGGCCACAATAAAAGGTGCAGTTTTACAGTATTGGAGGGTCCGGGTGGGAGGGTCAGAAAACCAGTCATTATCTGGAGTGATCACCATTTACCCCACACAGTGCAGCACATCTCCTTCACATAGAGGTGATCAGGTTGTTGATTGTGGCCTGTGGGATGTTGGTCCGCTCCTCTTCAATAACTGTGTGATGTTACTGGATATTGGCAGGAACTGGAACACGCTGTCGTTACGCCGATCCAGAGCATCCCAAACATGATCAATGGGTGACATGTCCGGGAGTATGCAGCCATACAAGACCTGGGATGTTTTCAGCTTCCGGGAATTGTGTACAGATCCTTGTAACCTGGGACCGTGCATTATCATGCTGCAACATGAGGTGATGATCATGGATGAATGGGACTACAATGGCCTCTTGATCTCATCACAATATCTCTGTGCATTCACAACGAGCTGCAGTCAGGTGAGGACCCCAATGAGGATGACGAGCTGCAGACAGGTGGAGACCCGATAAGGACGATGAGATGCAGTCAGGTGGAGACCCAAATGATGACGATGAGCTGCTGTGAGGTAGGGGCCCCGATGAAAATGACGAGCTGCAGTCAGGTGGGGCATCGGTGAGAATGACTAGCTGCAGTCAGAAGGAGATCCTGATGAGGACCACGAGCTGCAGTCAGAAAAAGACTGCTATGAGAATGGTGAGCTACAGTCAGATGGAGACCCCGATGCGGACACGACTGCATTGAGGTGGAGAAACCCGATGAGGATGATGAGCTGCAGTCAGATAGACACACTGTTGAAAATGACAAACTGCAGTCAACTGGATACCCCAATGAGAATGAAGAGCTGCAGTCAGGTGGAGACCCCGATGAGGATGACGATTTGCAGTCAAGTGTAGACCCTGATGAAGACGAACTGCAGTCAGGTGGAGACCCCGATGAGGACGATGAGCTGGAGTCAGGTGGCGACCCCGGTGATGAAGAAGAGCTGCAGTTACCTGGAGACCCCGATTATAACAAGCTGTAGTCACCTAGAGACCCAGATGTGCACAAGGAGCTGCAGATGAGTTTCCCTGAGACAGCTTCTGATCGTTTATGCTGAAATTCTTTGGTTATCCAAACCAATCGATGCAGCTGGTGTCTGGGTGGCCGGTCTCACATTATCATGGAGGTAAAGATGTTGGATCTGGAGGTTCTGGGCTGGTGTGGTTACATGTGGTCTGAGGTTGTGAGGCCGGTTGGATGTACTGCCAAATTCTATTAAACACCTTTGTAGACCCCTTATTTATGGGCAACAGGTGGCCATTCCTGCTGCCACCTGCCAACTACACGCTCCCTCAAAACCTGCAACATCTGTGCATTGTGCTGTGTGATAAAAATGCACATTTTAGAGGTGCATTTTATTGTGGCAGCCTAGAGCTCACCTGAGACCTGATGAGGCTGATGAACTTACTGTGAAATTCCAGATCACAATGGATTTCACATGAGCAGATCATGAGTCCAGCTGGAGCTCAAAATGATCAATTTAATGTGACAATTTTACAGTCATTTTGACTATCAGTTTAAAAAAATAAAATTTTAAAATATAAAGTACACCTGCCTCTACTGATCTAAGAGATCTATTTAATAAGTTATGCCGTTTATATGGTGACAGTGAAATCTGGTAAGAGATCCACTTGACCAAATTCAATATAAAACTGTTGCATCCAGTAAAGAAGTCAAAAACATTATTTGCATTTACTGCTCACCTGAGCCGTTATCTGTAGGAATCTCCTTGTTCCTCTGCTCATCACCGCTCACATATTTCTCTTCTTTTACCATTATGTCTGGAGTGTTACAATGGTTCAGAACTTCATCCTGATTCAAAAGCTGTGAAACAAATAGGATAAATGTGACCAGATACTTGGACAAGTCACATGGAATGAAGAGATGATCACAAAAGACGCTAAAGAGGACCTGTCACCAAACCAGGCATGGTGATTGGTGATCTAATTACAGCACTGAATGCAGCATGTCTGCTGCATCCAGGCAAGGGGTACCCCAGCCCTTGAGCACGGGTATAAGCGGTGATGTCACTGCAGGAGGCGGGGGGCCGGCCTGCTGCTCTGACATCACCACCTTTCTCCGCCCTGCTCTATGTTAACCATAGAGCAGGGCGGGTATAAGCGTGACATCTCCGCAGGGGGCGGGCTAAACGGCCATTTGCAATAAAAAAACAAAAACTCTGTTTAATGCTGCAGAAGAGGGAGACAATGATTGACAGCGGGGGCAGATTAAACATGCAGGGGGTGTGACTCTGCCCTTCGGCTCCAGCCTCTAGCCACCTCCTTTATGTCTGTATGATGTAAGTTTTCTAAGTGTATTATCTCGGGGTACATGGGTGCTCAATGGCTGGGGGACTCCTTGCCTGGATGCAGCAGACATGCTGCATTCAGTGCTGTAATTAGATCACCATGCCTGGTTTGGTGACAGGTCCTCTTTAAAGGGTTATTTCTGCCCCCCCCCCCCCAAAAAAAAAAGTTATCACCTATCCACTGTAGATTGGCGGGGGCCGACTGCTGGGACACCCAGCTGATCCAGAGATCCTGAGAATGCAGCTCTGCTGCCCCATACTGAAAAACAAAGGAGTGTATACCTGGCTTCTGCTCCATTCATTGGCTATGGGACTGATGTAAATACCAGAGACCTGCACTTCCCAGTCACATTGACAATGAAAAAGCAGAGATTGAGCATGTGTGGCGCCTGCGTCTTGGTCACCACAGTGATGCTGCACATAATCCACAGGTGTGGTATCATTGATCTCAGGGAAGACAGGGACACGAACATGAGACATAACTTGCACCCAACACTATTCGCAACTCCAGGCGAGGGGATGCAGGACAGAAGAGACCCCTCTAGAGGGCAGTCCCCATCTGCTGGCTGGAGGAAGGAGGAGTTTAGGGGGTGGGAACCAATTCAGTGAGGAGAAGTCTGCAGGAGAGTAAAGAGTGAGGAGTTTAAGAATGGAGTTCTAGGGGAGGTTAGTGCTAGGGCAGAGTGGGACCAGTGGATAGGTAGCCACTGAACTCTAGCCAGAGTGGCCCCGAATCCACAACTGCAACAGGTCGTTGGTGGAGGAACTGGCTGCATGAGGGGACCGGCCCCAATCTGGTGTGAGACTGCATGTTCAAGCCAGGAAACTGGAGGCTACTGAATTGTAAGTGCAGTAATCAACCCCGTGTACACTCCCAGGTAGAGTGACTATAGAGAGTCAAGAGGACTTGTTAGCCGTCTTTTGACAGCACCCGCAGTCGCCTGCCTGGGACTAGTAGCACGAAGGTGCAGGACAGGAGGAGAGAAGATCAGCACAGAGAGGGCATCGAAGAAAGGCATATAAAGGATGTCTCAGCAGAGTGTTCCTGGATTATCTGAGAGCTGGCCGAGCTGCAACCTGGAAGAGCTCAGTACCCCAGCTGGGTCTGCACTGAACTCAGTTGCAAGTAAAGAACCTGGTAAGAACTGCATCCCCTGTGTCTGTCCACTTCTTCTGTGCCTCCCTGCACCACAACTAACACCACCATCATTCACATCACACAAACTTTATTCCCAAAACTCTGATGCTCTGCTCCGCCTGTGGGGAGCGTTCCATCCAAGCTTCCACTACATCAATTCCCCAGGGATCACTACAAACAGCGCTGGTCATCCCTGACCAGACACCACAGGTGGCATCACGATAAAGACTTTGATCCCCTGTAAATACCCCTTTACTTGCTCAGACAGGGCCATGGCTCTGGGATAGCCACCGTGAATCCAAAGACAGATGTCCGTGTCCCCCCCCAGTCCTTACAACCGTTGCACATGTGCACCTTCATTCTTTCAAGACTGGACTGCAGAGCCACATTCTCGGGGTTACAGAGTCCTAATATGAGGATCAATGGAGATTCCAGTGGTCAGATCCACAGTGATCAAATGACTCTTTATCCCATGGATGGGGAATAACTTGTTGTTTTGGGAATATCCCCTTAATCAGCAGGACAACCAAAATCACATTACGGCAAATAGCTGCACATCTTCCATATAAATCCAACCTGCCGGTTCCTTATTCTGACCTTTTCCATAGCCAGAAAAGTGTGAGAGGATCCAGACAACATGTAAGGTCCATGGTCAGCTCTTTCTCCACCATGTATAAATCATATAATAATGCTGGACTGGCAGAACACACGACCTGCACAGCCTCCCACACATCAGACCCTACAACCTTCTCTCCACCGACCTGATGATCCGGTGAGCAGTCCTGAGGTCTGGGATGTCTCTCTGGTGTCGTCCTCTTACTGGTTCTTACTGTAGGAAACACATAAGGAAATTAATCCATTCTTTATATAGAAGTGATTTAGTGTTTGGCCACTTTGGGAAACTCCTTAAGAAATGCAATGATTGTAACAATTGTAGTAATAAGATTTATCAGACGTTCTGCTGTTTTGGCTCCTTCTTACGACAGCCGTATCTTCTGATCACACCCCGCTCCCGTCATTAATATGGAGGAGCCTGTGATCAGACACTCTGCATCCAGGACACAAGCGCCGGTGCTGTGTGCTACAATGGAGGAAGCAGAGACGTCTCATCATCGGCCGAAGCCGTGACCAACAAACACATCACCGCTGCTGTTCTAGTGTTTGATAACCAGAATCAAATGACTTTGGGGGGGGTGGCCTAGAGAGAGATGTGACCGGCTGTGTTTAGGAGCAGCTCCAGCACAGCACATAGCTAAGACCCGATTTGAGACACCAGGGCTCATGCTGGGACACATCGCTATGATCACTGAATGTTCTGGACGCTGCATGTATCTGGGAGTTGTTCTAGGTCAGAGGTCCCCAACTCCAGGCCTCAAGGGCCACCAACAGTGCAGCTTTTCAGTATTTCCTTAGTATTGCACAAGTGCTAATGTGATCATCTGCACAGGTAATGATTCCAACCCCTGTGCAATACTAAGGAAATCCTGAAAACCTGCACTGTTGGCAGCCCTTGAGGCCTGGCTTTGGGGACCCCTGTTCTAGGTGATAAGGATTCAGAAATGTCTATTGACTTGCACTATGATGGCACGTAATCTAAACATTTTGAGTTGGAATGTTAGAGGCCTGGCGTCTGGCACTAAACAGCAAGCAATATTTCAGTTCCTACACCACAAAAAACCTACTGTGATCTTTTTGCAGGAGACCCATACAGTCCCACAGAAAACGCACACTTTGTTTAAACACTGGATGCAAGTCGGCTACCATTCCACTCATTCTGCCTACTCGAGAGGGGTCAGCATACTGATCTGCTCCAGAGCACAATTTGAAAAACTGCAAGTGTTCATGGACTCTGAGGGGTGGTATGTTTGTTTTCTGTGCAAGCTGAGTGCTAGTGTGATGCTTGTTGTATCTATATATGTCTCACCCCAGTAAAGCAGTAGAGTAATCCGCAAAGTGGTAGAAGTGATTGCGGACCTGCTTGATGTCCCTTGCCTAATAATGGGCGACTTTAATAATGTTCCAGACTCACATTGGGACAGAGGTAAAGGGGAAGACCTACGACAAGGGGGCAACTGTACTCTGTTTGGTATGTTGTTGAAAGAAACGACAATGATTGAGCTGTGGAGGATCCGCCACCCGAATACATGCCAGTTCTCCTGCTTCTCGGCCCCCTTCTCTTATCCAGAATTGACCTGTCACTGGAAGATGAGCAGATGTTGGGATGGATGGAGGAGGTTGGATATTTGACTAGGACAGTGTCAGACCACTCCTTTATGTGTGTGACACTTCAGACTGAGGAGTCCCTGCCTAATGCTAGGCCCCTGTGGAAATTGAACACTTTCTAGCTGCAACTTATAGATGCAGGAGAAGTTCTGGAGCAGAAATTGGAGGAATACTTTAAAATCAATAAAGGGAACGACAGCTATTAGTACTGTCTGGGATGCTATGAAGGTATTTTTCAGGGACCTGTGCATTACGGAGATCTCCAGGGTTAAGATGGCAACTAGGGAAAAGGAAAGTTGCTTTTTTCAGGAATTGGAGAAGGCAGAGGCAGCTCTGGTGTTGTGCCCAACCACACAGATGCAGGAGAGACTTAAAGGGATCCTGTCACCCCAAAACACCTATAAACCTATTAAAACCTGTCCCTACAGCATATTAACACTTTCCCTACACTCCTTTTACCTCCTAAATGCACATAATGAAAGTGTATAAAAACGTTTTTACAGTACCTCATTACTCATGATAATGAGTGACTATGCTATTCATAGTCACTCATCCAGACTGCCCCTCTTCATACTATCACGCCTCAATAGGCGTGATCTTCATCATGGATTCAAACTGCAGCCTCTCTGCGCGCCTCCCCGCTGTGTCCTGTGTCTGCCCGGCTTCAGCGTGGGGCTGTATGACGCGACCCGCGTCATTTCCGGCGCCGGGTGACGTATTTACAGCCGCGCCGCTGTTAGCTTCAATTCCCGCACTGCGCATGCGCAGTGCGCATTTTGAAGCTGACACAGCGGCGCGGCTGTACGACGTCACCCGGCTCCGGAAATGACGCGGGTCGCGTCATACAGCCCACGCTGAAGCCGGGCAGACACAGGACACAGCGGGGAGGCGCGCAGAGAGGCTGCAGTTTGAATCCATGATGAAGATCACGCCTATTCAGGCGTGATATGAAGAAGAGGGGCAGTCTGGATGAGTGACTATGAATAGCATAGTCACTCATTATCATGAGTAATGAGGTACTGTAAAAACGTTTTTATACACTTTCATTATGTGCATTTAGGAGGTAAAAGGAGTGTAGGGAAAGTGTTAATATGCTGTAGGGACAGGTTTTAATAGGTTTATAGGTGTTTTGGGGGTGACAGGATCCCTTTAAACGAGCTCAGGCTAGCATTACTAAACTTGTCCTTGCAAAAGGCAGAATGTAAAAGGATGTTCCAGACTATTAAATATTATGAGGAAGGGAAAAGAGCTGGTCATCTCCTGGCCTTGGTGGCTGCTGCGCATGGGGATGTTTCCTTTATATCACGGTTAAAAACAGAAGATGGTAGGGAGGTGACTCTCACTAGAGATATATTGATGGTTGATTTCTATGTGCAGTTGTATAGATCCCAGGTAAACCCGGAGGAGGAGGAGATTGAGGGTTTCCTGGTCAGAGTAGGGCTCCTGCAGTTGTCCACGGAGTCTTGGGGGATGCTGGATGAGCCGTTTGACATAGGGGAGCTGGAGATTTTCCTGGCATTTATGGCTAATGATAAGGCCCTGGGGGTAGATGGATTGCCGGGAGAGGTATACAAACAGTACAAGGGGATGTTGCTGCCAACTTTGTTGGAAGTATACAATGAGGGATTGGAGAAAGGGGAAATGCCACGGTCAGTGCGGGAGGTGATTATTGTAGTGTTGCTCAAAAAGGTCAAAGATCCCACAGCAAAAGCCTCGTATCACCCGATCTCCTTATTGACAGTAGATATCAAGCTTTTGGCTAAAATGATGGCTAATAGGCTTGGCAAGGTCATCACTTCCATTATACATCCTGATCAGGCAGGTTTCATGCCGAGTAAATCCACAGCCACGAATCTGCGTAGACTGTTCCTAAATATGAAAACCGGGGCGGACAATGTTGGTCGCAGGGTCATACTCTCATTGGACACTGTCAAAGCATTTGAATGGAGATACCTATAGGCCACAATGCGTCATATGGGCTTCGGGGAGAAATTCATAGCGTGGACTTAATTACTGTATGCTGACTCCAGAGCTAAGTTACGGGTTAATAGGCAGTTATATGAGGCCTTTCCCTTTTTTTGGGGAACAAGACAGGGGTGTATTCTGTGCCCTCTGTTATTCGCCATCGCCATCGAACCGTTGGTGGCAGTAATTAGATGGGACCGAAATATCGTGGGATTTAGATATGGCACGCATGAAGAAAAGGTGGTGCTTTATATATATGCAGATGATGCGCTCCTGTTTTTGGGAGATTTAGGAAATTCTGCTATCGCTGGACCGGGTGACGGCTGTAGAAGGGGACCCGTTGACTCCGGTACAGGTGGTCAGTGAATTTATGTATGTAGGAATTCAAGTGTCGGCTAATATTGGTGACCATGAGAAACTCAATTTAAATCCTCTGTCCCTAATCCATGGGTATGCTATATCCCAGGGACAGGAAGTGGTCCATTGTTGGCTAGTGTGGAAGCAGGTAAATTTCGGCTGAATTCGCAAAGGTTACCTATGGTAGTGATGATCTGGAAAGTGTGGCAAACAATTAAGCAATGGAGGGGGATTACTGGACTCACTAGATATACTTCCATTTGGCATGACCCTAGGTTGACTGAAATGTTGCATTTGCGGAATTTTGGTAAATGGAGGAGGATATGGTGTGTTTCGCAGTCGCTGAACAGGGAAATTTAAATAATTTGAACAGCTAGGGAAAGACTTTCCCTTGGAACGTTCGATGTTCTACCAGTTTCTGCAGCTGCGACATGCATTCTATATATAAAATACACAGTCACCAATATTGGTTTAGATAGTTTATTAAATATTATCAGGTCGCATACAGGTACTATGGGGCTTATTTCCTTGCTGTATCAGAGCCTGGTAGAGACTTTTTTTGACAGACACTCATTGACGGCTAAATCAAAATGGTCTGAAGATCCTGGGGCATATATCAGACACGCAGTGGGAAGATATTCTACAGTACATCCCTAAAATATCTATCAGTGAATCTGGACGTATGTCACATTTGTTTACTGTCTACAGAGTATATAGGACCCCGATGTGGATGCATAGTTTTGTTGCAGCGGGGTTATTTGTTTATTTTTCTGAAACATTTGAAAACTACTATATCCTGTATTATTGTATTTGTCTGGATTTTTACAAATAAAAAGTATTTGATTTAATTAAAAAAAAAAAAGTCTAATGACCATGGAGGGAGCAGTGGGGGCTCAGTAATTGGAACCTCATTTATTTTAGTTCCTTCTTATGAAAGTTTTTTTTCTAATTTTTCAGTGTCTTGTCAAATTTACAAGATTTTCCTATAGCAGCCCCCCCTCCCCCCTATAACAGATGTGTGTATTTAGTGGTGTCTATTACCTGGTGATGTGCGGGGCTGGTGATCCTCCATCATGACGTCCTTGTACCGATCCTTTGTCCTTCTAGATACTCCCACTCCTCCATGGAGAAATAGACGGCGACATCCTGACACCTTATAGGAACCTAGAAAACCAAGATTGTCTCACAGCACCACATGGACAAGCAGGGTTGTCATATTTACCCTAAAGGTGGGGCGCACGTCATGTCCAAGGAGTCCTTCCTGGATAGTGTCACACGTCAAATACTGAAGAAAGGACAGCACTTCACAAGTTGGTGAATGCTTCAAACTTCAGTTGTTATGCACCCATATCGCGACGTTTCGATCCTGCTGGATCTTTATCAAGCTTGATAAAGATCCAGCGGGATGGAAATGTTGCAATATGGGTGAGGAATAAAGGAAGTTTGAAACATTCACCAACTTGTGAGGTGCTGTCCTTCTGTATTTGACCTTATAGGAACCTGACACATACAATGATACCGTCATCCCCCGATCCCTTCATAGCGTTACTGTATAATGTCCCAGCATTCCCAGCACTGTCACCTCTCCAGTCAGCAGCTCAATCATCTTGTAGGTGAGTTCAGGATCTTCTGGTCATTGATGTCCTCATGTATCCGCGGGTGCGGTGGAGACCCCGGGATTGGGCTCAGGGGTCCTCCCCATCCATCAGATACTGGGTCCTGACAGCGATCAGTAGGGATCTTCTTCACCACTGTGTAATCCTGAGTATGGAGACACAGTAATAGATATCACTACAGACATGTTATTACAATAGAGGAGAATGATGTCAGAGATATTGTGATAAGGTCACATCACCTCTCCAGTAATCCGGAAGAGGATCTCTAGGGTGATATTCAGTATACTCTCCACCATCTCTCATCTCTGAATCTATCCATCCTTGACAGGTGAATCAGGAGAATTCTCTTATATAGAAGATATCAGCCGAGAGGATCCGATATTGTAGAGACCTGAATCAGAAAAAGGTGAACCGATGTAAGATCCTAAAGAATCCTATATAATAATACAATTACTGGAGGATCCTGTATACAATGTTACTTAACATATGTTTGGGATTCGGCAGAGGACCCAAATTGAAGCCAATAAAGCCGAGTCTCATAAGAGCAGCCATAGCACAGCGCCTTTATCCTACCAGAGGCCCTAAGCTTTGTCCTCAGGAGGCGCACTGGCCTGAAGGGTGTGTGGAGACACGGGGGGCAGGGGGGTCTCGTCCGCTGGCCCGGAAGCCTTTAGACAGAGCGCATGGACCAGGGCTCATCCCACGAACGGCCGAACTCCTAAACCGTGGGCAGAACACGACTCAGACAACACAGGGAGGAACCGCACAATGGGAAGACTTTACTGGATCCAACAGTCACAGGAAATAACACAGAACAACAAGGGCCACAATGTAACAGGAGCAGAGTCTCACCCTCCGCTGTCACCAGGGATTAGAATCTTCGTGTCTTCGGAGCAGCAGCTTAAGAACTACCGAGCTCAGCAAAGTCTGTAGTCAGGTGACCGGATTGTCCCAACCTGCTAAAGCGACATTATTAGGTAAAATATAAATGTATTTCTTTTTTTCATTCCTATAAAGCAGCTGAGGGGTTAATAATCTTGAATGTGTTTGGAGCAGTCTGAGGGGGCAGTATTTGGTGTCTCTTCTGGGTGTTTTCTGTCACATCGGCCCCCCCAGAGTCTCTTCACATGTGATGTGGCCCCTAACACAAGGGTTTGTAAATAGTGATGAGAAATTGCTGATGAACTTTGACCCCTTCTAACGTCCTAACAAAAAAAAGTGTCCAGAATTGTTCTGATGTAAAGTCGACAAGTGGGAAATGTTATTTATGAACTATTTGTGTGACAGAATCTCCGGTAACGGAATAAAAGTTAAAAAGTTGAAAATTGCTAAATTTTTTACCAAAGTTCTGTTTTTGTCACAAATAAACAAAAAAAATGTTGTAAATTTCCCCGAACATGAAGAAGAAAATGTGATGAAAAACAATGTCAGAATCACTGGGATCCGGGGAAGATCCAGAGATAATAAATATTCATAAAGTGACACCGGGCAGAAGGGGAAGAAATGGTCATTAAGGAGGAAATTATCTCTGTCACGAAGACGTTAAATATGTCGTCATTCAACAATAATTAAGGGTTAATAACCTTCACTTACCGCCACCTGCAGAGCCGCACACTGGATATATGGCTGCTCTGTGCTTACAGGACCTGTGCTGATGTCACAGTCATGTGATCATGTGTGGGAGGAGTCATGGTCACATGACCAGGTGTCTATGGTGTGTGTGAATAGTGCAGAGTATTGCAGAACAGAGAGAAAATCCCTCAATCTCCAGATAAACTTCAGCTTCACAGCGAATCCTGAGCACAAACTATCAGCTGCACGGAAACTACAACCACTACTACAAAAACATTCCCAAGGCAAATGCACTCTAAAGTATGGAGGGCGAGAGGAGTAAGAGCGTTACAAGACCTAATGTAGACGCAGGAGTCGAGGTGGCTGACAGCTGGGGAGACTCTGAGACGATGGCCACTCAACAACTCGCACACTTTTCAATTCGCACAATTGAGACAACATCTGCTCCATCGTCTCTGTGACTTGAGATAGGAATGCTTAACTTAAAGTCATCACCCATTAGAGTATACATCGAATTTTATTGAAGAAACCTCCCAATGATAACAGTATAATCTTCAAAATTAAACAAACCTCTAAATGCACTGTTCCAAATTATTAGGCACAGTAGAGTTTCTAAACATTTGATTTGAGTCTTCATGTATGTCTGGGCCTACTGCAACCGTTTCTGTTTGTGAGCACTGTTTAGGGGTTGCCGAATAGTAGTTTTATGCACCACAGCAAGCCTTTGAAGGATCCTAGACCTTGAGGTTGGAGGGTCTCCAGAGGCACCAGCAGCTTCAAATATCTGTTTGTTGGTTTGTAAGGCCTTTTTAGCAGCTGATCTCTTAATCTGATGAACTTGCCTGGCAGAAACCTTCCTCATTCTGCCTTTATCTGCACGAACACGTCTGTGGTCAGAATCAGCCACAAATCTCTTCACAGTACGATGATCACACTTACGTTTTTGTGCAGTAGCTAATGTATTCATCCCTTGTCCAAGGCATTGCACTATTTGTTGCTTTTCGGCAGTAGAGAGATCCTTTTTCTTTCCCATGTTACTTGCAAACTGTGGCCTGCGTAATATTGTGGAACACCCAGTTTTCCTTTTATTGGGCTCACCTGCCAAGCTAATTATCACAGGTATCTGAGATTGATATCAGTGATCCAAAGAACCCAGAGACACAATACCATCAATGGGTTTCATTGATTAAAAAAAAAACTATGACACTTAAAACCAATTTGCATAATCATTTGGAACATAGTGTATATGCCACTCAGACAAGAGCTGATTCCATCGCGACCAAGACAGATTTTTAACAGGTGGGAAGGGAGACTGCAGATCAGAGAGATTAAAGATTGGACACCCTAATGGCAGGGGACATGTCAAATATTCGTATATCTGCTATATACTACTATATCTATTATATACGCCACTCTAAGACAAGAGCTGATTCCCTCAAGACCAAGACGAATTTTTATCAGATGGGAGGGGAGACTGCACGGAGGAGAGATTGAGGATAGGATCCAAAAACACATCTTGAACGAGAGATGGAGGGACACCTGCTTTAGAATAATGCACGGAGCTGTTCTGGGGTTCAATATACCGCCCAGTGCGTCCCATCCAAATAGAAGTCAGTCATGCCCAAAATGCGGAGACAATAAGACGGACATGTTTCATGGGATTTGGGAATGCAGGGTTATTTTTAATACATGGAAATTAGTGAAGAACTGGACACAAAGCATACTGCAAAGTTCTGCCTCACTAGATTACATGGTGTGGATGTTTCATGATCTGGGGAACTTGACAGGGAACAGACCAAACTATTTCACACTATCATGGTTCTGCACAAACAACTTATATTGCGACACTGGTTAATGTCGATGGCCCCAACTCTTACAGAATGATCTCAAAAACACGTTCTTAATTGAAAAGGTAGAAGCGGAAGGGGAGAAAGATCAAGTTCTTAGCGAAATGGAGAACGTTTATAATAGCCCAATTACCCAGGGACAACATTTGTCAGATGGTTTACCCATTTCGCGATACGGCATGGTACGCTCTAGAGGACCTTCAGGGCACACTTGGCCCATTGCAGATCATGGGGACACCGGGAGTCAGTCTTGCCATTAGATGATTTGATGGTCCGGTGCGCCTCATGGGGGATAGAGCAGGGACGCTGGACTTTGAGAAATTACTTTTATGCTCAGGAGTACATCAGATGGCAAAGTGGATGTTGGGGGGGAGGTGGGGGGAGGGAGAAGGGAGTAAATGTTGGGGTTTGAATCTTGGTATATTAAACATGACCAGCTAATGTACTACAAAGAAAAATTATTTTTATTATCATTCATGAGGTGGATTGATCGCATTTTATACACTTTGAAAATGTTTTGATGCAAAATTAAATAAAGAAAAGGTTCTTTAAAAAAAAAAGATGCCCAACTGAAATCTATATTTCCAGATCCCCCACTTATGTATTTTAGACAACCTCCGAATCTAAAACGCATCATTGTCAGAAGCGCCCTGTCCTCTCCAACTGTAACAGGAACCTTTCCCGGCAACCAGAACAGGTGAAAAACCTCATTTATAATGACAATGGACAAAATAAAGATTCCCAGGACAGATCAAGACTTCAAGATCCCAGGTAAATTCAGTTGCAGCACAATCAATGTGGTGTATTTAATTATATGTACCAAATGTCCAAGTGGTGGTAAGTATGTAGGGGAGACTGGGCAAAAATTCAGAACAAGAATGAATTCTCTTCACCACACAATAAAAGAAAGGCGTATGAACCTACCTGTAGCCAAGCATATTTGCAGCTCTGACCACAGGGTAACAGACATGAGGCTGCTCGTTTGAAAAAATAACTTTAAATCTCAGAGAGAGAGAAGAATTTGCAAACACAAATTAATAACGATCTTTGACACATTCAAAGCTGGAATGAGTGTCTCACATGGATTCATGGCTATACAGGACAGTGTGTTTCGGTACGCGCTGCTGTGTATATGTCGCACCCCATGGGGGATTTACTCGAAGCTGGGCTCGCTCCTTGCTGCTGCTGGCGCAGGGGAGTCACAGGTGGCCAAAATCCAGCCTTATGGCCCTGGGGGATAGTTTTTAAAAGAGGGGAGCAGTCTCTGACTGGGTAGTTTTGGGGATAAGAGTTTATCGTGATGCCACCCATGGTTGGCGGCCAGCAGGGATTGCTACTGCTATGCGAGATCTCTGGGGGCGATGTCAATTCAGCTGTGGTGGTGTTTCTCCCCATGGGTAGAGTGGATCCCCAGGGCAACCGTTAAAGTCTATGGCGGTAGTAGGCCGTTGGGGGTGCAGGACGTGGTGTGCAAAATAACCGACAGACATTTGTGGTGTAGTCTCCATTACCTTTACTGAAAGAAGTAGCAGGTTCATCCAGGGCACTGTCCACAAAAGGTGTTGGAGGTCAGGAGCCTGGAAGCAAGTTGGGAAACTCCACACCCGGCGAGTTCTGAGGCCTTCCTGCAGCCCTGCTCTTGGTGGGTCCTGGCTGCCTGTATCTACGCAGCGACCCTCTCCTCTCTTCCGTGCTGTCTCTGGCCCGTATGACAGGCAGCTTGAGCCCTTTCTAGGTTACTCTCCTAGACTGCTCTCCCTGAGCTCTCTGGTGCTGCTGTGTCTCCTGGGCCTCATGGTCTGTGAGCGACATGGAATCACTCGCCCTCCGGGGTTGGCTGCTGGGCCTAGATTCCCTCACAACCCTGGACTCCGGTGTCCACTCCTCCTCTTTGTACTGGGGTGAGCCCGGCACTGGCTCCACTTCCCAGACTTGTTTATCCTCTCCCTCAGACCCTCTCCTACGGGTCCCTCATGCTGGCTAGTCTCTGTCACGGGACAAGCCTTACTCTGCTCCAGTCCACAGGACCTCTTCCCAGCTCTCCTAGGAACTGAACTCCATAACCCCACCCCCGGCCAGAATTTATAGCAGGGGACCTCCCCTTGGACTGGGATTTCAGAGCTCCCCCTTCTGGCCTGGTATTGGGAAGGTGTTTTGTGTGTGGTTCACCTGGTGTGGGTACCTTCCCTTGCTTCCAAGCACAGTATGGTTCCCCGGGGGAGACAACACTATTGTGGCAACCAGACCCTGGGGTGCCACATATATGAATCCACACTAAGTCTGGTGTGAACGGTACTTTATTCTACGCGTTTCGGAGCTGGCTGTGCTCCAGTATATGACTATTTTCCACATTGTTAATGTTATCTTGTGAAAGGTGTGAATCTCTGGTGCAAGACTCTGGCATAATCTGTAAACTGTAATGAGAAACAACTGTGGCTGGAGAAGGCAAGAGGCTCTGTAGATGGAGGGTCCCATGAGTTGAACGATTGTTTACATATTTGGCGCCCCTGGCAGCCTCTTGCGGATTTTTGTAGCGATCTACTGTGTTAATGACTCACTGCGGCCGGGACTCCGGTTTAGACAGGCGTTTTCTTCTTCCTCCTTGTCACGGGTGGACCGCGCCTGCCGGTAGTGGGGCCCAGTGGTGCAGATCAAAAGTGAAGACGTCTTTAGTGGAACAGATTAAGGGGTTAATTTGTCGTGACGCCACCTATGAGAGATTCGGTAACTGTACCGACGCTGCGGGGCCTCCGGGGGATGGAATGCAGCAAGATGTTACGCTCCCCACAGGCTGAGCGGTGATCCCCGAAGGTTAGAGCTGCGCAAGATGTTGCGAGGCAGCTACGGTTACTTTAGCATGCGGATAAACAGTTCGTAAGGAAGCACGGACACTGTAAGTCTCTGTAACGGGTCCTTTACTGTAACCAGCAAGCAATACATGGCATACAGTTAACGGGATGTCCTCTGGGCAAGTTCGACTCGACTTCCCGGCGCCCCACAAACACCTCTTCATCCAAACCCACCTCCCAAGCGAACCCCCACCCGGTAGATAGATTAAAGGTGGAGACTCTACCTTCACGGCGAAGTTCATCAGGCAGCGGCGGTTGGCGACGAGCCGCGGCACGGGCCTCCATGTTGGCGCGTTCACGGGCTCGCCACTCCTCTCGGCGTCACTGACGTACATTTTCGTCGGTACGGCTCGGAATGTGAATCTGGCTGGTGCGACATATGGGTTGGTAGGAAGCTTGGGCTTGGCGGGAAGTCTGGACTGGCACCCTGTTGAATGGCACAGGAGAAGGTGTCGCGAATGCACCCGACCAGTGTAGCCGAGCTGGCTGCTCGGATGGAGGTTCCTCGGTGTCTCCCCAAGCAAAACCGGTGTCGAGGTCCTCAGGAATGCTGCGGGTCTCGTCGTCGTCCACCTCTTCTCCCTCGACGACCACATCGGGCTGCTCGGTGATTGGAGATGCTGGAACAGGATCTTCTGTACAACAGGGCGATGGTACTGCGGATCCTTCCACAGGGACGTCCTGCAGGGCTTCCTGGCTGCCTGCCTCTTCGTCTGTTACTGCTGGTAATGGTGTCTGCATCCCGGTAACCAGGTAGGCCTCTGTATTGGTAAGAGAAGTCTCCAGTCCAGGGAAGACACAGGCAACAGTCTTTGGGGTGATACAACTGTTGGTGGGTTCCGCAGTGGGAACCTGGTAAATGTTGGCTTCTTCTGTGGAGCACGTTATAAGCTCCGGCTCTGGAGTCCGTCCGGGTGCAATTTCAGGCAGTGGAACGGGTGGGGCTGTGGTCTCCACTGGAATGACGCAGTCTATGGGCTCTGGAGACGAAGCAGGACAGGTGGTGGGCGTTGGTGAGGTAGTGGAGAATCTGGCGACGTCGTCTGGTCCTGGAGTAGCTGTACCCGGTCGGCTATGCTGCATCGCATGATGTAGTCGTCTGCCTAGGCTCGCGCTCCAGCTGCGAATCGTCCACTCGACAGTCTCAATTAACCGCACCCGGAGGTCTTGCAAAGCTTCCTGCCAAAAGTCTGGGCTGCTGTCGATGGTGAGGACAGGACCCGGACCCGGATGGCCTAGGGCTGCTCTTGCCTCCCCTCAACCTGTTGCATAAGGTCATGGAGTCTCATGCTGGCCATCTTCTTCTCGGAGTAAACCACACCTGTCCAACCCGGTAACCGTTCTGGTCAAGAGCTGGTGAAGAAGATTCTGACACTCCCACTTCCTTGGGGGTTTTTGTAGTCCAATTGTGGGAAAAAGTCTTTGGTCCCCCCCATGGTTGATTCGAGCAATCAGGGCGGACAATGATTTTGGCGCCTTTGCCTTTAGCCCTTCCACGAAGAGGGGCGGTGGCTCACGCCTGGGCTTGCACGTGGCGGATCCTCATGGCGGGGACGCCATCTTTGGGCGCCATCTTGGCCCAACGGTGAAAAGGCGGGAAAAGTTCTTTTAGGGTCGAACAAAGTCCTTATTGTTGAACTAAAGTCTTTTAAACACATTATACCCATTAGGGAACGGGCCTTCTCGTATCCTGTTCGTGACGCCACTTTCTGACTCACCGCGGCCGGGACTCCGGTTTAGACAGGCGTTTTCTTCTTCCTCCTTGTCACGGGTGGACTGCGCCTGCCGGTAGTGCGGCCCGGTGGTGCAGATCAAAAGTGAAGACGTCTTTAGTGGAACAGATTAAGGGGTTAATTTGTCATGACGCCACCTATGAGAGATTCGGTAACTGTACCGATGCTGCGGGGCCTCCGGGGGATGGAATGCAGCAAGATGTTACGCTCCCCACAGGCTGAGCGGTTTTCCCCGAAGGCTGCAGCTGCGCAAGATGTTGCGAGGCAGCTACGGTTACTTTAGCATGCGGATAAACAGTTCGTAAGGAAGCACGGACACTGTAAGTCTCTGTAACGGGTCCTTTACTGTAATCAGCAAGCAATACATGGCATACAGTTAACGGGTAGTAGACCGGGTGGACTCAGCAGTGATAGGTGTCCCTCAGAGATCCGCGGTGTTCCTCCGTTCTATCTAGCTTGTGTGCCATTGTCGCCCAGGAATACCAGATCGAGTACAGGGAGGCTGCTTGAATGCCCTATCCGGGATAGACGTTCCGGATGCTTTGGGGAGCCATGGGTCCCTTGGTGGGTACACCGCTGGTTAGACGACTGGAATTTGGCGGGTGGTGGGGGGCTCCTGTAGAGCGGTCCCTCCACTCCTCTGGTTTGCATAGAAGTGCTGAACTACTCCTAGCTTCGGTACCAGCAAACCGGCTGTAGGTTGGGCACGGGAGTTTTTGGGAACCCGTATGATAAAGCCCGATCCCGGTTGCTTAGGCCTCAGGTAAGGACACCCGACCGGTGACGGCCCGGGGGCTGCACGGAACTGTACGGAGCCCCCGCTCCTACGTTGCAGAGCTCGTTGGTTTCGCTCCCTCTCCTTCGTTGTTCTTTTTAGACTCTCTTTTGCTACACACTACACACCACCCTTACACTCCGCCCACCAGGACCTGATTGGCCCTCTATGCTAGGTGATGCATGTAGGGTATGGATCTCTGAGTTAACCGTGTGACTGCTGGGTCAGAGAATATTGCTGCTGCTGTCTTGGCTGCAATACCCTCCTGTGACGCACTCGGTGCGGGGCACCACATTAATATTTGTTCACAAGTTTAAGATATATTGGACCCCTGCATTGAGGGATCTGGTGCGGGACTGGATATGGAGAATTAAAAGACAGTTATGGATACCAGGCACCTGGTTTTCCATTACAGGAGAAGACACTTTGTTTTTTCTGCTAAAATGTTTTTTTATTTTGGGGTTAGTTTTTGGGGGAAGGTGGGAGGAGGGTACTGGGGAATGTTTATATCATGCTGCCTATTCAGGTTATATACATGTTGGTACACATTCTGTATTATATGCAAGTCTGAGTCTTAATGGTGGGTGAGCTGCAAATCTTAAATTGGAATGTCAGAGGTTTGGCAGCTAATGTATAAAAAAAAAAAGCAGACTTTCAATTATTGCGCACAGCGAAGCCAGCTATAATTTGCTTGGAGGAGATCCATATGGTCCCAAAAAGGACTCACAGCCTGAATGGGCATTGGATAAAAGAGAGTTACTATGCTACGTACTCTGCGTACTCGAGGTGAGTTAGGATTTTGATATGTAGGGGAACGCTGTTTGAAAAACTCGCCACAATCATTGACTCAGAGGGGCGATATGTATGTATACTGTGCAAACTTAATAACAGGCCTATACTCCTCATGTCTGTATACGTTCCGCTGCCATATAATAATAAGTTGCTCCGATATTGGAAATCAATTCAGGCTTCCCGGGGATCCCGTATCTTGTGATGGGTGACTTTAACAATGTACCAGGCTCCCATTGGGACAGAGGCAGGGTAGAAGATATAAAGCAGGGGGGTAACTGTACTCCATTTGATGTTCTGTTAAGAGAGATGTCCCTGGTTGATCTATAGAGAGTTCGTAACCCGAGTGTTCATAAATTCTCGTGCTTCTCAATGACTTTCTCTTCATTGTCAAGGATCAACTTGGAGCTAGGGGATGATCAAATGTTAAGTCTTGTGAAGGATGTGGGATACCTGACCAGAAAGGTGTCTAACTACTCCACAATGTACGTGATACTTGGTGATCAAGATCAGCTGACGAATAGTAGACCTCTTTGGTGACTACACCTCTTCTTGTTACAGCTTATTGATACGGGAGGCGATTTAGAGAGCGGGCTCCAAGAGTACTTTGAGGCTAATAGTGGTACAGCACATGAGAGGATTGTCTGGGAAGCTATCAAGACTTTTTTTCAGAGGGCTTTGTATTAAAGAGATATCTCGGGTTCAAACAAACACTAAGCAGAAACATCAGTTGCTATTCCGGAAGTTGGAGTAGGTAGAGGAGGCACTGACCCTAGATCCATCCACCCGGGTGCAGGAGAGACTTAAAAAGGCTCAGGCTGGATTTAATACGTTGTCTTTACAGATGGCAGCACAAAAAAGGATGTTCCGAACTATGCAATATTTTGAGGAGGGAGAGAGAGACCGTTATCTCCTGGCTGTTAGGCCCCCTGGCACTGCTCCCCAGCTCACCTCTCCCGGGTCGGCATCCTCTGCTCCTCTGCTGACCGGGCTTTCGGCGTCCAGCTGTACTGTGTCTCGGAGCCGTCGTCGGGTTCCCTTCCTGTCAGCTGACCACCGGGCTCACACATGAGAACATTACAATGGTCGTATTCATGTGACCAGTCAGCGGTGCACTAGGTGCACTCCTCCCCTGTGACTCTAGGGGGCGGCATGGTCCAACGTGACACTCCCCTTGACCAATAGGTGCTCTTCCTCTGGTATATCAGGCCACCTCCACTGATGGGAGGTGCCTGATTATTAAGTTTGTTTGCTTCTGCCTTGCTGACTGTTGGTCAGGCCTTCCTTGTACTCTGTTACCTAGAATCCTAGCTGTGCTCTTCCCCAGTAGCACCATTCCTGCTCGCCTAGCCTTGTACCGTTACCTGGAATCCTTAGCTGTGCCGTGGCATAGGCTAACCTTACGAGCCGTCCCCCTGTTACTAGCAGCCATGGTATTTAGACCCACTGGGCTTGCCCCTGACAATCCCTGTATGGGGGTTGGTTAAACTAGGTCCAGCTCACCCAAGGGAGTTCGGTACCACGGCCCAGTGGGTCCACTCTAGGGCACCTTCCCCGGAAGCGTGACAGAATAATCAGGCCATAGACCCCGCTGGTACCTCGTTCTCAGCGCAAAAGGAGCTGGCTTATATTCGGGAGAGTCGGAGCCGTATAGCGGCTTCTCTTCAGTCCATGGATAACTGGTTAGCCTCCCTGCAAACCTCCGGCATCCGCCACCCAGCCTGTGAGCCTACAGCAGGAGCTGGCAGCACAACGAGACATGCAGTCTTGCAGGCTGTCGTACATATCCTCCACGGATGATCATCTGGACTCTGTGCAGTCTGCAACAACAGCCTCGGCTCAGGCCGCATCCTATGACTGGTCCCCGGGTGGCGTCCTGAACCCTCCGCCTCACTTCGGGAGACCACCTAGATACAGCAGAGACCCCAAGATGTGCCTTGGCTTCCTCAACCAGTGTCGCTTACACTTTGAATTACTGCCACAGCAGTACCCCACCGATCGGGCCAAGGTGGCTTTCGTGGTGTCCCACCTGAAGGGCGAGGCTCTGGCGTGGGTTAACCCTCTATGGAAGCGTGATGACCCAGCAGTCTTCCACTTGTCGACCTTTCTGGAGACATACCAGAGGGTCTTCGATGAACCCAGTCGGGTCGCATCTGCTACGGAGTCTCTCTTCAACCTCCGTCAAGGGACGCTCACCGTTGAGCAATACGCCATTCGTTTCCGCATTCTCTCCTCCGAGATGAGATGGAATAACGAAGCGCGGACCCGAGCTTTCTGGTGTGGCCTGTCCTGCAGGATAAAGGTCGAACTCGCGTGTCGGGATATCCCAGACGAGCTGGAGGACATGATCTCACTAGCCACTCACATTGACTTGCGTCTCCAAGAGCGCTCCCGTGAAACCGCCAGGGAAAGGAGATCCGTCCGGTGCCGATATTGTCCTGAAAGACCAGGAGAAGTCCTCCGCCTAGGTCACGTAAGAGAGACCGTCCTTGGCGAGAGCGATGTCTCTCAACCCCTCACCCTGCCCATGCAGGTGATACGTCCGCGGAGACGCTTTTCTGAGCTAGCCTAAGTGGATTCTGGGGCAGCAGGAAATTTAATTTGGCAAGAGGCGGTGAATCGACTTGGAATCTCTGTAATACCTTTGGTGACGTCTCGCGTGCTTGCATCGGTGGATGGCAGACCGCTGCAGGAGATCGTCACCAAAGTGACAGAGGAGGTGGAGGTGCAGATCGGGGCTCTACTCCATGAAAAGATTGCCTTCTACATCATGCCTGGTCTCTCCCGTGCCCTGCTCCTCGCACTCGTACTAGCAGCCGTGGTATTTAGACCCCCTGGGCTTGCCCCTGACAATCCCTGTATAGGAGTTGGTTAAACTAGGTTCAGCTCACCCAGGGGAAAAAAAAAAGAATCTGTTTTAGTTGTTATATTAACATAAGCAAACGAACTTAATGATAAAGAGAGAGATATAAACATGAATCATCCTAGATGGAAAAAAAAAATTAAGTTGGTTTGCTTATGTTAATATAACAACTAAAACAGGTTCTTTTTTTTTTTTCCATCTAGGATGATTCATGTTTATCTCTCTCTCTTTCTCATTAAGTTGGTTTGCTTATGTTAACATAACAACTAGTGATGAGCGAGTACCAAAATGCTCGGGTGCTCAATGCTCGGCCCGAGCGTCCCAACATACTCGTGTACTCGGCCAGAACAACGAGCCCAATGTTATCCTATGGGAGACCCGAGTATTTTTATGAAATGACCCCCGGCAGCATGTAGAAACCCTAAAAATGTCACAAAAGTCTCAGAAGAGTGCTCAAATGACATGGCAACAGCATGGGGAAGACCCTTGTAAGCATTTCTCACTCAAAAGTCACAGTTGTGAACAATGTTGTCCGAGTTTTATGCTATTTTTACGGACTCACCAGAAAACCTTCCAAAATGACACCAAAATGAATTTTCATGGTGGAAATGTTAAGGGCACATACTCAGTAGTGAGATAGAGCTGGTGTATGTTACTTTTTGTGACTACATGAAAGATTTTACGTGAAAACATTGTGTGGCACTCCGATGTCCCTGAGAAGAGACGTACATGAAGGCCTCTTGACATAATGTGCCCATTTTGAGAAAGTGGGTCTATTGTAGTATTTTCCTTTGCCAGGGCAGTCCAAAATTGTGAGGTTCACCAATGCCCCTGGATACAGACATGCATGAGGGCCTGTAAACCTGAAGTGCCCATTGTAAGGAAGTGGGTCTATTGTAGTATAGCCCTTTGCCAGGGCAGCCAAAAATTGTGAGGTTCAACAATGCCCCTGGATACAGACGTGCATTAGGGCCTGTAAACCTGAAGTGCCCATTGTAAGGAAGTGGGTCTATTGTAGTATAGCCCTTTGCCAGGGCAGCCAAAAATTGTGAGGTTCAACAATGCCCCTGGATACAGACGTGCATGAGTGCCTGTAAACCTCAAGTGCCCATTGTAAGGAAGTGGGTCTATTGTAGTATAGCCCTTTGCCAGGGCAGCCAAAAATTTTGAGGTTCAACAATGCCCCTGGATACAGACGTGCATGAAGGCCTGTAAACCTGAAGTGCCCATTGTAAGGAAGTGGGTCTATTGTAATATAGCCCTTTGCCAGGGCAGCCAAAAATTGTGAGGTTTAACAATGCCCCTGGATACAGACGTGCATGAGGGCCTGTAAACCTGAAGTGCCCATTGTAAGGAAGTGAGTCTATTGTAGTATAGCCCTTTTCCAGGGCAGCCAAAAATTGTGAGGTTCAACAATGCCCCTGGATACAGACGTGCATGAGGGCCTCAAAACATTGTTCCCATTGCAAAGGAGCGGGCCTCCTGTCGTTATAATGCCCATTCTGAAAGAATGGGCTAAAAAATTTACCACTGGGGATATACATGAAACAACGGCCTAACTTTTGTCACGGTCATCATGGTGGTGCATGAGGAGAAGGAGGAGCAGTCCAGCGATTAGCCAAAGTCCAGAAGTGTGTACCCATGGGTGAGTGGAGGTACATGGCAAATTCCCGTTACAAAATTTAAATTCCGCTCTCATTTGCTGGTGGTGTGGTGAAGTCTGGCCCAATCCAACTCTTGTTCATCTTGATCAGAGTCAGTCTGTCAGCATTTTCAGTTGACAGGCGGGTGCGTTTATCAGTAATGATTACACCTGCGGCACTAAAAACACGCTCTGAAAAAACGCTAGCGGCAGGGCAGGCCAGGACTTCCAAGGCGTAGAGAGTCAATTCATGCCACGTGTCCAGCTTGGATACCCAATAATAGTAAGGCACAGAGGAATATCGGAGTACAGTTGTTCGATCTGCAAGGTACTCCTTCAGCATCTGGGCAAACTTACCATTTCTTGTGGCACTACCCCGCACCTCAGGGGGAGGGGGAAGTGAGGGGCTGAGAAAACTGTCCCACATCTTAAAGACTGTTCCCCTACCTCTGGCGGATTGGACTTGTGCCCCTCTCGGCCGCACGCCTTGGTTGTCCACCGGTTCCTGACCTATGGCGCTAGCGTTTTGTGAGGGGAATGCTTTGCCTACTTCCACGACTATGGCCGTCTGGAACTGCTTCATTTTGGCTGACCTCTCCGCCTCAGGAATAAGAGACATAAAGTTCTCCTTGTAGCGTGGGTCTAACAGTGTTACCAACCAGTAATGATTGTCGGCCAAGATGTTCTTAACGCGAGGGTCACGAGCCAGGCAGCTTACCATAAAGTCAGCCATGTGTGCCAGACTCTTAACAGCCATCTCTTCAGTGTCCTGACCAACACGATGACTGAACATGCTATCCTCCTCCTCCTCCTACTCCTCATCTCCCCTGTCCTCTGGCCAGCCACGCTGAACCAAGGGTATGACTGGTGTGCATGTCATATCCTCAATTTGGCCGCAGAGTTGCTCTATGTCTTCATCCTCCTCCTCGTCATAGTCCTCCACTGCACGTTGTGATGAGATGAGGCTGGGCTGTGTGTTATCACCCACACCCACTACTGTTTGTTGCTCCAACTCATCGCGCTCCGCCTGCAATGCATCATGTTTGTTTTTAAGCAGAGACCGTTTTAGAAGGCAGAGAAGCGGTATGGTGACGCTAATAATGGCGTCATCGCCGCTCACCATCTTGGTGGAGTACTCAAAGTTTTGGAGGACGGTACATAGGTCGGACATCCATCTCCACTCCTCAGGTGTTATGTGTGGAGTTTGACCCATTTCCCGATGGCTTAGGTGATGCAGGTACTCAACAACTGCCCTCTTCTGCTCACAAATCCTAACCAACATGTGCAGAGTTGAATTCCAACGCATGGGGACATCACACACCAGTCTGTGAGCCGGAAGATGCAAACAGCGCTGAAAGCCGCAGGCGTGAAGCAGTAGTTGACGTTCGAAAATGTGCAGACAGGCGGCGAACTTTTACGAGCAGATCAGGCAGCTCTGGGTATGATTTTAGAAACCGCTGAACCACGACGTTGAGCACATGGGCCACGCATGGAACATGTGTCAGCTGGCCTCGCCTCAAAGCTGCCACCAGGTTCCGGCCATTGTCGCCCACGACCTTTCCTGGCTTTAGGTTCAGAGGTGTGGGCCAGTGATCTGCCTGCTGTTTCAGAGCTGTCCACACCTCTTCTGCATTGTGGGGTTTGTCATCTATGCATATTAGCTTCAGCACAGCCTGTTGCCACTTTGCCGAGGCAGTGCTGCTGTGCTTCCAGCTTGGGACTGGTGTGGAGGGTAAAGTGGATGAGAATGCGCAGGAGGAGGGGCTGAGGAGCATGACATTCCGGAGCTGTAGAGTGTGGGTGAAACCCTGACTAAGGTAGGGCCTGCAATCCTTGGTGTGGGAAGGACGTGTTCCATCCCTCGCTCAGACTAGGTCCCAGCTTCCACAATATTAACCCAGTGTGCCGTCAACGAGATGTACCGGCCTTGCCCACAAACACTTGTACACGTGTCTGTGGTTAGGTGGACTTTGGCTGAAACAGCGTTGTTCAGGGCACGTGTGATGTTTTGTGACACGTGGTTATGTAATGCGGGGACGGCACACCGGGAGAAATAGTGGTGGCTGGGGACCGAGTAACGTGGGACAGCTGCCGCCATCAGGTCACGGAATGCTTCCGTCTCCACCAGCCTAAAAGGCAACATTTCCGGCACAAGCAGTCGCGAAATGTTAGCATTTAGAACTGTGGCATGTGGGGCGTTGGCAGCGTATTTGCGCCTGAGTTCAAAAGTTTCGTGCATGGATAACTGAACGCTGCGCTGGGACAAGGACATGCTTGATGATGGTGTTATTTCTGCGTGGGCAACTACAGGTGCAGGGCAGGAGGCTTGTTCGCATGCAGCATGGACAGGGGATTGGCTCGCACGCACAACACGCGAAGACGTAGCAGTGACATCAGCAAGCACTGCTCCTCGACTCTGTTGTACATCCCACAAAGTCGGGTGCTTGGCTGACATGTGCCTGATCATGCTGGTGGTCAGGCTGCTAGTTTTGGTACCCCTGCTGATGCTGGCATGGCAGGTGTTGCAAATGGCCTTTTTAGAATTATCTGGAGCCAACTTAAAAAACTGCCAGACTCAGAAAGACCTAACATTTGTACAGGCACCTTGTGTCGTGTTGTTGTTCCGGGGAACGGTTGCCTGACTTCTGCCTGGGGCCACCACCCTGCTTCTTACTGCCTGTTGCGATGCTACGCCTCCCACCCCCTGTGCACTTCTGTCCTCGCTCTGCATCTTCTCCTGCCAGGTTGGATCAGTTACTGGATCATCCACCACGTCGTCTTCCTCTTCCGCAACCTGCTCCTCCTCCTGACTTCCTGGCAATCGTGTCTCATCATCGTCCACCCCTTGTTGAGACACGTTGCCAACGCTTCGTGACAACGTGGCTGCTCAAATATTTGGGCATCTGTACATACGATCTCCTCATGACCCACTTCAACAGGAGCTGGCGAGAGGCCAGAATAATAAAATGGATAAGTGAACAGCTCTTCAGAGTGTCCAAGTGTGGGATCAGTAATGTCTGTGGACGTGTACTCGGCCTGGTGGTAGGAAGGAGGATCAGGTTGTGGAATGTGCGGTGCAGTATCACGGCTACTGACACTTGACCGTACAGAAGACAGGGTGTTTGTGGTGGTGCCAATCTGACTGGAAGCATTATCCGCTATCCAACTAACAACCTGTTGACACTGGTCTTGGTTGAAGAGCGGTGTACTGCTGCGGTCCCCTAGAATTTGGGACAGGACGTGTGAGCGAGTAGATGTGGCCCTTTGTTGTGGCGAAATTAGAGCTTGCACACGACCTTGGCCTCTGCCTGCACCACCATCACGTCCACTTCCTTGTCCCTTGCCAACGCCCTTGCGCATTTTTATTGCTGTACTCGCGGTACACAGCTAAATGAAGCGTCCCAACAGACGGGTTTTACCTGGACAATCAGATTATAGCTATTGCTACCAGCTTTTTAAGAGCGACAATTAGAGATTAAGTCAGACACAGACGGAGACGTGTATTCACTCTACTTTTGCGTTATATCCTGGTTTCTGCAAAACACACAAAAGTGCACCCGTACGCTGCCACCGACGGGCACACACTTGCGGTTTTTAAATGCACGCACTAAGAACCTAACAGCTTTTTAGGAGCGATGACTCACTGTGGCCGGGACTCCGGTTTAGACAGGATGAACCGCGCCTGCCGGTAGTGGGGCCCGGTGGTACAGATCAAAAAGTGAAGACGTCTTGTGGGAACAGATTAAGGGGTTGTTTCGTGACGCCACCTATGAGAGTTTCGGTAACTGTACCAAGAATGCAGCAAGATGGAACGCTCCCCACAGGCTGAGCGGTGATCCCCGGATCCAGAAGCTGCGCAAGATGTTCTGAGGCAGCTGCGGTTACCTTAGCATGCGGATAAGCAGTTCATAAGAAGGCACGAACACTGTAACGCTCTGTAACGGGTTCTTTACTGTAACCAGCAGGCAGTACATGGTATACAGTTTGTAGGTAGTGGACCGGGTGGACTCAGCAATGACCAGTGTGTTCTCAGAGATCCGCGGTGTTCCTCCATTCTAACTAAGTACTGTGCCGTTGTCGCCCAGGAATACTAGATCGGGTACAGGGAGGCTGCTTGAATGCCCTATCCGGGGTATACGTTCCGGATGCTTTGGGGAGCCTTGGGTCCCTTGGTGGGTACACCGCTGGTTAGACGACTGGATTTGGCGATGGTGGGGTGCTCCTGTAAAGCGATCCCTCCACTCCTCTGGTTCGCATAGCAGAGCTGGACTACTGCTAGCTTCGGTACCAGCAAACGACTGTAGGATGGGCACTGGATGATTTTGGACCCGCATGTTGACGCCCGTAGTTCGGTTGGTAATGCACCGGGAGTAATGGTGCTCAACCGGGTGACGATAGGGAGATGGCGGTAGAAGGTGGCCAGGGGGCCGCACGGAACTGTGCAACCCCCTCTCCTAGGTTGCAGAGCTGGGAATCTGCAGAGGTCTTCTACGTTGCTGTTACAATCTCCGACCCTTAACAACAACTCACTAATTGAACTAAATTTCCACTACACACTACCACTACACTGCGCCCACCAGGACCTGATTGGCCCTCTATGCTAGGTGATGCATGTAGGGTATGGATCTCTGAGTTAACTGTGTGATTACTGGGTCAGAGAATATTGCTGCTGCATTTATGGCTGCAATACCCTCCTGTGACGCACTCGGTGTGGGGCGCCACAGCGACAATTACTGAGAAGTCTGACACTATCAGGTGCTGCTGACGTGTATTATTCACTCTACTTGTGCGTTATATCCTGGTTTGTCCAAAACACACAAAAGTGCACCCGTACACTGCCACCGACGGGCACACACATGCGGTTTGTAAATGCACGCACTAAGAACCTAACAACTTTTTAGGAGCGACAATTACTGAGAAGTCTGACACTATCAGGTGCTGCTGACGTGTATTATTCACTCTACTTGTGCGTTATATCCTAGTTTGTGCAAAACACACAAAAGTGCACCCGTATGCTGCCACCGACGGGCACACACTTGCGGTTTGTAAATACACGCACTAAGAAGCGAACAGCTTTTTAGAAGCGACAATTGCTGAGAAGTCTGACACTATCAGGTGCTGCTGACGTGTATTATTCACTCTACTTGTGCGTTATATCCAGGTTTGTGTAAAACACACAAAAGTGCACTCGTACGCTGCCACCGACGGGCACACACTTGCGGCTTTTAAATGCACGCACTAAGAACCTAACAGCTTTTTAGGAGCGACAATTACTGAGAAGGCCACTTTACACACACCAACTTATCTGTCCAACTTCTGACCAACTTGCTGGTTGCAGTGAAATCATGGAAACATTTCTCCATTTTGTGACTGTGTACAATGGAGCAATGTTTCCATGATTTCACTGCAACCAGCAAGTTGATCAGAAGTTGGACAGATAGGTTGGTGTGTGTAAAGTGGCCTTGACACTATCAGGACTGTTTTAGACTGTGTACACCAGCCCCAGATATGATGAAGGCTGGTATACTGTCACTAGGAATTGCTATATACCCTCCCTGCCTGCCTGCCTATATCCACCTAGATTAGTCCTGAAAAGGACTGTTGTGGTCACCAGTTTGCAGCCCTGCTCCGGAACTAGCTATGAAGGGCCGCGGCGCAAAACTCTCCCTGATTCAGCAGACACTCTCCCTGCACTGACTGTCTGGATCGCTGTGTGCAGAGCACAGCGCGGCCGGGTCTTACAAAGACTCGGTCACGCTGTGCGGCCGGCCAATCAATGCAATTCCACAACTAACAGGACTGTGGCATTGCAGTGGTCTGCCAGCCAATCCCTGCATGTGGACTGGCTCTCTAAAGAGTGCTAACATGCAGGGATGAGGACCACGAGCACAGCACGAGTATCGCGAGATTACTCGGTGCTCGCCGAGTAGCCCGAGTACAGTGATACTCGTGCGAGTGCCAAGTAGTGACAAGCGTACTCGCTCATCACTAATACAACTAAAACAGGTTCTTTTTTTCTTCTACCTGTGACATGATAATTATTTGTAACACGTGCTTGTTGGGAATGATTTTAATTGTATATAAGTAGTAATGGGGGGATTTTCAGTCTGTAACATATGCTGTTGAGAAAGGTTCTTACGGAAACATGTCCAGCGTTGTGCGACAGCGTGCCCTTAGCTAGGTGATTTTATTCTTCTTCTTGCACTAATAAAAAAGAAAAATGAAGATATCGTCTGGTGCTGAATTCCTCATTATTCTTATTACTGGATTGCAGCTTCCCTAAATTCCTGCACCAACGGCTTCTGGCTATCCCAGTGGTGAGCACTATTCCCTTTCCTTAATTCCAAAATTGATACAAAATGTATAAGTCAGGGCCCTCCAAACTGCAAAAGACGAAAAAAAGCCACAATAGTATGTGTGAACAAACGCTAAAAGTGATTTTTTTTTTTTCTCTGGTGTATTTAGCCTTATATACAAGCGATTAAGCAGTAAAAACTGTTTCTTAACCTTTTCGGCCTATTAAATGCAATTAATGTTAGTTTTGGTAATTGTTCTTTTGTATTTGTAAAAGTGGCGTAATATTGCGACAAACTTATTCCCAGAAACCATATGAGTCAGAAAAGCATGCAAGCATATTCTCCAGACTACTTTCCCATCCATTTCAGCCTTTTCCTCAGGTCCCCAGACCTCTTTGTAGGGTCTAGCAGAAAATGACTTGCGTTTGCCATTGACTTACATTGTACTCGCTATTCAGAACGAATACGCGATTATTACAAAGTGCGCATTACAAGTATAGTGATTACAAATATTATGGTACTCACTCATCACTAATAAAACCAATCATCAAGCGGCCCTTGTTCCAAATCTTAAGAGGGTTAACATGTGGCACTCACTCATGATTTTTAGAGGGTCATCATGCGACCCTAGCTATTCCTTTTTCAGGGTGTATGGCTGGCTTCACACTGCAGTTTTTTACCTGATCAGTGTCCATCCAGTTTGTGTGCCAAAACCTGGAGAGGAACTTGCAGAGAAAAACTATAATTGAAAGATTGACCCCTGTTCTGAGTTTTGGAGACACTCCTGGTTTGGCACACAAACCTGATCGAACCTGATCAGGGAAAAAACTGCAGTGTGAAGTCGGCCTATGATACCCTCCTTTATAATTGTTTCAGAATGTGTTTGAGGCCTACCTCTAGTATTCTCTTACATATGTATAGCTCCCAGGCGTAAATGTTTTTCAGCCTTTACACTTAGTGCATAGGCTTTACCACTCTAGAAAGCCCACTCCTTAAAAATGAGAAAAAAAATTCTGAGGCCCTCCTCTACGTGTATTGCAGTCCTTCCTTCTAATTTTGGCAGCTCTTCCACTTAGTGCATTGGCTTTATAGATCCAGGAGTCCCACTACCTAACAATATTAAAAGAATGTGTATGGGGCCCTCCTTTATGTCTAATACAGAGTGTATCAGAGTCCCTCTTCCTTCTGATTTTTAGCAGTTTTTGCATTGTCCGCATAGGCTTTTTGAGTTTCAGACTCCTTCCTTCATAAACTAAACAGGATGTGTTCGACACATGACATGTCCAGATAAGGTAGTAAAAATTAAATTTACTGGTGACTACCGGTGGGTTTAGTTTTATTTTGACCTCTACTATGTCATCTACTATAGTCTTAGACAACAAGGAAATACAGTGAGATGGCCTGGCCATTAAGGGGTGCTTTTATTCTAAATTAGAAAAGAAGGGAGATACAAGAGGCGCAGATTGTGCCCTATCAAACAGACACTATAGTTCTTATGTGGATTATAAGTGTATCCACTCACCTTTTATGGTTGTGAGACTCACAACCAGTTTAAAAGCATAAGGCAGCTGCTGCAGAACCTCCACCAACGCCACAAAACCACGGGAAATCAGAAGATAAAACTGGAATGGTATCCACGGTCCGCGCTGCTGCTCTTTATCCAAGGAATCCACAAGAGGTTATTACCATCAAAAGTTCTTTATTTCATCACACCAACGCGTTTCGGTGCTGTCCCAGCACCTTCCATGCCCTGAGGAAGGTGCTGGGACAGCACCGAAACGCGTTGGTGTGATGAACATGCCCTGAGGAAGGTGCTGGGACAGCACTGAAACGCGTTGGTGTGATGAAATAAAGAACTTTTGATGGTAATAACCTCTTGTGGATTCCTTGGATAAAGAGCAGCAGCGCGGACCGTGGATACCATTCCAGTTTTATCTTTTTATTCTAAATTGACTGGACGATATTAATGATCCCGACATATAAATTAGTGCAGTTAGTCATGAGTGCCATGGAAGATGTGGGATGGGTAATATATCTGAACAATTCCAGCCCAATTAAAGGAATATTTTGCTAGGATTCATTGAACACTACAAAAGCCAGCTGGTCTACAGGAGACTAGTCCTGGAGATATAGTTTCTGGGGAGTAATATCAGGCCCTTTCAGAAAAATCTTTAAATCCTCTATAATCATGTAGCTTATTTAATGGATATATGAGAGGTCAAGAGGGTTGATCAATGGGAAACTCCAGTCATCCAAACTGAAGGAATTAAAAGGTAATCTTGAAAGACCTGCTCTCGTCAAGCGGTTCATATGTCCTGTCTTATGTCCATTATATTTTTTCAAAAGTGGATTGATAATCTATCTTTGTTTTTTAGACCATCGGTATGGTTTATTGCCCTGCCCAGGCAGGGACCAACAGACATACCGTATATACTCGTGTATAAGCCGAGTTTTTCAGCACAGAAATTGTGCTGAAAAGTGCCCCCCTCGGCTTATACACGAGTCAGTGACGGCTGACTGTGTGGGGCCGGTGTCCGGGGACTGGAGGAGGCAGGGGGAGGCTGTACAATGAGCGGCCGGTCACGTGGGGCCGCTCATTAGTGCAATGCAATATGCACTGCATCCCCCTGTCTATCAGCGGCAGGGGGAGCCGTGCATATTACATAGCACTGTCAGTGCTCTCCCGCCCCCCTGTGGTAGTATACAGCAGCCCCCCCCCTGTGAGTATACAGCAGCCCCCCCGTGGTAGTATACAGCAGCCCCCCCGTAGTATATACAGCAGCCCCCCCGTGGTAGTATACAGCAGCCCCCCCGTAGTATATACAGCAGCCCCCCCGTGGTAGTATACAGCAGCCCCCCCGTAGTATATACAGCAGCCCCCCTGTGGGTATATACAGCCCCCCCCCCCGTTGCTGCCGCACACCTGTAAAAAGAAGATCTTTCATACTTATCCTCCTGCTGTCACCGCGCGCATCCTCCGCTCTTCTTCTTGCTTGCACCCGGGCCCCGGCGTCCATCCACGTGACCGCGCACAAATAATGATGTCATTATTTGTGCGCGGTCATATGGATGGACGCCGGGGCCCGGGTGCAAGCAAGAAGAAGAGCGGAGGATGCGCGCGGTGACTGCAGGAGGATAAGTATGAAAGATCTTCTTTTTACAGGTGTGCGGCAGCAACGGGGGGGGGCTGTATATACCCACAGGGGGGGCTGCTGTATATACTACGGGGGGGCTGCTGTATACTACCACGGGGGGGCTGCTGTATATACTACGGGGGGGCTGCTGTATACTACCACGGGGGGGCTGCTGTGTATACTATGGGGGGGCTGCTGTATACTACCACGGGGGGGCTGCTGTATATGCTACGGGGGGGCTGCTGTATACTACCACGGGGGGGCTGCTGTATATACTACGGGGGGGCTGCTGTATACTACCACGGGGGGGCTGCTGTGTATACTATGGGGGGGCTGCTGTATACTACCACGGGGGGGCTGCTGTATATACTACGGGGGGGCTGCTGTATACTACCACGGGGGGGCTGCTGTGTATACTATGGGGGGCTGCTGTATACTACCACGGGGGGGCTGCTGTATATACTACGGGGGGGCTGCTGTATACTACCACGGGGGGGCTGCTGTATATACTACGGGGGGGCTGCTGTATACTACCACAGGGGGAGGCACTGCTGTATACTACCACAGGGGAGGGGCTGCTGTATATACCTCTGTGGCTGCTGTATACTACCACAGGGGGAGGCTGCTGTATACTACCACAGGGAGGGGCTGCTGTATATACCTCTGTGGCTGCTGTATACTACCACAGGGGGAGACTGCTGTATACTACCACAGGGGGAGGCTGCTGTATACTACCACAGGGGGAGGCGCTGCTGTATACTACCACAGGGGGAGACTGCTGTATACTACCACAGGGGGAGACTGCTGTATACTACCACAGGGGGAGACTGCTGTATACTACCACAGGGGGAGGCTGCTGTATACTACCACAGGGGGAGGCTGCTGTATACTACCACAGGGGGAGACTGCTGTATACTACCACAGGGGGAGGCTGCTGTATACTACCACAGGGGGAGGCGCTGCTGTATACTACCACAGGGGGAGACTGCTGTATACTACCACAGGGGGAGACTGCTGTATACTACCACAGGGGGAGGCTGCTGTATACTACCACAGGGGGAGGCGCTGCTGTATACTACCACAGGGGGAGGCGCTGCTGTATACTACCACAGGGGGAGGCGCTGCTGTATACTACCACAGGGGGAGACTGCTGTATACTACTACTGGGGCTGCTGTATATACCTCTGTGGCTGCTGTATACTACCACTGGGGAGGCTGCTATATACCACTGGGGGGGACTGTATACCTGTGCTGGGGTCCACCCTCGGCTTATACACGAGTCAATAGGTTTTCCCAGGTTTTGGGGGCAAAAGTAGGGGGGTCGGCTTATACACGGGTCGGCTTATACACGAGTATATACGGTACATGGTATGCTGGATCAGATCTAGGGTCAAACGACTTACACCTGACATTGGTGTAAACAATACTCTCAAACAATATCTGGAAACATGATGTCCAGAACAGTTCCTGGGGATTATAAAGAAGAGGACTGTCTATTATCAGATCCATTTTCAGAAAGGGGATTTGTGTTTGTGTGTTATATGTAGGGGGGTGTGGTAGTCACAAATCACGTATCACTTCAATCACACGTTCTTTTAATGATAAAATGAGATTCTGAACCTTATATACGAGTTCTCCCCTTAATTTATGCCTAAATCAAATAGGAGAATCTCCAGAATTAACTTTCGGTGAATCCTGTATTCATGGTTTTTACCATGGTCCATGTGCGGAAGGTCCTCGAAAACTTGATTTAAAAAATTATTCCTTATAAATAGATAATTTTCAAAACCAGAAAATGCCCTAGAAAATTACATAAAGTGTTATCGCGATATATCAGTGTATTATCAGGATTCCACCTATACTATTATAAGGTAATATATATATATCATCAGGATTCTTTTTGCTTATAAGATATTTATTGGTAATTGTAAACATATTATAGATTACATACACATTTTTGATGTTCAAAAAAATCTCCCACATTCATAAAATATATGGATTCTCCTCTATATGAATTGTCTGATTATTACCAGGATCTGATTTCTGGGTGAAATCTCTCCCAGATTATGAACATGAATATAGTTTCTCTCCTGTGTGACTCCTCTCATGTTGATAAAGACCTGATGGACGTGTAAAACATTTCCTGCATTCTAGGCATGAATACGGCTTCTACCCTGTGTGATTTCTCTGATGTCTTAGGCTGGTTTCACATTACGGAATTTTAATTTCCGATGCTGTCCGATAAAAATTGGACAGCATCGGACCGATTTTGGCCCCCATGCAGCCCTATGGGCATCGGACCGAATTGGATGTGCACTAAATGCCATCCGATTTGGTCCGATCCGATTCTGTCCGATTTTTTTATCGGTGCAAAAATAGAGAGCATGCTCCGATTTTTGCACCGAAAATAAAATCGGACAAACTTTGATCGGACCAAATCGGATGGCATTTAGTGCACATCCGATTTGGTCCGATGTTTTTAACATGGGGCCCTATGGAGCAGGGTCAGAGGAAACATCTGATGTGTCCTCGGACCCGATTTTACTGTACTGAGCATGCTCAGTACAGTAAAAATGCTCCTAAACATCTAATTTTACTTCCGCAATGTATGTATATACATTGCGGAAGTAAAATTATGTAAGGCAGGGGTTAAAAATAATAAACCATCTATGCTCACCTGTCCAGGAGTCCCTTGGCGTCTCCAGCATCTCCTGCCTGTAGGACCTGCCGTGATGTCAGAGTCACATGACCGGTTACCGCGGTAACCGGTCATGTGACTGTGACATCACGAGAGGTCCTAGGATGAGAAGAAAATAGCTGGAAGCGCCGCTGGACTCATGGACAGGTGAGAATAAATTTTTTTTTTTTTTATTCCGGAGAAGAGGGGAAAGGAGGGGGAGTTCTGGGGGACATGAGGGGGCCACACAGGGGTCATGAGAGGGCCACACAGGGGAGAAGAGGGGGCCACACAGGGGAAAAGAGGGGGAAACAGAAGGGAGAAGAGGGGGACACACAGGGGAGATAAGGGGGACACACAGGGGTGATGAGGGGGACACAGGGGTGATGAGGGGGAGCACCAGGGGAGATGAGGGGGACACACAGGGGAGAACAGCTGTGACAGGTGACAGGAGGAGTCGGCAAACTGATCCTGCAGAATGTCGGATCGGATGCCTATTTGGCATCCGATTGCAGGGATCAGTTTAGATCCGATGCTGTCCGATTTATATCGGACAGCATCGGATTTGACAAAATCGTTATGTGAAAGTAGCCTAAGAAGATGGGAAACATTTTAACCAGAAATCCAAATTTCTGAACATGAACATATTTTCTTCTGGGTGTGCTATCTCACATGTACAACAAAATATGATTTATTTGTAAAACCTTTACCACACTATGAGCAGGAATATGGTTTGTTGCCTGTGTGAATTTTCTGATGTTTAACAAGAAGTGATTTACGTATAAAACATTTCCCACATTCTGTACATCCATACGGCTTCTCCCCTGTGTGACTTTTCTCATGTATAATAAGATTTGATTTACTTGTAAAACATTTCCCACATTCTGTACATCCATACGGCTTCTCACCTGTGTGCCTTCTCTCATGTATAATAAGATTTGATTTACTTGTATAACATTTCCCACATTCTAAACATCCATACAGCTTCTCACCTGTGTGACTTCTCTCATGTATAATAAGATGTGATTTACTTGTAAAGCATTTCCCACATTCTGTACATCCATACGGCTTCTCCCTGTGTGACTTCTCTCATGTATAATAAGATCTGATTTACTTGTAAAACATTTCCCACATTCTGTACATCCATACGGCTTCTCACCTGTGTGATTTCTCTGATGATTAATAAGATGTGATCTCTCATTGAAATATTTATGACATTCTGAACATGGGTACCGTTTCTCTCCTGTGTGAATTCTCTGATGACTAACAAGATGTGTTCTCTGTTTAAAATGTTTCCCACATTCTGAACATGAATATGGCTTCTCCCCTGTGTGTTTTCTTAGATGTATAGCAAGTTTTGTTCTCGTTTTAAAACATTTTTCACACTCGGGACATGAATATGGCTTCTCCCCTGTGTGAGTTTTCTGATGTTTAAGAAGACCTGATTTATCTGCAAAACAGTTCCCACATTCTCGGCATGAATATGGCTTCTCTCCTGTGTGACTTCTGTGATGTCTAAAAAGATACGATTGAGTGGTAAACCCTTTCCCACATTCTGAACATGAATACGGCTTCTCCCCTGTGTGTGTTCGCTGATGTATTACAAGAGATGCTTTCCTGGTAAAACATTTTTTACATTCTGAACATGAAAACGGCTGCTCATATCCTTTGATAGCTGCTGGATATTTCATATCACTTCTGGGACTTTTACTTTGCATTTCAGTCTGTGATAAGTCAGAAGATGAGGGTATATCTGGGACAATGGCATGTTCTTCATGTGTAGTTTGTGAGACATAAGGATTTTCTGCCTTAAAATCTGACGTCAGATGTCCCTCCACGCTCCTATTACAATCATCTGAAAAAAAATTGAATCTAATATGATAATTTAGGAATAAAACTTTAAAATCATGTTGCAATTTTACTAACATCAGTCCGTCACACAAAAAACAAACCTCACACAGAAAAATGAAAGACATTATTTTTCTTTTACAATCTTTTATATTTTTCTTTCACCACTAAAATAAAATACAAAACTATACAGGATTGGTATCCCTGTGATCGTACTGACCTGAAGAGTCATATTTCAACCTCATATTTAATATTAAGTAAAATAAACAAAATGACTGATTTTTTCACCCCCCCCCCTTCCAGTACAATGTATAGTAACTTTTTACAACTTTTTCCACAAAAACAAGCCTCATATAGTTATGTCACCAGAAATATAGAACAAGTTATATCTCCTGACAGAAGAGGAGAAAATAACAAAAGAGAAAAAATATCAAAATGGGGTGCAGTGGGAAGAAAGGGTTAATGAGGATAATGCAGAATATAGAATGAGAGTAAGGCGGCCGTCACACGCACAGATATCTTTAGCGATATTGTAAGCGATCACGTGGAATCGCTTACATTTCCCTTTCACATCTGTGGTGAGATGGGTCACATCTGACAGATGCATCCATGTGATTGGAGACAGCGATTCTCCTCCTTACTAGTGTAGCCTCCATCGCTTACTAGCGTCTGATGTCAAGCTTAGTAAACCCTGCTTGATTTACATAGTTACCATTCACAGCATAGACCTCACATGACTAAAGAATTATTCTTTCAATCGTTTACATTTCACACCACTAATAAAATCATGAAATCGCTTTGATATCCCAAGATACTGAAGAGAACACCTCATATTTAATAGATAATACACAAGCGATTTAAACCCATCAGTAAATGCTTGATTACATGCAAAAACAAGCCATATGTTATGCACCGATATAGAACATTATATCCGACAAAGATGGAGATCAGAGAAAATATCAAAATGTGCGTGGAAAGAAAGGTTAATGGGTATTGCGATATAAGATGAGCGTAATATGTAATTTAATTGGAATAATTTGGGCTGAGAATCCAGATTTTCCAGCTCTTTGTCTACTTGGAATAAATAAGTTTCTGTTGTGCAATCATTTCTCATATACACATGTTATATTCCCAGAGCGGGGCTGACATAGCCGGAGAGGGAGGGAGATATTCAGCTCTTTATAAACATGGCAGTGTGAATACCCCCTCCTGTATTTATGGTCATATATAGTGTACACCACTGGGTAAGTAATTATTAAAGGAAAGAGCAGATAAAGAATGTGCATACATGATATTAATATTTAACTTTTATTATTACAATTGAAAGAAAAATGATTAAAAAAAACAAATTCTCTTGACCAAGAATTCCCAACTCGTGGGATGGGAGAGGATCTGCCTGGGTCCTCAGCGTTATCTCCCACTTTAATATTGGGATTATATTGCCCTTATATAATGAGGAGTGATGGTATTAATATTATAAACCGCACCGTGATTATGACAGATGAATAATGCTATGTGTCAAATTAATTATTGTGACTGTACTCAGGAATGAAATATACATTGAACAATAATATAAACCCAACACTTTTGTTTTTGTTCCCATTTTTCATGAGCTGAAGTCAAAGTTTCAGACTTTTTCTACGTTCACAAAAGGCCTTTTTCTCTCGTAAATTGTTCACAAATTTGTATCTATCTGTGTTAGTGAGTACTTCTTCTACTTTGTTGAGATAATCCATCCTCCTCACAGGTGCGGCATATCAAGATGCTGATTACACACATGATTATGGCACAGGTGCACCTTACACTGGCCACAATAAAAGCTGCAGCTTTACAGTATTGGAGGGTCCAGGTGGCTAGGGTCAGAAAACCAGTCAGTATCTGGAGTGACCCCATTTTCCCCACACAGGGCAGCACATCTCCTTCTCATAGAGGTGATCAAGTTGTTGATTGTGGCCTGAGGGATGTTGGTCGCTCCTCTTCAATGGCTGTGTGATGTTGCTGGATATTGGCAGGAACTAGAACACACTGTCGTATACGCCGATCCAGGGCATCCCAAACATGCTCAATGGGTGACATGTCCGGTGAGTATGCGGCCATGCAAGAACTGGGATGTTTTCAGCTTCCAGGAATTGTGTACAGATCCTTGTAGCCTGGGACCGTGCATTATCATGCTGCAACATGAGGTGAAGGTCGTGGATGAATGGAACTACAATGGCCTCTTGATCTCATCACAACATCTCTGTGCATTCACAACAAGCTGCAGTCCGGTGAGGACCCCGATGAGGATGACGAGCTGCAGAAGGTGGAGACCCCTATAAGGATGATGAGATGCAGTCAGGTGGAGACCCAATGATGACAATGAGCTGCAGTGAGGTAGGGGCCCCGATGAAAATGATGAGCTGCAGTTAGGTGGGGGCACGGTGAGAATGACTAGCTGCAGTCAGTTGGAGACCCTGATGAGGACGACGAGCTGCAGTCACAAAAAGACCGCTATGAGGATGGCGAGCTACATTCAGATGGAGACCCCGATGAGGATGACAACTGCAGTGAAGTGGAGAAACCCGATGAGGATGATGACTGCAGTCAGGATAGAGACACTGTTGAAAATGACAAACTCGCAGGGTCATGTGTGTGAGAGTGACCCCAATGATAATGACGATTTGCAGTCAATGTAGACCCTGATGAGGACGAGCTGCAGTCAGGTGGAGACCCCGATGAGGACGACAAGCTGCAGTCAGGTGGAGACCTAGATGAGGATGACGAGCTGCAGTCAGGAGGCGACCCGTGATGAAGAAGATCTGCAGTTACCTGGAGACCCCAATATATGGACAAGCTGTGAGTTCACACTCTAAGAGAACCACAGGATCTGGTGGCGAACGAGGGAGCTGAGGCTCTAATTTAATGACCACAATATTTATACAGTCATTTTTGACTATCAGCTTAACTGAATTATTGTGTATAAAATGCATTTTAGAGTCATTATTTATAAGCTCACTAACCTCTGTGAACTACTGTAATTCTATCGATGCTAATCAATTAAATTACTGAGCAGATCATGAGTAGTGATAAATAGAATTAAAGCTTGCATTTATATCTTTGTCCCCTTTTTGAATATTATAGTAATCTGTTAATTGAAGAGATCCACATTACCAAATTCAATATAAAACTGTTACAACCAATGGAGAAGTTGAAAACATTCTTTGCATTTCCTCCTCACCCGAGCCGTTATCTGTAGGAATCTCCTCGTTCCTCTGCTCATCACCGCTCACATATTTCTCTTCTTTTACCATTATGTCTGGAGTGTTACAATGGTTCAGAACTTCATCCCCATTCAAAAGCTGTGAAACAAATGGGATAAATGTGACCAGATACTTGGACAAGTCACATGAAAGAGATGATCACAAAAGACCGTTAAATGGTTATTTCTGCCTCCCCCCCCAAAAAAAGTTATCACCTATCCACTGTAGATTGGCGGGGGCCGACTTCTGGGACACCCAGCTGATCTAGAGATCCTGAGAATGCAGCTCTGCAGCCCCATACTGAAAAACAAAGAAGTGCATACCTGGCTTCTGCTCCATTCATTGGCTATGGGACTGATGTAAATACCCAAGCCCTGCACTTCCCAGTCACATTGACAATGAAAAAGCAGAGATTGAGCATGTGTGGCACTCCTGCGTCTTGGTCACCACAGTAATGTTGCACCTAATCCACAGGTGTGGTATCATTGCTCTCAGGGAACACAGGGACACGAACATGGGACATAACTTGCACCCAACACTATTCGCAACTCCAGGCGAGGGGATGCAGGGCAGAAGAGACCCCTCTAGAGGGCAGTCCCCATCTGCTGGCTGGAGGAAGGAGGAGTTTAGGGGGTGGGAACCAAGTCAGTGAGGAAAAGTCTGCAGGAGAGTGAAGATTGAGGAGTTTAAGAATGGAGTTCTAGGGGAGGCTAGTGCTGAAGTGGAGTGGGACCAGTGGATAGGTAGTCACTGAACTCTAGCCAGAGTGACCCCGAATCCACAACCGCCACAGGTCGTTGTTGGAGGAACTGGCTCTATGAGGGGACCGGCTCCAATCTGGTGTGAGACTGCATGTTCAAGCCAGGAAACTGGAGGCTACTCGATTGTAAGTGCAGTAGCCAACCCCGTGTATACTCCCAGGCACAGTGACTATGGAGAGTCAAGAGGACTTGTTAGCCGTCGCTTGACAGCACCCACAGTCGCCTGCCTTGGACTAGTAGCATGAAGGTGCAGGACAGGAGAAGAGAAGATCAGCACAAAGAGGGCAGGAAAGAAAGGCATATAAAGGATGTCTCAGCAGAGTGTTCCTGGATTATCTGAGAGCTGGCCGAGCTGCAACTTGGAACAGCTCAGTACCCCAGAAGGGTCTGCACTGAACTCAGTTGCAAGTAAAGAACCTGGTAAGAACTGCATCCCCTGTGTCTGTCCACTTCTTCTGTGCCTCCCTGCACCACAACTAACACCACCATGATTCACATCACACAAACTTTATTCCCAAAACTCTGATGCTCTGCTCCGCCTGTGGGGAATGTTCCATCCAAGCTTCCACTACATCTATTCCCCAGGGATCACTACAAACAGCGCTGGTCATCCCTGACCAGACACCACAGGTGGCATCACGATAAAGACTTTGATCCCCTGTAAATACCCCTTTACTTGCTCAGACAAGGGCCATGGCTCTGGGATGGCCACCGTGAATCCAAAGACAGATGTCCATGTCCCCCCCGGTCCTTACGACCGTTGCACATGTGCACCTTCATTCTTTCAAGACTGGATTGCAGAGCCACATTCTCGGGGTTACAGAGTCCTTATATGAGGATCAATGGAGATCCCAGTGGTCAGATCCACAGTGATCAAATTACTCCTTATCCCATGGATGGGGAATAACTTGTTGTTTTGGGAATATCTATTTATTCAGCAGGACGACCAAAATCACATTACAGCAAATTGCTGCACAACTTCCATATAAATCCAACCTGCCGGTTCCTTATCCCAACCTTTTCCATAGCCAGAAAAGTGTGAGAAGATCCAACCACATGTAAGGTCCATGGTCAGCTCCTTCTCCACCATGTATAAATCATATAATAATGCTGGACTGGCAGAACACACGACCTGCACAACCTCCCACACATCAGGCCCTACAACCTTCTCTCCACCGACCTGATGATCCGGTGAGCAGTCCTGAGGTCCGGGATGTCTCTCTGGTGTCGTCCTCTTACTGGTTCTTACTGTAAGAAACACATAAGGAAATTAATCCATTCTTTATCTATAAGTAACTTAGTGTTTGGCCACTTTGGGAAACTCTTAGGAAATGCAATGATTGTAACAATTGTAGTAATAAGTTTTATCAGACGTTCTGCTGTTTTGGCTCTTTCTTACGACAGCCGTATCCTCTGATCACACACCGCTCCCGTCATTAATATGGAGGAGCCTGTGATCAGACACTCTGCATCCAGGACACAAGCCCCGGTGCTGTGTGCTACAATGGAGGAAGCAGAGACGTCTCATCATCGGCCACAGCCGTGACCAACAAACACATCACCGCTGCTGTTCTAGTGTTTGATGACCCGAATCAAATGACTATGGGGGGGTGGCCTAGAGAGAGATGTGACCGGCTGTGTTTAGGAGCAGCTCCAGCACAGCACATAGCTAAGACCCGATTTTAGACACCAGGGCTAAACAGCAAGCAGTATTTCAATTCCTACACCACAAAAAACCTACTGTGATCTTTTTGCAGGAGACCCATACAGTCCCAGAGAAAACACACACTTTGTTTAAACACTGGATGCAAGTCGGCTACCATTTCACTTATTCTGCCTACTCGAGAGGGGTCAGCATACTGATCTGCTCTAGAGCACAATTTGAAAAACTGCAAGTGTTCATGGACTCTGAGGGGTGGTATGTTTGTTTTCTGTGCAAGCTGAGTGCTAGTGTGATGCTTGTTGTATCTATATATGTCTCACCCCAGTAAAGCAGTAGAGTAATGCGCAAAGTGGTAGAAGTGATTGCAGACCTGCCAGGTGTCCCTTGCCTAATAATGGGCGACTTTAATAATGTTCCAGACTCACATTGGGACAGAGGCAGAGGGGAAGACCTACAACGACGGGGCAACTGTATTCTGTTTGGTATGTTTTTGAAAGAAACGATAATGATTGACCTGTGGAGGATCCGCCACCCGAATACACGCCAGTTCTCCTGCTTCTCGGCCCCCTTCTCTTCCTTATCCAGAATTGACCTGTCACTGGAAGATGAGGAGATGTTGGGATGGATGGAGGAGGTTGGATATTTGACTAAGACAGTGTCAGACCACTCCCTTATGTGTGTGACACTTCAGACTGAGGAGTCCCTGCCTAATGCTAGGCCCCTGTGGAAACTGAACACTTTCTGGCTGCAACTTATAAATGCAGGAGAAGTTCTGGAGCAGAAATTGGAGGAATACTTTAAAATCAATAAAGGGAACGGCAGCTATTAGTACCGTCTGGGATGCTATGAAGGCATTTTTCAGAGACCTGTGCATTACGGAGATCTCCAGGGTTAAGATGGCAACTAGGGAAAAGGAAAGTTGCTTTTTCAGTAATTGGAGAAGGCAGAGGCGGCTCTGGTGTTGTGCCCCACCACACAGATGCAGGAGAGACTGAAAGGGAACCTGACCTCTAAAAATGAGCCCTCAGGCTCTTTTAACCTGTCCCTGCACCATGGTTATCCTATTCTATCAATTCCTTTCTGTCCCTAAAGCGCTATTGTAAAGTTTATAAAACAGGGATTTTTGTGTACTCACCGTAAAATCCTTTTCTCCTAGCTCATCATTGGGGGACACAGGACCATGGGTGTATGCTTTTCTGCCACTAGGAGGCGACACTAAGTAGAATTTAAAGTTAAGCCCTCCTTCCTGCAGTATACACCCGTACGTAGGCGTAGCTATTCAGTTTTGTACTAGAGCAGTAGGAGAGCAGGTAAGGAAATACTGTATAACTAGCGTAAGGTAAGGTACTGTACAGACAGAGTACACATAGTGTAGGGCAGTGTACTGTACAGAGTGTTGAAGAATTAGAGGGTGGGTGCTGTGTCCCCCAATGATGAGCTAGGAGAAAAGGATTTTACGGTGAGTACACAAAAATCCCTGTTTCTCCTTCGCATCATTGGGGGACACAGGACCATGGGACATCCTAAAGCAGTCCCTGGGTGGGAATCAGTTGAGTAGTGGTCGCGCATCGTGCGCCGGTTGCTTACAGATGCACGACTGTTGCCTGCAAAATATTTCTACGTAGGCTTGCGTTTGAGCATGCCTGGGTGTGAACATTGTAGTGTTTGGTGCAGGTATCCAGGCTGGACCAAGTTGCCGCTTTGTAAACGTAAGTTGCCACGGCCTGGTCCCGAATAGCCTATCAGGTGCTCACTGATTGAGTTGAGTGCTTTTTCACTCCTTCTGGAGTTGACTTGTTTTTGAGGCAATAGGGATGTTGGGTCGCGGAGTCGATTCATATTGCCAATGTGGAGTTAAATGCCACTTTTCTTTATCTCGGTCCCTCCGGTATGGCGAATAGCGTTTCTGTTTTGCAGAATGGAGCTGTTTGGGTAGAGGGACGGGAGGACGATGTCCTTGTTAAGGTCGATGAGGGGTGCCATGTAAGGCAAAGACCTGAGGCGTTCGGATGAGTGCTTATCCTTGTGGAAGGATAGGTGGAGGCCGACAGGATAGGGCGGCCAGGTTGACCACGCGCCTAATTGACGGAATTGCATTTAAGAAGGCGATTGTAGACGAGAGATGGGATACAGGTACCTCCTTCTGAGGTTCAGCTGGAGGCTCCTGAAGAGCACCTAGAACTAGGTTTAGGTCCTAGACAGCCACGGTTGTCCTGTCAAAAGCCGTGTGCGAGAATGTCCTTGGGTGAAGGTCATCACCCGTGGTTTGGGGATGATCCTTTTTGGAGAAGGACACTTAGGGTTTAGATTTTGCCTTTTATGGGTTCCGTTGTTAGGCCGGAGTCTAGATCCAGGGTTCCGTTGCCACGTGGTTAGATACAGGGCTTCTGAGTTATGTGGTAAAAGTGGGGGGGCCCAGGGATAGGGGGGTTCCGCAGTTTGGGAATGGGCAGGGCGTGTCGGCGTGGAGCCGTACGAACGCTGTGTACCGTGTCCGTCGTGTCCTGTCTGTGGCGATTAGAATTACTTGAGGCCCCTCTACTGTTGATCTTCCCGATGTATGGGAGCAGGAATCGACGCCAGGGGAGGAGTAACGCGTCCGTTCTTTAGGGTAAGCGGGTCCCGGGACTTGGTTACAAAAGTCAGGACTTTTGTGTTCATTCTTGGCGCCATAAGGTCCACGTGGGGGGTTTTCTAGCGTCGGCAGGTTTGTAGACAGACTTCCGGGTGTAGGAAGTATCCTCCTAGGGTCAGCCCGTGGCGGCTTAGGAGGTCCGCTGTCTAGCTGTCCACCTCCGGGGTGTGGACTGCCGATATGATAGAGTGGGCTCCCCTTTGCACATTAGCGATTTGCTGTGTGTGATGCCTCGGTGATTGATGTACGCCACCGCTGTAGTGTTGTCTGATTGGATGCCGATGGGGCGACCAGCCAGGAGGTGGTGAAAATGATAAGGTGCTAAGCGATAGGTCGCTGCTTAGAATGTTGACTGTAAGGCGTGGCTACTGGGGAGTCTAGTAGATATGGGTTGTGTGCTGGCGCTAGGCGGCACACCTCCTCTACCTCGCAGCATAGGCTGGTATTGGTGGGTACTACCAGCTACTGGAGCGGGAGGAAGGATTTTCTTTCCATGAGTGGAAAAAGGCATTTTGTTTGTTTGTTTGATCTTGGCCATGCTCGGCCCATGGTGTGATATCATCATGATAATTGGTGTCTGTGACTGTTGGTAATTAAGGGGGAGCTGTGCTCAATCCAACCTTAGCATACGTGCTGCCCAATGCACTGATGACTGTGTCTACTATCTGAGTACTTTTGAGAGAGAAGTCACACTGGTAGATGGCATAGGGACTGCCAGTCTTGATGAGTAGACCTTTGCCAGGTAAGCTGGATGTAGTCTGTGGTGTGCGAAGTTGGTCCTGCCGGGGAGTATCTGAGGGCGGGACAACAACTAGAGGGGTACCTGGGTTGCGTTGCAGTCGTTCATGGGTTATGCGGGTAAGGTTTTTATGTATTTATTTATTTAATTTTTTTTTTTTTTTTTTTGACTGAGCAATTGAATTGTATGGCGCTGTACTGCTAGATGCTGGACAGGGCCTTTGCCCCATTTAGCATTGAATTAGAGGCGGCAGGGGGTAGGTAACCTAGCGAGGGAGAGTAGCCTAGCTTGTCTGACGGGGGCCTGATTAACCTCGATTACTTCATGTGTAGAGATCAGAGACTTCGATGGGCCTGAAGGAGTACCTGTGCTGCGGTTACCTAGGGATTATGCTTGAGGAACTCGACATTTGTTGTCGAAGGTCTGACTTCTGAGTCCGGGTTACTTGCAAATGCTCTGCGAAGGCGAATTAAGGGGTAACCTACAGACCGGTGCACTGAACCGGATACTCTATAGACTATCTTGTGATAGTGGATTCCATACAGTCCTAGTACGGTAGGAGTAGGGTTTAGTATACCGGATGGGCTGTTAGTCCTGTTGAGTTTACGTGACTAAAACCTGGTGGTAAGATATACGGTATGGGTATACGCTATTTCCGAGAACCAGCACGGAATTCGAGGTTTGCGTTTTTATATGTTACTAGATGGGTGCCCGATGCACAATGCATCGGGATTCTAGCAGAGCGAGTCTCTGACTCGCAATGGCCGCTTAGCGGCCAATGCTTCGCGCTGCTAAGGCGACTCGCCATGCCCGCTGCGCGGGCATAGCGAGTCGCCTTAGAGCTGCTCGCAATGGCCGCTGCGCGGCCAATGCTTCGTTCGTATCCACATGACCACGCTGAGTCGCATGCGAGTGTGGTGCGCGAAATCCATTCGTGATTATATAGTAGATAGAGGTTGAAATTCTGACCCGGTAGGTAGTTTTGCAGATGTTACATCCCACAGAGGTAGCTGATGGGGTGTCTTGATTACTGCTTTCGTCAGTTGTTCTGTGCCAAGAGGCGATCTGACCTGGCTACTGATGGTTAGGTGAGCCCTACAGGGGTCGGCCCGTGTAGGCTTGTATACCGGTAGTGGTATGTGAATCTTGTTTTACAGGCGGTTGGGCCACATGTCATAAGGCGCAGGAGTAGGGGGTTATGTAATGTGTGGCAGTGGTGTTTTCTGCGCGCTGCCTGAGTGAAAGGCTATAGGCTAATGATGCAGGCAGTTAGGCTTATCCTGCTGGTTAGAGTTGTGCACTGAGATGACATCTGGAGCGTGTTTGTGGATTCCTTTAGCTGTTGAGATAAACGGATTTTAAGGTTAATCCTGTAGGCGGTTCTGTGATGTGTACAGCTATGTGAACTATACACCGTCGTGTAACCCTAGGCCCTGGTGTGAAAGCTCCTACTGGGCCCTTAATCAATGCAAATCTTTAAAAGTATTAGTCCTTTTCTATGGGCCAAATGGACTGTTGGACTGCCGGGTCCTGGTGCGATCGCTACCCCTGCACTGCTTGTAGTTATGCCCGTGATTATACGGTTATGGGCTCGTTATAGGGTCCAATTTTTCGGTTACCCTTGTTGGGGTGTACCCGGGTGAAGTGGAACTCATGTGTCCTGTGCCTTTTGAAGATTACCGATCCGATGTTCTTACCCCTATGCCATGGCGCCTGAGTACTGCGTTATGTGCTTGTAATCACTGTCAGTGCTTACAGTACCATCGGAGTTGTGATGGTTACTGCTGTGGGTGTCCAAGGGTAACTTGGACTGTTGGTGGACGACTGGGTTGAGAGTCGACATAAGGATGTGAATAATAGTGTGCCTTGATCTGTTGTGGATAACAGATACTGAGAGAACTGCATGAGGGGGTTCTCTGGGCACATAGTATCTAGCTGTGGGGTTAGAAATGGCACTATGGACGTCTAGGATATGAGCTGATGTACAGCACCTGACCATTTGACATGGAGCAGGGTTGTTGTTCTACATCCGGCTAAAGCTGACCAGCACGGAGGTGGTGTCTGACTGGTTACAGTGACCATAAGGAGAAGTGACACCAGGACGCTGTGTAATGCTGCCCTGTACGTGGCCTGTGTTAGCCCTTTATCCATAACTTTTACAGGGTCATTTTTCCTGTTGTCACAGGGACAGTTACTATAGGCTCGCCTGCCTCCCCTGTGCCCAGGGCCGCAGGCGAGGGGACGGTGTAATGGGTAAGACTTATTACTTGATTCCACACTGTACAGGGCGGATGGGCACAAGCTGCAGCTTCACTCGGGTAGGAGACTTGGTGCAAGGAGTCCTGGGACTTGTAGTCCGGTGTTGACTGGGCCCCTGTTAGCAGCTGCTATGTTCCCAGAGGCTACCTTTATTAGGTGGCCTTCCAGCAAATAGAGATGGATGAGCTGCTGCAGTCTGCAAGAGAGATGCACTTGTAGATTGAGAGAAGATCCCATTACTATATGGCATCCCCTTACAAGGCCCTAGGTTACAGCACCCAGGGCAGGCTGAAGCCGTCACTCACCACTGTCATTCAGTATCTTACTGTCTGTGGTGATGTGGCCTATGTGTGGATCCTTTGTTTTTAAGAATCGCGCCGTTTTGGGGGCGTGGTGTAGCAGTGTGCATTATGAGCTCTGAGCTGCACACACTTGCTTTGTTGTAGTTTCGCGCCGATTTGGGGGCGTGGCGATGCAGCATGGCCGTCGTGTGATTGGCAGCTTGATTTGGGCTTCCTAACTAGCCCTGCGTCATAGTAGGGGGTGTGTTTAGCTGCGATTGACGCTTGCAGTGCCCAATCGCGGCTATCTATGTCCCCTGCGTCATTGTGCCCGCCCCTATGACGCTGGGCGGTCACCTGACGCACAGCCAATCACAGGCGAGGAGGGCGGCGTTAATGTGCGGGCCCAGACCGAGGCCTAAATTCGTGTCCGGCCACCGGGAGCGGCCCCAGGGCTAGCGATGCCGGCGGGCTTGCCCTGGAGTGGCGGATCGCAGCGCCACAACATGTCACAGCCGAGCTCCAGCCCTGGACACGCCCGGCGGTGCGCGTCATAGCACGGAGCTGCCGCAGGGCGCTGTGGACTGAGGCTGTGGGGGCCGCTGACTGGACTTGGTCCCCTGGGGCTGGGTCTGTGGTATTGTGCCTCGATCACCCCTACTCCTTGGTTGGAGCGGGTGAGAGGTGGTGGGATGATCGCTCTTTGCATCCCCCTGTTGTGCAGGGGGATGCAGTGGGGCGCGCGCTGCGGCTGACCGGAGGCTCTGTGAGCGAGCAGGGAGAGGAGAGCCCTTTGTGGGATCCGTCCCTTTCCACATTGGAGCTCTGGCCACAGGCTCTGGATGTGCGCCTGCACTTACCAGTGGTGCGCGTCCCGGCCTGGGGCCGCCGCGGCTGGAGCAGGGGAATGGTGCCCCGTGTGTGCAGACTGCTGCTGCTGTGCTGCACCGGATCCCTTGGGGATGGATCGGTGCGGTGGCTGGGCACCCTGGTGGCCTCGATCACCTGCTCTGTGTGTGTGCAGGCTGCTGCTGTTGGTGCTGCACCGGATCCCTTGGGGATGGATCGGTGCGGTGGCTGGGCACGCTGGTGGCCTCAATCACCTGCTCCTTTGTTGGAGGAGGTGAGAAGTGCTGCACTCGTGCTTTCTTGCATTCCCCTGTCCTGCAGAGGATTGCCTTGGGTATGCACGGTGGGTGCCTGCACGGTTTGGGGTAATGAGAGCGGAGCCCCTTTATGGGGATCCGTCGCCCCTCCAAGGGTGATGTGCATTGCCTTGGGATCCTCCATGCTCTTATAAAGAGGTTCTTTGTAAAAATAAGAATTAAATAATAAAAATAAGAATAAAAATGGTAGATGTGGTCTGAGCTACAGACACACATGTGCCTCCATGGACACTAAGCAAAAAACTGGATAGCTACGCCTACGTACGGGTGTATACTGCAGGAAGGAGGGCTTAACTTTAAATTCTACTTAGTGTCGCCTCCTAGTGGCAGAAAAGCATACACCCATGGTCCTGTGTCCCCCAATGATGCGAAGGAGAAAGTTCTTTATTCACCTGTGTATCTGCAGCTTCTCATTATATGTGAAGCCGCAAAAGGCGGTCTTTTTTGCTTCCCCCCGCCACCGGCATGTTAATTATGCACGCCGATATGGGCGTATCGCCTGTACCGCCCCCTTGCAGCACAAGCACAGTCTCTGCTCTATAGCACGCCCATATGGGCGTGCATAATAAACACGATGGCGGCGGGGAGAAGCGAAAAAGACCGCCTTTTGCCACATCACGTATAATGAGAAGCTGCAGAAGAGCAGGTTAAAAAAGAACTTTTATAAACTTTCAAATAGCGCTTTAGGGACAGAAAGGAATTGATAGAATAGAATTACCATGGTGCAGGAACAGGTTAAAAGAGCCTGAGGGCTCATTTTTAGAGGTCAGGTTCCCTTTAAACGAGCTCAGGCTAGCATTACTAAATTTGTCTTTGCAAACAGCAGAATGTAAAAGGATGTCCCAGACTATTAAATAGTATGCGGAAGGGAAAAGAGCTGGTCATCTCCTGGCCTTGGTGGATGCTGCGCAGAGGGATGTTTCCTTTATATCACGGTTAAAGACAGAAGATGGTAGGGAGGTGACTCCCACTAGAGATGTATTGATGGTTGATTTCTATGTGCAGTTGTATAGATCCCAGGTAATCCAGGAGGAGAAGGAGATTGAGGGTTTCCTGGTCAGAGCAGGGCTCCTGCAGTTGTCCATGGAGTCTCGGGAGATGCTGGATGAGCTGTTTGACATAGGGGAGCTGGAGATTTCCCTGGCATTGATGGCTAATGATAAGGCCCCGGGGGTAGATGGATTGCCGGGAGAGGTATACAAATAGTACAAGGGGACATTCCTGCCAACTTTGTTGGAAGTATACAATGAGGGATTGGAGAAAGGGGAAATGCCACGGTCAATGCGGGAGGTGATTATTGTAGTGTTGCCCAAAAAGGTCAAAGATCCCACAGCACCAGCCTCGTTTCGCCCGATCTCCTTATTGACAGTAGATATCAAGCTTTTGGCTAAAATGATGGCTAATAGGCTTGGCAAGGTCATCACTTCCATTATACATCCTGTTCAGGCAGATTTCATGCCGAGTAAATCCACCGCTACGAATCTGCGTAGACTGATCCTGAATATGCAAGCCAGGGCGGACACTGTTGGTCGCAGGGTCATACTCTCATTGGACGCTGCTAAAGCATTTGAATGGAGATACCTATAGGACACAATGCGTCATATGGGCTTCGGAGAGAAATTCATAGGGTGGACTTAATTACTGTATGCTGACTCCAGAGCTAAGTTACTGGTTAATAGGCAGTTATGTGAGGACTTTCCCCTTTTTTCGGGGAACAAGACAGGGGTGTATTCTGTCCCCTCTGTTATTCACCATCGTCATCGAACCGTTGGCGTCAGTAATAAGATGGGACCGAAATATCGTGGGATTTAGATATGGGACGCATGAAGAAAAGGTGGTGCTTTATATATATGCAGATGATACGCTCCTGTTTTTGGGAGATTCGGGCAATTCTGCTTTCGCTGGATCGGGTGACGGCTGTAGAAGCGGACCCGTTGACTCCGGTACGAGTGGTCAGTGAATTTGTGTATGTAGGAATTCAAGTGTCGGCTAATATTGGTGACTATGAGAAACTCAATTTAAATCCTCTGTCCTAATCCATGGGTCTACTATATCCCAGGGACAGGAAGTGGTCCATTGTTGGCTGGTGTGGAAGCAGGTAAATTTCGGCTGAATTGCCAAAGGTTCCCTATGGTAGTGATGATCTGGAAAGTGTGGCAAACAATTAAGCAATGGAGGGGGATTACTGGACTCACTAGATATACTTCCATTTGGCATGACCCCAGGTTGACTGAAATGTTGCATTTGTGGAATTTTGGTAAATGGAGGAGGATATGGTGTGTTTCGCAGTCGCTGAACGGGGACACGTTTAAATCATTTGAAGAGCTAGGGAAAGACTTTCCTTGGAACGTTCGATGTTCTACCAGTTTCTGCAGCTGCGACATGCATTCTATATACAATATACACAGTCACCAATATTGTTTTGATAGTTTATTAAATTTTATCAGACCACAGTACAGGTACTAGGGGTTATTTCCTTGCTGTATCGGAGCCTGGTAGAGACTTTTTTGGACAGACACTCATTGACGGCTAAATCAAAATGGTCTGAAGACCTGGGGCATATATCAGACACGCAGTGGGAAGATATTCTACAGTACGTCCCTAAAATATCTATGAGTGAATCTAGACGTATGTCACATTTGTTTACTGTCTACAGAGTATATAGGACCCCGGTGTGGATGCATAGTTTTGTTGCAGCGGGGTTATTTGTTTATTTTTCTGAAACATTTGAAAACTACTATATCCTGTATTATTGTATTTGTCTGTATTATTACAAATAAAAAGTATTTGATTTAATTAAAAAAAAAAAAGTCAAATGACCATGGAACGAGCAGTGGGGTCTCAGGAAGGTGAGTCAGATTTTTTTATTTCCTTATGAAAGTTTTTTTTTCTAATTTTTCATTGTCTTGTCAACTTCTCAAGATTTTCCTAAAGCAGCTCCCCCTCCCCCCATATAACAGATGTGTGTATTTAGTGGTGTCTATTACCTGGTGATGTGCGGGGCTGGTGATCCTCCATCATGAACGTCCTTGTACCGATCTTTGTGTCCTTCTAGATACTCCCACTCCTCCATGGAGAAATAGACGGCAACATCCTGACACCTCTTAGGAACCTAGAAAACCAAGATTGGCTCATAGCACCACATGGACAAGCAGGGTTGTCATTTACCCTAAAGGTGGGGCGCACGTCATGTCCAAGGAGTCCTTCCTGGATAGTGTCACACGTCAAATACTGAAGAAAGGACAATACTTCACAAGTTGGTGAATGCTTCAAACTTCCTTTGTTATGCACCCATATCGCGATGTTTCGATCCTGCTGGATCTTTATCAAGCTTGATAAAGATCCAGCGGGATCGAAATGTCGCAATATGGGTGAGGAATAAAGGAAGTTTGAAGCATTCACCAACTTGTGAGGTGCTGTCCTTTCTTCAGTATTTGACCTTATAGGAACCTGACACATACAATGATACCGTCATCCCCCGATCCCTTCATAGCGTTACTGTATAATGTCCCAGCATTCCCAGCACTGTCACCTCTCCAGTCAGCAGCTCAATCATCTTGTAGGTGAGTTCTAGGATCTTCTGGTCATTGATGTCCTTATGTATCCGCGGGTGCAGTGGAGACCCCGGGATTGGGCTCAGGGGTCCTCCCCATCCATCAGATACTGGGTCCTGACAGCGATCAGTAGGGGTCTTCTTCACCACTGTGTAATCCTGAGTATGGAGACACAGTAATAGATATCACTACAGACATGTTATTACAATAGAGGAGAATGATGTCAGAGATTGAGATGAGGTCACATCACCTCTCCAGTAATCCGGAAGAGGATCTCTAGGGTGATATTCAGTATACTCTCCACCATCTCTCCATCTCTGGATCTATCCATTCTTGACAGGTGAATCAGGATAATTCTCTTATATAGAAGATATCAGCTGAGAGGATCCGATATTGTAGAGACCTGAATCAGAAGAAGGTGAACCGATGTAAAATCCTAAAGAATCCTATATTATAATAAAATTTTTGGAGGATCCTGTATTCAATGTTCCTTAATATATGTTTGGTATTCGGCAGAGGAACTAAACTGAAGCCAATAAAGCCGAGTCTCATAAGAGCAGCCATAGCACAGCGCCTTTATCCTACCAGAGACCCTAAGCTTTGTCCTCAGGAGGAGCACTGGCCTGAAGGGTGTGTGGAGACACGGGGGGCAGGGGGGTCTCGTCCGCTGGCCCGGAAGACTTTAGACAGAGCGCATGGACCAGGGCTCATCCCACTGAACAGCCGAACTCCTAAACCGTGGGCAGAACACGACTCAGACAACACAGGGAGGAACCGCACAATGGGAAGACTTTACTGGATCCAACAGTCACAGGAAATAACACAGAACAACAAGGGCCACAATGTAACAGGAGCAGAGTCTCACCCTCCGCTGGTCAGCAGGGATTGGAATCTTCGTGTCTTTGGAGCCTCCAGGGCCACTTACTCCAGTCCAGCAGCTCCTGCTTTTGCCGATTACCCAGGAGGGAAAGTTGCAGCTTAGGAATTACCGAGCACAGCAAAGTCTGTAGTCAGGTGACCGGATTGTCCCAACCTGCTAAAGCGACATTATTAAGTAAAATGTAAATGTATTTCTTTTTTTCATTCCTTTAAAACAGCCGAGGGGTTAATAATCTGTGAATGTGGTTTGGAGCAGTCTGAGGGGGCAGTATTTGGTGTCTCTTCTGGGTGTTTTCTGTCACATCGGCCCCCCAGAGTCTCTTCACATGTGATGTGGCCCCTAAAATAAGGGTTTGTAAATTGTGATGAGAAATTGCTGGTGAACTTTGACTCCTTCTAACGCCCTACACAAAAAAAAAGTGTCCAGAAAGTGGGAAATGTTATTTATGAACTATTTGTGTGACAGAATCTCCGGTAACGGAATAAAAATTCAAAAGTTGAAAATTGCTAAATTTTTTACCAAAGTTCTGCGTTTGTCACAAATAAACAAAAAAAAATATTGTAAATTTCCCCGAACACGAAGAAGAAAATGTGATGAGAAACAATGTCAGAATCACTGGGATCCGGGGAAGATCCAGAGATAATAAATACTCATAAAGTGACACCGGGCAGAAGGGGAAGAAATTGTCATTAAGGAGGAAATTATCTCCGTCACTAAGGGGTTAAATATGTCGTCAATCAACAATAATTAAGGGGTTAATAACCTTCACTTACCGCCACCTGCAGACCCGCACACTGGATATATGGCTACTCTGTGCTTACAGGACCTGTGCTGATGTCACAGTCATGTGATCTGTGTGGGAGGAGTCAGGGTCACATGACCAGGTGTCACTCTATGGTGTGTGTGAATAGTGCAGAGTATTGCAGAACAGAGAGAAAATCCCTCAATCTCCAGCTAAATTTCAGCTTCACAGCGAATCCTGAGCACAAACTATCAGCTGCACGGAAACTACAACCACTACTACAAAAACATTCCCAACGGAAAATGCACTCTAAAGTATGGAGGGCGAGAGGAGTAAGAGCGTTACAAGACCTAATGTAGACGCAGGAGTCGAGGTGGCTGACAGCTGGGGAGACTCAGAGACGATGGCGACTCGACAACTCGCTTACTTTTCAATTCGCACAATTGAGACAACATCTGCTCCATCGTCTCTGTGACTTGAGATGGGAATGCTTACCTTATGGATTGGACACCCTAATGGCAAGGGACATGTCAGATATTAGTACATCTACTATATACTACTATACTACTAAACACCATGTTCCAAATTATTATGCAAATGTTCTTTTTCTTTGATTTTCTTAAATGGTCGGTGCAGATGACAGTCAGTGTGATAAGTCATCACCTGTCAGAGTATACATCGAATTTTATCGAAGAAACCTCCCAATTATAACAGTATAATCTTCAAAATTAAACAAAACTCTAAATGCTCTGTTCCAAACTATTAGGCACAGTAGAGTTTCTAAACATTTGATTTGTTTGAAAGAACTGAAAATGCTCATGTGTTGAATTTTCAGCATTAGGAGGTCACATTCACTGAAATAAAAAGCTATTTAACTCCAAAACACCGTAACAGGACAAGTTACATGGTAACATAGGAACCTTTGTTTGATATCACCTTCACAATTGTAGCATCCATTGAACTTGTGAGTTTCTGGAGAGTTTCTGCTTGTATTTATTTGCATGATGTCAGAATCGCCTCCCAGAGCTGCTGTTCTGATGTGAACTGCCTCCCACCCTCATAGATCTTTTGCTTGATTATACTCCTAAGGTTCTCTATAGGGTTGAGGTCAGGGGAAGATGGTGGCCACACCATGAGTTTATCTCCTTTCATGTCCATAGCAGCCAATGGCACAGAGGTGTTCTTTGTAGCATGAGATGGTGCATTGACATGCTCGAGGATGATTTTGCTCCTGAAGGCACGTTTTTATTTTTTTGTACCATGGAAGAAAATTCTCAGTCAGAACCTCTATATACTTTGTAGAGGTCATTTTCACACCTTCTAGAACCTTAAAAGGGGTCTACTAGCTGTTTCCCAATGATTCCGGCCCAAAACATGACTCCTCCACCTCCTTGCTGACTTCGCAGCCTTGTTGGGACTTGGTGGCCATCCACCAACCATCCACTACTCCATCCATCTGGACCATTCAGGGTTGCTCGGCACTCATCAGTAAACAAGACTGTTTGAAAATTAGTCTTCATGTATATCTGGACCCACTGCAACCGTTTCTGCTTGTGAGCATTGTTTAGGGGTGGCCGAATAGTAGTTTTATGCACCACAGCAAACCTTTGAAGGATCCTACACCTTGAGGTTCGAGGGACTCCAGAGGCACCAGCAGCTTCACATATCTGTTTCTTGGCTTGTAAGGCCTTTTTAGCAGCTGCTCTCTTAATACGATGAACTTGCCTGGCAGAAACCTTCCTCATTCTGCCTTTATCTGCACGAACACGTCTGTGGTCAGAATCAGCCACAAATCTCTTCACAGTACGATGATCACGCTTACGTTTTTGTGCAGTATCTAATGTTTTCATCCCTTGTTCAAGGCATTGCACTATTTGTTGCTTTTCGGCAGCAGAGAGATCCTTTTTCTTTCCCTTGTTACTTGAAAACTGTGGCCTGCTTTATATTGTGGAACACCCAGTTTTCCTTTTATTGGGCTCACCTGCCAAGCTAATTATCACAGGAATCTGAGATTGATTTCAGTCATCCAAAGAACCCAGAGACACAATACCATCAATGGGTTTCATTGATAAAAAAAAACAAAAAAACATTATGACACTTAAAACCAATTTGCATAATATTTGGAACATAGTGTATATGCCACTCTTAGACAAGAGCTGATTCCCTCGCAACCAAGACGGATTTTTAACAGATGGGAAGGGAGACTGCAGATCAGAGAGATTAAAGATTGGACACCCTAATGGCAAGTGACATGTCAGATATTAGTATATCTGTTATATACTACTATCTATTATATTTGCCACTCTAAAGGTACCTTTACACGCCGCTACAACAGGATGGATACAACCCGCTACAGGCTACGATCGTAGCTTGCGTCGTCAATATAGCCCGTAGTAGCGGCGTGTGAAGACGGTAGGAGGCAGCCGGCAACAGATACATCTGTTTCCGAGCACTGCTCTGAAACAGGTGGCTACAAAGCTGATTGCAGCGAGCTGTATTGGCGTGTAAAGAAGCTACAGAAGGGATGTCTATACACCAGGCGATGTACCTGGTATGTAGCTGGGGCGTGACCCAGGCTCCGGGATACCGCGCCCCTTCAGCGATCATTGGAAGAAGCTCCTGCATGACGATTGGTAGTCACTGCATAGGGAGGCATATTTAAGGAGCTGACCAGTCACACTACACAATTGCTCCAGCGTCATGTATTAATCAGCCTCCTGCGTTGCCTGCCCAATCATGATGTTATTGCTTTGTCCTATCAGCGTACGGACGTCTCGTACTCCACAATTGTGGCACGCCTATGTGCTGTCCCTGCTGCACCAGGTCCGCCCATATTAGCTTGTTGTAGCGGTGTGTAAATGAGGTAAGATGAGCTACAGATGGCTACTTGAGACACCCGCGATGTATCCAGCTGTAGATGTAACGTAGCGTAGCGCACCTTGTGGCGGCGTGTAAAGGTGGTGCGTTTCCCGTTTGTAACCGTTTGGGCGTGCTCGTGCACGTGAAGTAGCGGGTTGTATCCATCCTGTTGTAGCGGCGTGTAAAGGTACCTTAAGACAAGAGCTGATTCCCTCAAGACCAAGACGAATTTTTATTTTATCAGATGGGAGGGAGACTGCTGGGAGGAGAGATTGAGGATAGGATTTTAAGGGGCTGACACGACATCCAAAAACACACTTGACGAGAGATGGAGGGACACCTGCTTTAGAATAATGCATGGAGCTATTCTGGGGTTCAATATACCGCCCAGTGTGTCCCATCCAAATAGAAGTCACTCTGGCCCAAAATGCAGAGAATATATGACAGACATGTTTCATGGGATTTGGGAATGCAGGTTATTTGTCATACATGGAAATTAGTGAAGAACTGGACACAAAGCATACTGCAACGCTCTGCCCCACTAGATTACATGGTGTGGATTTTTCATGATCTGGGGAACTTGACAGGGAACAGACCAAATTATTTCACACTATCATGGTTCTGCACAAACAACTTATATTGCGACACTGGTTAACGTCGATTGCCCCAACTCCTACAGAATGATCTCAAAAACACGTTCTTAATTGAAAAGGTAGAAGCGGAAGGGGAGAAAGACCAAGTTCTTTGCGAAATGGAGAACATTTAAAATAGCCCAACTGCCCAGAGACAACATTTGTCAGATGGTTTACCCCTTTCGCGATACGGCATGGTATGCTCGAGGACCTTCAGCGCACACTTGGCCCATTGCAGATCATGGGGACACCGGGAGTCAGTCTTTCCATTAGATGATTTGATGGTCCAGTGCGCCTTATGGAGGATAGGGGGGGGGGACGCTGGACTTTGAAAAATAACTTTTATGCTCAAGAGTACATGCAACCAGATGGCAAAGTGGATGTTGGGGGGGGGGAGGGAGAAGGGAGTAAATGTTGGGGCTTTAATCTTGGCATATTAAACATGACCAGCTAATGTACTACAAAGAAAAATTATTTCTATTATCATTTATGAGGTGGATTGACCACATTTTATACACTTTGAAAATGTTTTGATGCAAAGCTAAATAAAAAAAAGGTTCTTTAAAAAAAAAAGATGCCCAACTGAAATCTATATTTCCAGATCCCCCACTGCTGTATTTTAGACAACCTCCGAATCTAAAACGCATCATTGTCAGAAGCGCCCTGTCCTCTCCAACTGTAACGGGAACCTTTCCTGGCAACCAGAACAGGTGGAAAACCTCCATCTATAATGACAACGGACAAAATAAAGATTCCCAGGACAGGTCAAGGCTTCAAGATCCCAGGTAAATTCAGTTGCAGCACAAGCAATGGGGTGTATTTAATTATATGCACCAAATGTCCAAGAGGTGGTAAGTATGTAGGGAGACCGGGCAAAAATTCAGAACAAGAATGAATTCTCATCACCACACAATAAAAGAAAGGTGTATGAACCTACCTGCAGCCAAGCATTTTTGCAGCTCTGACCACAGGGTAACAGGCATGAGGCTGCTCATTTTAAAAAGTAACTTTAAATCTCAGAGAGAGAGAAGGATTTGAAAACACAAATTAATAACGATCTTTGACACATTTAAAGCTGGAATGAATGTCTCACATGGATTCATGGCTATACAAGACAGTGTGTTTCGGTAGGCGCTGCTGTGCATATGTTGCACACCTTGGGGGATTTACTCGAGGCCGGGCCCGCTCCTTGTTGCTGCTGGTGCGGGGGAGTCACAGGTGGCCAAAACCCGGCCTTGTGACCCAGGGGGACAGTTTTTAACAGAGGGGAGCAGTCTCTGACTGGGTAGTTTTGGGGGATAAAAGTTTATCGTGGTTGGCGGCCAGCAAGGGTTGCTACTGCTATGGGCAGTCTCTGGGGCGATGTGAATTCAGCTGTGGTGGTGTTTCTCCCCATGGGTAGAGTGGATCCCCAGGGCAACTGTTAAAGTCTATGGCGGTAGTAGGCTGTTGGGGGTGCAGGACGTGGTGTGCAAAATAACCGACAGACACCAGTGTTGTAGTCTCCATTACCTTTACTGAAAGAAGTAGCAGGTTCATCCAGGGCACTGTCCTCGAGGTGTTGGAGGTCCGGAGCCTGGAAGCAAGTTGGGAAACTCCACACCCGGCGAGTTCTGAGGCCTCCCTGCAGCCCTGCTCTTGGTGGGTCTTGGCTGCCTGTATCTACGCAGCAACCTTCTCCTCTCTTCCGTGCTATCTCTGGCCCGTATGACAGGCTACTTGAGCCCTTTCTAGGTTACTCTCCTAGACTGCTCTCCCTGAGATCTCTGGTGCTGCTGTGTCTCCTGGGCCTCATGGTGGACGAGCGTCATAAAATCTCTCGCCCTCCAGGGTTGGCTGCTGGGCCTAGAGTTCCTCACAACCTCGGACTCCGGTGTCCACTCCTGCTCTCTGTACTGGGGTGAGCCCGGCACTGGCTCCACTTCCTAGACTTGTTTATCCTCTTCCTCAGACCCTCTCCTACGGGTCCCTCACGCTGGCTAGTCTCTGTCACGGGACAAGCCTTACTCTGCTCCAGTCCACAGGACCTCTTCACAGCTCTCCTAGGAACTGAACTCCATAACCCCACCCCCAGGCCAGAATTTATAGCAGGGGGCCTCCTTTTGGACTGGGATTTCAGAGCTCCCCCTTCTGGCCTGGTATTGGGAAGGTGTTTTGTGTGTGGTTCACCTGGTGTGGGTACCTTCCCTTGCTTCCAAGCACAGTATGGTTCCTCAAGGGAGACAACACTATTATGGCAACCGGACCCTGGGGTGCCACATCTATGAATCCACACTAAGTCTGGTGTGAACGGTACTTTATTCTACGTGTTTCGGAGCCGGCTGTGCTTCAGTATATGACTATTTTCCACATTGTTAATGTTACCTTGTGAAAGGTATAAATCTCTGGTGCAAGACTCTGGCATAATCTGTAAACTGTAATGAGAAACAACTGTGGCTGGAGAAGGCGATAGGTTCTGTAGATGGAGGGTCCCGTGAGTTGAACCAGTGTTTACATATTTGGTGCCCCTGGCAGCCTCTTGCGAATTTTTGTGGCGATCTACTGTCTTAATATTTGTTCACAAGTGTAAGATATATTGGACCCCTGCATTGAGGTATCTGGTGCGGGACTGGATATGGAGAGTTAAAAGACAGTTATGGATACCATGCACCTGCTATTCCATTACAGGAAAAGAAAACTTTGTTTTTTCTGCTAAAATGTTTTTTTATTTTGGGGTTAGTTTTTGGGGGAAGGTGGGAGGAGGGTACTGGGGAATGTTTATATCATGCTGCTGTGAGGTAGCACCCGGGGAACCCGCTTGCAAAACGACAAGAACACGTTTTTTTTAAGTTAACCAATGTCTACCCGTTTATTTTCACATAGTAATCACATAACCCGGGTAGCATGTTTGACACATATCACATTGATTAACAACACTTTACATAAATACACCATACATTTACATTTAACATCACAACACTTATATTGCACATAACGTTTTATAGTAACCCGGGACCTGTAACCATCTCTGTCCCCATTGGAGCTCTGCTAACAGCTCCCGTGGTGGCTACGGCCTCCGGCCTATCTACACATTCCACATACATTTATCAATTCATAAGTTACCATATATCAATGGGCTCTATAGGTCCCAATGGCGGAACCAGCCGCCTGGCTTTAGTTCCCCAGCTCCACACTACCCCGGAATCAGGACTCCAGCCTGACCGGGTTCTTACACACCGTATGTGATCCATCCCAACCCATCCATGGATCACATACATCCTCACACACGCTCACAGCCCATCATACGATATCCATGGACTGCGGCTCCCCTGGGTCCATAGCAGGGATTGGCCTACCTGAGTCACCGGGCAAACCGAGCTTCACCAAGGCCTCCTCACCACGTGTTTAGGCCGACAGCCGCCACCAAACCTCCACCCTGTGGCAAGTCTCCAGGTCGACGACTGTGCCCACGCCTGAGTCGAGCGCCCTCCAGGATCAGCCTCGGTTCCCCACTCCAGGAGCCCTCGTTACCCCCGCATCTGGCCACAGGTTCACACATACCATCGAAGGACGGTTTGAGGGACAGGTACCCGCCGCATGCAGCAGGCCAAGCCTCCCTCTCGTCCCCACGGGACGGAATTCCTCCGATCTCACACCCACACTCGCTGGGTTTCTCTAACAGACTGACTCTCCTCAGCTCTCTGGCAATCAGCCCACATGCTCTTAGGCTGCTGTCTGGCTGAGAAAGAATCTCAGCCTCCAGAATGAATGAATCTCCCAATCACTCAGGTGGCCGGCTCTTATCGTGCCAGCCACTCCCACATGGACACACCCCCTCAGCTGCTAATCATCGGCTTCCACATAGCTCAGGTTAACTCCCTGTGTTCCGGGTTGTCAGCACTCACTCATCACCTCCTATTCCTCATGGACTCCTCTCACTCTCACTGCCGCTCATTAGGCTCATGATACCTCATTGTGTTCAGGTTGGTTCACACAGTATTATCATCACAGGAAAACCGGCCAGTGTGCACAGGATCATCCTCTGATCCTACATGTGATGTACCCCGGCCATGCGGATCATGCCGGCGGTGCCTCACACTGCCTATTCAGGTTATATACATGTTGGTACACATTCTGTATTATATGCAAGTCTGAGTCTTAATGGTGGGTGAGCTGCAAATCTTAAGTTGGAATGTCAGATGTGTGGCAGCTAATGTTAAAAAAAACAAGCAGTTTTTCAATTCTTGCGCACAGCGAAGCCAGCTATAATTTGCTTGGAGGAGATCCATATGGTCCCAAAAAGGACTCACAGCCTGAATGAGCATTGGATAAAAGAGAGTTACTATGCTACGTACTCTGCGTTCTCGAGGGGAGTTAGGATTTTGATATGTAGGGGAACGCAGTTTGAAAAACTCGCCACAATCATTGACTCAGAGAGGCAATATGTATGTATACTGTGCAAACTTAATAACAGGCCTATACTCCTCATGTCTGTATACGTTCCGCTGCCATATAATAATAAGTTGCTCCGTAAGATATTGGAAATCATTGCAGGCTTCCCGGGGATCCCGTATCTTGTGATGGGTGACTTTAACAATGTACCAGACTCCCATTGGGACAGAGGCAGGGGAGAGGATATAAAGCAGGGGGGTAACAGTACTCCATTTGGTGCTCTGTTAAGAAAGATGTCCCTGGTTGATCTATAGAGAGTTCGTAACCCGGGTGTTTGTAAATTCTCGTGCTTCTCAATAAATTTCTCTTCATTGTCAAGGATCAACTTGGAGCTAGGGGATGATCAAATGTTAAGTCTTGTGAAGGATGTGGGATGCCTGTCCAGAAAGTTGTCTAACCACTCCCCAATGTACGTGATACTTGGTGATCAAGATCAGCTGACGAATAATAGACCTCTTTATCAACTAAACCTCTTCTAGTTACAGCTTATTGATACGGGAGGCGATTTAGAGAGGGGGCTCCAAGAGTACTTTGAGGCTAATAGTGGTACAGCACATGAGGGCATTGTCTGGGTTCAAACAAACGCTAAGCAGAAACATCAGTTGGTATTCCGTAAGTTGGAGTAGGTAGAGGAGGCACTGACCCTAGATCCATCCACCCGGGTGCAGGAGAGACTCAAAAAGGCTCAGGCTGGAGTTAATACGTTGTCTTTACAGATGGCAGCACAAAAAAGGATGTTCCATACTATGCAATATTTTGAGGAGGGAGAGAGAGACCGTTATCTCCTGGTTGTTAGGCCCCCTGGCACCGCTCCCCAGCTCACCTCTCCAGGGTCGGCATCCTCTGCTCCTCTGCCGACCGGGCATCCGGCGTCCAGCTGTACTGTGTCTCGGAGCCGTCGCCGGGTTTCCTTCCTGTCAGCTGACCACCGGGCTCACACATGAGCACATTACAATGGTCGTATTCATGTGACCAGTCAGCGGTGCACTAGGTGCACTCCTCCCCTGTGACTCTGGGGGCCGACATGGTCCAACGTGACACTTCCCCTGACCAATAGCTGCTCTTCCTCTGATATATCAGGCCACCTCCACTGATGGGAGGTGCCTGATTATTAAGTTAGTTTGCTTCTGCCTTGCTGACTGTTGGTCAGGCCTTCCTTGTACTCTGTTACCTAGAACCCTAGCTGTGCTCTTCCCCAGTAGCACCATTCCTGCTCGCCTAGTCTTGTACCGTTACCTGGAATCCTTAACTGTGCCGTAGCATAGGCTAACCTTACGATCCGCCCCCCTGTTACTACCAGCCATGGTATTTAGACCCCCTGAGCTTGCCCCTGACAATCCCTGTATAGGAGTTGGTCAAACTAGGTCCAGTTCACCAGGGGAGTTCGGTACTACGGCCCAGTGGGTCCACTCTAGGGCACCTTCCCCCGGAAGCGTGACAGAATAATCAGGCCATGGACCCCGCTGGTACCTTGTTCTCAGCACAAAAGGAGCTGGCTTATATTCGGGAGAGTCGGAGCCGTATAGCGGCTTATCTTCAGTCCATGGATAACCGGTTAGCCTCCCTGCAAACCTCTGGCATCCGCCACCCAGCCTGCGAGGCTACAGCAGAAGCTGGCAGCACAACGAGACATGCAGTCTTGCAGGCTGTCGTACATATCCTCCATGGACGATCATCTGGACTCCATGCAGTCTGCAACAACAGCCTCGGCTCAGGCCGCATCCTATGACCGGTCCCCGGGTGGCATCCTGAACCCTCCGCCTCGCTTCGGGAGACCACCTAGATACAGCGGAGACCCCAAGATGTGCCGCGGCTTCCTCAACTAGTGTCGCTTACACTTTGAACTACTGCCACAGCAGTACCCCACCGATCGGGCCAAGGTGGCTTTCGTGGTGTCCCACCTGGAGGGCGAGGCTCTGGCGTGGCTTAGCCCCCTATGGAAGCGTGATGACCCAGCAGTCTTCCACTTGTCGATTTTTCTGGAGACATTCCAGAGGGTCTTCGATGAACCCGGTCGGGTCGCATCTGCTACGGAGTCACTCTTCAACCTCTGTCAAGGGACGCTCACCGTTGGGCAATACGCCATTCGTTTCTGCATTCTCTCCTCCGAGATGAGATGGAATAACAAAGCGCTGACCGGAGCTTTCTGGCATGGTCTGTCCGGCAGGATAAGGGTCGAACTCGCGAGTAGGGGTATCCCAGTACGAGCTGGAGGACATGATCTCACTAGCGACTCGCATCGACTTGCGTCTCCAAGAGCGCTCCCGTGAAACCGCCAGGGAAAGGAGATCCGTCCGGTGCCGATATTGTCCTGAAAGACCAGGAGAAGTCCTCCGCCTAGGTCACGTAAGAGAGACCGTCCTAGGCAAGAGCGATGCCTCTCAACCCATCACCCTGCCCATGCAGGTGATACGTCCGCGGAGACGCTTTTCTGTGCTAGCCTAAGTGGATTCTGGGGCAGCAGGAAATTTCGTTTGGCAAGAGGCGGTGAATCGACTTGGAATCTCTGTAATACCTCAGGTGACGACTCGCTGTTTGCATCGGTGGATGGCAGACCGCTGCAGGAGATCGTCACCAAAGTGACAGAGGAGGTGGAGGTGCAGATCGGGGCTCTACACCGTGAAAAGATTGCCTTCTACATCATGCCTGGTCTCTCCCTGCCCTGCTCCTCGCACTCGTACTAGCAGCCGTTGTATTTTAGACCCCCTGGGCTTGCCCCTGACCATCCCTGTATAGGAGTTGGTTAAACTAGGTCCAGCTCACCCAGGGGGAAGAAAAAAATAACCTGTTTTAGTTGTTATATTAACATAAGCAAACAACTTAATGAGAAAGAGAGAGATATAAACATGAATCATCCTAGATGGAAAAAAAAAATTAAGTTGGTTTGCTTATGTTAATATAACAACTAAAACAGGTTCTTTTTTTCTTCTGCCTGTGACATGATAATTATTTGTAACACATGTGCTTGTTGGGAATGGTTTTAATTGTATATAAGTAGTAATGGGGGGATTTTCAGTTTGTAACATATGCTGTTGAGAAAGGTTCTTACCGAAACACGTCCAGCGGTGTGGGACAGCGTACCCTCAGCTATGTGATTTTATTCTTCTTCTTGCACTAATAAAAAAGAAAAATGAAGATATCGTCTGGTGCTGAATTCCTCATCATTGGATTGCAGCTTCCTTAAATTCCTGCACCAACGGCTTCTGGCTATCCCAGTGGTGAGCACTATTCCCTTTCCTTATTCCAAAATTGATACAAAATGTATAATGGCCACTTTACACGTCGGGATATCGTCGTCCAACTTCGATAAAAAGTCACGTGGTTAGAGCGTTGGCGCCGATATCGTTCATGTGTTGTATGGTGTGAATGTGCAATGCGATGCAAGAACGATGTCAAAACGATATCAGGGAAGAATTGAGCAGGCTCTCCAACTGCCCGATATTGGATGGACGATCTGGCAGGATCGTGCTGTGTGACAGCCCAACACTGACTTGGAGTGCAACTTCTCCTATTCACTCCCATGTTAAATAGTCGTTCCTGGGTCGCTCGTACGAGGGGGCATATACATCGCAGTTGTGTTGCCTGCCGATATCGCCCTGTGTGACATCTCCTATGCGATTTGGGATGTCTGCCAAAAAAATGCGCACTCCCGTGCCGTTGTATACAATATCGCAACGATGTTGGGACGTGTAAAGTGGCCATAAGTCAGGGCTTTCCAAACTGTAAAAGACGAAAAAAAGCCAGAATAGTACGTGTCAACAAACGCTAAAAGTGATATTTTTTTTCTCTGGTTTATTTAGCCTTCTATACAAGCGATTATGCAGTAAAAACTGTCTCTTAATCTTTTTGGCCTATTAAATGCAATTAACGTTAGTTTTGGTAGTTGTTCTTTTGTATCTGTAAAAGTGGAGTAATACTGCGACAAACTTCTTCCCGGAAACCATAAGAGTCAGAAAAGCATGCGAGCATACTCTCCAGACTCTTTCCCATCCATTTCAGCCTTTTCCTCAGGCCCCCAGACCTCTTTGTAGGGTCCAGCAGAAAATTACTCGCATTTGCCATTGACTTACATTGTACTCGCTAGTCAGAACGAATACGCGATTATTACAAAGTGCTCATTACAAGTATAGTGATTACGAATATTATGGTACTCACTCATCACTAATAAAACCAATCATCAAGTGGCCCTTGCTCCAAATCTTAAGGGGGTTAACATGTGCACTCACTCATGATTTTTAGAGGGTCATCATGCGATCCTAGCTATTAATTTTTCCAGGGTGTATGGCTGGCTTCACACTGCAGTTTTTTACCTGATCAGTGTCCATCCAGTTTGTGTGCCAAAACCCAGAGAGGAACTTGCAGAGATTTTTCTGATTTTTGACAGTTTTTGCATTGTCCGCATAGGCGTTGTGAGTTTCAGACTCCTTCCTTCATAAATTAAACAGTATGTGTCCGTAACATCACATGTCCAGATAAGGTAGTGAAATGTAAAAATTAAATTTACTGGTGACTACCGGTGGGTTTACGTCTATTTCAAACCTCTACTATGTCATCTACTATAGTCTTAGGCAACAGGGAAATACAGTGAGATGGCCTGGCCATTAAGGGGTGCTTTTATACTAAATTGACTGGATGATACTGTTGGTCCCAGCTGTTCTCCAGACAAGTAAATTAGTGGAGTTAGTCATGAGTGCCATGGAAGATGTGGGATGGGTAATATATCTGAACAATTCAAAGCTAATTAAAGGAATATTTTGCTAGGATTCATTGAACACTACAAAAGCCAGCTGGTGTAAAGGAGGCTAGTCCTGGAGATATAGTGTCAGGTGAGTAATATCAGGCCCTATCAGAAAAATCTACAAATCCTCTATAATCTTGTAGCTTATTTAATGGATATATGAGAGGTCAAGAGGGTTGATCAATGGGAAACTCCACTCATCCAAACTGTAGGAATTAAAAGGTAATCTTGAAAGACCTGCTCTCGTCAAGCGGTTCGTATGTCCTGTCTTATGTCCATTATATTTTTTCAAAAGTGGATTGATAATCTTTCTTTGTTTTTTAGACCATTGGTATGGTTTATTGCCCTGCCCAGGCAGGGACCAACAGACATACATGGTATGCTGGATCAGCCCTAGGGTCAAACGACTTACACCTGACATTGGTGTAAACAATACTCCCCAAACAATATCTGGAAACATGATGTCCAGAACAGTTCCTGGGGATTATAAAGAAGAGGACTGTCTATTATCAGATCCATTTTCAGAAAGGGGATTTGTGTTTGTGTGTTATATGTAGGGGGTGGGTAGTCACAAATCACGTATCACTTCAATCACACGTTCTTTTAATGATAAAATGAGATTCTGAACCTTATATACGAGTTCTCCCCTTAATTTATGCCTAAATAAAATAGGAGAATCTCCAGAATTAACTTTCGGTGAATCCTGTATTCATGGCTGTTACCATGGTCCATGTGTGGAAGGTCCTCGAAAACTTGATTTTAAAAATTATTCCATATAAATAGATAATTTTCAAAACCAGAAAATGCCCTAGGAAATTACATAAAGTGTTATCCCGATATATCGGTGTATTATCAGGATTCCACCCATACTATTATAAGGTAATATATATATATATCATCAGGATTCTTTTTGCTTATAAGATATTTATTGGTAATTGTAAACATATTATAAATTACATACACATTTTTGATGTTCAAAAAAATCTTATTTGTGAATAAAACATTTCCCACATTCATAACACATATGGATTCTCCTCTATATGAATTGTCTGATTATTACCAAGATCTGATTTCTCATTGAAATCTCTCCCAGATTATGAACATGAATATAGTTTCTCTCCTGTGTGACTCCTCTCATGTTGATAAAGATCTAATGGACGTATAAAACATTTCCCGCATTCTGGGCATGAATACGGCTTCTCCCCTGTGTGATTTCTCTGATATCTAAGAAGACGGAAAACATTTTAACCAGAAATCCAAATTTCTGAACATGAACATATTTTCTTCTGGGTGTGATATCTCACATGTACAACAAAATATGATTTATTTGTAAAACCTTTACCACACTATGAGCAGGAATATGGCTTCTCACCTGTGTGACTTTTCTGATGTCTAACAAGAAGTGATTTACATATAAAACATTTCCCACATTCTGTACATCCATAAGGCTTCTCCCCTGTGTGGCTTCTCTCATGTACAATAAGATTTGATTTACTTGTAAAATATTTCCCACATTCTGTACATCCATACGGCTTCTCCCCTGTGTGATTTCTCTCATGTATAATAAGATTTGATTTACTTGTAAAACATTTCCCACATTCTGTACATCCATACGGCTTCTCCCCTGTGTGACTTCTCTCATGTGTACTAAGATGTGATTTACTTGTAAAACATTTCCCACATTCTGTACATCCATACGGCTTCTCCCCTGTGTGACTTCTCTCATGTATACTAAGATGTGATTTACTTGTAAAATATTTCCCACATTCTGTACATCCATACGACTTTTCACCTGTGTGATTTCTCTGATGATTAACAAGAAGTGATCTCTCATTGAAATATTTATAACATTTTGAACATGGATACCGTTCTCTCCCGTGTGAATTCTCTGATGATGATTAACAAGATGTGCTCTCTGTTTAAAATGTTTCCCACATTCTGAACATGAATATGGCTTTTCCCCTGTGTGTTTTCTTAGATGTACAGCAAGTTTTGTTCTCGTTTTAAAACATTTTTCACACTCGGAACATGAATACGGCTTCTCACCTGTGTGAGTTTTCTGATGTCTAAGAAGACCTGATCGATCTGAAAAAAAATTCCCACATTCTGGGCATGAATACAGCTTCTTTCCTGTGTGTCTTCTGTGATGTTTAAAAAGATACGATTGAGTGGTAAACCCTTTCCCACATTCGGAACATGAATATGGCTTCTCCCCTGTGTGTCTTCTCTGATGTATAACAAAGTTTTCTTTCCTAGTAAAACATTTTTTACATTCTGAACATGAAAACGGCTGCTCATATCCTTTGATAGGTGCTGGATAATTCATATCACTTCTGGGACCTTTACTTTGCTCTTCAGTCTGTGATGATTCAGAAGATGAGGGTATATCTGGGACAATGGCATGTTCTTCATGTGTAGTTTGTGAGACATCAGGATTTTCTGCCTTAATATCTGACATCAGACGTCCCTCCATGCTCCTATTACAGTCATCTGACAAAAAATTGAATCTAATATGATCATTTAGGAATAAAACTTTAAAATCATGTTGCAATTTTACTAACATCAGTCCATCACGCAAAAAAACAAGCTTCACACAGACAAATGAAGGACATTACTTTTCTTTTACAATCTTTTACATTTTTCTTTCACCACTAAAATAAAATACAAAACTATACAGGATTGGTATCGCTGTGATCGTACTGACCTGAAAACATGGATTTTTGTGTACTCACCGTAAAATCCTTTTCTCCTAGCTCATCATTGGGGGACACAGGACTATGGGTGTATGCTTTTCTGCCACTAGGAGGCGACACTAAGTAGAATTAAAAGTTAAGCCCTCCTTCCTGCAGCATACACCCGCACATAGGCGTAGCTATTCAGTTTTGTACTAGAACAGTAGGAGAGCAGGTAAGTTAATAATGTACAACTAGCGTAAGGTAAGGTACTGTACAGACGGAGTGCACGTAGTGTAGGGCAGTGTACTGTACAGAGTGTTGAAGAATTAGAGGGTGGGTGCTGTGTCCCCCAATGATGAGCTAGGAGAAAAGGATTTTACGGTGAGTACACAAAAATCCCTGTTTCTCCTTCGCATCATTGGGGGACACAGGACCATGGGACGTCCTAAAGCAGTCCCTGGGTGGGAATTAGTTGAGTAGTGGTCTAGCATCGTGCGCCGGCTGCTTACAGATGCACGATTGTTGCCTGCAAAATATTTCTACGTAGGCTTGCGTCTGAGGATGCCTGGGTGTGACCCTTGTAGTGTTTGGTGCAGGTATGCAGGCTGGACCAAGTTGCCGCTTTGTAAACCTAAGTTGCCGCGGCCTGGTGCCGAATAGTCTATGAGGTGCTCACTGATTGAGTTATGTGCGTTTTCACTCCTTCTGGAGTTGGCTTGTCTTTGAAGCAATAGGGATGTTGGGTCGCGGAGCCGATTCATATTGCCAATGTGGAGTTAAATGCCACTTTTCTTTATCTAGGTCCCTCGGGTATGGCGAATAGCGTTTCTGTTTTGCAGAATGGAGCTGTTTGGGTAGAGGGACGGGAGGACGATGTCCTTGTTAAGGTGGATGTGGGATACCATCTAAGGCAAAGACAGGGGGCGGTCGGAGGGGTATTATCTTTGTGGAAGGATAAGTGGGGGCCGGCAGGATAGGGCGGCCAGGTTGACCACGCGCCTAATTGACAGGATTGCATTTAAGAAGGCAGTTGTAGACGAGAGATGGGATACGGGTACCTCCTTCAAAGGTTCAACTGGAGGCTCCTGAAGAGCACCTAGAACTAGGTTTAGGTCCTAGACAACCACGGTTGTCCTGTCAGGAAGCCGTGTGCGAGAAGGTCTTTGGATGAAGGTCATCACCCATGGTTTGGGGATGATCCTTCTTGGAGAAGGAAACTTAAGGTTTAGATTTAGGCTTTTATGGGTTCCGTTGTTAGGGCCGGAGTCTAGATCCAGGGTTCCATCGCCACGCGGTTAAAGACAGGGCTTCTGAGTTCTGTGGTAAAAGGGGGGGGCCCAGGGATAGTGGCTTCAGCAGTTTGGAAATGGGCAGGGCGCGTCGGCGGGGAGCCATACGAACTCTGTGTACCGTGCCTGTCGTGGCCTGTCTGGGGTGATGAGAATTACTTGAGACCCTTCTACTGTTGATCTTTCCGATTTCTGGGGGGATTAACGCGAGTGGAGGGAAGATGTATGGAGCTGGAATCGATGCCAGGGGAGGACTAGTGCGTCCGTTCTTTAGGGTAAGCGGGTCCCGGGACTTGGTTACAAGGGTCGGGACTTTTGTGTTCATGAGGCGCTATGAGGTCCACATGGGAGGTTTACTAGCGTCGGCAGGTTTGTAGATAGACTTCCGGATGTAGGGACTATCCTCCTAAGGTCATCCCGTGGTGGCTTAGGAAGTCCGCTGTCTAGCTGTCCACCTCCGGGATGTGGGCTGCTGATATGATTGAGTGTGCATTTTTCGGTTTAAAGTAGTATGTGCTCCACTTTGCACATTAGTGATTTGCTGCGTGTGATGCCTTGGTTATTGATGTACGCCACCGCTGTAGTGTTATCTATTTGGATGCCGATGGGGCGACCAGCCAGGAGTGGTGAAAATGATGAGGTGCTAAGTGATAGCTCGCCGCTTAGAATGCTGACTGTAAGGCGTGGCTACTGGGGCGTCTAGCAGCTATGGTTGTGTGTGGCCACTACTCCTCTACCTCGCAGTGTAGGCTGGTATCAGTGGGTACTACCAGCTACTGGAGCGGGGGGAAGATTTTCTTTGCGTGAGTGGTGATGACTGTGTCTACTATCTGAGTACTTTTGAGAGAGAAGTCACACTGGTAGATGGCGTAGGGACTGCCAGTCTTGATGAGTAGAGCTTTGCCAGGTAAGATGGATGTAGTCTATGGTGTGAGAAGTTAGTCCTGCAGGGGAGTATCTGAGAGCGGGACAACAACTGGAGGGTTACATGGGTTATGCGGGTTAAAGGTTATTTTATTTTTTTTTTTGGCTGAGCAATTGAATTGTATGGCGCTGTACTGCTAGATGCTGGACAGGGCCCTTGCACCATTTAGCAGTGAATCAGAGGCGGCAGGGGGTAGGTAACCTAGAGAGGGAGACTAGCCTAGCTTGTCTGACGGGGGCCTGATTAACCTCGATTACCTCATGTGTAGAGATCAGAGACTTCAAGGGGTCTGAAGATGTACCTGTGTTGCGGTTATCTAGGGATTATGCTTGAGGAACTCGACATTTGTTGTCGAAGGTCTGACTTCTGAATGAGTCCAGGTTACTTGCGAATGCTCTGTGAAGGCGAATTAAGGGGCAACCTACAGACCGGGGCGCTGAACTGGAGACTTTATAGACTATCTTGTAATAGTGGATTCAATACAGTCCTAGTATGGTAGGAGTAAGGTGTAGTATACCGGATGGGCTGTTAGGCATGTTGAGGTTGCGTGACTAAAACCTGGTGTGGTAAGATATACAGTATGGGTATACGCTACGTCCGAGAACCAGCCCGGAATGAGGTTCGCGGTTTTATATGTTATAGAGGTTGAAATTCTGACCTGGTAGGTAGTTTAGCAGATGTTACATCCCACAGAGGTAGTGATGGGGTGCCTTGATTACTGCTTTTGTCAGTTATGCAGTGCCAAGATGCGATCTGACCTGGCTAATGATGATTAGGTGAGCCCTACAGGGGTCGGCCAGTGTAGGCTTGTATAACGTTAGTGGTATGTGAATCCTGTCTTACAGGCGGCTGGGCCAGATGTCATAAGGCGCAGGAGTAGGGGGTTATGTAACGCGTGGCAGTGGTGTTTTCTGCGCGCTGCCTGATTGAAAGGCTATGGGCTAATGATGTAGGCAGTTAGACTGATCTTGGTGGTTAGAGTTGTACACTGAGATGACATCTGGAGCGTATTTTGTGGATTCCTTTAGCCGTTGAGATAAACGGATTTTAAGGTTAATCCTGTAGGCGGTTCTGTGATGTGTACAGCTATGTGCACTATCCACTGTCGTGTAACTTTAGGCCCTGGGGCCCTGGTGTGAAAGCTCCTACTGGGCCTTTAATCAATGCAAATCCTTAAAAGTATTAGTCATTTTCTATGGGCCAAATGGACTGTTGGACTGCAGGGACCTGGTTCGATCGCTACCCCTGCACTGCTTGTGGTTATGCCCGTGATTTTATGGTTATGGGCCTGTTATAGGGCCCAATTTTTCAGTTACCTTTGTTAGAGTGTACATGGGGGAAGTGGAACTCATGTGTCCTGTGCCTTTTGAGGCTTACAGATCCGATGTTCTCACTCCTATGCCATGTCGCCTGAGTACTGCGTTATGTGCTTGTAATCACTGCTAGTGCCTGCAGTACCATCGGAGTTGTGATGGCTACTGCTGTGGGTGTGCGAGGGTAACTTGGACTGTGAGGCAGGTTCTGTTCCCCGGTGTGATTTGACTGTCTGCTTACAGAGAGTAGTAAAGTTTCTAATTCCGTTATGGGTGATCCCCAGTGTGGGCTGCCGCAACCTGTATTGTGGTGGACGATTGGGTTGAGCGTCGACACCAGGGTGTGAATAATCCTTAATTTTCTATAGGTGCATTGATCTGTTATGGCTAACCGGTACTGAGAGAACTGCATGAGGGGGTTCTCTGGACACATAGTATCTACTGTGGGGTAGGAAATGGCACCATGGACATCTAGGATATGAGCTGATGTACAGGCCCTGACCATTTGACATGGAGCAGGGTTGTTGTTCTACATCCGGCTAAAGCTAATAACAGCTGACCAGTACGGAGGCGTTTCTGACTGGTTACAGTGACCATAAGGAGAGGCGACGCCAGGATGCGTGTAATGATGCCCTGTACATGGCCTGTATTAGCCCTTTATCCATAATATTTACAGGGTCATTTTTTCTGTTGTCACAGGGACAGTTACTATAGGCTCACCTGCCTTCCCTGTGCTCAGGGCCGCAGGCAAGGGGGCGATGTAATGGAGTAGGACTTATTGCTCAATTCCATGCTGTACAGGGCCGAATGGGCACAAGCTGCAGCTTCATCCGGGTAGGAGACTTGGTGCAAGGAGTCCTGGGACTTGTAGTCCGGTGCTGACTGGGCCCCTGTTAGCGGCTGCTATGTCCTTAGAGGCTACCTTTATTAGGTGGCTTTCCAGGGGCGAATGGCATGCTGCAGTTCTGCCGGAGGAGCACTTGGGGAAGGATTTGGAGAGGATGCTGCTGGCACTGTTAGGTGTATGTCCCCTTAAAGGGGCTCCAAGGACAGCACCTGTGCAGGTCTGGAGCTGTCACTCACCGCTGTCAATCAGTATGTTACTGTTTGTGGTGAAGTGGCCCATGTGTGGATCCTTTGTTTTCAACATCGCGCCGTTTTGGGGGCGTGGTGCAGCAGTGTGCATTTATGTGCTCTGTGCTGCACCACTTGCTTTGTTTCAGTTTCGCGCAGATTTGGGGGACGTGGTTTGGGGCGGGGCGATGCAGCTGGCCGTCGTGTGATTTGCCGCTTGATTAGGGAGGCGTGTGCTTCCTAACTAGCCCTGCATCATAGTAGTGGGTGTGTTTAGTCGCGATTCACGCTTGCAGCGTCCAATCGCGTCTATCCACGTCCCCTGCGTCATTGTGCCCGCCCCTATGATGCTGGGCGGTCACGTGACGCACAGCCAATCACAGGCGAGGAGGGCGGCGTTAATGTACGGGCCCAGACCGGGGCCTAAATTAGTGCCTGGCCACCGGGAGCTGCCCCAGGGCTAGCGATGCCGGTGGGTTGCCCTGCAGCGGCGGATCGCGGCGCCGACAACCTGTCACCGCGCCCTCAAGCCCTGGACACGCATCGGCGGTGCGCGTCATAGCACAAGCCGCCGCGGGGCGCTGTGGACTGAGGCTGTGGGGGCCCTGCCTAGATTGGTCCCCTGGGGCTGGGTCTGTGCTATTGTGCCTCGATCACCCCTCCTTGGCTGGGAGGGTGAGAGGTGGTGGGATGGGTCGCTCTTTGCATTCCCCTGTTGCGCAGGGGGATGTAGTGGGGCACGTGCTGCAGCTGACCGGAGGCTCTGTGAGCGAGCAGGGAGAGGAGAGCCCTTTTGTGGGATCTGTCTCCTTTCCACATTGGAGCTCTGGCCACATGCTCTGGATGTGCGTCCTGCACTTACCAGTGGTGCGCGTCCCGGCTTAGGGTCCCCCGCGGCTGGAACAGGTGAATGGTGCCCCGTATGTGCAGACTGCTGCTGTTGCTGTGCTGCACCGGATCCCTTGGGGATGGATCGGTGGGTGGCTGGGCAACTGGTGGCCTCAATCACCTGCTCCTTTGTTGGAGGAGGTGAGAAGTGCTGCACTCGTGCTTTGTTGCATCCCTCTGTCCTGCAGAGGAATGCTTTGGGTATGCACGGTGGCTGCCTGCACGGTCTGGGGTAGTGAGAGCGGAGCCCCTTTATGGGGATCCGTCGCCCCTCCAAGGGTGGTGTGCGCTGCCTTGGGATCATCCATGCTCTTATAAAGAGGTTCTTTGGTAAAAATAAGAATTAAATAATAAAAGTAAGAGTAAGAATGGTAGATGTGGTCTGAACTACAGACACACATGTGCCTCCATGGACACTAAGCAAAAAACTGAATAGCTACGCCTATGTGCGGGTGTATGCTGCAGGAAGGAGGGCTTAACTTTTAATTCTACTTAGTGTCGCCTCCTAGTAGCAGAAAAGCATACACCCATGGTCCTGTGTCCCCCAATGATGCGAAGGAGAAAGTCATATTTCACCCTCGTATTTACTATTAAGTAACATAAACAAAATGACAGAATTTTTGCTAATTCACCACCTCCCCTTCCAGTACAATATATGGTAACTTTTTACAACAACTTGTTCCACAAAAACAAGCCTCATATAGTTATTTCACCAGAAATATAGAAAAAGTTATATCTCCTGACAGAAGAGGAGAAAATAACAAAAGAGCAGAAATATCAAAATGGGGTGCAGTGGGAAGAAAGAGTTAATGAGTATAATGCAGAATATAGAATGAGAGTAATATGTAATTTATTTGGAACAATTAGAGTTGAGAATCCAGATTTTCCAGCTCTTTGTCTACTTGGAATAAATAAGTGTCTGTGGTGCAATCATCTCTCATATATACATGTGATATTCCCAGAGCCGGGGCTGACATAGCCGGAGAGGGAGGAAGATATTCAGCTCTTTATAAACATGGAAGTGTGAATACCCCCTCCTGTATTTATGGTCATATATAGTGTACACCACTGGGTAAGGTAATTATTAAAGGAAAGGAGCAGCTAAAGAATGTGAATACATGATATCAATATTTAACTTTTATTATTACTATTGAAAGAAAAATGATTAAAACGAACAAATTCTCTTGACCGAGAATTCCCAACTCGTGGGATGGGAGAGGATCTGCCTGGGTCCTCAGCGTTATCTCCCACTTTAATATTGGGATTATATTGCCCCTTATATAATGAGGAGTGATGGTATTAGTATGCTGACTCACCGTGGCCGGGACTCCGGTTTAGACAGGCGATGCTTCCTTCCTCCTTGTCACGGGTGGGCCGCGCCTGCCGGTAATGAGGCCCGGTTGAGTGCAGATCAAAAGTGTTGAAGACGTCTTGATGGAACAGATTAAAGGGGTTTTTAATTTATTCGTGACGCCACCTATGAGTAGTTTCGGTAAGGACTACCGACTCTGCGGAACCTCCGGGGGATGGATAGCAGCAAGATGGAACGCTCCCCACAGGCTGAGCGGTGATCCCCGGAGGCTGGAGCTGCTTAAGATGTTGTGCGGCAGCTGCGATTACCTTGTAGTGCGGACGGACAGTTCATAAGGAAGCACGGACACAGAAAGTCTCTGCAACGGGTCTTTACTGTAACCAGCAGGCAGTACATGGTATACAGTTCACAGGTAGCGGACCGGGTGGACTCAGCAGTGATGGTGTCCCTTAGAAATCCGCAGTGTTCCTCCATTCTAACTAAGTGATTGCCAGTGTCGCCCAGGAATACCAGATCGGGTACGGGGCGGCTGCTTCAATGCCCTATCCAAGTTGTACGTTGTGGATGTTTTGGGGAGCCTTGGATCCCTCAGTGGGTACACCGCTGGTTAGACGACTGGAAGTTGTCTGGTGGTGGGGTGCTCCTGTGAAGCTGCTCCTCCACACTTCTGGTTCGCGTAGCAGAGGTGAACTGCTGCCAGCTTCGGTACCAGTGAACCGGCTGTGAAGTTGTGGGCACGGGAGTCTTTTGGGAACCCGTGGTTACGATGCCCAATCCCGGTTGTTAAGGCCTCAGGTGCTAACACCCGACCGGTGACGGCCCGGGGGCTGCACAGGGTGCGGAGCCCCCGCTCCTCTCCAAGTTCTAGACTGCTCAGGTCAAGTTCTAGATCCCTTCTCTACTCCTACTCACTAGACTAAGGGTCTGTTCTCCTACACACTTCCCTAGCACTCCACCCACCAGGACCTAGGATTGGCCCTCTGTTCTAGGTGATGCATGCAGGGTTGGATTTCTAAGTTAACCAGGTCACTGCTGTGTCAGAGAATATTGCGGCTGCATTTATGGCTGCAATACCCTTTTGTGACGCACTCGTTGCGGGGCGCCACAATACCACACTGTGATTATGACAGATAAATAAGGCTATTTGTCAAATTAATTATTGTGACTGTACTCAGGCATGAAATATACATTGAACAATAATATACAGTGTTGGCCAAAAGTATTGACACCCCTGCAATTCTGTCAGATAATACTCAGTTTCCTCCTGAAAATGATTGCAATCACAAATTCTTTGGTATTATTATCTTCATTTAATCTGTCTTCAATGAAAAAACACAAAAGAGAATGAAGCAAAAAGCAAAACATTGATCATTTCACACAAAACTCCAAAAATGGGCCAGACAACAGTATTGGCACCCTCAGCCTAATACTTGGGTGCACAACCTTTAGCCAAAATAACTGCGATTAACCGCTTCCGGTAACCATCAATGAGTTTCTTACAAAGCTCTGCTGGAATTTTAGACCATTCTTCTTTGGCAAACTGCTCCAGGTCCCTGATATTTGAAGGGTGCCTTCTCCAAACTGCCATTGTTAGATCTCTCCACAGGTGTTCTATAGGATTCAGGTCTGGACTCATTGCTGCCACCTTAGAAGTCTCCAGTGCTTTCTCTCAAACCATTTTCTAGTGCTTTTTGAAGTGTGTTTTGGGTCATTGTCCTGCTGGAAGACCCATGACCTCTGAGGGAGACACAGATTTCTCACACTGGGCCCTACATTATGCTGCACAATGTGTTGGTAGTCTTCAGACTTCATAATGCCAGGCACACGGTCAAGCAGTCCAGTGCCAGAGGCAGCAAAGCAACCCCAAAACATCAGGGAACCTCCGCCATGTTTGACTGTAGGGACCATGTTCTTTTCTTTGAATGCCTCTTTTTTTTCTCCTGTAAGCTCTATGTTGATGCCTTTGCCTAAAAAGAGAGAACATTCTCCCAAAACATTTTAGGCTTTCTCAGGTAAGTTTTGGCAAACTCCAGCCTGGCTTTTTTATGTCTCAGGGTAAGAAGTGGGGTCTTCCTGGGTCTCCTACCATACAGTCCCTTTTCATTCAGATGCCGACGGATAGTACGGACACTGTTGTACCCTCGGACTGCAGGGCAGCTTGAACTTGTTTGGATGTTAGTCGAGGATCTTTATCCACCATTCGCACAATCTTGCGTTGAAATCTCTCATCAATTTTTCTTTTCCGTCCACATCTAGGGAGGTTAGAGAAGCATCACATGATTTTTCTAACAGTGCCAATACTTTTGTCCACCCCCTTTTTTGTGTTTGGGAATTATATCCAATTTGGCTTTAGGACAATTCTTTTTGTGTTTTTTTCATTGAAGACAAATTAAATGAAGATAATAATACCAAAGAATTTGTGATTGCAATCATTTTCAGGAAGAAACTCAGTATTATCTGACAGAATTGCAGGGGTGTCAATACTTTTGTCCAACACTGTAAACCCAACGCTTTTGTTTTTGTTCCCATTTTTCATTAAGTTTTTCTACGTTCACAAAAGACCTTTTTCTCTCGTAAATTGTTCACAAATTTGTCTAAATCTTTGTTATTGAGCACTTCTACTTTGTTGAGATAATCCATCCTCCTCAGAGGTGCGGCATATCAAGATGCTGATTAGATTATATGATTATTGCACAGGTGCGCTTTATACTGACTGCAAGACTGACTACAAAGTGCTATTTTACAGTATTGGAGGGTCCAGCTGGGAGGGTCAGAAAACCAGTCAGTATCTGGAGTGACCACCATTTACCCCACACAGTGCAGCACATCTCCTTGGCATAGAGGTGATCAGGTTGATGATTGTGGCCTGTGGGATGTTGGTCCACTCCTCTTCAATAGCTGTGTGATGTTGCTGGATATTGGCAGGAACTGGAACACGCTGTCATATACGCGGATCCAGAGCATCCCAAACATGCTCAATGGGTGACATGTCCGGTGAGTATGCGGCCATGCAAGAACTGGGATGTTTTCAGCTTCCAGGAATCGTGTACAGATCCTTGTAGCCTGGGACCGTGCATTATCATGCCGCAACATAATGTGATGGTCATGGATGAATGGAACTACAATGGCCTCTTGATCTCATCACAATATCTCTGTGTATTCACAACGAGCTGCAGTCAGGTGAGGACCCCGATGAGGATGACGAGCTGCAGATAGGTGGAGACCCCGATAAGGATGATGAGATGCAGTCAGATGGAGACCCCAATGATGACGATAAGCTGCAGTGAGGTAAGGGCCCAATGAAAATGACGAGCTGCAGTCAGGTGGGGGCACTGTTAGAATGACTAGCTGCAGTCAGGTGGAGACCCTGATGAGGACGACGAGCTGCAGTCAGAAAAAGACCGCTATGAGGATGTCGAGCTACAGTCAGATGGAGACCCCGATGAGAACGACGACTGCAGTGAGGTGGAGAAACCCAAGATGATGAGCTGCAGTCAGATAGAGACATTGTTGAAAATGACAAACTGCAGTCAAGTGGATACCCCGATGAGAATGATGAGCTGCAGTCAGGTGGAGACCCCGATGAGGATGACGATTTGCAGTCAAGTGTAGACCCTGATGAGAACTAGCTGCAGTCAGGTGGAGACCCCGATGAGGACGACGAGCTGCAGTCAGGTGGAGACCTAGATGAGGATGACGAGCTGCAGTCAGGTTGCGACCCCGGTGATGAAGAAGAGCTGCAGTTACCTGGAGACCCCGATTATGACAAGCTGTAGTCAACTAGAGACCCAGATGTGGACGAGGAGCTGCAGATGAGTTTCCCTGAGACAGCTTCTGATCGTTTATGCTGAATTTCTTTGGTTATCCAAACCAATCGATGCAGCTGGTGTCTGGGTGGCCGGTCTCACATTATCATGGAGGTAAAGATGTTGGATCTGTAGGTTCTGAGCTGGTGTGGTTACACGTGGTCTGCGGTTGTGAGTCCGGTTGGATGTACTGCCAAATTCTCTTAAACGCCTTTGTAGACCCCTTATTTATGGGCAACAGGTGGCCATTCCTGCTGCCACCTGCCCACTACACGCTCCCGCAAAACCTGCACATCTGTGCATTGTGCTGTGTGATAAAGCTGCACATTGTAGAGCGGCCTTTTATTGTGGCAGCCTAGAGCTCACCTGAGAGCTGATGAGGCTGGTGAAATTACTGTGAAATTCCAGATCACAATGGATTTCACATGAGCAGATCATGAGTCCAGCTGGAGATCAAAATGATCAATTTAATATCAGAATTTTACAGTCATTCTGATTATCAGTTTAAAAAATAAAATTTAAAAAAAATAAAGTACACCTACCTCTACTGATCTAAGAGATCTATTTAATAAGTTATGCCGTTTATCTCGTGTAATTGAAATCTGGTAAGAGATCCACTTTACTAAATTCAATATAAAACTGTTGCATCCAATGGAGAAGTCAAAACCATAATCAGCATTTCCTCCTCACCGAGCCGTTATCTGTAGGAATCTCCTCGTTCCTCTGCTCATCACCGCTCACATATTTCTCGTCTTTTACCATTATGTCTGGAGTGTTACAATGGTTCAGACTTCATCCCGATTCAAAGCTGTGAAATAAATAGGATAAATGTGACCAGATACTTGGACAAGTCACATGGAATGAAGAGATGATCAGAAAAGACCGTTAAAGGGTTATTTCTGCCCCCCCAAAAAAAGTTATCATCTATCCACTGTAGATTGGCGGGGGCCGACTGCAGGGACACCCAACGGATCCAGAGATCTTGAAAATTCAGCTCTGCTGTCCCATACTGAAAAACAAAGGAGTGCATACCTGGCTTCTGCTCCATTCATTGGCTATGGGACTGATGTAAATACCCGAGCCCTGCACTTCCCATTCACATTGACAATGAAAAAGCAGAGGTTGAGCATGTGTGGCACCCTGCGTCTTGGTCACCACAGTGATGCTGCACCTAATCCACAGGTGTGGTATCATTGCTCTCGGGAAGACAGGGACACAAACATGAGACATAACTTGCACCTAACACTATTCGCAACTCCAGGCGAGGAGATGCAGGGCAGAAGAGACCCCTCTAGAGGGCAGTCCCCATCTGCTGGCTGGAGGAAGGAGGAGTTTAGGGGGTGGGAACTAAGTCAGTGAGGAGAAGTCTGCAGGAGAGTGAAGAGTGAGGAGTTTAAGAATGGAGTTCTAGGGGAGGCTAGTGCTGGAGCGGATTGGGACCAGTGGATAGGCCGCCACTGAACTCTAGCCAGAGTGACCCCGAATCCACAACCGCCACAGGTCGTTGGTGGAGGAACTGGCTGCATGAGGGGACCGGCCCCAATCTGGTGTGAGACTGCATGTTCAAGCCAGGAAACTGGAGGCTACTGGATTGTAAGTGCAGTAACCAACCCCATGTACACTCCAAGGCACAGTGACTATAGAGAGTCAAGAGGACTTGTAAGCCGTCGCTTGACAGCACCCGCAGTCGCCTGCCTTGGACTAGTAGCACGAAGGTGCAGGACAGGAGGAGAGATCAGCACAGAGAGGGCAGCGAAGAAAGGCATATAAAGGATGTCTCAGCAGAGTGTTCCTGGATTATTTGAGAGCTGGCCGAGCTGGAACCTGGAAGAGCTCAGTACCCCAGAAGGGTCTGCACTGAACTCAGTTGCAAGTAAAGAACTTGGTAAGAACTGCATCCCCTATGTCTGTCCACTTCTTCTGTGCCTCCCTGCACCACAACTAACACCACCATCATTCACATCACACAAACTTTATTCCCAAAACTCTGATACTCTGCTCCGCCCGTGGGGAGCGTTCCCTCCAAGCTTCCACTTCATCTATTCCCCAGGGATCACTACAAACAGCTCTGGTCACCCCTGACTAGACACCACAGGTGGCATCACGATAAAGACTTTGCTCCCCTGTAAATACTCCTTCCCTTGCTCAGACAGGGCCATGGCTCTGGGATGGCCACCGTGAATCCAAAGACAGATGTCCATGTCCCCCCGGTCCTTACGACCGTTGCTCATGTGCACCTTCATTCTTTCAAGACTGGACTGCAGAGCCACATTCTCGGGGTTACAGAGTCCTAATATGAGGATCAATGGAGATCCCAGTGGTCAGATCCACAGTGATCAAATTACTCCTTATCCCATGGATGGGGAATAACTTGTTGTTTTGGGAATATCCCTTTAATCAGCAGGACGACCAAAATCACATTACAGCAAATTGCTGCACATCTTCCATATAAATCCAACCTGCCGGTTCCTTATCCCGACCTTTTCCATAGTCAGAAAAGTTTGAGAGGATCCAGACAACATGCCAGGGCCATGGTCCGCTCCTTCTCCACCATGTATAAATCATATAATAATGCTCGACTGGCAGAACACACGACCTGCACAGCCTCCCACACATCAGACCCTACAACCTTCTCTCCACCGACCTGATGATCCGGTGAGCACTCCTGAGGTCCGGGATGTCTCTCTGGTGTCGTCCTCTTACTGGTTCTTACTGTAGGAAACACATAAGGAAATGAATCCATTCTTTATATAGAAGTGATTTAGTGTTTGGCCACTTTGGGAAACTCCTTAAGAAATGCAATGATTGTAACAATTGTAGTAATAAGATTTATCAGACGTTCTGCTGTTTTGGCTCCTTCTTACGACAGCCGTATCCTTTTGATCACACACCGCTCCCGTCATTAATATGGAGGAGCCTGTGATCAGACACTCTGCATCCAGGACACAAGCGCCGGTGCTGTGTGCTACAATGGAGGAAGCAGAGACGTCTCATCATCGGCCACAGCCGTGACCAACAAACACATCACTGCTGCTGTTCTAGTGTTTGATGGCCAGAATCAAATGACTATGTGGGGGTGGCCTGGAGAGAGATGTGACCGGCTATGTTTAGGAGCAGCTCCCGCATAGCACATAGCTAAGACCCGATTTGAGACACCAGGGCTAAACAGCAAGCAGTATTTCAATTCCTACACCACAAAAAACCTACTGTGATCTGTTTGCAGGAGACCCATACAGTCCCAGAGAAAACGCACACTTTGTTTAAACACTGGATGCAAGTCGGCTACCATTCCACTTATTCTGCCTACTCGAGAGGGGTCAGCATACTGATCTGCTCCAGAGCACAATTTGAAAAGCTGCAAGTGTTCATGGCCTCTGAGGGGTGGTATGTTTGTTTTCTGTGCAAGCTGAGTGCTAGTGTGATGCTTGTTGTATCTATATATGTCTCACCCCAGTAAAGCAGTAGAGTAATCTGCAAAGTGGTAGAAGTGATTGCAGACCTGCCGGATGTCCCTTGCCTAATAATGGGCGACTTTAATAATGTTCCAGACTCACATTGGGACAGAGGTAGAGGGGAAGACCTACAACGACGGGGAAACTGTACTCTGGTATGTTTTTGAAAGAAACGACAATGATTGACCTGTGGAGGATCCGCCACCCGAATACATGCCAGTTCTCCTGCTTCTCGGCCCCCTTCTCTTCCTTATCCAGAATTGACCTGTCACTGGAAGATGAGGAGATGTTGGGATGGATGGAGGAGGTTGGATATTTGACTAGGACAGTGTCAGACCACTCCCTTATGGTCCCTTTACACGCGGCCACAGGAAGGTAGAAACCGGCAGGCATCGGACACAATTGTGCCTGTTGCCTTGAAAAGACCACGATGTGGCGGCGTGTAATTCAGGACTTTCCTTCCTGTGTCTTCCCTGAAGGAAGGAAAGTCCTGAATTACACGCCGCCATATCGTGGTCTTTTCAAGGCAGCAGGCACAATTGTGTCCGATGCCTGCCGATTTCTACCTTCCTGTGGCCGCGTGTAAAGGGACCATTATGTGTGTGACACTTCAGACTGAGGAGTCCCTGCCTAATACTAGGCCCCTGTGGAAACTGAACACTTTCTGGCTGCAACTTATAGATGCAGGAGAAGTTCTGGAGCAGAAATTGGAGGAATACTTTAAAATCAATAAAGGGAACGGCAGCTATTAGTACCGTCTGGGATGTTATGAAGGCATTTTTCAGGACCTGTGCATTACGGAGATCTCCAGGGTTAAGATGGCAACTAGGGAAAAGGAAAGTTGCTTTTTCAGGAATTGGTAATCCTATTCTATCAATTCCTTTCTGTCTCTAAAGCGCTATTGTAAATTTATAAAAGTTCTTTTGTCACCTGTGTATCTGCAGCTTTTCATTATATGTGAAGCCGCAAAGGCGGTCTTTTTTGCTTCCCCCCGCCACCGGCATGTTAATTATGCACGCCCTTATGGGCGTGCTATAGAGCATAGACTGTGCTTGTGCTGCAAGGGGCGGTACAGGCGATATGATGCGATTTTCGTCAGATCGCCTGTACCGCCCCCTTGCAGCACAAGCACAGTCTCTGCTCTATAGCATGCCCATATGGGCGTGCATAATAAACACGCTGGCGGCGGGGAGAAGCGAAAAAGACCGCCTTTTGCGGATTCTCGTATAATGAGAAGCTGCAGAAGAGCAGGTTAAAAAAGAACTTTTATGAACTTTCAAATAGCGCTTTAGGGACAGAAAGGAATTGATAGAATAGGATTACCATGGTGCAGGGACAGGTTAAAAGAGCCTGAGGGCTCATTTTTAGAGGTCAGGTTCCCTTTAAACGAGCTCAGGCTAGCATTACTAAACTTGTCTTTCCAAACAGCAAAATGTAAAAGGATGTCCCAGACTATTAAATATTATGAGGAAGGGAAAAGAGCTGGTCATCTCCTGGCCTTGGTGGCTGCTGCGCAGAGGGATGTTTCCTTTATATCACGGTTAAAGACAGAAGATGGTAGGGAGGTGACTCCCACTAGAGATATATTGATGGTTGATTTCTATGTGCCATTGTATAGATCCCAGGTAATCCGGAGGAGAAGGAGATTGAGAGTTTCCTGGTCAGAGCAGGGCTCCTGCAGTTGTCCATGGAGTCTCGGGAGATGCTGGATGAGCCGTTTGACATAGGGGAGCTGGAGATTTCCCTGGCATTGATGGCTAATGATAAGGCCCCGGGGGTAGATGGATTGCTGGGAGAGGTATACAAACAGTACAAGGGGACATTCCTGCCAACTTTGTTGGAAGTATACAATGAGGGATTGGAGAAAGGGGAAATGCCACGGTCAATGCGGGAGGTGATTATTGTAGTGTTGCTCAAAAAGGTCAAAGATCCCACAGCACCAGCCTCATTTCGCCCGATGTCCTTATTGACAGTAGATATCAAGCTTTTGGCTAAAATGATGGCTAATAGGCTTGGCAAGGTCATCACTTCCATTATACATCCTGATCAGGCAGGTTTCATGCCGAGTAAATCCACCGCTACGAATCTGCGTAGACTGATCCTGAATATGCAAGCCAGGGCGGACACTGTTGGTCGCAGGGTCATACTCTCATTGGACGCTGCTAAAGCATTTGAATGGAGATACCTATAGGACACAATGCGTCATATGGGCTTCGGAGAGAAATTCATAGGGTGGACTTAATTACTGTATGCTGACTCCAGAGCTAATTTACGGGTTAATAGGCAGTTATGTGAGGACTTTCCCCTTTTTTCGGGGAACAAGACAGGGGTGTATTCTGTCCCCTCTGTTATTCACCATCGTCATCGAACCGTTGGCGTCAGTAATAAGATGGGACCGAAATATCGTGGGATTTAGATATGGCACGCATGAAGAAAAGGTGGTGCTTTATATATATGCAGATGATACACTCCTGTTTTTGGGAGATTCGGGCAATTCTGCTTTCGCTGGATCGGGTGACGGCTGTAGAAGGGGACCCGTTGACTCCGGTACGAGAGGTCAGTGAATTTACGTATGTAGGAATTCAAGTGTCGGCTAATATTGGTGACTATGAGAAACTCAATTTAAATCCTCTGTCCCTAATCCATGGGTCTACTATATCCCAGGGACAGGAAGTGGTCCATTGTTGGCTAGTGTGGAAGCAGGTAAATTTCGTCTGAATTGCCAAAGGTTCCCTATGGTAGTGATGATCTGGAAAGTGTGGCAAACAATTAAGCAATGGAGGGGGATTACTGGACTCACTAGATATACTTCCATTTGGCATGACCCCAGGTTGACTGAAATGTTGCATTTGTGGAATTTTGGTCAATGGAGGAGGATATGGTGTGTTTCGCAGTCGCTGAACGGGGACACGTTTAAATCATTTGAAGAGCTAGGGAAAGACTTTCCCTTGGAACGTTCGATGTTCTACCAGTTTCTGCAGCTGCGACATGCATTCTATATATAAAATACACAGTCACCAATATTGGTTTTGATAGTTTATTAAATATTATCAGGTCACATACAGGTACTAGAGGTTTTTTTTCCTTGCTGTATCGGAGCCTGGTAGAGACTTTTTTGGACAGACACTCATTGACGGCTAAATCAAAATGGTCTGTAGACCTGGGGCATATATCAGACACGCAGTGGGAAGATATTCTACAGTACGTCCCTAAAATATCTATCAGTGAATCTGGATGTATGTCACATTTGTTTACTGTCTACAGAGAATATAGGACCCCGGTGTGGATGCATAGTTTTGTTGCAGCGGGGTTATTTGTTTATTTTTCTGAAACATTTGAAAACTAGTATATTCTGTATTATTGTATTTGTCTGGATTTTTACACATAAAAAGTATTTGATTTCATTTAAAAAGAAAAGTCAAATGACCATGGAGCGAGCAGTGGGGGTTCAGGAAGGTGAATCAGATTTATTTTATTTCCTTATGAAAGTTTTTTTTCTAATTTTTCAGTGTCTTGTCAACTTCTCAAGATTTTCCTAAAGCAGCTCCCCCTACCCCCATATAACAGATGTGTGTATTTAGTCATGTCTATTACCTGGTGATGTGCGGGGCTGGTGATCCTCCATCATGACGTCCTTGTACCGATCCTTGTGTCCTTCTAGATATTCCCACTCCTCCATGGAGAAATAGACGGCGACATCCTGACACCTTATAGGAACCTAGAAAACCAAGATTGGCTCACAGCACCACATAGACAATCAGGGTTGTCATATTTACCCTAAAGGTGGGGCGCACGTCATGTCCAAGGAGTCCTTCCTGGATAGTGTCACACGTCAAATACTGAAGAAAGGACAGCACTTCACAAGTTGGTGAATGCTTCAAACTTCCTTTGTTATGCACCCATATTGCGACGTTTTGATCCTGCTGGATCTTTATCAAGCTTAATAAAGATCCAGCGGGATGGAAATGTCGCAATATGGGTGAGGAATAAAGGAAGTTTGAAGCATTCACCAACTTGTGAGGTGCTGTCCTTTCTTCAGTATTTGACCTTATAGGAACCTGACGCATACAATGATACCGTCATCCCCCGATCCCTTCATAGCGTTACTGTATAAATGTCCCAGCATTCCCAGCACTGTCACCTCTCCAGTCAGCAGCTCAATCATCTTGTAGGTGAGTTCTAGGATCTTCTGGTCATTGATGTCCTCATGTATCCGCGGGTGCGGTGGAGACCCCGGGATTGGGCTCAGGGGTCCTCCCCATCCATCAGATACTGGGTCCTGACAGCGATCAGTAGGGGTCTTCTTCACCACTGTGTAATCCTGAGTATGGAGACACAGTAATAGATATCACTACAGACATGTTATTACAATAGAGGAGAATGATGTCAGAGATTGTGATGAGGTCACATCACCTCTCCAGTAATCCGGAACAGGATCTCTAGGGTGATATTCAGTATACTCTCCACCATCTCTCCATCTCTGAATCTATCCATCCTTGACAGATGAATCAGGATAATTCTCTTATATAGAAGATATCAGCTGAGAGGATCCGATATTGTAGAGGCCTGAATCAGAAGAAGGTGAACCAATGTAAAATCCTAAAGAATCCTATATAATAATACTGTCGGGCCCCACGGGACGGGAATACTCGGTGCCGGACCGGACGGTGCTGGGAAGTCACGGGTGGCTTGGTCCGGACCGTGTCCCGGGCTTGGCAAATAAAGGGGATTATTTACAGGGAAAATGTCACTCGTGACGCCACCCACTTTGTGCGGCCAGTGATGGGGCCGCCGCTGCTGTAGAACCTTTGGGGGTGATGGAGTGGCAGCGGAGATGGTGCAGTTTCAGTGGGAAGAACTATATCCCCCGGGGCAGTAAGGGTTAAGGGTTGTGGAATGTCCAGGACACTTACTGTGCAGGCTGCAGGGATCTCTCCTCCTGGCTGGTGCTGACAGGCTGTGTCCTGTAAGGAGAGAATCACTTTCATGCAGAAACACAAGGGAAGCTGTTCCAGGGTTCTCCAAAGCTTTACTCCAAGTTCTTTCAGTTACTTTACAAGTCATTTGCAGTTCTTACAAGTTACAGTACACGGGCACATTCTCCCTCTCTGGGTTCCCTTTGCTCTGCAGCCAGGCCTCTCTCTGTGACCCCTCACACAGTCTGTAGTGTCCTTTCCGGGCTGTTTACGGTCACCGTTTGCACGGGTGGTGTGTGGTACGCTGGACAGTATGGCGGTGACTCGGGCTTCTGTGAGTCCTAGTGTGTCACTTAGCTGCCTGTCCTTTAGGGTAGGGATCTCAATCTGAAACTCAGACCCCTCGTCGTGTTGTCTGGGGATGCCGGGTGAACTACGGTCCCCTCTAGAGCCGACACTCTACTCAACCCAGCCTCCAGCAGTCCTCCAGCACGAGGCTCTGCCAGGCTCTCTCCTTTCTGTTCCTTTCAGTATCCTAGGAGGGCTACTCCGCCTGCAGTTAGTTGCTTTAGCTACTGTCTAGGGCACGGGTTCCACCGTCCCTCTCTGTCCTGTCACACTCCTGGTGGCATCAGCGTCGGATGGGCTTTCTCTCCCCTCTGGCTCACACTGGCTCAGTACGGATTCTGCGCTCCTAGGCCTTGCACTCACAGAACGTGTGATTGTCTCTCAGTCTTTGCAGCTCAGCTTCTGGTCTTTGCTGTTCAGCCTACCTCGGCCTACTCCTTACTGACTTCCTTCACTCCTCCCCCTCACTATATACTGTCAAGTCACCTGACTCCGAGTGTGCCCAACCCAATCCTCTGAATCCACCACCCCTCAATCTCATAGAGTGTCTAACCTCAGGGCTGGATGTTACCTCCTCTGACACGTGGGTTGTGTGGGCTGTGAGGGTGTTGGTGTGCAACAATGTCCTACCTGCCTGGCTGCAGTTCCCTTTGTGGCCTCCTGGACGCAGGGGCGCCACAATACAATTTTTGGAGGATCCTGTATTCAATGTTCCTTAATATATGTTTGGGATTCGGCAGAGGAACTAAACTGAAGCCAATAAAGCCGAGTCTCATAAGAGCAGCCATAGCACAGCGCCTTTATCCTACCAGAGACCCTAAGCTTTGTCCTCAGGAGGAGCACTGGCCTGAAGGGTGTGTGGAGACATGGGGGGCAGGGGGGTCTCATCCGCTGGCCCGGCCGCCTTTAGACAGAGCGCATGGACCAGGGCTCATCCCACTGAACGGCCGAACTCCTAAACCGTGGGCAGAACACGACTCAGACAACACAGGGAGGAACCGCACAATGGGAAGACTTTACTGAATCCAACAGTCACAGGAAATAACACAGAACAACAAGGGCCACAATGTAACAGGAGCAGAGTCTCACCCTCCGCTGGTCAGCAGGGATTGGAATTTCGTGTCTTTGGAGCCTCCAGGGCCACTTATTCCAGTCCAGCAGCTCCTGCTTTGCGATTACCCAGAGAGGAAAGTTGCAGCTTAGGAATTACTGAGCACAGCAAAGTCTGTAGTCAGGTGACCGGATGTCCCAACCTGCTAAAGCGACATTATTAAGTAAAATGTAAATGTATTTCTTTTTTTCATTCCTTTAAAACAGCCGAGGGGTTAATAATCTTGAATGTGGTTTGGAGCAGTCTGAGGGGGCAGTATTTGGTGTCACTTCTGGGTGTTTTCTGTCACATCGGCCCCCCAGAGTCTCTTCACATGTGATGTGGCCCTAAAATAAGGGTTTGTAAATTGTGATGAGAAATTGCTGATGAACTTTGACCCCTTCTAACGCCCTAACAAAAAAAGTGTCCAGAATGTTCTGATGTAAGTCGAGAAGTGGGAAATGTTATTTATGAACTATTTGTGTGACAGAATCTCCGGTAACGGAATAAAAGTTCAAAAGTTGAAAATTGCTAAATTTTTTACCAAAGTTCTGCGTTTGTCACAAATAAACAAAAAAAAATGTTGTAAATTTCCCCGAACATGAAGAAGAAAATGTGATGAGAAACAATGTCAGAATCACTGGGATCCGGGGAAGATCCAGAGATAATAAATATTCATAAAGTGACACCGGGCAGAAGGGGAAGAAATGGAGGAAATTATCTCTGTCACTAAGGGGTTAAATATGTCGTCAATCAACAATAATTAAGGGGTTAATAACCTTCACTTACCGCCACCTGCAGAGCCACACACTGGATATATGGCTACTCTGTGCTTACAGGACCTGTGCTGATGTCACAGTCATGTGATCTAGTGTGGGAGGAGTCAGGGTCACATGACCAGGTGTCGCTCTATGGTGAGTGTGAATAGTGCAGAGTATTGCAGAACAGAGAGAAAATCCCTCAGTCTCCAGCTAAACTTCAGCTTCACAGCGAATCCTGAGCACAAACTATCAGCTGCACAGAAACTACAACCACTACTACAAAAACATTCCCAACGGAAAATGCACTCTAAAGTATGGAGGGCGAGAGGAGTAAGAGCGTTACAAGACCTAATGTAGACGCAGGAGTCGAGGTGGCTGACAGCTGGGGAGACTCTGAGACGATGGCCACTCAACAACTCGCTACTTTTCAATTCGCACAATTGAGACAACATCTGCTCCATCGTCTCTGTGACTTGAGATGGGAATGCTTACCTTATGGATTGGACACCCTAATGGCAAGGGACATATCAGATATTAGTACATCTACTATATCTACTAAACACCATGTTCCAAATTATTATGCAAATGTTCTTTTTCTTTGATTTTCTTAAATGGTTGGTGCAGATGACAGTCAGTGTGATAAGTCATCACCTGTCAGAGTATACATCGAATTTTATCGAAGAAACCTCCCAATTATAACAGTATAATCTTCAAAATTAAACAAAACTCTAAATGCTCTGTTCCAAACTATTAGGCACAGTAGAGTTTCTAAACACTTGATTTGTTTGAAAGAACTGAAAATGCTCATTTGTTGAATTTGCAGCATTAGGAGGTCACATTCACTGAAATAAAAAGCTATTTAACTCCAAAACACTGTAACAGGACAAGTTACATGGTAACATAGGAACCCTTGTTTGATATCACCTTCACAATTGTAGCATCCATTGAACTTGTGAGTTTCTGGAGAGTTTCTGCTTGTATTTCTTTGCATGATGTCAGAATCGCCTCCCAGAGCTGCTGTTCTGATGTGAACTGCCTCCCACCCTCATAGATCTTTTGCTTGATTATACTCCTAAGGTTCTCTATAGGGTTGAGGTCAGGGGAAGATGGTGGCCACACCATGAGTTTATCTCCTTTCATGTCCATAGCAGCTAATGGCACAGAGGTGTTCTTTGTAGCATGAGATGGTGCATTGACATGCACGAGGATGATTTTGCTCCTGAAGGCACGTTTTTATTTTTTTGTACCATGGAAGAAAGTTCTCAGTCAGAAACTCTATACTTTGCAGAGGTCATTTTCACACCTTCTAGAACCTTAAAAGGGGTCTACTAGCGGTTTCCCAATGATTCCGGCCCAAAACATGACTCCTCCACCTCCTTGCTGACTTCGCAGCCTTGTTGGGACTTGGTGGCCATCCACCAACCATCCACTACTCCATCCATCTGGACCATCCAGGGTTGCTCGGCACTCATCAGTAAACAAGACTGTTTGAAAATTAGTCTTCATGTATGTCTAGGCCCACTACAACCGTTTCTGCTTGTGAGCGCTGTTTAGGGGTGGCCGAATAGTAGTTTTATGCACCACAGCAAGCCTTTGAAGGATCCTACACCTTGAGGTTCGAGGGACTCCAGAGGCACCAGCAGCTTCAAATATCTGTTTGTTGGTTTGTAAGGCCTTTTTAGCAACTGCTCTCTTAAGGTACCTTTACACGCCGCTACGACAGGATGGATACAAACCGTTACAGGCTACAAATGTAGCTTGTAGCGTCAATATAGCCCGTAGTAGCGGCGTGTGAAGACGGGACGACACATCCGGCTACAGATACATCTGTTTCCGAGCACTGCTCGAAAACAGATGGCTACAAAGCCGATTGTAGCGAGCTGTATCGGCGTATAAAGAAGGAACAGAAGGGTTGTTTCTACACCATGCTATGTAGCTGGGGCGTGACACAGGGTCCGGGTTTCCGTGCCCCCTTCAGCGATCATTGGAGGAAGCTCCTGCGTTGCGATTGGTTGTCGCCGCACAGGGCGGCATATTTAAGGAGCTGACGAGTCACACTACACAATTGCTCGAGCGTCAAGTATTAATCAGCCTCCTGCGATGCCTGTCCAATCATGGGATTATTGCTTTGTCCTATCAGCGTACGGACGTCTCGTAATCCACAATTGGAGCACGCCTATATGCTGTCCCTGCTGCACCAGGTCCGCCCATAGTAGCTGGTTGTAGCGGTGTGTAAATGAGCTAAGATGAGCTACAGATGGCTACTTGAGACACCCGGCGATGTAGCTAGTTACAGATGTAGCGTAGCGTAGCGCACCTTGTGGCGGCGTGTAAAGAGGGTGCGTTTCCCGTTTGTAACCGTTTGGGCGTGCTCGTGCACGTGAAGTAGCGGATTGTATCCATCCTGTCGTAGCGGCGTGTAAAGGTACCTTTAATCTGATGAACTTGCCTGGCAGAAACCTTCCTCATTCTGCCTTTATCTGCACGAACACGTCTGTGGTCAGAATCAGCCACAAATCTCTTCACAGTACGATGATCACGCTTACGTTTTTGTGCAGTATCTAATGTTTTCATCCCTTGTTCAAGGCATTGCACTATTTGTTGATTTTCAGCAGCATAGAGATACATTTTCTTTCCCATGTTACTTGAAAACTGTGGCCTGCGTAATATTGTGGAACACCCAGTTTTCCTTTTATTGGGCTCACCTGCCAAGCTAATTATCACAGGTATCTGAGATTGATATCAGTGATCCAAAGAACCCAGAGACACAATACCATCAATGGGTTTCATTGATAAAAAAAACCAAAAAAACATTATGACACTTAAAACCAATTTGCATAATCATTTGGAACATAGTGTATATGCCACTCTTAGACAAGAGCTGATTCCCTCGCAACCAAGACGGATTTTTAACAGATGGGAAGGGAGACTGCAGATCAGAGAGATTAAAGATTGGACACCCTAATGGCAAGTGACATGTCAGATATTAGTATATCTGTTATATACTTCTATCTATTATATTCGCCACTCTAAGTCAAGAGCTGATTCCCTCAAGACCAAGACGAATTTTTATTTTATCAGATGGGAGGGGAGACTGCTGGGAGGAGAGATTGAGGATAGGATTTTAAGGGGCTGACACGACATCCAAAAACACATCTTGAACGAGAGATGGAGGGACACCTGCTTTAGAATAATGCATGGAGCTATTCTGGGGTTCAATATACCGCCCAGTGCGTCCCATCCAAATAGAAGTCACTCTGGCCCAAAATGCAGAGAATATATGACAGACATGTTTCATGGGATTTGGGAATGCAGGGTTATTTGTCATACATGGAAATTAGTGAAGAACTGGACACAAAGCATACTGCAACGCTCTGCCCCACTAGATCACATGGTGTGGATTTTTCATGATCTGGGGAACTTGACAGGGAACAGACCAAACTATTTCACACTATCATGGTTCTGCACAAACAACTTATATTGCGACACTGGTTAATGTCGATTACCCCAACTCTTACAGAATGATCTCAAAAACATGTTCTTAATTGAAAAGGTAGAAACGGAAGGGGAGAAAGACCAAGTTCTTTGCGAAATGGAGAACATTTAAAATAGCCCAACTGCCCAGAGACATCATTTGTCAGATGGTTTACCCCTTTCGCGATACGGCATGGTATACTCGAGGATCTTCAGGGCACACTTGGCCCATTGCAGATCATGGGGACACCGGGAGTCAGTCTTGCCATTAGATGATTTGATGGTCCTGTGCGCCTTATGGGGGATAGGGGGGGGGGGGGACACTGGACTTTGAAAAATAACTTTTATGCTCAAGAGTACATGCAACCAGATGGCAAAGTGGATGTTGGGGGGGGGGGGGGAAAGGGAGTAAATGTTGGGGTTTGAATCTTGGCATATTAAACATGACCAGCTAATGTACTACAAAGAAAAATTATTTCTATTATCATTTATGAGGTGGATTGACCACATTTTATACACTTTGAAAATGTTTTGATGCAAAACTAAATAAAATCAAGGTTCTTTAAAACAAAAAAGATGCCCAACTGAAATCTATATTTCCAGATCCCCCGCTGCTGTATTTTAGACAACCTCCGAATCTAAAACGCATCATTGTCAGAAGTGCCCTGTCCTCTCCAACTGTGACAGGAACTTTTCCTGGCAACCAGAACAGGTGGAAAACCTCCATCTATAATGACAACGGACAAAATAAAGATTCCCAGGACAGGTCAAGGCTTCAAGATCCCAGGTAAATTCAGTTGCAGCACAAGCAATGTGGTGTATTTAATTATATGCACCAAATGTCCAAGAGGTGGTAAGTATGTAGGGGAGACCGGGCAAAAATTCAGAACAAGAATGAATTCTCATCACCACACAATAAAAGAAAGGTGTATGAACCTACCTGTAGCCAAGCACTTTTGCAACTCTGACCACAGGGTAACAGGCATGAGGCTGCTCGTTTTAAAAAGTAACTTTAAATCTCAGAGAGAGAGAAGGATTTGAAAACACAAATGAATAACGATCTTTGACAGATTCAAAGCTGGAATGAATGTCTCACATGGATTCATGGCTATACAAGACAGGTGTGTTTCGGTAGGCGCTGCTGTGTATATGTTGCACACCTTGGGGGATTTACTCGAGGCCGGGCCCGCTCCTTGTTGCTGCTGGTGCGGGGGAGTCACAGGTGGCCAAAACCCGGCCTTGTGACCCAGGGGGACAGTTTTTAACAGAGGGGAGCAGTCTCTGACTGGGTAGTTTTGGGGGATAAAGGTTTATCGTGGTTGGCGGCCAGCAAGGGTTGCTACTGCTATGGGCAATCTCTGGGGCGATGTGAATTCAGCTGTGGTGGTGTTTCTCCCCATGGGTAGAGTGGATCCCCAGGGCAACTGTTAAAGTCTATGGCGGTAGTTAGGGATGGGCGAATCTACTCGCTAGGACTCGTTACTCGGCGAGTAGTAAGGGACTCACAGGACTCGGTACTCTGCGAGTTTCCCAGTGATTACTCGCACGAGTCCAATGCAAATCAATATCAATCCTAGTTTTGTCAGAAACGCTGACAAAACTAGGATTGCCATTGTTTGCATTAGACTCCTGCGAGTAATCACTGGCTACTGTGCCAGTGATAGCAGGGAAACTCGCAAAGTAACTGCTGTTTCTTTGCGAGCCGAGTCCAGCTGTCTTCTCTGTGCAGCTCCAGGGTCCTAGAGCCCACCTGCTCACAGAGATGATGTAGCAGTGCTGAGATTGTTCTCAGTCTGCTCATTCCCTGTGTACAGACATCTATATTTATGCACAGGGGATGTAGCAGAGAGGACATCGCGTTTTGGACTACGTCGGACGGAAGAGGATTTTTTTAATTAAAGATGGAGTCCCTAATGGCTTTTTTTTAATTTCAAATAAAAATTTTTCTCTGTGTTTTTTTAACCCTTTATTGGAGATTCTTAGTGGCTGGGTCAAACGTGGCCTGACATTAAGAATCTCGGGCTTAATACCAGCTTGTATAACAAAGCTGGTATTAACCCCTTTATTACCCAGCGTGCTACCGCCACCAGGGCCGCTGGAAGAGCGGGGTTCAGCGCCAGAGGATGGCGCTTCAATGAACGCGCCATCTTCTGGGGCGGCTGCGGGCTGCAATTTGCAGTGGGGGGTGCCCAGAAAGCTTGGGCATCCCTGCGCTGCGGATTCCAGCCCCCAGCTGCTTAGCTGTACCTGGCTAGACATAGAAATTGCGCGGAGCCCCACGCATTTTTTTTAAATTATTTCATGAATTTCAGAGTCAGAGTCTCAGAGTCAGAGTCAGAATCTCAGAATTTCATGAAATAATTTAAAAAAAATGCGTGGGGCTCCGCGCAATTTCTATGTCTAGCCAGGTACAGCTAAGCAGCTGGGGGCTGGAATCCGCAGCGCAGGGATGCCCAAGCTTTCTGGGCACCCCCCGCTGCAAATTGCAGCCCGCAGCCGCCCCAGACGATGGCGCGTTCATTGAAGCGCCATCCTCTGGCGCTGAACCCCGCTCTTCCAGCGGCCCTGGTAGCGGTGGCACGCTGGGTAATAAAGGGGTTAGGGCCAGCTTTGTATTATCAGCTGGCCCTAAGCCCGAAATTTATGGCGGTCACGCCAATATTAGACATGACCGCCATGAATTTCTTTTAAATTGTTTTAAAAAAACACAACACAAAGAAAATTTTTTATTAGAAATAAAAAAAAAAGCCATTAGAGACTCCATCTTTAATTAAAAAAATCCTCTTCCGTCCGACGCAGTCCAAAACGCGATGTCCTCTCTGCTACATCCCCTGTGCATATATATAGATCTCTATGCACAGGGAATGAGCAGACTGAGAACAATCTCAGCTCTGCTACATCATCTCTGTGCACAGACATTCATGTCTGTACACAGGGAATGAGCAGACTGAGAACAATCTCAGCTCTGCTACATCATCTCTGTGCACAGACATTCATGTCTGTACACAGGGAGTGAGCAGACTGAGAACAATCTCAGCACTGCTACATCAGGCAGCAGGCAGGCTCTAGGACCCTGGAGCTGGGGCAGCCAGAACACAGAGAAGACAGGATCTTATCTGTGCGAGTCAGCGATTACTTACAAAGTAAACGAGCAATGCAAATAAATGACAAAACTAGGATTGCTTCAGGCTGAAGCTTCCGAGACACATCTGCGATTTGTAAATCTCACACTACTCGCTATTACTCGCTTCCCCATTCATTAACATTGGACTCGCTAGACTCGCAACGAGTAGCGAGTCCTGGGCTCGGACTCGCTAGAGTCAAGCGATTCCGAGTAATTTAGGATTCGCCCATCACTAGCGGTAGTAGGCTGTTGGGGGTGCAGGACGTGATGTGCAAAATAACCGACAGACACCAGTGTTGTAGTCTCCATTACCTTTACTGAAAGAAGTAGCAGGTTCATCCAGGGCACTGTCCACAAGAGGTGTTGGAGGTCCGGAGCCTGGAAGCAAGTTGGGAAACTCCACACCCGGCGAGTTCTGAGGCCTCCCTGCAGCCCTGCTCTTGGTGGGTCTTGGCTGCCTTTATCTACGCAGCAACCCTCTCCTCTCTTCCGTGGTATCTCTGGCCCGTATGACAGGCTACTTGAGCCCTTTCTAGGTTACTCTCCTAGACTGCTCTCCCTGAGATCTCTGGTGCTGCTGTGTCTCCTGGGCCTCATGGTGGACGAGCGTCATGAAATCTCTCGCCCTCCAGGGTTGGCTGCTGGGCCTAGAGTTCCTCACAACCTCGGACTCCGGTGACCACTCCTGCTCTCTGTACTGGGGTGAGCCTGGCACTGGCTCCACTTCCTAGACTTGTTTATCCTCTTCCTCAGACCCTCTCCTACGGGTCCCTCACGCTGGCTAGTCTCTGTCACGGGACAAGCCTTACTCTGCTCCAGTCCACAGGACCTCTTCACAGCTCTCCTAGGAACTGAACTCCATAACCCCACCCCCAGGCCAGAATTTATAGCAGGGGGCCTCCTTTTGGACTGGGATTTCAGAGCTCCCCCTTCTGGCCTGGTATTGGGAAGGTGTTTTGTGTGTGGTTCACCTGGTGTGGGTACCTTCCCTTGCTTCCAAGCACAGTATGGTTCCTCAAGGGAGACAACACTATTATGGCAACCGGACCCTGGGGTGCCACATCTATGAATCCACACTAAGTCTGGTGTGAACGGTACTTTATTCTACGTGTTTCGGAGCCGGCTGTGCTTCAGTATATGACTATTTTCCACATTGTTAATGTTACCTTGTGAAAGGTATAAATCTCTGGTGGCATAATCTGTAAACTGTAATGAGAAAAAACTGTTGCTGGAGAAGGCGAAAGGTTCTGTAGATGGAGGGTCCCATGAGTTGAACCAGTGTTTACATATTTGGCGCCCCTGGCAGCCTCTTGCGAATTTTTGTGGCGATCTACTGTGTTAATATTTGTTCACAAGTGTAAGACATATTGGACCCCTGCATTGAGGGATCTGGTTCGGGACTGGATATGGAGAGTTAAAAGACAGTTATGGATACCATGCACCTGCTATTCCATTACAGGAAAATAAAACTTTGTTTTTTCTGCTAAAATGTTTTTTTATTTTGGGGTTAGTTTTTGGGGGAAGGTGGGAGGAGGGTACTGGGGAATGCTTATATCATGCTGCCTATTCAGGTTATATACATGTTGGTACACATTCTGTATTATATACAAGTCTGAGTTTTATTGGTGCGTGAGCTGCAAATCTTAAGTTGGAATGTCAGAGGTGTAGCAGCTAATGTTAAAAAAAACAAGCAGTTTTTCAATTCTTGCGCACAGCGAAGCCAGCTATAATTTGCTTGGAGGAGATCCATATGGTCCCAAAAAGGACTCACACCCTGAATGAGCATTGGATAAAAGAGAGTTACTATGCTACGTACTCTGCATACTCGTGGGCAGTTAGGATTTTGATATGTAGGGGAACGCAGTTTGAAAAACTCGCCACAATCATTGACTCAGAGAGGCAATATGTATGTATACTGTGCAAACTTAATAACTATACTCCTCATGTCTGTATACGTTCCGCTGCCATATCATAATAAGTTGCTCCGTAAGATATTGGAAATCATTGCAGGCTTCCCGGGGATCCCGTATCTTGTGATGGGTGACTTTAACAATGTACCAGGCTCCCATTGGGACAGAGGCAGGGGAGAGGATATAAAGCAGGGGGGTAACTGTACTCCATTTGGTGTTCTGTTAAGAGAGATGTCCCTGGTTGATCTATAGAGAGTTCGTAACCCGGGTGTTCATAAATTCTCGTGCTTCTCAATGACTTTCTCTTCATTGTCAAGGATCAACTTGGAGCTAGGGGATGATGAAATGTTAAGTCTTGTGAAGGATGTGGGATACCTGACCAGAAAGGTCTCTAACCACTCCACAATGTACGTAATAGTTGGTGATCAAGATCAGCTGACGAATAGTAGACCTCTTTGGTGACTGTAAACCTTACAGCTTATTGATACGAGAGGCGATTTAGAGAGGAGCTCCAAGAGTACTTTGAGGCTAATAGTGGTACAGCACATGAGGGGATTGTCTGGGAAGCTATGAAGACTTTTTTTCAGAGGGCTTTGTATTAAAAAGATATCTAGGGTTCAAACAAACACTAAGCAGAAACATCAGTTGGTATTCCGGAAGTTGGAGTAGGTAGAGGAGGCACTGACCCTAGATGATCCATCCACCCGGGTGCAGGAGAGACTTAAAAAGGCTCAGGCTGGATTTAATACGTTGTCTTTACAGATGGCAGCACAAAAAAGGATGTTCCGAACTATGCAATATTTTGAGGAGGGAAAGAGAGACCGTTATCTCCTGGCTGTTAGGTCCCCTGGCACTGCTCCCCAGCTCACCTCTCCCGGGTCGGCATCCTCTGCTCCTCTGCCGACCGGGCATCCGGCGTCCAGGTGTACTGTGTCTCAGAGCCGTCGCCGGGTTCCCTTCCTGTCAGCTGACCACTGGGCTCACACATGTTTTTCAGCCTTTACACTTAGTGCATAGGCTTTACCATTCTAGAAAGCCCACTCCTTAAATATGAGAAAAATAATTCTGAGGCACTCTTCTACGTGTCTTCCAGGGTGTATTGCAGTCCTTCCTTCTAATTTTGGCAGATCTTCCACTTAGTGCATTGGCTTTATAGGTCTAGGAGTCCCACTACCTAACAATTTTAAAAGAATGTATATGGGGCCCTCCTTTATGTCTAATACAGAGTGTATCAGAGTCCCTCTTCTGATTTTTGGCAGTTTTTGCATTGTCCGCATAGGCTTTGTGAGTTTCAGAGTCCTTCTTTCATAAATTAAACAGTATGTGTCCGACACATCATATGTCCAGATAAGGTAGTAAAATGTCAAAATTAAATTTACTGTTGACTACCGGTGAGTTTAGTTTTATTTCGAACCTCTACTATGTCATCTACTATAGTTTTAGGCAACAGGGAAATACAGTGAGATGGCCTGGCCATTAAGGGGTGCTTTTATACTAAATTGACTGGACAATATTAATGATCCAGACATATAAATTAGTGCAGTTAGTCATGAGTGCCATGGAAGATGTGGGATGGGTAATATATCTGAACAATTCCAGCCCAATTAAAGAAATATTTTGCTAGGATTCATTGAACGCTACAAAAGCCAGCTGGTGTAAAGGAGACTAGTCCTGGAGATATAGTTTCAGGGGAGTAATATCAGGCCCTATCAGAAAAATCTACAAATCCTCTATAATCATGTAGGTTATTTAATGGATATATGAGAGGTCAAGAGGGTTGATCAATGGGAAACTCCACTCATCCAAACTGAAGGAATTAAAAGGTAATCTTGAAAGACCTGTTCTCGTCAAGCGGTTCGTATGTCCTGTCTTATCTATTATATAATTGCCGTAGCTGACTTCCGTCGGAGCGGCGCGACTTCCGGTGGCTTTGTTAGCGAGTCCTGGGTGCTTCTCCTGGACTCTGTCCGGGGCCGCGAAGCAATGGCCGCATAGCGGCCATTGCGAGCAGTAAACATGTACAAAAACAACCACCACCACCACCACGCCCTTGGACACTGGCTGCCATGCACACATCAGGTACACTAGCATGGAGCTGGTAGGCTCCCATCACTTACCCACTGAGGACGGATCACTTCCAGCACCTCTTCACATGGCAGTGCTCTGAACTTCTGAATCGTCCTCTCCTCACTCAAACACCTGGCAGGTTCCTATCCAGCCTGCTCACTCCCAGCTGCAACCCAGTGAGTCAATCAGCACATCTTCACTCACACACAGACCTGAGATGTGATTAACCCCCTGTGCACCATTCAGGTTTAGCCCAGCAAAGCACTCATCCCTACAGCTTCAGCCGCTCATTAGGCTCATGAATGTATCGGATCTTCAGCACTCACACTCAGCTTTTTTACTCAGCTCATGAAAACCCTTCAGCTGATAACCCCCTGTACATCGGACAGCTTTCACACACCACACACAATCAGGAAAACCAGGCCCATGTGAACACAGACCTGCATTGATAACCCGTGTGAGGCACCCCGCCAGGGGCCACATCACCACACCTCACTTTCTCCGCACAGCAAAGCACTCATCCCCACGGGTTCAGCCGCTCATTAGGCTCATGAATGTATCGGATCTTCAGCACTCACACTCAGCTTTTTTACTCAGCTCATGAAAACCCTTCAGCTGATAACCCCCTGTACATCGGACAGCTTTCACACACCACACACAATCAGGAAAACCGGCCCATGTGAACACAGACCTGCATTGATAACCCGTGTGAGGCACCCCGCCAGGGGCCACATCACCACACCTCACTTTCTCCGCACAGCAAAGCACTCATCCCCACGGGTTCAGCCGCTCATTAGGCTCATGAATGTATCGGATCTTCAGCACTCACACTCAGCTTTTTTACTCAGCTCATGAAAACCCTTCAGCTGATAACCCCCTGTACATCGGACAGCTTTCACACACAACACACAATCAGGAAAACCAGGCCCATGTGAACACAGACCTGCATTGATAACCCGTGTGAGGCACCCCGCCAGGGCCACATCACCACACCTCACTTTCTCCGCACAGCAAAGCACTCATCCCCACGGGTTCAGCCGCTCATTAGGCTCATGAATGTATCGGATCTTCAGCACTCACACTCAGCTTTTTTACTCAGCTCATGAAAACCCTTCAGCTGATAACCCCCTGTACATCGGACAGCTTTCACACAACCACACACAATCAGGAAAACCAGGCCCATGTGAACACAGACCTGCATTGATAACCCGTGTGAGGCACCCCGCCAGGGGCCACATCACCACACCTCACTTTCTCCGCACAGCAAAGCACTCATCCCCACGGGTTCAGCCGCACATTAGGCTCATGAATGTATCGGATCTTCAGCACTCACACTCAGCTTTTTTACTCAGCTCATGAAAACCCTTCAGCTGATAACCCCCTGTACATCGGACAGGTTTCACACACCACACACAATCAGGAAAACCGGCCCATGTGAACACAGACCTGCATTGATAACCCGTGTGATGCACCCGCCCAGGGGCCACATCACCACACCTCCCTTTCTCCGCACTTCACTCACTTTCTCCGCACACATACACACACACACATACTCCGCTATACTTTACCACCGCCCCTGCATCACCGACATGTCGCCGCCCCCGAACTACTCGATCAAATATCGCGTCCAATAAGTCTCGCCAAACTTGCGGGACCCCATATTGTATCCAGTCGTCCGCGGGCGCCGACATGTCAACTCAGGATCCAGCCGGCAGGGAAGACGTAGGGTCGGTGCTAACTATAGCGAAGTGTCTGTGTGTGTGTGTGTGTATGTATGTATGTGTGTGCTGACCACTCTGCCCACAGCGCTGCACTCAGCACTCTGCCCATGCCACTGTGCTCACCAATCTCACCACACTCACTGCTAACCACTGAGCCACCGCACTCACTGCTAACCACTGAGCCACCGCACTCACTGCTAACCACTGAGCCACCGCACTCACTGCTAACCACTGAGCCACCTGTATACACACAATTCATTTCACCCCACTCCCCTAACTATTAGTAAATATACTATATATGGATTCTAGACTACCCGATTCTTTCGAATCGGCCCGCCATCTATATATATATATGTGATTATATAGGAATTATCAGTATTATGTATGTGGTTATGTATACATTAGTGAGTCGCGCCTATTCTGCAAGGACTCGCAACGCTCGCTTGGCGGCCATTGCGAGTGAGGCTTTGCGAATCAGTGGCGCCGGCAATGCTTCACAGGTCGCGTGGGCGCTGCGCCCAAGCCCACAACGACGCAAACAGTGCCGAAACTTACGGAAGTGCGTTAGGGAAATTATATATTACATACTGATAATCTATTATATAATTGCTGTAGCGACTTCCCTCGCACACGCACTACCTCCGTGGCTTTGTTCGTGGACGCGCATCGCCCACGCGACTCACTCGCAATGCCCGCAAAGGGGGCGTTGGAGTCGTTGCAGCAGCCCGAGCAATGCCCTATACACAGATTCTAGAATCCCGATGCAATCGCATCGGGCTCACAGCTAGTGTCCATTATATTTTTTCAAAAGTGGATTGATAATCTTTCTTTGTTTTTGAGACCATTGGTATGATTTATTGCCCTGCCCAAGCAGGGACCAACCGACATACATGGTATGCTGGATCAGCCCTAGGGTCAAACGACTTACACCTGACATTGGTGTAAACAATACTCCCCAAACAATATCTGGAAACATGCTGTCCAGAACAGTTCCTGGGGATTATAAACAAGAGGACTGTCTATTATCAGATCCATTTTCAGAAAGGGGATTTGTGTTTGTGTGTTATATGTAGGGGGGTGGGTAGTCACAAATCACGTATCACTTCAATCACACGTTCTTTTAATGATAAAATGAGATTCTGAACCTTATGTACGAGTTCTCCCCTTAATTTATGCCTAAATCAAATTGGAGAATCTTCAGAATTAACTTTCGGTGAATCCTGTATTCATGGTTGTTACCATGGTTCATGTGTGGAAGGTCCTCGAAAACTTGATTTTAAAAATTATTCCATGTAAATAGATAATTTTCAAAACCAGAAAATGCCCTAGGAAATTACATAAAGTGTTATCGCGATATATCGGTGTATTATCAGGATTCCACCCATACTATTATAAGGTAATATATATCATCAGGATTCTTTTTGCTTATAAGATGTTTATTGGTAATTGTAAACATATTATAGATTACATACACATTTTTGATGTTCAAAAAAATCTTATTTGTGTATAAAACATTTCCCACATTCATAAAATATATGGATTCTCCTCTATATGAATTGACTGATTATTACCAAGATCTGATTTCTGGGTGAAATCTTTCCCAGATTATGAACATGAATATAGTTTCTCTCCTGTGTGACTCCTCTCATGTTGATAAAGACCTGATGGACGTGTAAAACATTTCCCGCATTCTGGGCATGAATACAGCTTCTCCCCTGTGTGATTTCTCTGATGTCTAAGAAGATGGAAAACATTTTAACCAGAAATCCAAATTCTAAACATGAACATATATTCTTCTGGGTGTGATATCTCACATGTACAACAAAATATGATTTATTTGTAAAACCTTTACCACACTATGAGCTGGAATATGGTTTCTTGCCTGTGTGAATTTTCAGATGTCTAACAAGAAGTGATTTACGTATAAAACATTTCCCACATTCTGAACATCCATACGGCTTCTCCCCTGTGTGATTTCTCTCATGTATAATAAGATTTGATTTACTTGTACAACATTTCCCACATTCTGGACATGCATATGTTTTATCCCCTGTGTGAATTCTCTGATGATTAACAAGATGTGATCTCACATCGAAATATTTATGACATTCTGAACATGGATACCGTTTCTCTCCAGTGTGAATTCTCTGATGACTAACAAGATATGATCTCTGTTTAAAATGTTTCCCACATTCTGAACATGAATACGGCTTTCTCCCCTGTGTGTTTTCTTAGATGTATAACAAGTTTTGTTCTTGTTTTAAAACTTTTTTCACACTCGGAACATGAATACGGCTTCTCACCTGTGTGAGTTCTCCGATGTCTAAGAAGAGCTGATTGATCTGCAAAACAGTTCCCACATTCTAGGCATGAATATGGCTTCTCCCCTGTGTGACTTCTGTGATGTCTAAGAAGATACGATTGAGTAGTAAACCCTTTCCCACATTCTGGGCATGAATACAGATTCTCCCCTGTGTGTGTTCGCTGATGTATTACAAGAGATGCTTTCCTGGTAAAACATTTTTGACATTCTGAACATGAAAACGGTTGCTCATATCCTTTGATAGCTGCTGGATATTTCATATCACTTCTGGGGCTTTTACTTTGCTTTTCAGTCTGTGATGATTCAGAAGATGAGGGTATATCTAGGCAATGGCATGTTCTTCATGTGTAGCTTGTGAGATATCAGGATTTTCTGCTTTATAATCTGACATCAGATGTCCCTCCACGCTCCTATTACAGTCATCTGACAAAAATTGAATCTAATTTGATTATTTAGGAATAAAACTTTAAAAGCATATGGAAATTTTACTAACATCAGTCCATCACACAAAAAACAAGCCTCACACAGAAAAATGAAAAACATTATATTTCTTTTACAATCTTTAAAATTTTCCTTTCATCACTAAAATAAAATACAAAACTATACAGGACTGATATCCCTGTGATTGTACTGACCTGAATAGTCATATTTCAACCTCATATTTACTATTAAATAAAATAAACAATAATGAGAGAATTTTTGCTAATTCATCACTTCCCCTTCCAGTATAATGTATAGTAACTTTTCATTCAAAACTACAACTTGTCGCACAAATACAACCCTCATATAGTTATGTCACCAGAAATATAGAAAAAGTTCTGGCTCCTGAAAGAAGAGGAGAAAATAACAAAAGACCTAAAAGATCAAAATAGCTTGCGGAGGGAAGAGTTTAAGTAAAGGTTAATGAGGATATTGCAGAATATAGGATGAGAGTAATATGCAATTTAATCGGAATAATTAAGGTTGAGAATCCAGATTTTACAGCTTTGTCTACTTGTAATAAGTACCGTATATACTCGTGTATAAGCGACCCGTGTATAAGCCGACCCCCCTACTTTTGCCCCCAAAACGGGAAAAACCTGGATTACTCGTGTATAAGCCAGGGACCCCAGTAGTTAACAGCCCCCAGTGGTATACAGCAGCCCCAGAGTATATACAGCAGCCCAGGGTAGTATACAGCAGCAGCCCCAGTGGTATATACAGCAGCAGCCCCAGTAGTTAGTATACAGCAGCCCCAGAGGTATATACAGCAGCCCCAGTGGTAGTATACAGCAGCAGCCCCAGTGGTATATACAGCAGCAGCCCCAGTAGTGTGTATACAGCAGCCCCAGAGGTATATACAGCAGCCCCAGTGGTATATACAGCAGCAGCCCCAGTGGTATATACACAGCAGCCCCAGCAGCCCCAGTAGTAGTATACAGTAGCCCCAAGGTATATACAGCAGCCCCAGTGGTAGTATACAGCAGCAGCCCCAGAGGTATATACAGCAGCCCCAGTGGTAGTATACAGCAGCCCCAGAGGTATATACAGCAGCCCCAGTGGTAGTATACAGCAGCAGCCCCAGTGGTATATACAGCAGCCCCAGTGGTAGTATACAGCAGCCCAGAGGTATATACAGCCCCAGTGGTAGTATACAGCAGCCCCAGAGGTATATACAGCAGCCCAGTGGTAGTATACAGCAGCCCCAGGGTATATACAGCCCCAGTGGTAGTATACAGCAGCCCCAGAGGTATATACAGCCCAGTGTATATACAGCAGCCCCAGAGGTATATACAGCCCCAGTGGTAGTATACAGCAGCCCCAGTGTAGTATACAGCAGCCCAGAGGTAGCCATGTAGTACAGCAGCCCCAGTGGTAGTAAGCCCCAGAACAGCACCCAGAGGTATATACAGCCCCAGTGGTAGTATACAGCAGCCCCAGAGGTATATACAGCCCCAGTGGTAGTATACACGCAGCCCCAGTGGTATATACAGCCCCAGTGGTAGTATACAGCAGCCCCAGAGGTAGTATACAGCCCCCCCATCAGTATACAGGCCCCCCCTTGCAGCACAAACCTGTAAAGGAAGAGATTAGTATACTTATCACTGTCCCGCTGCCGCTGTCCCGCCGCCGCCATCGCGCTCCTCAGTCTTCTTCCGATTTCCTCCTCGGTCGCGCAGACAATGACGTCATTGCCTGCACCGACGGAGGAAGCCGGAAGAAGACGGATGAAGACGGAGGAGCGCGATGACGGTGGCGGGACAGCGGCAGCGGGACAGTGATAAGTATACTAATCTCTTCCTTTACAGGTTTGTGCTGCAAGGGGGGGGCCTGTATACTGATGGGGGCGGGCCTGTATACTGTATACACTGTATACAGTGTATACAGTATACAGTGACTCGCGTATAAGCCGAGGGGGGGACTTTTCAGCCCAATTTTTGGGCTCAAAAACTCGGCTTATACGCGAGTGTATACGGTAAGTCATTGCGGTGCAATCATTTCTCATATATACATGTGATATTCCCAGATCCGGGGCTGACATAGTCGGAGAGGGAGGAAGATATTCAGCTCTTTATAAACATGGAAGTGTGAATACCCCTCCTGTATTTATGGTCATATATAGTGTACACCACTGGGTAAGGTAATTATTAAAGGAAAGGAGCTGATAGAGAATGTGAATACATGATAATAATATTTAACTTTTATTATTACTTTTGAAAGAAAAGCAGATTTTTGTGAACTTACTCAAAAATCTTTTTTTCTCTGAGCCTTCATTGGGGGACACAGGATACCATGGGTGTATGCTTTGCTGCCACTAGGAGGCGACACTAAGCTAAATAAAAAAGTTCCTCCTCAGCAGTATACACCCCCAGACAGAAGTGAACTTGACCAGTGTGTGCACAAAGCAGTAGGAAAAGCAATCTGAGACCCCTAAAGATGGGCCTAAAAGATCATACGAATGAAGGGCGGGTGCTGTGTCTTCCAATGAATGTTCAGAGAAAAAGATTTTTTTGGTAAGTACACAAAAATCTCCTTTTCTCTATTGCTTCATTGGGGGACACAGGATACCATGGGATGTTCCAAAGCAGTCCCAAATCAGTCCCCAAGGGTGAGGAGAAAAAGGACTAGAAAATAAAACGAAACCAGAGGCCGAATCTTTGAGCTTGAAGTGGCCGCTGTAAATAGTTAACATATGGGTGTCTGGTACCGAAAGAAGAAATAAAAGATATAAAGGAGGACCCAATATTACTTGAAGAGGGGGAAACGAAGACTTCAAGGCAGCAGCTAATGAGATGCTGATGAGGGGACTGAGGACACGAAGGGAAAAGAGACCCAAGAACCTACATAGGATTGCTCCTAGACATATAACCAGCTTCCGGAGCAGAGAAGGTCGTTCGGACCTCCCAGCCCTAAGAAAACTCCCTTCTGAGAACAATAACCTCAATAATTACATAGTAACATAGTAACATAGTTTTTAAGGTTGAAGGAAGACTTTAAGTCCATCTAGTTCACCCCATAGCCTAACATGTTGATCCAGAGGAAGGCAAAAAAAACCCCATGTGGCAACACTAATCTCCACATTGGGGGAAAAAATTCCTTCCTGACTCCAGATACGGCAATCAGACTAATTCCCTGGATCAACGCCCTATCAAAGAATCTAGTATGTATAACTGGTAATATTATAGCTTTCAAGAAAGGCATCCAGGCCCTTCTTAAATGTTAGTAGTGACTCACTCATTACAACATCATGTGGCAGAGAGTTCCATAGTCTCACTGCTCTTACAGTAAAGAATCCGCGTCTGTGATTATGATTAAAGCTTCTTCCCTCCAGACGTAGAGGATGCCCCCTTGTCCCAGTCTCAGGCCTAAGAGTAAAGAGATCATTAGAAAGGTCTCTGTACTGCCCCCTCATATATTTATACATTATTATAAGATCACCCCTAAGCCTTCGTTTTTCCAAGCTAAATAACCCCAAGTTTAATAACCTGTCTTGGTATTGCAGACCCCTTAGTCCTCTAATAACTTTTGTCGCTCTTCTCTGGACCCGCTCTAGTTCAGCTATGTCTTTCTTATACACCGGAGACCAGAATTGTACACAGTATTCTAAGTGTGGTCGCACTAGTGACTTGTATAGAGGTAAAATTATGTTCTCCTCATGAGCATCTATGCCTCTTTTAATACATCCCATTATTTTATTTGCCTTTGCAGCAGCTGCCTGACACTGGCCACTAAATGTGAGTTTGTCATCTACCCATACACCCAGGTCTTTTTCAGTGATAGTTTTGCCCAGTGTTTTACAATTAAGCACATAATTATACCTTTTGTTTCCTCTGCCCAAGTGCATGACTTTACATTTATCCCCATTAAAGCTCATTTGCCATTTAGCAGCCCAAGCTTCTAGTTTACATAAATCCTCCTGTAATATAAAATTGTCCTCCTCTGTATTGATTACCCTGCAGAGTTTAGTGTCATCTGCAAATATTGAGATTCTACTCTGTATGCCCCCTACAAGGTCATTAATAAATATATTAAATAGAAGCGGGCCCAACACTGACCCCTGTGGTACCCCACTGTTAACTGTGACCCATTCTGAGTGTGTTCCATTAATAACCACCCTTTGTTTCCTATCACTAAGCCAGTTCTTAACCCACTTTCACATATTTTCCCCTATCCCCATTGCCATCATTTTATGTATCAACCTTTTGTGTGGCACCGTATCAAAAGCTTTTGAAAAGTCCATATACACCACATCCACTGCATTTCCTTGGTCCAGTCCAGAACTTACTTCTTCATAGAAGCTTATTAGATTAGTTTGACAGGAACGGTCCCTCGTAAAACCATGTTGATAATGGGTCATGAGGTTATTTTTCTTCAGATACTCCAGTATAGGATCTCTTAGAAAACCCTCTAGGATTTTACCCACAGTAGAGGTTAAGCTTACTGGCCTATAATTTCCAAGTTCAGTTTTTGTCCCCTTTTTGAATATTGGCACCACATTTGCTATACGCCAGTCCTGTGGTACAGACCCTGTTATTATGGAATCTTTAAATATTAAAAATAATGGTCTATCTATGACAGTACTTAATTCCTGCAGCACTCTGGGGTGTATCCCATCTGGGCCCGGGGATTTGTCAATTTTAGTGATTTTTAGACGATGCCTTACTTCCTCTTGGGTTAAGCAGGTGACGTTTAATTGAGAATTTTTGTTATCACTGATCATATTGTCTGTCATGGGATTTTCTTGTGTAAATACTGTTGAAAAAAAGTCATTTAGCATATTTGCTTTTTCCTCATCCTCATCCACCATTTCACCCAGACTATTTTTAAAGGGGCCAACACCATCATTTTTCAGTTTCTTACTATTTATGTAGTTAAAAAATATTTTGGGATTCTTTTTACTTTCTCTGGCAATGAGTCTCTCTGTCTCAATCTTTGCTGCCTTGATTTGCTTTTTACAAATGTTATTTAATTTTCTGTATTTATTTAATGCTTCATCACTACCTACTTGCTTTAATTCCCTAAATGCTTTCTTTTTGTCACATATTGCACTTCTTACCGCTTTATTTAGCCATAGTGGTTTCCTCCTATTTCTAGCATGCTTACTCCCATAGGGTATATATTGTGCACAGGTCCTATTCAGGATGCTAATAAACATCTCCCATTTGTGTTGTGTACTTTTATGTCTCAGGACATCGTCCCAGTTTATTGCACTAAGATCATCTCTCAACCGTTGGAAATTTGCCTTCCTGAAGTTTAGTGTCCTTGTGGCCCCTCTACTACACGTCTTAGTAAAGGATACTTGAAAGCTTATTAAGTTATGATCACTATTACCCAAGTGACCTCCAACCCGTATATTTGATATGCGGACTTGTACCCGATGGGAGGGGGAATGCTGAAAGATGACAGATACAATAGGACCCGAAAGGTGCGATTCAGTCATTGGACTTCTTCTGAAAGCCACCGAGAGTCCATGAACAGGAATAATTAGAAAACCTCTCCTGCTCATAATGGAGCTTAGGCACAATTGAGGTGCCAAAGGCTTTCAACAGGAAAGAGACAGGATCACAAAAGAAAACAGTAGAAGGAAAAACCATATGTAGTTTTCCAACAGACATAAAGTGTTAAGTCGGAGGGGCTGAAGCATCTGGGAAGAAAATTGCTAATAGCGACGGTCTCTGCTCTTCGACGGGTCCACGGATCCCATAGCCACCTTAAAGGCATGTATACAGGATGTGGAGGATCCGGCTCACAGTATAGAGGACGAAGTCTGCAATCTACTGTACATGACCACAGTATGGGACTAGGTGGCTAATAGACCTGGCTCACTGGGTAGCAGACAGGCCGTGGATACTGCTGCGGGATGTCGAGTGGTACCTGGGTAATTCTGATTCACTGTAACATGGATCTGGCTTGCTGGGTAATGGACCGACCGTCAGACTGCCATTGCAGGAAGTAGAGTCAGGTAGTCGTTGAGTACTCGATGATGAGGTGAAGGATGTGTGTTAATCATTTTTGACCATGCTGACCCATGCCATTCTTTTCTGCAGTGCTTGACCATACTGGCCAGTGCTAGGGTGCTCCAAGTCATCCAGCCTTAGTATCTGTGCTACCCACTGTACCTGGGGAGGTTCTTCTTATGCTCAGGAAGGGATGTCAGCCTGCTCTAATTGTGGGCAGTGGGGGGCTTTAGATACTGCTATATGAGACATGAATGTCCATGCATAGTTTATCCTGTGCACTGGCATAGCCCCAAGGTGCAGCCCCAGTAAAAGTGTAGTCTCACTGATGTCCGTCCAGCGGCTGCAGAGCCCCCAATGAGTGCAGTGTTGAGTTGAGATAGTATGGTCCTTGGGGGGATGAGAGCTCTTCGAGTTGGGCAAAGTTATGATGGAAGGGGCCCGTGGTGCTGCAGGGAAGGGCTAAGTGTCTGCTAAATATCAGCTTACCCCGATTTGCAGATTGGGGCCGTTCATCCCCTGTCCTTTAGGCAGCTGTCGGATCCCAATAGTGCAGTGCTGTGCTTGCTGAGAGGAGCGCTGCAGAATATGTGGTTGCTGTGCCCCTCCAGTAGCTGCAAGCTCATGAGGAGTTCAGCGCCATGCTCTCAGATAGGAGCTAGCCAGCATCTAACAATGGCTTCTGTGACCCTGGGAGGAGGTGTGCCCTGGGAAGTGCTGGCAGAAAAAAAGGCGCCCAGCAGATCTCACTCCTTGTGATAGGTGCGCACAGGCCTGAGATGTGGGCAGAAGAGAGGCGAAGCTGAGGGCAGCCTAGGCCGCAAAAGCCGGGGGTAAATTTGCAGCCTGCCGGCTGAGAATATTCTGGGGGCAGGTCAGATCCACGAGCGTTCAAGGCCGCAAAAAGCCGGTGACTAAGATTTTCGGCATCTCGCTAGGAGAGCCCCTCCGCAGATACTCACCGCAGGTGGGTGTCCTGGCCAGAAAAGCCACTGCAGATGGAGCAAAGTGCAGTGCTGTGGCAGGCCTGAAGATCCCCTTCATTCTTGCAGTATTTCTCTCACGGAGGAGGAGGCCCATCTATTCCGGCTGCAAACTGCCCACGGTGGCTATGAGGCTGCAGGTAGGGCAACATCATCCCAGTACTCCTCGCTCCACAACCGGAGGGAGGCAGAGGAAGATCTCCAGGCTCTCAGCATGCCCTATATAGGAGGGGGGATGAGGCGAGGCCTGGCACGTACAGCTGGATCTGACCAGCTAGGCATCTGGGCACCCAGGGGACACGACACCCCAAGGGTGATGCAGAGCAGGCCCGGCACTAAGAGGTGACACTCAAAGTGCGCCACAGTCGCTGTCTGTGGAAGAGGGTACCCTGGGGGTGTCCCATCATGCCATCTGTTAAAAAATAAAGAATAAAAAATAAGAATAAAAAATATCAGGTGTGCTCTGAAGAAAAAGGTTCAGAAACACATCTGCCACCTGATGACACTAAGCTGAAACTGGTCTGTGGCACCCCAGGGTCCAAGTGCCACAGTGTCATTATCGCCCACGGGTGGTAGTGTCACCCTTGAGAGCAACAGAGGGTATCCACACCAGACAGAAACCACACACAACATCTTTCTGCCTCCAGGCCTGAAGGGGGAAACCAAGACCCAGGTTCAGGGTGAGCTCCCCTATAAATTCTGGTCTGGGGTGGAGTTAGTCAGTTCAGTACGGAGCAGTACTGAGGAAGACATCCTGTGGGCTGGAGCAGTGCTAAGATCGTCCCAGGAAAGCGCAGTCTAGTGTGTGGGACCCAAGTCAGGGGTCTGAGGAAGTGGAGGAAAGCCTGGGGAGTGGAGCGGTGTCGTGCTCACCCCAGAGGAGAAGCGCCACAGAAATGGACACCGGAGTCCGAGGCTATGCAGGGCCTAACGACCCGGCATCCAATACCGGATGGTGGGGAATTCCAGGCTCCCCAGCCACACTGTGCCCAGAGGCAAAGCAGCATAAAGAGCCCAGGAACAGCCGCCTGAGACTTGGGGCTAGAGAATGACTCGAGTTTCCTGCCATACCGGCACCAAGCAGGAGAGAGAGAGGGCCAGCAGCTGAGCTTAAGCAGCAGCAGAGACCTACCAACAAGGTGCAGCAAGGAGGCCTCAGAACCTGTTGGTTGAGGAGAACCCCGAGTTGCTATCAGGCACAAGGACTCCATATGCCATCACCTGTCGGTATTCCAGTTACGCCAGTAAAAGAACTGAGGAACCAACAAACCGTGAGTATGTCTGTTGTTTTGTGCCCGCCATCCTGCACCCTACACCCTTACCACATCCACTGCCCTGGGGATCTACTCCACCCCTGGGGAGCCGCTCCATCCCAGCTGTCCGTCCATCATCCCAAAAGGTTCTGCAGCAACGGGGGCCACTAAAAGCCACAAACCATGGGTGGCGTGACGAATAACTTTCCCTTTCATCTCTCCCTTCCCTACCAAGCCAAGAACTCCCATAACAACTGAACCCAGGGCCACGGAAGCCGGGTTTCAACCCATGTGACTCCCCAGAACTGCTTACCAGCCCGGTTTCGAGTATCCCATGGCCCTGGAGTGCGACAGGTCAAGTTGACTCCAGTCTGTGAGTGCATACAGCTGAGGAGGAGCCAACATTTTTATTTAGCTTAGTGTTGCCTCCTAGTGACAGCAAAGCATAAACCCATGGAATCCTGTGTCCCCCAATGAAGCGATAGAGAAAAATGATTATAAAAATGTCCTTATCCTTGACCAAGAATTCCCAACTCATGGGATGGGAGAGGATCTGCCTGGGTCGATAATTTTTGCGTTTATTTGTTAAAAAATTGGAAATTTGGCGAAAATGTTGAAACTTTTGCAATTTTCACATTTTTAATTTTTATCCTGTTAAACCTGAGAGTTATGTGACACAAAATAGTTAATATATGACATTTCCCACATGTCTACTTTACAATAGCACAATTTTGGAAACATAATTCATTTTGTTAGGAAGTTATAAGGGTTCAAAGTTCATCAGCAATTTCTCATTTTTCCAGCAAAATTTACAAAACCATTTTTTTTTAGTGACCACATCACACTTAAAGTCCCTTTGAGGGGCGTACATGACAGAAAACACCCAAAAGTGACACAATTCCAAAAACTGCACCCCTCAAGCTACTCAAAACTACATTCAAGAAGATTATTAACCCTTCTAGTGCTTCACATTACCTAAGAGTACCTTCACACACGGCAGTATTGCTAGGCAATTTCACTGGCTGGTTGCAGTGAAATCATGGACACATTGTTCTATTTTGTTGCTGTGTACAAATGGAACAATGTGTCCATGATTTCACTGCAACCAGCAAATTGCCAGTGAAATTGCCTAGTAATATTGGTGCTTGTGAAGGTACCCTAAAGCAATGTAGAAGGAAAAAATAAACATTTTAATTTTTCCAACAAAAATGTTATTTTAGTCTCAATTATTTTATTTTCACAAACTTAAAAGCAAATAAGGACACTAAAATTTGTTGTGCAATTTCTGCTGAACATGCTGATACCTCATATGTGGTCATAAACCCCTGTATGGGCACACGGTAGGGCTCGCAAAGGAAGGAGCGCCATTTGACTTTTTGAATGGAAATAGCTCCAATCGTTAGCGGACACCATGTCACATTTGGAGAGCCCCTGTGTGGCTAAACATTGGAGCTCCCCCACAAGTGACCCCATTTTGGAAACTAGACCCCCCCAAGGAACTTATCTAGATGCATAATGAACACTTTGAACTCCCAAGGTGTTTCACACATTGATCTGTAAAAATGAAAAAGTACTTTTTTCCACAAAAATGTTCTTTTAGCCTCAATTTTTTCACTTTCACATGGGCAAAAGGATAAAATGGATCCCAAAATTTGTCGTCAAGACAGAAGGCGATCCTAAGCACCAGCTGACTTCTATGACCCATCTGTCTTCTATGCCGGCAAGCAAGATGTAAAACAAGAGAAAAGAATGGGGTGCAATGGGTAGGATCCTCCAGATTCTTATTAGTGGCGTGGGGCAGTGGCCACTCACCTGACAGGGTTGTGCTGTCTGCACAACCCGGTTTGTAAGCCTCCGTTTGGTATCCCCTATGATGCAATGAACGTTCGTTCCTTCCTCCTTCCTCACTCGTTCCCGGCTGCTCCGACAGGACCTTTCCGGTCACGTGGTCACCCGAATTCCGGAACTACGTCACCGCATCCACTAGTTACCTAGTAATGCAAGGTCCTTTTTGCTTTTTGCTCCGTGCCTCTATTAGTCTGCTCCTGCCACTCGCCCCAATAATGGGGATAGATATATGTTACAAGGATGATAAGCGGTCTTTGTGGGAGCGCTCAAATAGCAGGCACCTGAACCCATTTTCATTAACAGGCAACTTTATTTCCCCTTAGCTCCACAACATGTTTCAACTATGCTCTGACAGTCTTCCTCAGGCGGTGTACACACCGCCTGAGGAAGACTGTCAGAGCACAGTTGAAACATGTTGTGGAGCTAAGGGGAAATAAAGTTGCCTGTTAATGAAATCGGTTCAGGTGCCTGCTATTTGAGCGCTCCCACAAAGGCAAGCAAGATGTGACAAAATAAAGACAGTCAGCCACCTACTAATATGGTGTCTTCCATGGATGAGGACGAGTCAGGATGAGGAGAACCTATGGGATCTGGATCCCCTAGGTCTGGTCTATTTTGGGCGTAATTGCCAGGCCGTGTTCGACTTTGGGCTGAATGCGTACCCCTATCCCTGCGTGGGGAGAGGCTCGTAGCAGCCCAACCGAATGAGTTCCAAAAATGAATGAAACTGCGTCTGCTGACGTCTAACAAAGGGGCGTCTCGGCTTGTGTTCGGGCAGAGAGGTACTCTTCCCTCCTGTGGCATCTGAAATTAGCTTGTCTAGTTGCTCACCAAAAAGATGGCCCCTTTGGTAAGAGAGACTAGTCAAAGATTTCTTAGACACAGAATCCGCCCTCCACTCACGAAGCCAGAGTGCCCTGTGAATGGTAATCTCATTTGAGGCCGCAATTGCGGTGCAATTGGCCAAATCTAGGAACGCATGAATGAGGTATTCCATGGCTGCTGAGATTTGTGCCGCTAGGTCCGATAATTCCAGTGGAAGGCTGGGTCCTGAAAAGATTTCTGTAGGGTATTTGCACATGTTATGAACGCCTTAGCAACCCACATGGAAGCAAAGGAGAGCGAGAGTGATGAACCAGTTGCCTCGAAGACTGAACGAGCAAGTTGTTCAACCTGCCTGTCAGTTGGATCCTCTATAGAGGACCCATCGTGCTGAGAAAGCAACGTTTTCGTGGCCAGACGAGAAACTGGGGGATGAACAGGTGAAGAATACGCCCAATCCTGGCCTAAGGCGAGGGAAAAGGGATAGCAAGCGTCGACAGACTTACGACCCCCGGACCTTTTGTCTGGTTGGTTCCTGTGCTTTCTTAAGATATCCTGGAACTGAGGATGATCAGTAAAAAAACTTTGCGGGCGTTGGACCCTCTTGAAGGATATGGCGTAAACGGGAGCCATGCATGGAGAGTCATCGACTAAGTGTCTGGTTGCCAGCAGTGATCAGGTTGTTGACCATAACACACGTGTCTGGGGAATCCAGGTCAAAAGACGCGTCCACCTCGGAATCCAAATCTGGATCGTGGTATGCACGATGGTGGTATGAGCCAGGTTACGGGAGGTATTGGAACCCTGCGAGGACGCGGGTGAGATGCTTCTGTGCTGTCCCTTTTGCGTTGCCCCAGAAAGAAAATATCGCCTATCCTTGTTGGAAATAGCCTGGAGCGGCCTGCCCCTATCTGACGTGCTCTCCTGTGCATGGTGTTCATCCGAGCCTCTGCCTGTTCGGAAGCGCAGGGCGTGGGGCGGCTCTGCATGGCCTGTCCATGGATTGTGACAGGAACAAGGCCCAGTCGGGTGTGTTAGAGAAGAAGGGTAGCGCAGCATTGGTGGAGGGCTCCAGGGCAACTAGAGGGTCGCAAGTCTGACAGTGTGGGGCAGCATGGCTGTGCGGCAGCTCAGAGTGACATGTAAGGTAGGAGGTATATGAGACCGTATGAGTCTTAGGGACCTTCCTTGTGGCCTTTGAGCTCTGCATGGTCTATAATTATTGGTGTATGGAGGAACCCTGTGGCCGTGTATACTGAGGTTTGGGGTTAATGCTGGACTCAGATGTAAATATAAGCTGCAGCAGCGCAGGGCCTGCTGAGCTCTTTACCCGATGCAGCGATGAGAGCACAGATCCTCCTGCGCAGCAGTGTACCCCGATCCAGTGTTCCTCACTCAGCAGCTGAGGCTTTGCTATGACCCTCCGGAGCCTGTGTAGTCCAGGAGACCGACCGGTGATGGAGTCCCGCTGTGAAAAGGGGCCCATGTAAAAGGAGGAGGAGGTGCGAGATGCGCTCTGAAGATCTCACACAGAGTGAGAAGCGAAAACAGGAGTCAGGATCCATCAGGGGAAGCCGCTGGGGGGCATTCCAGTGACAACCGTGATGTCATCCGGGGGCGTGGAGGGAAGAAAGAGTCACCCATAGGGGCGGGACTTGACAAAAGGCCGAAGCCGGGGTCTAAATTTTGTAACAAGGCCTGGAGCACGGCGCCATGCGGGAGCACTATGGGGGACGAGCAGTAATGCTGCAGTGGGAGCCCTCCTCCCAGGACATGCAGTTCAGCTGGAGGGCTTTTGGTCCATTGCCCTCGTGGGACGCTACTGAGGTAACCCCTTTTTGGTGGAGGAGCGTCAGGCACCTGCAACCCAGGTTCCCATAGTGGGGAGGATGGGGAGGGCCAACGGTGCCATACTGTTCCAGGGCACCTGTGACCCAGGCTCCCCCGCGGGGAGGATTGGGAGGGCCAGCGATCCTATGTGAGGCCAGGCACCTGGGACCCAGGCTCCCTTGGTGGGGAGGATGGGGAGGGCCAGTGATCCCATGTACGGCCAGGCCCCTGCGACCCAGGCTTCCTTGGTGGGGAGGATAAGGGGGCTAGTGATTCCATGTACGGCCAGGCACCTGCGACCCAGGCTCCTTTGGTGGGGAGGGTGGGGAGGGCCAGTGATTCCATGTACGGCCAGGCACCTGCGACCCAGGTTCCCTTGGTGGGGAGGATGGGAAGGGCCAGTTGGTCAGACCAATGCAGAGTGCAGAGGGGGATATGGGGAGGTGACACTCCGCGTGCCCTTCTGTTGCACATTGTGGGAAATTGGCACCCGAGGGAACCGTCGCCCGGTCAGATCTATAAAAAACTTGAAAATATATAAAAAAAATTTAAATAAAAAGGAAAAACTGGGGGTCCCTCTTCGCAGAAAGGGGTGCGTGGAGGTGACACTCCACGGTCCCATCTGTTGGTGGGTGGGGGAGATCTAATATATAAAGTTGAGTGTATGTGTGCATGTGTGTGTGTGGCAAGCCCTGCCCACTCCACGTGACCACGCCCACTCCATGACACATTCACTCCATGTAGCACACACACGCTACACATAGCCACACCCCCTCCATTGTGATGTCACAATGAAGAATGTAGAATGTTAGCTTATAAAGTTCTGTGCCAAGATCATTCTGATCTTATGACTCATAAGAAAAAGAATGTGATGGGATGATTGTCGCTAAAAGAAAAGCTGAGTTGATTACGTGACCACGTAAACAGAAATGGAAGAAAGGGAGGCAAGAGCTGCTTTCTCAAGGTCCATGGAAGAAAGTGAGGTAAGAATTACAGAAATGAATGTATGAATGTGTGTATGTACAGTCATGGCCAAAGTTTTGAGCATGATACAAATATTAATTTTAACAAAGTCTACTGCTTCAGTTTTTCTAATGGCAATTTGCATATACTCCAGAACGTCATAAAGAGTGATCAGCTTAACAGCAATTACTTGCTAAGTTAATATTTGCCTAGAAAATGAACTTCAACCCCCAAAACACATTTCAACATCATTGCAGTCCTGCCTTAAAAGGAGCAGCTAACATCGTTTTAGTGATTGTTCCATTAACACAGGTGTGGGTGTTGATGAAGACAGGGCTGGCGATCAATCAGTCATTATTAAGTAAGAATGACACCACTGGACACTTTAAAAGGAGGCTGGTGCTTGGTATCATTGTTTCTCTTCAGTTAACCATGGTTATCTCTAAAGAAACACGTGCAGCCATCATTGCACTGCACAAAAATGGCCTAACAGGGAAGAGTATCGCAGCTAGAAACATTGCACCTCAGTCAACAATCTATCGCATCATCAAGAACTTCAAGGAGAGAGCTTCCATTGTTGTCAAAAAGGCTCCAGGGCGCCCAAGAAAGACCAGCAAGCGCCAGGACCGTATCTTAAAACTGTTTCAGCTGCAGGATCGAACTACCAGCAGTGCGGAGCTTGCTCAGGAATGGCAGCAGGCTGGTGTGAGTGCTTCTGCACGCACTGTGAGGCAGAGACTGTTTGAGCAAGGCCTGGTTTCAAGGAGGGCAGCAAAGAAGCCACTTCTCTCCAGAAAAAACATCAGGGACCGACTGATATTCTGCAAAAGGTACAGGGAGTGGACTGCTGAGGACTGGGGGAAAGTCATTTTCTCTGATGAATCCCCTTTTCGATTGTTTGGGACATCTGGAAAACAGCTTATTCGGAGAAGAAGAGGTGAGTGCTACTACCAGTCTTGTCTCATGCCAACTGTAAAGCATCCTGAAACCATTCATGTGTGGGGTTGCTTTTCAGCCAAGGGAATCAGCTCACTCACACAGTCTTGCCTAAAAACACAGACATGAATAAAGAATGGTACCAGAATGTCCTCCAAGAGCAACTTCTCGCAACCGTCCAAGAGCAGTTTGGCGCCCAACAATGCCTTTTCCAGCATGATGGAGCACCTTGCCATAAAGCAAAGGTGATAACTAAATGGCTCAGGGAACAAAACATAGAGATTTTGGGTCCATGGCCTGGAAACTCCCCAGATCTTAATCCCATTGAGAACTTGTGGTCAATCATCAAGAGACGGGTGGACAAACAAAAACCAACAAATTCTGCCAAAATGCAAGCATTGATTATGCAAGAATGGAAGAATGGAGGAATGGAAGAATGGAAGAATGGACGGCCATCAGTCAGGATTTGGTCCAGAAGTTGATTGAGAGCAGCCAGGGAGAATTGCAGAGGTCCTGAAGAAGAAGGGTCAACACTGCAAATATTCACTTGCTGCATTAACTCATTCTAACTGTCAATATAACCTTTTAGTACTTATAATATGATTCAGACAAACACAAATAAAAACCAGAGGGCAGCAGATCATGTGAAAATATAATTTTCTTGTCATTCTCAAAACTTTTGGCCATGACTGTATACGGTATATGTATGTCCACTAAAGGAATTTGCACTGTTACATCTACAATCACAACATTTTTCACACACACCCGATTTGACTCAGGGTTTGTAGGGGGGGTGTGAATTTGGGGGGGCAGGTTTTGGGGAGGCGAGTTTGGAGGGGTGCGGGTTAAGGGTGGTGAGGGGAGTCATTTAGGGAGGTGGGGGTGCAGGTACAGGGAGGGTGCGGTGGGGCAGGTTTGGCGGTAGCAGAAGTTTCAGGGTGGGGGCGGGGGGGGGGGTGAGGGGTAGATTTGGGGGGAGCGTGGGTGGATGGGGCAGGTTGGGGGGAGGCAGGATTGATACGTATAGTGGACATATAATACACACCCACAGACATACACTCAGCTTATAACTAAGAACAGTTAGTTACTATGCCCGGGCAATGCCGGGCCCTACAGCTAGTATATATCCCAGAATACCCACTGCACCCTAGAATCCTATGTACTCCTCTTCCTCTGTGTTAACGGGTACGCTGCAGTTTTTTCCCTGACTACAATTCCATGTATCATACTTCAAATTTACGTAATGCACATTGATAAGTCATTGCTTCTCACACCTAGCATTCTCCTTCCATTTAATTATATCTCTCTACAGCTTTGATGCTAGTCAAATGTTCTCTTAAGTGCAATTTGTTAATTACTCCCTGCTGTGAGCTGTGTTCCTGCTCCCTCCTCCTCCCCTCTCTCTCACCTCGCCTTATTTCTTGGTCATTTGAATG